>JAZHEH010000553.1:2400000-3600000 GCA_036589455.1 Ateles fusciceps
GGTAAGAGAATACAAAACCTAATTTTCTCTGTGGTAAAATACTAGAACTGAAACAACAACTGGTAAATTAACTTTCAAAAGAAAAATTATTGTGTTGCCCTGGTATTATACTATATCATACACACCAAATATAACAGCACACAATAGTAATACACAGTATAATGGAAATCTCTTTCTTGTATATATAAATATTATGCTAATGTATTTTTTAGTTTAAGAAAAGCCCTAATAAAAATAGGCTGTTTGGATATAATATAATTCAAATGGAATAGCCAGCAGACCATGTGAGGCCAGACCACATATATTTTGTTGTTATGTTTATCTGGCTTACTTTTCTATTTTCTAGATCCAGAGCATCCTGGAAGTAAGTGTTATCTTTTCTCTACTGCCTAGTAGAGGATAGATTACAGAGTACACATTCATGCAGTGAAAGTTTGTGGAACACATGGATAAATTAATAGCTGGAAATTCATTGTATATGTATTCTAGAAAAACACACATATATATATGTATAAATAAAAATAAACTCACCAATTTAAAAAAATAAAATAAATACTTTACTACAAATAGCTATAAAAGAAAAGAAAAACACAGAGAAACAGAAAATGCGTATCTTGAAAATAAATAAGAAATAGTTATCCTGGCTAACTTCAGTTAGTTAGCAAAGCACCCAGAATTTTAAATACACTTTTTATAATCCAAGACATATTTCTATAATTGTGCAAAGTTGCTCTTTCTAATATGTCAATCAGAAAGTAAAACTGATATTCTAGGATGCTGATGAGATAATGTTTAATGTGATGGCTAATTATTAGTTGGAAAAAATCTAGATGAAGAACTAAAGCTTCAAAAAACTCAAAAGCTGAAACAAAAAACTTGTTTAACTGCATATACCAACTCTTTAAATCCAGAACCAATTATGGGCATTGCGGTACTATCAATAATTACATGCTGAGCATATACATGTAAAATGGCAATTTCAATTTTCGTTTCATCAAGACAAGGAAGAAAGTGAAATTGAATACTAATTAGTGCATGTTTGCCACACACCTGAAAGATTAGAGGGTTACTATGCTCATTATAAGTCAGTTTAAGCAAAGTAGTCAAAGGTTTCATTTGTATTAAGTGACAAGGGAAATTAACAATGAATGCTCAAATACAGAAAATGTGGTATATCATTAGACTTCATAGAATGTCTTATGCAAGATTTTATCTTATAAAATTAATAAAGTTTTTTCTTCTAAAAATAACTTAGAAAATATATGATTAAAGAATGCATTAACAAAATAAATATTTTGAACATTATCACTAAGTAATTCCTGAATAACAATGTTGAGTCTAAGAAAATTACTAAATTTTTTTTGAGATGGAGTCTAGCTATGTTGTCCAAGCTGGAGTGCAATGGTGTGATTATCCTGCCTCAGCCTCCTGAGTAGTTGGAATAAGAGGTGACTGCAACCATGCCCAGCTAATTTTTGTATTTTTAGTAGAGATGGGGTTTCACTGTGTTGGCCAGGCTGGTCTCGAACTCCTGACCTCATGATCCATTGGCCTCAGCCTCCCAAAGTGTTGGAATTACAAATACGAGCCACCACAACCAGCCGAAAACTCTCAATTTAATAACCTAACATCACAACTAAAAAAAAAAAACTAGAAAACCAAGAGCAAACCAATCCAAAAGCTAGCAAAAGACAAGATGTAACTAAACTCAGAGCTGAACTGAAGACTGAGACATGAGAAGCCATTCAAAAGATCAACTATTGTGAATGGGATTCACTCAAGATTTTGTTATTTGTCTAATATTGGTATACAGGAAATACTTAGGAATACAACTTACAAGGGATGTGAAGTACCTCTTCAAGAAGAACTACAAACCACTGCTCTAGGAAATAAGAGAGGACACAAACAGATGGAAAAACATTCCATGCTCATGGATAGGAAGAATCAATATCATGAAAATGGCCACACTGCCCAAAGTAATTTATAGATTCAATGCTATCCCCATCAAGCTACTTGACTTTCTTCACAGAATTAGGAAAAACTACTTTAAATTTCATATGGAACCAAAAAAAAAAAAAGAAAAACAAAAAAAGCCCATATAGCCAAGACAACCCTAAGCAAAAAGAACAAAGCTGGAGGCATGACACTACCTTTCTTCAAACTATGCTACGACCTACAGTAACCAAAACAGCATGGTACCAGTACCAAAACAGATATATAGACCAATAGAACAGAACAGAGGCCCCAAAAATAATGCCACATATATTCAACCATCTGATCTTTTACAAACCTGACAAAAACAAGCAATGGGGAAAGAATTTCCTATTTAGTAAATGGTGTTGGGAAAACTGGCTAGCCATATTCAGAAAACTGAAAATGGATCCCTTCCCTACACCTTATACAAAAAATAACTCAGATGGAGTAAAGACTTAAATGTAAGATCTAAAGCCACAAAATCCCTAGAAGAAAACCTAGGCAATATCATTCAGGACATAGGCATGGGCAAAGACTTCATGACTAAAACACCAAAAGCAATGGCAACAAAAACCAAAGTTGACAAATGGGATCTAATTAAACTAAAGAGCTTCTGCACAGCAAAAGAAATTATCATCAGAGTGAACAGGCAACCTACAGAATGGAAGAAAATTTTTGCAATCTATCTATCTGACAAAGGGCTAATATCCAGAATCTACAAGGCACTTAAATTTACAAGAAAAAACAACCCCATCAAAAAGTGGGCAAAGGATATGAACAGACACTTCTCGACATTTCTGAGGCCAACAAACATATGAGAAAAGCTCATCATCACTGGTCATTAGAGAAATGCAAATCAAAACCACAATGAGATACCATCTCATGCCAATTAGAATGCCGATCATTAAAAAGTCAGGAAACAACAGATGCTGGAGAGGATGAGGAGAAATAGGAATACTTTTACACTGTTGATGGGAGTGTAAATTAGTTCAACCATTGTGGAAGACAATGTGGCAATTCCTCAAGGATCTAGAACTAGAGATACAATTTGACCAGCAATTCCATTACTGGGTATATTCCCAAATGATTGTAAATCATTCTACTATAAAGACATATGCACACGTATATTTATTGCAGCACTATTCACCAAAGCAAAGAGTTGGAACCAACCCAAATGCCCATGAATGATAGATGAGCTAAAGAAAATGTAGCACATGGAATATTATGCAGCCATAAAAAAGGATGAGTTCATGTCCTTTGCAGGGACATGGACAAAGCTGGAATCCATCATTTAGCAAACTAAGACAGAAACAGAAAATCAAACATCACATATTCTCACTCATAGGTGGGAGTTGAACAATGAGAACACATGGACACAGGGAGGGGAACATCACACACCAGGGCCTGTCAGGGGTTGGGGGATCAGGGGAGGCATAGCATTAGGAGAAATACCTATTGTAGATGACAGGTTGATGGGTGCACCAAGCCAGCATTCCATGTGTATAGCTATGTAACAAACCTGCACCTTCTGCACATGTACCCCAGAACTTAAAGTACAATAAATAAATTTAAAAATCTGATAGTATTTGTTAGTGATACCTATATTTCTTTGAGAAATTGTGTTTGTTTCTCAATAAAAACACCAATTTTGACTTCAGTCTGAAACAGCTCAATTTACTCTGATAGTTTGGAAACTGTCCTGTTTGCTATTCCATTTAAATTATTAAAAATATTTTTATTACTATTAGAAGATTATAGAACTTGAAAACTTAAGGCTCTTTTTCTTTCATGAAAAAAATATTAGTGTAAACCAAGTCATCTCACTTTCAGCTTGAATTGAAAACAAACGTACAACACCAATAGTTTTATTTTTAATTTGTATAATCCTTTAAGAATTATTAATATTGAATCTGAGTTCAGTAAATTGTTGATCAGACACGACAACATATCCTTCAATTGTAATTTAATGAAAGTTTACTAGTCCAATCTGCGTTGCAATAAACATACCATATTTTGTATTTGAGAGCTTAAAAATACTGGTCATAAAGAAATTGTAAGGGCTTTGAATTAAGCTAATTATATCTTTTGTGTAATCTTTATAGTTCTGGTAATTTGGATAAGATAGTTGACCTGTTTGATTCAAGCTGTCTAAATTTACAAAATGATGACAATTATACCTACTGTATGAAATTGCTCTGAGAACAAATTTAAAAATTACTAAAAAAAGATAAACAAATCCAAGAGTTGGTTATTGAAAATATTAACAAAACAGGTAGACAGTTAGCTAGACTAATAAAGAAGAAAATGGAGAAGATCCAAATAAACACAATTAGAAATGACAAAAGGGATACTACAAATAATCATCAGCGACTGCTATGAACACCTCTATGCACACAAACTAGAAAGTCCAGAATAAATGGATAAATTCCTGGAAATATATACCCTCCCAAAACTGAGTCAGGATGAAATTCAATCCCTGAATAGACAAATAATAATCTCTGAAATTGAATCAGTAATAAATAGCCTACCACCAAAGAGAGCCCAGACCCAGGTGGATTCACTGCTGAATTCTACCAGATTTAGAAAGAAGAGCTGGTACCATTCCTATTGACACTATTCCAAACAATCGAGGAAGAGGTTTTCCTCCCTAACTCATTCTACAAGGCTGACATCATCCTGATACCAACACCAGGCAGACACAACAGAAAAAGAAAACTTCAGGCCAATATCTTGAGTGAATGTCAATGCAAAAATCCTCAACGAAATACAAGCAAATTAAATCCAACAGCACAACTAAAAGCTTATCCATGATTAGCAAGTAAGCTTTATCCCCCAGGATGCAAGGTAGGTTCAACATATGTAAATCAATAAAAATGGTTAATAACATAAACAGGACTAAAGACAAAGACCACATGATCATCTCAATAGATGAAGAAAAGGCTTTCAATAAAATGTAACACCTCTTCATATTGAAAACTTTCAATAAACTAGGTATTGAGAGAACTTACCTTAAAATTATGATTCATATTTGACAAACCCACAGCTAACATTACCAAATGAGCAAAAGATGGAAGCATTCCTCATGAAAACCAAAATGAGACAAGGATGCCCTTCTTACCACTCGTATTCAACATAGTATTGGAAGTCCTGTCCAGGGCAATCAAGCAAGAGAAAAAAGTAAAAGCATCCAAATAGGCAGAGAGGAAACCAAACTATCCCTGTTTGCAGAGGACATGTCCATATCTAGAACACCCCCACAGTCTAGGCCCCAAAGATCTTTAAGCAGTTAAAGACCTACAGCAAAGTCTCAGAGCAAAAAATCAACATAAAAAAATCCCTAGCTTTCCTATACACCAATAACAGACAAGCCAAGTCAGGAATGCAATCCCACCCACAATTGCTGAAAAACAAAAACAGAAAAAACCCACCTAGGAATACAGCTAATCAGGGAGGTAAACCATCTCTACAACGGGAACTACAAAATACTGGTCCAGGAAGTCAGAGATAACACAAACAAATGGAACAACAATTCATTCTCCTGGATAGGAAGAATCAAAATCATTAAATGGCCATACTGCTTAAAGTAGTTTATAGATTGAATTATCCTAACAAACTACCAATGACATTATTCACAGAATTAGAAAAAACTATCTTAAAATAGCCAAGACAATACTAAACAAAAACACCACTAGCACAAACAACAAAATAACCCCACAAAGTTAGACTTATCACATTACCTGATTTCAAACTATACAATAGGGATACAGTAACCAAAATACTGTTTTGATTCTGATACAAAAGAGACACACAGTCCAATGGAACAGAATTGAGAGACCAGAAATAAGGTTGCACAGTGAGAACCATCTGATCCTCCACAAACCTGACAAAAACAAGCAATAGGGAAGGGACTCCCTAATCAATCACTGGTGCTGGGATAGTGGTTAGCCATATGCAGAAGATTGAAACCAGATCCTTTCCTTACACCATATACACAAATCAACTCAAGATGGATTAAAGACTTAAATGTAAAACCCAAAGCGACAAAAACTCTGAAAGACAACCTAGGCAATACCATTCTGGACAGAGAAACTGGCAAAGATCTCATGACAAAGACACCAAAAGTAATTGCGACAAAAGCAAAATTGACAAATGGGATCGAATTAAACTAAAGAGCTTCTGCACAGCAAAACAAACTATCAACAGAGTGAACACACAACCTACAAAATGCAAGAAAATTTTTGCAAACTATGCACCTGACAAAGGTCTAATATCCAGCATCTACCAGAAACTTAAATTTACAAAAAAAAAACCAAACAACTTCATTAAAAAGTGGGCAAAGGACAGACACTTTTCAAAAGAAAGAAAAGTGTAGCCAACAATCATAGGAAATAAAACCTTTCAAAATCACGTATCATTAGAGGAATGCAAATCAAAACCACAGTGAGATACCATCTCAAAACAGTCAGAATGGTTATTACTAAAAAGATGCTGGTGAGGTTGAGGAGAAAAGGGATGGTTATACACTGTTGGTGGGAGTGTAAACTAGTTCAACCATTGTAGAGAGCAGTGTGAAGATGCCTCAAAGAAAGAAAAACAGAACTAATATTTGACGCAGCAACTGCATTTCTGGGTATATACCCAAAGGAATATAAATCATTCTATGATAAAGGCACATGCACACATATGTTCACTGCAGCACCATTCACAAAACAAAGACCTATTAGAATGCCGATCATTAAAAAGTAGGAAACTGCTCCTGCAATTCCAGCTACGCAGGAGGCTGCGGCAGGAGAATCAACCTAAATGCCAATCAAGGTAGACTGGGTAAAGAAAATGTACGTAGACACCATGGAATACCATGCAGCTACAAAATAGATCGTGTCTTCTACAGGAACATGAATGAAGCTTGAGGCCCTTATCCTTAGCAAACTAATACAGGAACAGAAAACCAAATATACATGTTTTCCCTTCTAAGTGGGTACCGAATGATGAGAACACATGGACACACAGAGAGGAATGGTGGGACTTACCTGAGAGTGGAGGATAGGAGGAGGAAAAGGATCAGGAAATATAACTAATGGATACTAGGCTGAATACCAGCATGACAAAATAACGTGTACCACAAAACCCCATGACATAAAATATATCTATATAACAAACCTGCACATGTACCCCTGAACCTAATATAGAAGTTTTTTAAAAAAGGAAATTGGTAGTTTTGTAAAAAATAACTTTAAAAATATATTATTAAATAATACAATTACAGAATAAATACATTGAATATAATTACTATATATTGAACAACAATAATTTTTAGTTTTTCACCCATTATATTTGAGGTTCTTACTCTAATATAAGGCCTTTCATATTTACTTAAACTGTTTTTCTCTGAATTCATTACCATCTTCAGACCAAAAGCAAATTATCATCATCCCACTGACCTTAAGAAGGAAATAAGTTGTAACAATTGTTCTTAAGAGAATAAACAGTCATATTTAATCTAAAATTCTCACAATGTTGACTACTGTCCTGTTCCATTAAGGATATTTCTGTCTATAGCCACTGGGATAAAGGGAATTTAAAGTTCATGCGATACTTTGAAAAGAAGAATGATGCACAGTGTTAAGTAGGCAATACTTGGACAAAGTAAAGTGAAGAATCTGGATATGAAACATTAATAAGGTATTTCTCAGAGTAAACATAGCAAAAGCATGCTATTTATGGTTTATAGAATGATTTCAATCATTGAAGCTCACAAACATAATTTGCCAAACAGAAAACCTGATGTAAACTGGTGATATCATCTCTCAACTGTTCGGAATTTCAACTATGAATATTAATGTCTAAAGTTTTATCATGAGCACAGTATTACAAATGCATTTCAACTAGAGTGATTAAAAATGTCTTTGGAATGATTATTCATTAGTAAATATAATACAATCATTTTCTATTATTCTGTGGATATTTTAAACCTTAAGCGATCCTTCATGAGTCTGTGATCAAAACTGTATAGATGTGTGATTTCCACTATCTGGAGTTCTTATTGCACACGTGGCTATAGATTGAAAAAGTCAAGTGTAACATAAGTAGCAATTTTAACAAACATGTAAATATAAATTCATAAAACAAAACAAGAACTTCAGGTAACCTTATAGAGCTCTATAGATAAAAGAAATGTATATGAGCTATATAAGAATGCCTAAGAAACTGGAACAAACGAAGTTTCTGAAAGAATTTTGCCCCAGTTTTTCAAGTATGAAAGTCTTGCTCCTTAGCCATAAATCAATTTTCCTTTATACCAAATGCCTGCAAACCAGTCCTTGTATAGTACACCTAATTATGTCGCATCAGGGATTTCCATGTTTCTTTGACTTAAAATATGTAGTAAACAGAACAGATCAATCACTGAAATTAATCAAAATCCACGATATCTTCCTATTCTAGTGGAATAAGGCTAATACCTTTTAGCACAACTCCTGAAGCACAGCAAACTTATACACTAAATTTTAACACATCCCTCCAGCAACCTTTATTCAAGTCATGATTTTCTACATAATATTTCCCAGATTGTCATGCAGCACCTTTAATTAGGCTGTTCCCTAGATGTTTAGTCTACTGAGAGCCATCTTCTCAGGCCTAGCTCAAAAGCTATCTGCCCCAGGTGAGTTTCTCAAGATAATTCATGAATTCTTCCTCTGACCATAGTATACAGAATTGTTCCTCCCTTTAGTACACATCAATGACTTGTTACATGGTTATTAATGTGCTTTCCCCAACAGAGGTGTAGTGTTTCAAAGACAGCAGTTTTGATCATCTTTCTGTACTCCTACTACATAGTTCATCTGAATGCTCAAAAAGCACTGAAATGTACAGAAATATAAGTTCTGGGCCTTGCTACCCCCTCTGGGAAATCACTTAATATCTCAATATATTGTGGTTTTCTCCTGTTTTAAAAAATAGCTGGATGATGAGAATCAATAACATTATGAATTGAAACATCCTTAGCTATTGAAAGAAGGTGCATTTGAGGTATTATCATAATTTATGGTATATTTTATACTTGACCTTTTGTATCCACTTCTTAGAGATAGAAAAAAATAAATGTAATTTTTATGTTCTTGAAATATCATAGGTTGCTGTTAAATGTCAGCACAGTGCAAATGAACACACGACATACAGAAAGTCTCCTTCTTTGCTATGCACCTTAAAATAGTGGTATTTATATGAGAATATTTGTAACGTTTTTGATCCCTTTAACCAACTTCTTAATGGAATGTGCATGTTTTTTACTTTTCAGAGTTGGGAGCTAATTTGAACTCTTCACTAAATTACCCTTTCCTCCGACCATAAGGAAGAGTCACACTCGGTTCTTAACTTGTCACTTTTTAAAATGACCAGAATCTGGCCCAGGCACAGTAGTTCATGACTGTAATCCCAGTACTTTGGGAGGCCGAAGTGGGTGGAACACCAGGTCAGGAGTCCAAGACCAGCCTGACCAACATGGTGAAACCCCATCTCTACTAAAACTACAAAAATTAGCTGGGTGTGCTGGTGTGCTCCTGCAATTCCAGCTACGCAGGAGGCTGCGGCAGGAGAATCCCTTGAACCTGGGAGGTGAAGGTTGCAGTGAGCCGAGATCACGTCACTGCACTCCAGCCTGAGTGACAGAGCAAGACTCCATCTCAAAAAAAAAAAAAAAAAAAAAGACTGGAAACCTTTAAAAATGACTTGTAACATTAACCTTGTCCCACCCCATCTGTTACCTGAATCCATGGCCATCTATCATTTTCTGCAGCTGTCCACGCATTTATAAGCCCCTTCTTATTAAGACGTGCATAGTAGGGATACCATTTTTGGAGTCCAAAAGAGCTCGGTGAGTAGAGGAAGCGGTGATTTGCTGGTTTGATATAATTCCACCTTCAATTCCCAATGGGCCTGAGCATTCTGGGAACAAAATAAAAAAATATATGTGAATGGATTAGAAATAATGCATATACAACATGTGTCTGTTAGATTTGATAGGAGATTTTTTTTTAAGTGATTTGAATTTGCACTACCATGCTATTTACTCCTCATCCTCTTTATAGATCTGTTATTGATCTCTACATTAAGGAAATAATTCCTGCTTCTCATGACACTGCTCTTTCTTTGCTTCGAAAGTAGTCACTTAATAGACGCTTTCCTTTTGCATTATGATTCTGCTGTCTGTACTGATAGCTTTTTGTTGTTGATCACGTCAACAAAATCATAATGCTCTTTAAAGACATATCTCATATTTTATATTCCTGGAGACTAGCATGCCTTACAAATTATAAGCTCTCAAGAAATATCTTTCCATCCATTATTTCTTGATTATTATACAGCTGAGCTTTTTGTCAAAGTCATTTTTGCAGTAATTTAGCATTTCTCATTACTATACTCTTTATAACTTAAATGTTTACACCTACCATCAGTTATGCTTCCACAACAAAAGGGAAATGTGTAAATCTGTTAACATTTAAAAATATTATCATAATACCCCATGATATGTTATCAATTATAAAATATATGTAGACAAATTATTTTTATAAAGAGAGCCAGTAAACCCTCTGACAACATTATACATGACAAAGTGTACAACTCAGTAAATCAAGATATTAAAATATTTCTTTCTAGCACTTTAGCTCCAAATTCACAATTCTACATATTGGGATTCTGCACATATATCTTTAAATTCGCAACTGAGAAACAAGAAAATTTTCCAATGAAATTTTAAAATACTAAGATTTAAAGCATATTATGCTCAAATGATATGTTCTCAGATACCAAATGTGTTTAGTTTTTAAAATTAGAAATGGAAGTAAATCCATCTTATAAATTACATATTTGTATTATATATATAAAATTATATATATTTAAATTCCTAATTGCCTTATAAAATTTCAGCAGAAGGTACATTTCTTTTAAATTCAATTTTGAAAATTCAGAATAAGTAGGGATATGATATAATAAAAGATGTTCTTAATTTCATTAACATTTCATACACTATACTGAATATTTTGCCAATTTAGATTTGTATAATATATATGATAGTCATATGATAAAAATATGCTAAAATAATTTACCAGAATTTCTGAAAATAAGAAAGAAGCACATTGCCACTATTAAGTATCAGAATAGAAAAGTCAACTTGATTGGTGATTATGACCAAGTACATTTTAGATTTTAATTACTATCAAAGTCCAACATTTGTCAGTAATTAAATGTTTATGCTTAGATTAAGGTTGAAAATATGAAAAAAATTAGCAGCTGAATTATAAAATGTTTGCAAGTTAGGAAGATATTTCTCATTGGCAACATTTTTTTCATTGTCATAAACATGCTTCTTTTTCTAACCCATGCTCAGATAGTAAGTAGCTCTGATGGCTTTCAAATTTTTAAACAGTTTTTTTATAAAGAGGATAAAAATATATGGATAAGTAATCATCTTAATCAGAGTGTATTAGTAAAAGATGACATCAATACAGTAAAAATTGCATCTTTGCCATTGACAAAAAAATTACTTGGTATGTTAAATTTAAATGGTGAGATTTTTTTAAACATGTAATTAGGACTGTTTAGGACTTTATTAAGGTATACTGTATTACTTTGGAATCATTAAATTAAAAAGCCATTCATTAGTAGAATTGAAGTCTTAAGACCTGCAGATAATAATCTGATTTTCACATTCCAAAAAACTGAATGTTAAAAGCTCAGGTACTGACTCTTTCAACTCTTATTTTGCTTTCCATTTGAAACTTCAAGATCTTTACAGACTTCATAAATGTACTAAGAAACTTTCATGATGACACTCTGATTTTAATAATGGCAGGAGTTTGCTTAGCTTTTTAAGAATATTGTCATCAAAGGAGTCTCAAGCATCTTGTCCTTGATTTGTACCATGTTTGGATGGAAAAATGAAGCAGGCAGAGAGATCTTTTATTGCAGGCCATTTACTGGAGGCCAGTAAGTAGACTCGAGGAGCTAGAGAGCCAGAATTGATCAATGAAACTATATGGCAGACTTAAAAATAACTCTGTGTCATTTGGTTGCATATCTCTAAAGACCTTATTCTGAACTAGACATCATCACAGAATTTGTAACTATTTTAAAACAGAGAGTAGATCTCTAATCACAATATGCCATAATTCTACTTTGTTGGTTAATCTATCAATCCCCCTTTAGTAGTAACATATCAGGAAACACATCGGCTCTGAACTGTTGTGTTATCATATAAGACAAACACCAATGAGTGATTTTCAAAATATACATGCATAACTCACTCTGCCATAAGGCTCCCAATCTTTTCAATGCTCTCTAGTCATTCACATTAATTCTTTAAACAAAACAAAACAAAACAAAACAAAACAAAAAACCATAATTCAGGCCAGGTGCAGTGACACGTCTGTAATCCCAGCACTTTGGGAGACTGCGGCAGGTGGATCACCTGAGGTCAAGAGTTTGAGACCAGCCTTGCCAACATGGTGAAACCCTGTCTCTACTAAAAATACAAAAATTACCTGGGCTGGAGGCATGCACCTGCAGTCCCAGCTACTTGGGAGGCTGATGCAGGAGAATCGCTTGAACCCAGGAGGCAGAGTTTGCAGTGAGCTGAGATAGCACCACTGCATTACAGTCTGGGCAACAAAGTGAGACTCCTCAAAAAATAAAAAAGTGAAACAACCACCAGAAAAACCCCCACAATTCAAAAAATACATATTTACATGATATATTTATATAGGGCTCTATTTTATACAAAGTATTTTTGCATGAGCTATCTCATTGTCATGGTGTCAAATTTACAGTATTACCAGTCCTCAATTCTATATTGTTGCTTTAAACAAATAAACAAAGAAAAATACCCCCAAAAGAACAAATTTCCAACATTTTCATACCATACATCACCAATTACATACAGATGTAAGTAACATCTGTCACTCACATACAGTCAAAAAAGGCCACCAAAGGAAGCATGACTGTGATGGGAATTCTTGAATGAAGTGTTAGTCGGTGAGTTTTCAATGTATTGCCTTGAGTTAGTGATCCTGCATTTTCCTACTTTTTAAAATTAGTGCTATGATGACACAATTTATCAGTTGTGAGGAAGACAGAATAATAAAACCTTTGCTTTTGTGACTATAAATTGCTGAAAAAATCAAGGTTATTTGTATGCTTCTTTTTAGAGGACCTCAACTGAGGTAATCCTGGCTTTTTAGCCCCTTTCAAGTAGAAGCAAGGTATTTCTCAATGTTACATCCTTAGATGTTCATGGTCACTTGTACACAGAAAAAGCCCAATCAATATGCACCAAACATTGTTACTGGGGCCTATTTTTTTCTCCTAAACAGTAAAGTAATAAGCAAATCCAAGCCTTATATTTATTTCACTATGCAAAGTTGTCACAACAGCACATTTTCTTCACTAATCACGTGGACTACCATCAAATGGATGTCATCATAATAAAAGGTTCAAAATCCAATTTCCTTTTGCCTGTGCTATCCACTTTCCCAGTATCCTCTTAAATTCAACAGTTAGAAAAATCAGCGAAGGAATTACAATTCAGAATGCAAATGATTATACACCCAAGATTAAGTGACCTTAAACAATTAATAACAAGATGCTTAAGAGAAAGATAATATAAAAATATACATTGCTTTTACTATCAACGAATGAGAGAAAATATTCGAAATGATAATTGATGAAGTAAATAACGTCAGATGAGAACTCTGAAGTTTGAAAAGTGTACCCACATGTGTTTTATCATATAATCTTTGAAATAATACTTCAAGAAAAGAATGTTATCAGGCCTATTTCATGAATGAGAAAAAATGTGAGGAGGAAAGTTAAGCCTGTAAAAGATGACACTGGAATTTAATGTGAAGAATTCAGTGAGTCTTCAAAATTGACTCAGATCTTTTTCTTCTGCTATATTATGTGAGGCATACATATTTACACATCCTAGGGGAGGCAACAGGAACATTAACATGGAGTAAACATGTAAGATATCACTAGTAACATTCAGAATGTCACAGAGCTTTCACAAGTTGGGATCCACTATAACAGTATATGACAATGTATGGCACTGATATGATATGGCTCTGTGTCCCCACCTAAATATCATGTTGAATTGTAATCCCCAGTCTTGGGGAAGGGACCTGGTGGGACGTGATTGGATCATGGAGATGAGGCTTCCTCTTTGCTATTCTCATAATGGCGAGTGAGTTCTCATGAGATCTGGTGGTTTAAAAGTGTGTGGCACTTCTGTTTTCCATGCTCTCCTGTTGCCATGGGAAAACATGCTTGCTTCCCCTTTGTCCTTCCACCATGATTGTAAGTTTCCTGAGGCCTCCCAAACATGCTTCCTATACAGCTTGCAGAATGATGAGTCAATTAAACTATTTTCTTTATAAATTATGCAGCCAGTTCTTTATAACAATGTGAGAATGAACACAATGTATTAACAGGCATTCAGTCACAGAATTAAATACTGAGAGAGTTTATAGTGGTGTGTGTATCCTAAGGTGTTGAAATTAACCTGATACCATCATTGGCCTATATTCCGCTTATCTGACATGGATAGGCTAATTCTGTTCTTATTAATTTATTGACCCCCAAGTATATGCTCATTCATCCATTACTCCATCCATTAATCTATCATCTGTTCATTTAATTCAGTTTTGAAAATACATATTTATTGAAGCCCTTCTACATATTGGGCACTTTTCTAGGTAGTGGTGATGTGGGGAAACATAAGGCAGAAAAGGTCTCCGCTCTTAAAAGACTCATATTCTAGTGGAGAGACAAATAATAAATAAACACCTAAATAAACAAGAAAATACCATGAAGTGGTATGTGCTATGAAGGAAAAAAGAAGGGTGAATCAAGTGTGGGTGTCAGGTGATCAGAGATGGCCTTGTTGAGAGGTGGCACCAAGTCTGATCTCTGAACGGGAAGCAGGAGCTGGCTATGTTTACAGTACTGGTTTCCTCAAGGGACTTCAGTGTAATGAGGAAGCACATAGAAATAATATTTTTATATAACATGGCAGATGCTGTGATGGTGAATGCAGAAGTTTCTGTGGGAGAAGAGAAGAGGGAATAATAACCTAACTTGGGGCTCTGGGAATGATTCCGGGAAAAGAATGGGAGGCCGCACAATGGAGAAATAAGAAAGGATAGACACAGACAGGGAACAGGCTGCTATGATGAGGGAAGCAGAGGCAGTTCAGCATCACTAGACCAAGATGGGTTGGTGGGGGGATGGTTAGAGATGAGGTGGAGAAGTAGAAAAATGCTAGATTATTTTGTGGAAGACTGGGCTGATAGAATTTGTTTCCCTTAGTGATGGGGAGTTTTTGAAGAGCTCTAGGGCCATATTTTCATTTAATTTATATCATTCCCACTGTACCATAAACAGTAGATTTAAGAGGGGACAAAACTATGGACCAAGAATAAGCTACTACAGTTGTCCATGTGTAAAATATTGCAGGTCTGAAAGAGGGGCGGAGAAGACGAAGAGCTCAAAAATATTTAAGAGGTAAAAGTAGGCAGAACTAGTAATGATTAGATGCAAAATAGAGGAGGGGAAATGGAATGTCTAAGTTTCAAAGGGTCCAGAGAACAATCATAGGTGTTTCTTTGAGACTGACCATGTTTCACAAATAACACCGCTGGACCTAACTCCTCTCTTAAAATTCATCAAAAGTCGTTCTTGCTGTTGGATTGAACGTGGAGGGGATCTGTTTGGCTCACCTTCTCTGGCTATACTGATTTTGGTGGGCTACTCTCAACATCTCTCATATCAACAGGATGCAGGGACAGGACTGAGATGTGAAAACCTGCTTCTATGCTCAAATCATGCCCACTGCTTCCCTGGTTCGCAAGTCATCCACGTGTTTATGTTTGCCCATCTGTATTCCCACAAGATGGAGAACCCCGTGGCAGGCAAAGACTATATTCCTCACTGTATCTAGCAGCAAGCTTCAATTTTAGTGAACGTTTAATAAATATTTGTAGAGGGAATTACTTTTTTAAAATAAACATGAAACGTAAATAATATAAATTGCAGGTAATATGGTGGCATTTTATTTATATACTTCATTTTTAATTAAAGAAATCACTTAAGACTTACATGCTCTCAAAGGTACACAGGTACAGAGGACTTCTTTAGAAATTGTTACATGCTGAGTAAAGAAGAACACTTCTTTATTAATTAAACAAATGGAAATGATGGTGGACTGGGTCTCTTCTCTTTCAAAACGCTGCTACACATCATTACCAGGTATTTCTGAAATTCCCCATTGTTACCTCTAGAGAGAGCACAGTGGCGATTCGATCAATGCTGAGTACAAAGTAGAACACGATAGTAGAATATGGTAATCTGCATTTCCTGGCTGCAAGATCTGTGTTTATGTATTCTTGGTATTGTTCTTGCTCTTGTCAGGTACGACAATAATCCTAAATTAATGAGTCCATTCAACATTGGCTACCAGAGGCTTTTAGGCATCTTTTACATAGTCATTTAAAATAACTACATTGCCTGAATTGTCTGAGCGGACTGGAAATGCTTTCTGAACTGATACCCTGCTGTTCAGACTAACACTGAGCAAGTGAGTCACCTGGAAAGTTGAGCAGGAGCAGCTGGGCTAGCTGGGGCCAAGCTTCAAGTGCCTCCCCAGAGTAACGTTTCTGCTTTGGCCAAGTGGGATGTGAATAAAATAGCTTCAAAGTGGAGGCCTTCTCACTCTGCAAACTCATTCTCTGGAGTGTGGCAAAAAATGGCTTCTGCATTTTATTGATCTCGCAGCTGACAAGTAAGCAGTGCCTCAAGATGTCTCACATCTTGTTCCTGAGTGTGCTGATTAAGCCTTTCAAATAAGTGAGATGCACAGCTGAATCTGTAACAGGAATGTACTGCTTTCATTTGCTCTATCTCAATATCCAGACATCTTCAGAATGAAAGGATTTCAAATTAGAGCCATGTAAGAAACAAATCTCCTTTAAACATCTCCAGTCCTCCCTTTCTCTGAGCATCTCATCTTATAGGAGTGAGTCCTCTGCTTTGCTTAGCATAGCATGATAATTGTGCTGAATGCAAGCACTGGTGAACGGATTACTGATGACCTCCAGTACTGCAGAAATTAATGTTGATTCAAATGTAAGTTTTCCTCTGTGCCACTTGGACCACAGCCTTTCCTTTATTCCTAGCATTTGTTTTATTTTAGAGTTGTCTTGAGACCAGGCTTTAATTGGTGAGGGAGGGATCAAGGCTACTCTTTCTCATGCTGTGGCCTGAGGGTTAAAAGCAACCCTAAAGATTTTTTTTTTTTTGGATAAGTCTTGTCAGCTAAGCCGCCATGCATTTGATTTGATTTCTCTCAAGGCTGTCATTTTCCTGGTCTTAGGAAGTTGTATCAGAAGAAAGAGGGCAAGGGATGGAGTGAAGATGGGAGGTTTAAGAAAGGCTGATCTCAGGAACAGGGCCTGAATATTCCAGTTCAGGTGGCGGAGAAGGGGAAAAAGGAGGAGATGAGCAAAAAAATCATCAGGTGGAGGAGATGGGCAAAAAAGTTTCCTGGACACAGAGTGAGAACGTGAAGGTGAACACGCACAACACAGCCTTCCCTTCACTTACTCATTCCCAAATTCCTGCAGAGCACCCCTGGGTGTCAGCCTCTGGTTATGGCACGCAGAATAATCACCTTCAAAGGAATTAGAATGAAAATTCCACTTGGTGATGTTCATCTCTCTCCACACGGAGAGACCGCTTCTTTGTATCAGGGTATAAGCATTACATACAGTCACAGTAACCTTCCTTAGGAAAACCAGTAATTGAGAAATCCTCAATATTGTTTTCGAAAATTAGTTAAAGGTACTTGGATTGCATATAAAATGCATGTGTACCTTAGAGAAAAGGCTGTTTCTTCCTATCAGATGGTCTGCATAGCTTAGATAAATGCTAATTTTCTTTACAATTGTGAATACTGTGATTCTGTGATATTACGCTGGGAAAGTATTCTCTCAATTATATGAGGTCCTAGATTCTATTATTTTCCATGCTGAAAGCTCAGAAGGTGTCCAGGTTAAATGAAGAGGAACAGCTATTTGTGCTTTTTTTTCCCTCTTAGATAATATACTTGTTAAAGGTAGAGACTATGCCTTTTGCATTATTAAGTTTTCAAAGCACTTAGCACAGTGCTTACAAATGGGCAGTTCTCAATATTATGGGTTAAAGTAAACTAAAACAAATCATTGCTGTTTGGAATTACTTTTCTTTCATTTCTGAAGGTGGATTAGTCCTTCGAATGTAGATATTATCAGTCTAAGGATTCCATACTGGGTGGGTGTTAAAATCAAATGCTTTCTATGTATGCTGGCAGGCTTGAAAATATGTAAGAATCAGCTCTTGCAGGTAGGGGAAACACTATGTTTGGAATGAAAACCACATTTATAAAGTCACAAATGCAGTTATCAGCCATACAATCTAGCTATTTCCTTTAAAATGTGGCTATGTTTTCTTTACGCTGTGTGTTATCTCAAGCCAATTATGATATATTATCAGTTTAAATTAATTGTTTTCAATTCAGGAAAAAAATTATGCCCACGAGTAAGATAAACTATAATCAGAAATTATCTATTAATATTTCTCAAAGCTGATTTGTGAGCATATTGATACAGAATGATCATATTAATTAAATGGTAGAGCCTATTGACTCCAGTATTCAAAGGCCAAAATTCTTATTGATATAATTCAAAAAACTTGACAAAATCTAAGATGATTATCCTCCTATCACAGTAAACAGTTTTGCTGTAGGACAACAGAGTTTATTGTAGTTTGCTTAAGATGCATTCTTTTAAAATGGAAAAGTATTCGGATTTTTAAAGTGCTAAAAACAATATGGATTGATGAAATATTTGTCTGTAGTGTCAAAAGCCTGAAATCCAAAAACCTGTAGATGTATACCTGTTCTTGCTTTCTGACAAAACATATAACTACATAGGAAAGAGCTAAGAAGGGTATAATGCCAAAGTTAAATGCTAAAGGAGGGACTGAGTTGCTTGAAGAAACATGAGTCGAATACCGAATGCAAATATTCAAACAGTGCTGTGTAGACGACACATTCCCATGCTTTTAAGTTATTTATATGTTTTAAGATTTTTTGGCAAATGTACATCAGGCTAAGTGCCACAAGGCATTGTCTTTGATGTTTTGTTATAAAGCAATATTACTGCCATGTCAGGCACTGATTTTTATTTGAGAGATAAATCATAGTTCCAAACCCAATTGCCAGCTGTATCTAGTTATTTTGTTTTCTGTACAATGTAGTTATCTTTTCTTCATGCTGGATGTTTTCTCAGGTCAAGTGTGAAGTCTTAGTGTTCCGGAGGTAAAAAAAAAAACCACAAAAAATCTAAGAGATGAAACAGGAGGCCATTGCAGGTGGCAAGGAATGACATACCGAGCTCTCTATTACTAGGACACGTTGGAAAGTTGTGGAAGGAATGACAGAGAGAAAAATAGAGCCTGGAAAAGTATAGTAGATGATTTGTTCATTTGAATTCTAGGGATATCTATATTATGCATTTACTTTTAAAAATGTAAGAAAATGTTTTTTATTTAGAAAATAATAGGTAATACCTGCATAATCAGAGTGGTATTAGGGTTGGGCCAGGGACCTAAACATTCTTGCAATTAATTTTAAGTCTGCTATCTAAGTCATAACCTCTGCTGTGCTGTGTTTCATCTTTCCAAATTAAAAAAAAAATTTCCAGCATTTCCAGTATAAAGTTGAAACAGAGGATGATTTCTTGATAACATGCATTTACTAATTGAATCTTTCTACAGATAAAAGTGCCACAGATATTCTGAATATTGTGTTTACAGTGGCTTTGGTAATCCTGAAAGGAATAATTCAACATAGAACTTTAGACATCACAAATGTAAAGCCACTAAAACAAAGGATGCTTTACTAATTTTATAAAAGAAAATCTAGGAGGATTTAATAGAGTAACACTTTTATTGTGAACCTGTTGAAGCTAAGCCAGCTTTTCATAAATTATCTCTTATTCAATAGGGATTCAGACTGAATGTGTTTTACAATGTAGTGAATATGGATCAGCATATCAAAATAGGGAAGTTATATTCTGTTTTCAAATTTATTATATGTAATAATAAGGTATACTCTCACATTATGTAGTATAGTATCCAGGTTAAATACTTATTTTTGTTGAACAATGTTTGTAGTAAAAACAATATCTAGAATTTGCTAATACTACCTAATAACACACACATACATTTTAGACAAGTGAAAGTATTAAAAAATCTTAAATCTAGATTTAAATCTTTAGCTGCTGAAATGGGTATGGAATATTAGTTATGTTCAACAAAATATCCATAATGGGATAAATTACTACTTTTTAAAATGTTGCAGCAGAATACATTATGCTATATAGTTTGGCCTAGTGATTAAATAAACAAATAAATACACTTCTTATAAACATATTAAAATATATGACAAATACAAAGTTTTAAATAATCCTATCCTTGTCCATTATAAAGTAGTAACTTTTTTGAAAAAAATAGCCAAAAATAGAATTATTTGCTTTCCTTAAGTTTTTAAAGCAAAGAAAACTTAATGTTTTTTTTTCATTTAACTTTGTAAAAAAGACTAATTTCTCTAGAAGCTTTCATCCTTCAAATATTGGCTAGCTCACCACTCTAGTATGTTAATTTATGGGATTAACCAGGAACTAAGTAGGGACTATAAAGTCACAAACATAAAATGATACATAGTCATTATCACAAAATGAAAATAACAGAATTAACTTCATTTTTTAAAAATTCTGTACAAATGAGAATAGTGACTAGATTTTCTTAGAAATCATTCTTTTAGTCCAATGCTTCAAAAACAGTAAACGAATATTTTTTAACCTAATAGTATTATGGGTATAGTGGGATGTAGTCATTGTTTTAATATAAAGGGAAGATTAATTGCATAAAAACACACAAAGCAAACCAGGGATGTAAATTTTACCTTACATAAGTACGAAAATATCTCATTAGTTGAACATTTTTCTTCAATTACTAAAATCCTCTTAAACTACCAAAAAAACAAACAAACAAACAAACAAACAAAAAACCACAAAGAAAAGACTATGTGACTGAGCTATAAATTGCTCAGGCAAGGGGTTATGATAACCCATCCTTAGTGCCTTCATATTTTGAAAGAGTTGTCAGCTCAGCTAAACTAAACCTGCAGAGATAAAAAGATAAAAAGAAAATAGAATCACTCAGTTTATATTTATAGATTTAAAGGTACACAACTTCATCAGAGCATACAATTTACAAATGCAGGTAATTTATTTGGCAAATAACTATGGTAACAAGTAAGTGTAGTGGTAACTTCTGATGTACCTAAAGCACCTTCTTGAGTTTTCACAAACTTTCTATTATATCAGTTTGTCAAAACTGTCCCTCATTATAGTTTTGGTTAAGGACACAAAGGCAAATACACGTGCAAAACTCTCTATTCCGAACAGACCCCTAAAGAAAATATGTGTCCTACTTCATTGTATTTGAGTTATGACGCTAGGAAGGTTTGAGTTTGAATTTCTACCCCACCACTTACCAGTTATGTGGCCTTGGGAAAGTGTTCAATCTTTCAGCTTTGTTCAAGCTTCAGATTAACAAAGCTTCAGATTGACTGTTCAAGCTTCAGATTAATCCAGTGGGGTACAAATTCGGATTACATAGGAAGCTTTTAAAAATTCTGGTGCCAGGCCACATCTCATGCAGTACCAATTAAGCTAGAAAGCTTTGGGGTACAAGCCAGACATACGTATTTTTAAAGTTCTCAGTGATACCAATGTACGGCAAAGTATGGGAAGGGTGCTAATCATGTGTATTTCAGGGAGAATAACACCCATCTTACAGGTTTGTTTCATAGGTTTGAAACAATATATTTTTACCACATAGCAAACTATATGACAACCAATATGCCTTTAGTAAATGGTAGCTTTTACATTGTTGTTTTGTAGCAGTAAAAGTAAGAGATAAAAAGTCATAGTTGGAAGAGACTGACTTCTACTTTTACTACCTGGAGACACATGTTTAAACATATGCTTTAGTTCAGCCAGTTTTTACATGCATTCAATTTTTTTCAGAGAAATAAAAAAAGGAGTAGAACATCTACTCCCATTTCCCATGCAAAATGTTCTTCAATAATAAAAAATGTGAATACATACATAAGCACAATTATTAATCATGAGCTGTTACTGAAAATGATTCAAACTATCATGCCACTTGGCATCTCCTTAATACTACATTTATCATCAGATATTTCTGTCACCAAAGCATTCAAATTGTCAGATAAAACTCTTTGCCTGGGGGGGAATATAAACTATGGCTTCTTGTAATGAATGAAAATGAAATGATTCCCCCACAGTATATTGCCAGACTCATTGGAAAGAAAAATAACCAATTAAATAATCTTAGCTTAAAATAGGTCTGGGTCTGGCAAGCACTTTTCTTCATTGTGGTGCAAAATGAGGCTGTTCTGTGGAAAAGTTTCATATTAACACTTTGATAAATTGGATTACAACTCTGAAAAGCACTTTTACAATCAAGTCTTTCCCCCAATTTAATATCTGAGGAATCCTATCTTTAGGATAAATGGGGGATGAAGTTTTACCTGCTGGCAGCTTTGTTGGAGAAATCAAAGAAATCTCATTTCCCAAAGTCCGTAACTGAGAGCAAAGTAACAAACCATTTCCCCCCCAAATTGAATAATACCTGATTTCCGTATCTTCGGCATATCTTTTTCCGTTTCATCATTACTTACATTTCCAATCAATTTGAGAAGAATGTTAATATTTATCGTTTCAGATTTCTAAGGACATAATGGGGATGTCTTGGGAAAGAAAATTCACAAAATGCCCCATGGGCATTATCTTTCCATAATCTGTTTTTGAGATTTAAAAAAAACATGCCTAACTATTGGTTGATTATGAAGTGTCATATAACAAAAGTAAAATGAAGAAACAGTTCCAGAAAAATAGAATGTCAAATTCAGGAAATGCACACCTTTGCACAGAAGTTGTCAAAAGCACGTGATAAAAAATTTCAGGTGGTACAAGAAAATATTCTGGCTTTTCTTGTTCTGTATATAGGAGTGTGGCTTATATTTTGGTACAGAAGTCAAGTGGGTGGCAATATCCACTTAAAATCTTTAAAGAGCTGAGTGATTGTTCTTCCTTTATTTGCATCTTCCTTCTCCAGACATCAACCTCAGCATTGCCTAGCACTTGGCTGAGTAGTGGTTGAAGAGGAGATGGATGGAAAGAAGCTTGATAAAACACTACTTTAAGTATCCTATCATTTACATAAAGATTGCTACTGTAACACCTGGAGTTTAGGACTCTGTTTCCTTACTCCTTTAGATGACACAAATGCCATGCATGAAAATCATCTGAAAGGAACATTTTTTTCCTTTGTCATGATTAATTACTTGTCCATGACTAAAAATTCAATTTTACAAATAAAATCAGAAATTTCTAACTTTCCTATTAGTTTTGTTCTTGGGTATATTCAAATGTCATCCTGACTGGAAGACAGCATTTTGAAAGTGTATCAGTAGCATTAGAAAGAAAGTTTAATCACATGAAATCAAAGAAAAATGTCTTTATACACGTGTCTTTTTCATGAAGACTTGGGCCGAAAGTGATCTTTTTAAGGTTTGATTGCACACTCTGAAGAAGCTTGTTAGGTGTTAAAAATATTAAGCACTAAGTTAAAAAAAATATGAAAAGGAATAATGATAATACTAAATAACTGTGTTCCTAAAAGGTCTGTAATTTCAGCAGAAAGATTGCCACTGAGTCCTCATTCATATATACCGATGAGTAACAGTGACAGTAGGGAGGGGACTACTACAAAATGAAAAGTAAATCAGGCTGTTTTAATGATTTAGAATTATATTGTGCTATTGTCTACAGTAATAAATTATCTGCATAATTAGCTTATTAAAGAGGTAGATCTTCTCTAGTGGTTACACTCTGGTGTATACACGCTGAGCAATCCTTAAGAATCTGGGTCTAACCCCTCCAACTTTGTTTCATTACTATCTGCATAGTTGCTGAAAGTGAGAAATCAAAATACTGATAAATAATTCAGAAGTTTCTAACTGGAAAAGTTTTTAAAACAACAAAATTCTTATTTTAAGTGAAGTTGTAAAAAAAATAGTATTAGTTACATCAGCTATTAAATTATGTGCTAATTTCACTGCTTACTTCATTCTCCCATTCTCTCTTTCTCATCTAGCCAGTTTTGTTGCAGCCCAGAATCTCACTGCCTGTACTACTGCCTCCTTCTTCTTAACGGAGTCCTCTTTATTGATCCTACAGATTCAGAATATACTGCATTCAGAATATACTTCCCAATTATCTGACCAGCTCACTGTCCTAGTTACATATATGTTTTCAATAGGTCTCCATTAGTCAGAAAAAAAAGTGCATCCTCTTGGCTGCTTGAAATTTACCTCCTAGCATTATCAAACTACAAACCTTAGACTGAAATTTACATAGATGACAGTGTAGGAAACATTTTTGCAGCTCATGCCTCTGTCACTTTCTTCCCTGTTCCAGCGGTCCCCCAAATTGAGTTAATTGTGCCAATCCTGGGCTACAAAAAGACCCTAAGTATGTATGAATCACAGCACTGGGCATTTAAGTATACTTTTAATGGGCATTCATGTATTTATAAATTTGTCTTCCATATTACATTGTCAATTCCTCCAGAACAAGGGTTATATCTGGGTCCTGTCCGATAAACAAGCCTATTCCTTACATCCACTAAAGTGCCTGGAAGTAACAGCTGCTCAAAAACATCACTGATCAATTTAATTGAAGCTAATGTAACAGACAGTATCTCCCTCTACGGTGGTTCCCTATCTTGCAATGCAAACTCTTGTAGCATTTTACCCATTCTCACCTTAAGTTCACTTCACTCTTGTATATCTCCTCATCCAATATCTTTCTCTTCTGCAACTAAGAGAAGTAATATCTAAAAGTGCAGATTCCCTTAATCCTAAATCAGATTTAGGTGAACTGTCCATACCTCTTTCCTGGTCCCCTTACAAAGGTATGGATTTATCATTTCTCCCACAGACCTTCCTAAAAAATACAAACAAAGCCTGCACATACTTCTGGCTGAGAAAAGTATGTCAGGCATTTTGGCCTTAAAACAACTCCATGAAGAGTAATTTTATTCCCAAATGTAACTGAGGCAGTTGAGACTCAGAGAGGTTAAATAACTCCCCCCAAGTCTTAGAGCCAGGATTTGAACCCAGGTACATCTATTACCAATGGGTCATAATAAACATTGTAATATGACACACTGGGGGTGTTCTGTTTGCTGCATATTCCTTAAGGAGTGCAGATAAACTATAAAAAATGATGATCAGGGCACTTAGATGTTATGGTTTATAAAGACGTAGAATAGTGACCTAACTCACTTTGTGTTCTCTGTCACCATTGTTCTGCCATGGCTTTTGGACTGAAGGTTCAACATGGACTGTTATTCATTCAACATTTAGCTAATATTTATTGAGCCTCTTCTTTGTGCAAAGCAGAGGTACAACATTTAATACTTTAGTTTTCTTTATTATACATGTGCAGAATGTGCAGGTTTGTTACGTAGATATACACGTGCCATAGTGGCTTGCTGCATCCATCACCCCGTCATCTACATTAGATATTTCTCCTAATGCTACCCCTCCCCTAGCCCCCAACCCCCCAACAGGCCCCCAAGTACTGAGTGACCCCAATTACTTTATACATAATTCTATGATTCTGAATGACTGGCACATTTTGGTTAACTCTTATACCAGCTGCATTACTCCAAAGTGACGGTGTATATGGTATTGGAAAACCAAGTAACTAAATTGATGTGAAATTTTACATGGATAATAGTCTGTTTTTAGGAGACATGTTATATGCATATATGTTATATGCATAGCCTTTGATGTTATGTTACATGTGTCAATTTAAATGAACTCTATTTTAGAATGAAGTAAAATTAAATCATTAATTTTCTGGTTCCGGTGTGTGATACTCCCTTTCCTATTGAAAGTGATTTTACAGCTGAAGCAGTTTATTAGACACTAAAGTTAGAATCATTTTATAATGAGAAATCCATAGACAAGAACATGGTGAACTGCCTACCTCAAGAACTTCGACAGCCTTGTTTTTCCTTTCTCTCCCTCTGTATTTTCTCTCTAAATTTAATAACTAGTTTCACATTTCCTCTTATAAGAAAGCCTATTATGGCATAGTGCATTCTTCTCTGTTTAAGAAAATGCTTCAGGATAAATTGCGTAGGCAATCATTTTCAATGCTAACATCTTCAAACATCAAGCTAGCATCTGGGCAATTATGACATTAGTCTGATTTAGAATTGAAAGGTAAAAGTTTATGTATAAGTTTCAAAGTTTTTATCATTACTTTATCAAGAACTTTGTGTCCTAACCCCAGATTGTTTTTGTTGTTGCTGTTAAATTTGTTTCTAATAGTCTTGTGTTTTATGTAAGTACACAACAATCCTTAGAATGAATAAGCAAATACCAGTTAAACGTTCATATATGTATAAACTTGGATTTTCCCTGTATGTTTCTCTTTTCTATCATATTCACTTTAATGTAGAACCAAGGTTCATTATCTGTGCTAACAGATTAGAAAGTAAATTGAGTAAAATAATCAGTTGATTATGTTTACTCCCCATACCTCTCAATCATTTGAAAAGTTAGTTTTAACTCCCATTTCTCAAAAGCATGGCTAATTAATAACATGAATTATTAACTGAAACATGATTTTTATAGGTTTTTAACTTCTCTCCAGTGCTTTATTTTTAAGGTAGAATACTAAAACAAAAACTCATTTCAGTGGGTAATAAAAGCAGCCTAGCAGAAAATTTATTTGTCTTTCCAACATCTAAAATGTCAAAAACTGTATGTACTAGGCCGGGTGTGGTGGCTCACGCCTGTAATCCCAGCACTTTGGGAGGCCAAGGCGGGTGGATCACAAGGTCAAGAGATCAAGACCATCCTGGTCAACATGGTGAAACCCCATCTCTACTAAAAAATAAAAAAAATAGCTGGGCGTGGTGGCACGCACCTGTAGTCCCAGCGACTCAGGAAGCTGAGGCAGGAGAATCGCTTGAACCCGGGCGGCAGAGGTTGCAGTGAGCCAGGATCGTGCCACTGCACTCCAGCCTGGCAACAGAGCAAAACTCTGTCTAAAAAAAAAAAGTGTGTACTGTCATATTCTTGGAAGTAGTAGAGGTGTGACTAGAGTGAAAAACAGTAGTAGTTCCTTTTTACTTATATGTTATTAAAAAGTATAAGACCAATACTATAAAATTTTCTGTTTTTTCTTTTATAAAATTCAGTTTAAACTTGGATTAAATGCATCCAGTTGCCGCTCATTATGTTTAAACAAGTGGTAATCTACTTCCCAATTTTACACCAACCAAAATAGATGAAGGGAACTCTATTCCTAGAGAATTCTTACTAAACTCAGAGAAATCTTAGCCACTCAACTGCCTGAACTTACCAAATGCCCAATTTATCCATGCAGGTATTTTAGGTGTTACCGAGAAGAAAAGTAAGTACACTGAAGAAACATTGTCTATTATTGACAAACTTTAGGTCTGAAAAGGGATTTGGCCAACCAGACACAAGAGAAGACACATTTTAGAAAGAACCAAGTAAAAATAAGTAAATGTTATATCCATAGCATCTGATGATATGTTACATGCATCAATTTAAATGAACTCCATTTTAGGATTGAAATAAATAATTAATTTTGTGGTTTCCAAGTGTTCCTGTTTAGATATGGAATACTTTGTAATCAGAAAAAATGTATTTACGACAATATTAATGAACAGTTCAAAACAATTGAAATGTCAACAGTTTTCCAAGTGAAAACTCCATTGGAGATGTTATTGCCCCCCGCTAAGACACACAGAGATGCCCACTAGAAATTACTTGATAGATAATTGTGCGTTAGAAAAATTGTTTTCTTCTTACCCCATTGGGTTATCAACTTCATTGGACAGAATTTTATGTATTACTTTGTAACACTGTTAGGTTAATAATACTGCTACCCAAGGAACATAAAAAATCATTTTACATTCATGATTAGACCAAATACCAGAAGAACACAGTTAATAGCTTTGTGAGAACTTTTGTAGTGTTTTGCATAATGAATGAACTCATCATAGGTCCTATAATAAAATACTTCTGACTACTCAAAAGGTTAATGTGTAAAAATAGTTGGTATTTTCCTATACTATGAAGAAAAGTTGAATAACACTAAACAAATTGTTTTTTTCCTCAGGCACACTTATAAACTGACTGCTTTTATGATGTTAACCTTTTCATGCACAATCCTTTGAACCACTTATTATTAATTAATATGAGCAATATTATTAAATTTAAATTCATCATTCAAGCAGACAAGGAAGCAGAGTAAAAACAGAGAGAAGCAAAAATTCTAAAAGACTGTGGGATCTACAAATAGGAATAATGAGAATGAGAAAACAAGGCAGAAACCGAAGTGGTATGTAAGCTTTCATCATAATGTGGTTAACATACAAACCTAAAATAGTCCTCTTTTTGTAGAGGTAAACTGAGTGGATCTATTTTCTTGGAATCAAAAATGCTAGACAAATGTACACCACAGAGCAGTATTTCAAGTGACTTAATATCAGGGATCATGTGTCCGTTGTTTTGATATTTGTCTCAGCACTTGCATGATGTTATTGCCATAGCCATTTTCCAAAATGTCTAAGTTGTTAGATGATAAGTCATTTCCATTTTTAAAATTCCAGTTTGACACACAGAAGTCTGTGAAAGCTTAACTTCCTTAAAGAAAGAAGGTCGAGCAAATGATAGAGTCATATATGTCTGGGAAGCATACATTTCCTTAAATAACTCTAGGTATGAGTGAACTCTGATATAAGAAAGGAACTAAATTTATAAAACAGAACTAAATATGTGTTTAGTGACAGTATCTTGATGCTTTGAAACTGATGTGCACATTAACTGGAACTATGACTAAGTTAACCGGTGGACATTCTCCGTCCCCCTGCCCCCAAGTACTGAGTGATCCCAGTTACTTCATACATAATTCCATGATTCTGAACTACTGGCAGGTTTTGGTTAACTCTTACACTAGCTGCATTATCCTAGAGTGATGGTGTATAAGGCTTTGGAAAACCAAATACTAAATTAATTATGATATTTTACATGGATAATAGTTTTAAGGAGACTGAAAAGGTTCAGTTGAATATGCTCAACTTCAGACAGCAGCCCCTGAGCAGCAGGTGATGAGGAAGAGGTTGTGGGGGTGAGGAGGTGGTGGTGGTTCTTCAGTTTACCTCTTTTCCTTTGTCTTTTAAATGTGGGTTAGTGTCCACAGGGTAGGTAATTTAGAATACATCCTCTCTCTACAGGTTACAAAGTTTCTAAATCTGCACAGTTGAGGAGAAGCAGAAATGAATTCAATAAAAGCTCAACCTTGCTAGTAAGACCTCTGTAAATACAATGACAAAAATATTGCTTACAATTTCATCATCAGCTATTTTACTTCATGTTTTTATATATGGAGCTAGAGAACAAAATTCAGCACAATGGCCAGGTCTGCACATTCAATGAAAATGGCTCATTGACAGCTTTTATCTCCAAAAGCTTCATCCACATTATATTGGGAGAAAATATCTTTTGAAACAGATAAACCATTAACTCAGGTTTCTAAAACTCTGTAGTTTGGACCTTTTGGTCAGTCTGATGAACCCTAGAGGACCTTCTCAGAATAATGCCTTCTAATGTGTGAAATGAAATACAAAGAAATTGAAGGCAATCATTGAAATGTTTAAAAATGTGGGACTTATCAGTGTATGTGCTGATCTATTAATACATTAAATAAGAAGTAGAAGCAGATCTACTATAGTTTCATATTAGTGAAAAATGTCAATGATATTTTTAGATATTTGCAACATGTATTATGTGAAATGAATATATCTGTGATTTCTATTTGTGACAAAATCATAGGTACTGCTAACACTATGATTGGTTGTTGCCTATATTTATAATTGATGAAAATTTTAAATTTCAGTCATCCATTAATATAAATAAAACAGATGATTTTTGTGTTTGCATCAAAGGACATAGACACTTCTGTCCACCCATCCTTTGTGAGTCCTTACCTAGGGTTAAGAACCTTGCATTAAGCTCTTAAAGAGTGCGACTGAGAATGCCCATATATTAATCCTTGTAGGAAAGTGCTTGTTTTCTGTTAAACAGAAAACAATTAACAGTGGTAGAATCCAGAAATAATTCTATTGGAAAAGGAAATAGCATTATTAAGTTACTGCCAAGTAAGTATGAGGCAACATTTATATACCAAATTGTCGTTTCAGTGATGTTTAAAAATTTTTGTGTCTGCCCAAGTGTAGCAGAGAAATAAAGTGAATTTTCTTTTGAACAAACTACCACAAATATCCCTGGATTTTTCAGAGCTAAGAGCCGCGGTTTCAATTTTTCGGTGTTTCATAGTTAGATAATAGTGCTGAGTATTTATAGGCTTCCTTATATAACTAAGGTTCTATCCATTTTTCTTGTCAGAATAGTGTATTTTCTGTCCCTGCTCCTGTTTTCCTTGAATTTTAGTATTAGATTTACTGACTTTGCTCTGGCTCTCCTTCTTTTTATAGAACCATATTCCTCAAGTTCAATTTATTTTTAAGTTGGATACTTTATATTTCCATTCCCTTTGGAGCTCTAAAAAGAACGTGTATTATTGACCAGATAAAGCTATTAAGGTAACTATTATGAAATTTATTTTTAGGTCTTTAGTCACCTTAATGGCTCTTTGGGGTTTAAGATATGCTCGAAGTAGAGTGTACCATAACCTGGGAGGAGCAGCCTGTGGCTATTATTTTCTACTCAGCACCTGCTCAGTCTGGAACACTTGCAATCTGGCATTCTTCTCTACACCCGCATAATTATGTAAGGGCCATTAATGGTTTTAGCCTCCACATTAAAAAGATCTTTCCTTAGGCCTGTATTTTCTTGATCACCTCCTATTCTGGAAACACTCTTCTCCTTGCTGTAAGTCTGTATTCCCCTTCTGTTTCTTGGATTATCCTTTTATTTTATTTTTTTTTTTGTACTTTTGCAAATAAAACTTCTTTTACCTGACGTAAATTTTATACTTAGCCATTTACACTTTTTCACTCTTCACTTTCTCCCTTGGCAATGCTATCTAATCTTATCACTTCATCATTCTCATCTAACCCTTAAATCTGAATCTGAATCTGAATCTTAATTACCAATGCTTCCCTTAACTAAAATCTGCATTTTAATAACTAGCTGTACTATCTTATCAGGATGTCCCAACTGCACCTACAATTCAATATGCCTAAGCAGTGAAGAAAGGTGCTGTGCCCTCATTCTTCAGTTGAAGACGATTGCTCTGAAGATGGCAACTCGAAACATGCATTTGGCTTTATGTCTTACATGATGCTGGAAACCATCACTTCCAAGTGTGCTGATTCAGTTGAAAACTGTGGCTAGGGTCACACTAGTTGTCGCTGTCACTGCCAAACTCAGCTCCATAGTTGCCACTAAAGTTTTATTGCAACCATTTGAAACCCTTGAGAGCTCAGGAAATCATGCCATCATTTGAAAAACTGTGCACGTTTGGTGAAAGATCAGGAACCATCTATATTCCTTCTTTTCTTCTAACTGAGAAAGGCGTTTATCCCTGCTGCTTAGCAGTGTGATAAAAGTAGAAATCCCGGTGGTTTGTGCTTGTAATTTCCCCATTGCGAAATAACCAATTGAGCCTCACTCTGACAGTCAGACCCAAAATTTCACCTAAGTACCCAAGAATGTCATGTTAACGTGTAGAAGATAATGTCTGTCACACAAATTACATTTTAACAATGTTCCAACTTTCTAGTCCCAGGATGACTTCTTTTCTAGTGGTTTCTTAACAGAGTTTTTTTTGTGTGGGTTTTTTGTTTTGTATATATTTTATTGGGGTTCTTCCCCTGCCCTTTTTATAAGGGTGAGGGTTGGAGTGGTAGCTGAAAAGAGTGATATTTTCAGTTTGAGAAAAATGCAATATTTTTCAATCATCCACTGCAGTTCTAAATTTTATGAGAACTAAATCAAGTTATGCCATTCTCAAACTCTCTTGATGTCTGAGTACTTCATCTTTCTTTGTCTTTGAACTGGAAAATGTAAGAGCGAGTTTTAGCCTGGAGAATAAATGCAAAACTAAATTATAATCCCTGGACATACACAGTTTAGCATATAAGGGAAATGTTGAAATAACTGGAAAATCAAAAAGGTCTTACTGAACGTTTCAGTAACTATTTGCAATCAAATACAACACTGTCAGGTAATGAGAATATGATTCAATTTGTTAGAAGTATTTAACAAGGCCCACGTGGTCTATGTGAGCATTTTCAGATACTTGTTTGTCTTTCCTTTATTACATTATCACTGTAAGGTATGGTAGGTGAACCTTCAAAGTGTGATATTCTGTACAAAACTGTTGTGCAACATTTGGAAATATACCCAGAGGCCTCTGACTGAAGATAGAACTTCCATGTCAGACACAAAAAATCCAATTTGCTTTTGTTATTGAATCAATTTTTTGTGTTTATTGTTTCAAAAACTTCATCCTGCAGTACTGTTGAAATCTTTTCTTTCTTTATTGATATACTTGCACAGTATTTTTTTTAACTCACGAAAACATCTTTTAAAAAAAGTGAGAAATTAAGTTAAAATAATTATATATATTCAAGTATATATGGTAATACTTATTTGTAAATGTATCCCTATATGTTTATAGGTAGATTTTAAATGCTGTGCACTTGGATTTAATATTTTATGTTTTTCCAGAATAGAAAACATATGTCAAGCCATAGTCAATTCCTTTATTTATTTTTTTTAATGTTCACAAAAGGCACCAGCCTGAGGCAAACTGTTCTTCTCCTGTCCCACTAGAATTTTGTATTAATTTTTATTTTATGTATTTCAAGCAAAGTAGAACACTCTTAAGTTAAATTAGCCAGTGCTTTCAAAGACAAAAAGTCATTACCATAGTACCCTGTTCAAATTTCTAAAGCAAAGCAGATATTTGTTATATGGAATAAAATAAGATTAAAATTAAATATTTATTTTTATTTATTTCTCTTTGATTTCTTGTTTTTACAAGTTAAAATCTATGCTGATGTTTTAAAAATCCCTGGTCGTTGCACAAAAACATATTTATAAGATTAATTTTTAATGTATAAACATGGCTTGCCATGGATAGATCACAACCCCAAATGTAATTGCATGACTCTATATTGTTAAGGCCTAAAAGATAAGATATACTAAAGGTGCTATCACATATTGGTTAAATAATAATCCTAACTCATCCACTAAATATTAAGATTCTTAAATACAAAGGATCTATTTATTAGTGAGGATACCATCTTTCTCTTTGTAAAATTCTCATCTACACCACCCCCTCCTCTTTCTGTTTGAGTACCTACTATACATTCTTATGGTCTCAGCTTAAATGTCACTTCCCTAAATCCCCCAAACAGAAAAGGCTTCCCTGTCATAGGCTCCTTCTTTTTTGCCCTCATGGTACTTAGCATGTTTTATCACATTAAATATTACATAATTCTTTTTTATTCTCCCATTAATCTGTATATTCTATCAGAGTAGAAACTGAATCATTTCAATTACCATTGTTGTCCCAGCTTTAGAGGGCAATACAATTTATTGAATGAATGAATTTATTCATGTATGTTCTTGTAAGCTTGTACAGAGTTATGCTATGAAAAGCTCAGTAAATATTTGTGGCTAGTTTATTTGATCACATAATTGAATACATTCACTATATTGTAACATCAGACTTAGGCAGTTTTCTTATAAAACTTATGTGTGCTTTCATTCTAATTTTCACTTCCTTATAGATACATTTTTTAAAAAATATATTTTTTACACCAGAATTTCTCTGTGTTTTCCTTTTGTCACAGCTGAATAGAGAAGAGTAGGAATTTAGTATTGTATAGTATAAAACTATAATCTCTGACCATTTTTATAGAAAATACTGGAATTATTCACTCTGCTCTTGTCATTCACTAAAATAACTCCAAATATTCATTTGCTTGTCATTCACTAAAATACCTGATCAAACAGCAGTGACATCTTACAATACTGCAAACATACAAAGAGATAAATCAAATTGGGTGTTTGTGGTTCATATGTTATGACAGCCGTTTTTAAAAAAACACAGCAACTATCTCCTATAATAATTTTGGGTAGATAAAGAACATTTATTTAAACTTATATTAATGCCAGAGAATTTTTTAATTTTATGTACCTGTAAAACATGGTATGCAGGCATTATACCTAACTTCTACACTGCTTGTTCTCAAGGACATATGCTCATTTACTAAAGAAGGACAAGTTAATTGCATATATAATAAAACTTAAAATCACACATTACGACAAAAGAAAAGGTGAGACACAAGGTAATTTCTTTCCAAGTAACTCAAAAATCCTGTATGTGTATATTTTATGCAATTATTTCTTTACAACATGACCTAGGTATTTTACATATGCTATTAATTTTAATCTGCCCATCAATATGTATACATGGGCAGATTATTATTGATATTATCAATTCCATTTGCAGATAAAGAATCTGAGGCTCAGAATGGGCCGTGGACTTATCAGGGCATAGAGTTACAAAGAGAAAATGTTTAAACTTCCAGTTCTATTTGAATGCAAAGCCTGCACTCTTTCCTCTTACGCTGCTGTCACTTGCTAAGGCCACTCGTCAAGTGTAAGCATTTTTAATGTGTACAGTGTAATAACAACATCCCTTTACCCCACAAGAGACAGGATCATACCATGCTTAGTGCTGCAGACTCTGCAAATGCAATGCCTGGGATTAAGGCCAGGTTCTGAAGTTCAACAGCCAGGTGAACCTATGCAAATTATTTAATCACTCAATAGCTCAGTCTGCTCTGTAAAGTGGAAGCAGTAATAAAGAGTACCTACCACAAAGAGTGCTGAGAGGATTAAAAATCAATATTTAAAGTACTTAGGAAGGTTCTCGACACATGGTAAAGTTTAAAATCAACTTATGTGAATTGGTGAAAAGATATGGTTCAGTAAACAAAAAAGATTTCCCTGTCATTATTTACAAATTTGTCTTTTAAAAAGTAATAATTAAATATTGAGCATGAAAATACAAATCTCATCATGTATTTATCTGTACAATGTTTTAGCAATTTTCAGTAAGTCTGTATTCAAACAAATATACTTGGTAGTACACATTGATATCAAAAGAAAGAATATAGGGGCCGGGCACCATGGCTCACACTTGTAATCCCAGCACTTTGAGAGGTCAAGGCGGGTGGATCTCCTGAGGTTAGGAGTTCGAGACCAGCCTGGCCAACATAGTGAAACCCCGTTGCTACTAAAAATACAAAAATTAGCCAGGTATGGTGGCAGGCACCTGTAATCCCAGCTAGCTGGGACAACGAGGCAGGAGAATTGCTTGAACCTGGGAGGTGGAGGCTGCAGTTAGCCAAGATGGTACCACTGCACTCTAGTCACCTGGGAGACAGCGAGGTTCTGTCTTAAAAAAAAAAGAATACACACACACACACACACATGCGCGCGCACGCTCGCGCACACACATGCACAGACACACACAGTATATACTGTCTATATTTATGTGCTTGGAAATATCAGTTAATTTATAATGATGGCTAAAAGAGTTAAAGCTGCTTAAATAATCAAGATGAGAAAATATTAATTTACCATTAAAAAATATTCACAGGTATTATTTTAATATCCTTATAGTATCACAGACAGAATTCTTAAACAACTATATAATTATCTAGATTATTTTATTAAATTGGCAAAAACTGGATAATTGTGATATTTGAAAATATCTCTTAGTCCTTACCAGAAGATTTTAGTTTTCACTTTTAGTAAAACACTCTGAAATCACCCAAGTCTTTTTTGTTTGTTTGTCATAATTGTTTGGGGATGTTGCATTATAAGGGCTCCCTTGATAACTCTGTTTTCCCGAAGTAGATTCGGTGATAAAAATGAATTTGAATGCCATTTCTGAAATTTAAGCATGCCATATTTAAGCACCCAGGAGAGAAATGTATACAGGTATTGTGGGTCACATAGTCCAATAAATGAGGACAATCCTAGTTATTTTTAGATTAGTTAACTAAAGTGTTACTAATTTTCATTGCGCTTAATCTAGTTTAACATCATGTTCAGTTAAACTTACATGACGAAGCTTATCTGTTCTTATGAGAATAGTTTTCTCATTCCGATTCATCATCATATTCTTTTCAAGCTGTTTATGGAAATAATTGTCTGAATACTTGAGCTTATAACATTTAAAAGGAATGAGGGGCCGTGCATGTATTCCCACTACTTTGGGAGGTCAAAGTGGGCGGATCATTTGAGGTCAGGAGTTTGAACCAGACCAAAGTGGTAAAACCCCAACTCTACTAAAATTATAAAAAAAATTAGCCAGGCATGGTGGTGCATGCCTGTAGTGCCAGCTACGCAGGAGGCTGAGGCAGGAGAATAGCTTGAACCCGGGATGCAGAGGTTTCAGTAAGCTGAGATCATACCACTACACTCCAGCCTGGGTGACAGAGTGAGACTCCCATCTCAAAATAAATAAATAAATAAAATGAACAAAGGAATTAAATTAGGACTTTCATTAGAAGAATTGCTGTAATGCTGTGACAAACACTACAGGAACAGCTAAATGATTTTCACATATCAATCAAATGCAATTTCATGTAAAATATAAAAATAATTAAACTTAACTAAACTCAATAAATAATAAAAATAAAAATGAACTGAGATCTTCTAAAGTAAATAAGTTGTGTGGATCACATCTAGAAGCCTAAACTGAAACCATTTAAATCAGAAATATGAATTATTTCTGATTTAACTCCCCTATAAATATAATTAGAAGATAATTACTGGAAAAACTATGGGAAATGTTTTTTGCCTAGTATTAGAAGTTCATTTTTAACATGAAATAATTTCATTGTTATTGAAAATGTTCAATAGGTAATTGATTTGCATAATAATTATTACCAAATAATTTATATAGTTAGAATGCAAATTTATTCCTTACAAAGTAAAAGTGTAAAAGTGCTTAATAGCTGTATTAATTAAAGACATACATTATAGTAAATAATTGATAGTTTTGTAACATTTATTAAGGTAATATCTCAACAAAAACATTTTGCTTTTGTTTAACTTAAATATATTTAAGTTTTTAAAATGTGGTATATCACTAGTTTTGAAAATATTTCATTTAATTGTATTGGCAAAGGCAGCCTTAATATATAGTTTAAAATTGTAAGTCTGTCTGGTAATAAATGAGGGAAAGTCTGCCCTCTTGGACATGACACAAAGTCCAGAAGAAAGCTTATCAATCATATTCCAGGGTAGAAGCCAGTACAGGAGTTACCATCTATTTAATGTCAACAACTTCCAAGATCCTAACTTCAAGCAGCTTAGATCTGGTACCACCTGTAACCTGTAGATGCTTCTGTGTGCCCCATAGTAAGTGAATTCTCTAAGTTCTCAATGTGCAGAACTAAATCATCAGTGTGTCAGAATGCCCCTTTTTAGTCTAGCTTTTCTAAAAGCTCTAAGAGACTACAGAAAAAAGTATAACCATATCCTGAGAAACCTACACAATAGGGAGAATAAAGATCCTTAATTTATTATATGTTCTTAACATTCAATAAAATAAAAGCAAACACCCCAATAGGAAATATTTTAGGGAACTCCCTAAGTGACTCTTTCTGATCCCTTTGTCATGGCACAGAGAATAGAGGAAATGCTAGAATGCCAGGTCACATGACAGTTTAAGGGAGGCATACCACTATCATACTCATCTTCAAAGAGAAAGATGAATTTAAATATAAATATTATATAGATATAAAGCTCATTCAAAGAAAAGCAAAGATTTTCTTTAACACAATATGAAAAACTGGTTGGTAGACATTAGGCACAAACTAATGACAGGGCAGGGGCCTCTCTCCCTCTTTCATAGCTTTACTGTCTCATAAGCCCCTCATCCCCAGCCTGTCAACTCAACCTGTTCCCCAGTTCCTCCAAGCCTTACAGCTCCACATTCTAGGGCTCCTCTTCTAGGATATCTACACCCTCAGGTGCCACTTCTCTGGCTAATTCATTACTGCAGAGTGACACTCATCCCCAGGCAGGGTTCTTATGATATGTTCCCCATTCAATCCTCCTTTCAGGAAAATGGGAAGGTTTCTCCTGACAACTGTTACCCTAGTCAGGCCTCCTATGGGTTAGAGGTGGCATTACCCTGCCTAGACATGCTTAAACCCAGGTACTGTTTTAAACTATGCCAGAGTTCCTTCCTGGAAGGTCTCTCTATTCAGGTACCAATTCTCTATTTTTGCTGAATGAAGGTGAAATAGTCACTGACATCAGTTTTTTGTTCATCATGATATTAAGATGTTCACTGACAGACATCTTGGAGGTGCTTTTTAGCACAACTTTCAGTGTTGACTGAGCAGCCATCTTCAAGTTCCGTGAAACAAAAATGGATGCAAGTGCTGTGCCTGTGACAGGCCAAAGGGTGGCTGAACCTAAGCTTGCATTAGCTTAGTGAGTGGTTAGCTGAATGCTTTATGCGAAGGTTTCTAAGTTAGTTGGTTGGATGGCTATTGGTCTATTTGGTTGTATGGTCAAGCTGCTTACTCAGCCTTCCCTTTCCATCCTTCTGTGCCCTGCACCTTGTTTCATCAACTCATGCTCAATGTCCTTCTTCAATTATTTTAAGCTTAGAAAATCTTTTTTCCACTTTGAGATGTTTCTATAATATTCAGAATTTAATTATTTTGTGCAGTTTGTCAGGACTACAGTAATAAGCATCCTATTTTATATTATTATTTTATTTATACATATTTTTATATATATCAAATTATTCAACAATATTTCCTATTTTATTTTATAAAGGCCATGGCCAAAGACAAAGAAAGAAAAATAAAATGAGAAATAAATTTCTTACTACAGCTGAAAAGAAAGAACTATGTGGGTGTGTGTGTGTGTGTGTGTGTGTATGTGTGTGTATATAAGAATGAACCTGTCATGCGTATTAAGGTTTATATTATACCTCTCTATTTAAAGAGGTATCTCAGTCTTGAGGAAAATACACTGAGCTGGAAATTCGAGACCTGTAGCAGTGCTTCTGTCACTAAATAGCTGTGAAAGCTTGGCCAAACAACATCACCTGTGTCTCGGTTTCTGCATCTGAATTCTCATCTGTGTCTACATTCTGAATTTGCATAACGTTGTTGTGGTGCTCAGATCATACAATATACATCAAAGCAGTAACAGTACGAACTTTCCTCTAATTGTCCAACAATTATAAGGCTATATCATTAGTATTCTTATTAACATGTGTTTGGGCCTGATTAGGCCCCATCCCATTGACTTTAGTCCTGTTACCACTTTTTCCCAGCTTTTTTTTTTTTTTTTTGGAAAGTGGTGCTTTCTGCCTCTTTGTAAACACTTTAGGCAAATACCTGCCCTGTCACTTGATACATCATTTCAAGCCCCTACTGTCTTTGGCTTCCAGTAAGACAAATAAATAGTGTGCAACATTCTTGCTAGTGTGTGGGATAGATCAAATGTATCCTCCTTTATTTTTATCTTTCATTAGTAATAGAGGCTAACTGGTTTTATTTTATTTTATTTTATTTTTTTAGAGATGGGGTCTCATTGTGTTGCCCAGGATGGTCTTGAGTTCCTGGGCTCCTCCCACCAAAGCCTCTAAAAGTGCTAGGATTACAGGCATTAGCCAGCGTGCCCTGTCTTTCTAGTTTCAATGCCCTGAATTTACTCTCAGAACCAAAGTGTCGCTGTGGTGGGAGAAATTTCAGTCATATACATAATCATAAGCCAAAATGGGATCCCTGGAACTTGGGTATCTGAGGAAATGTTGTCATTCTTTTAGGTCACAAGATACCACTTCTATGCATGTTGTGCACTAAGTGAGACATCCTGGAGGATATGTGTATATTAACAACATACAACAAATATGAAAAGTACCATTTCAATTGATTATGCACTCTGAAAGCAAATAATATTGAGTTTGGCCCAGATTCCAAAATAAATGTAGATGATGTACATAAAAATGTGTGTGTGTGTATACACACACACACACACACACACACACATGTGAATACTTACTGTATTGACAATTTCTTCCCATAAACTCGCCTGGGCACTCGCAGGAATAGTTAGCAACAAGATCTGTACATATCCCACCGTTTTTGCAAGGCTCAACTTCACATTCATTTATGTCTAAAGAAAACAGAAAGGAAAGAGGAAGAGAATTACTGGTAAGAAATGATTAGGTATTGGAAAGTTCTAGACATTTTAAATACAAATGTCTTAGTAATGCTATTCCTTTGTGTGTGTGTTTGCATGTATGTGTTCAGTCAATAATACAAATGCTGCTTAAAACCAACAATTTATTAACCATTACATTTAATCAATTTCAAATAAAATTCAGAATCCTGGGGAAAGACCAATGGAACTAAACGACTCTCCCATTCTGAAAATAAATATGAGTAGTTTGGGGAAATATTCAGTGTATCCTTAGAACTAAATCAAACAAATTAACCCTGATAGAAAGATGAATTGGTTTCACTTACAAGATCGAGAAACCTCCCCTGGAGCAACAACTGCCAATTAACACTGTCTCATTTCATCTTAATTCATTAAAATTCTAACTGACAGAGATGTTTTAGTTTCTAAATAGTTCGTCTTGATGAATACGATGAGAAGCAAATTAGAGTTAATAGCTAAAGCTCGTTACATGCAAAGTTTAATAAATGTAAATGATGATCACTTCCTAATCTCATTCAAGGATTTCTAAAGTTATGATGACTAAAGGGACTTACTTTGATATACTACTATTATATCTGATGCAAAATCACATGAAGTATAAAACATTGAGCAAATTATACTTCTTTCCTTTGCTAATTTTGGACTATAGAGAAAACAAATTTGATTTTGAACACAAAAGAAACAATGACTAATTCAATCAAATATCAATCATGGATATTCACAAATCATTTCCTTGAATCACAGCACCGTGCTAGATTCTGTGGGAGTTAGTACAGTAGCTGGCGAGCACCCATAACTCCCCATCTCTTCCTCATCCTATGAACTACTCCAGTTGAACTCCCTATCTGCTTTCATTTCTATAACTGTTTAGTGTTGTTTTTAACTGTATTGCAGACTTGGAAATTGTCTGTTTATGTGCCTTGAGCTCTTTCACCTTGTCATAAAATGAGCTCCACAAATGAAGTTCCTACCCTGCCCTGTTCTTTGTATTCCTGACAATGCCATACTCTATCTGGAAAACAACTGAGGCCCAATAAATGTTTCCTAACAAATTTTCTACCGGAACAATAGAAACAGTCATGTTCACAATCTTAAAAAATTGTATTCCAGATTTGTAATGCGTCTTCTGATATCCTATAAGGTATCAAATGGTAGTTCTGAAGTCTTGGGTTATTACAGTTGCTTAAAGCAAGATGATCATTAAATTACCTCTAAAAGGAAACAAGGAAAAAGTACTTGAAAATCTCAATTTTGCTTTTTCTTTTGACATTTTTTCTTCTAATTAGTATCCCCTCTGGAAAGCAGAGTTGGTTACCCTTTCATTCTAAGTTTGCTGCAGAAAGTCTGGTCTAAATTTCCTTAGGTAATAACTTTCTCTCAAAAACCACCCCTTTTTGGTTTCTGGTTGACAATCACAGCTTGAGAATAGAAACAATCCACGACTGTGTTCAGAAAAAATCAAAATAATTTGAGTACTTTATAATTTCAAAAAGTAGGATAAAATTATAATCTGCTAATCTCTAAAAGATCTCTAAAATTCTGTGTGCTGTAAAGTATGATAGACTCTGATGGGCGTGGTGGCTCATGCCTGTAATCCCAGCACTTTGGGAGGCCAAGTGGGCAGATCACAAGGTCAGAAGTTTGAGACCAGCCTGGCCAACATGGTGAAACCCTATCTCTACTAAAAATACAAAAATTGGCCAGGAATGGTGGCATTCACCTGTAATCCCAGCTACTCAGGAGGCTGAGGCAGGAGAATCGCTTGAACCTGGGAGGCTAAGGGTGCAGTGAGCCAAGACAGCACCACTCCACCCCAGCCTGGGTGACAGACTCTGTCTTGGGGGGAAAAAAAGTATAATAGACTCCTAAATACGGAAACTGTACAAAAATGAAGGATGGATGGGAGGGAGGGAGGGAGGCAGTCAAGGAGGGAGGGGAAAGAAGAGAAAGTAAGTATAAGTTATTTCTTTTCTTTTTAAAAATATAAAATATTCAGCTCTCTGCGCTTATCAAAATTTCACTTAGTCTTATCATTAGACTATATTTATAGTAGACTAACATGCAAAACATTTTGTAAGCCATATGAAAATCCCCATGCTACTTATTGTTGCCAACTCAACATATGACAATAACAATGTTTGGCTACCTTGGAACATGCCCAATACGTCTTTATCTGTATCTTCTCTACTACAATTTGTTTTAGATGAGAACATGTCAATGGTAAACATCTTCATATCTTAGAGAAAACATTGCCATATTTTGTAAAGTTAGATGCAAAAATTTATTCTCATATATGTCTGAAAACCCACATAAGCAAAAGATAATTTGATCTTAGCCAAGAAGAAAAAGTTTAATAAAGATTAATAAGGATGTGATAGAAGTGGCGGTCTATTTCCAAGCAGGGAAACAGAATGAATCACAACTTTGAAGAAGAATGTTCATGATATGATGGTGTGTTTAGGTACAGGAGTAAAGTCTTTTGGAGCAAAGAGGATGAAGGAGAGTGCTAGAATCCCATGTCAGAGGATGTAGATAGGGACCAGATTATGATGAACTCTTAGTGCAGGCTGATGGAACTGGGTTTTATTTTTTGGCAATGAACATTTGGAGCAGGATGAGAAGGATGAGAGGGTATTTCCTTCACCCTTCTACATTAGAAGAACCTAGTGAAGCCATATGTGAGATGGACTTGAGAAATGAATACAAGAAGGGACAGAAGCCCACACAAGATTTGATGTTAATAGGTGCAACATATATTTTAAGTCTCATGTAAGAGGCTCTGTGCATTTTATCATTTTAAGATTAAAATACATCATGAGTAAAATCAAACCCAGCTCTTGCTGATTTGTAATGTTAATAGAAGGAAGTTCTCATAACTAATATGAGAATAATCAATAATTATTATACACAGACACTGCTGTTTTTTGCTTCCTTAATCTTCCAAGTCTTTACACAATAAGTAGTAATTAAAATGTGAGTGTAAATCTAATTGAGACAAATCAACTTTTAAACCTTCCAGCTACAGGTTCATCAGGCCCCATCTATTAATTGTCAGCAAAGCAAGTTATAATTAAGGACATCTGATCTTAAAAAATCAACAGTTAACACCTTTACCCAGAGGTTAACATGAAGTGGAATGAATTGGAATGGCATTTGCTGAAGTGAAAATGTTTTGTAGATACACTCAATTTGTGATAGAATGACCTTTTCATTGTTTAAATGTGCATTTTTCAATGCTTTCAAAACTCGAAAACTACTGAAATCTAAATACATAAAAATATACATGTTGTCTTAAGTTATCTATATTTTCAATATAGTAGCTAAGTTAGCAAAACATTTCTGCGTAGGTACATGCCCAGTAATACACAAGCTTAGAGAACGGTTGCAAATGACACAGAAGCATTTACATATTTGTATGACGCAGTTCTTTCAGCAGTGAAGGCCATTTGCACTATAATTAACACTGCAAGCAATCTAAATGGAAATCGACCTCAATTTGTATAAATCATGTTTAATTAAAGACTAGAAAAAAATGTTCACAGAATATAATGTAATGAAATGAAACAAACATGTTTGCAATAAATCACATAGATTTATCTTTGTCACAGATCAAGACATTATCATTCCCAGAAAAAGTTCACATCCTTTCCAAATAAAGCACTAGGATATGCCATTTTATTAACAAAGAAAAAAATTGATATAGAAGTCCCCATATAAAATAGAAATTTCCATATTTGGTTAGATTTATAGTTTATTTATAATAATAATATTATTTATAAGGTCTTGCTTCATAAAACATCTTCAAAATATAATTTTATAATCAAGACAGTTAGCTGAGTCCTGAAAATATAAAACTTTGCTGCCAACCTTCCTGTGTCACCAAGGCACAGTGATGGGAGCTGTACATGAGTTTCCAGATGTAAACTCATGACTCACCCTTGCTTCCTGAAATTTTATATTATATATATGTGCATATTATATATCACATTTTGTTTTGATTTTTTAATGGAAGAAGAAAGAAGGAGAAGAAGGAGGAGGAGGGAGGACAGAAAAGAAACACAAGTTACTTTGAACCAAAAAAGTACTTTACAAGTATTCCCAGTTGCTTGCCTCTGTTATAACTAATTACACAGAATCATTGCTTTTACACACATAACTCAGACTCTTTATTGGTATGTCATACATAACTCACGTTACAGATTTGTAAATGTGTTAGATCATTTACCCACTTTGGCTTGGGTTTTTCCTAACAGAAATATACACTCTGGAGATTTCACTGTGAGACGTCTACTCCAGTAATTGACAAACTACTCATATGTATATATTAAGATCAAGTTGAGCACTCCTCCCTTAGGCAGTTCACCTTATGCACGTCCGCATCCTGGGAAATACTCAGTTACACCTAGTCTTCTTTGTCCTGGATCTTTGTCAGAACCATTATTGTGCAGATTATAGCCAAAAGCCCATGAAATTGCTTTTGGAGTGGTAGGCTGTCAAAGAGTTTGTAAAATGGAAGTTATATTTATTAATTCCTTATTAGTGCCTTCAAAACAATGCATCATCTGGGCACAATTTCTTGTCAGAGAAATTGTGTAGCTTCTTCTCAGAGAATTATATTTAAAAATTCAGTAATGTCATTCTTCATTATAGATTCTGCTAGTTGGCCAAGATGAAGAAGAGAATTCTTGAGTCTAATTCCCAGGAACCTCCTCCTCTGGAGACTTTTAAAACTAATTAATAACTAATTAATTATTTTGTTTTCAACTGGTTCACCTTTGCAATCTGCAGAATAGGATGGCAGCAGTTTTCACTTCCGGGACATCATTATCCCAGTTCATCCTTGAGTTCTCTCAGAACTCCTTAGGAAAATGCCATCTGTCCCCAGTAGTTTAGCAACATTTATTTTGCCAACATGGCTTAGCTGTTTTGAATACTGACCGTCATTTGAATCGGGACATCCAATCCTTCTGGGGATAGAAATCTGTCTAACCTCCTCCTAGTGAAGGCAAAGACAATGTATTTCAACCATAAATCTATTTTCTCTTCAAAAGCGAGTACATTCAGGCCCCCACAAACATCAACAAAGGACATGGTACTTGGGCTGGACACACTGTTTTGGATGTATTAAAAGGAGACAATGATAGATCGTGCCCCCCCAACTTTTTTTTCTTTCATGAACACAAAATTTCTCAGCTTCTTTATTTCTTTCCCTTGGGCTGTCTTTCCTCCAGCAATATTGTTATTGACTGCTAATTAGTTGGCAAAAGCTTATTTTCCAGAGCCTGCTATTTTTTTGATCCTAACAACACATCTTCCCTGGGCTCCCCATTAGCTATTAAATATTCTCCAGACCTCCCATGAGTGATTGCCTTTTAAAATTTGACCTTTTGTATTTTTCCTTATCTAAAGCCTATGGTCTTTCAATTTCTCTTTAAAGATTGAATTTCTCTTTAAGATGAGTTTCTAGGAATTATATTCCCCCACTCAGATGCTGAATGTAATTATGTCACAATCAGAATTATCTTGATAATTGGTTTCCCAGTCATTTCTGTGATCAGTTCAGTATATTTTAAATCTTCTGCTCTTGAACTCCCTGTTGATCTGGCTTTCTGCTATATTACTAGTAATTCATTTTAAAGTAGCTAATGAAAATCAGTATTCTTCAGTCAGAACATGCCACACATACACGTTTTATAATAACTTAATGATAACCTTCACTTACCAAGAACAGTTGTATAGCAAAAGCCCCAAATCCAAGAGATACTTATCCATTGCCTCTTTCTAACAAAGATCATATTCTCTGTCCATCTCTATCATGACATCCTAGAATTTTTTTAAGATCTTTATTTAGATGCAAATAACTTTGATACTAGTATTTAGGCAATATTCACCCTGATTATTTCTATTATTATTCCAATAAAGTTTTATTTGCATTTACCCAGATATTTGGCCAGTAAGACAAGACAGCTATTGCAAGGAATATAAAAGCCAAAACCAGGGGAGGCAGGGAAGGAGTTAAGGAAGAGGTAATCAACAGGGTGTTATGTCTCTATAACTCAAATATTTGCTGATTCTCTCTCTCTCCACACACACACACACACACACACACACACACACACACACACACACATATCATGCAAAACATACAGCAGAAGCCAATAAAAATCAGATGCCTACTTCAGTAAACATTTTCACAAAAGGGCAAAACATAACAAGGAATGTTACCTCAGTGGCATGTATCATAGTCACTTGCCCTGCAATAAATATTTGTTAACTGGTAAGAAAGAACCAGGAATATTAGTAACCTTGGGATCACTATTACATTTGCTGTAATAGTGAGTCCCTTGTTTGGGGCAGGTGCTCCAGCCTATTTCTAATGGGATTCTATTAAGGAAAAATGAAACTAGAGCAACGCTTCTTTTAAAAGTTGGAGCTCTTGAAGCATATCAATGCACAAGTCATACACTTAGAGATTCTGACTTAAATGGTCTTGAGAGAGACAAAGGCAGTAATATTTTTTAAGGCATTCCAGTGACTCTTAAGGGTAGCCAATTTGGCAAACACTGAACAGAAAGAACCTCAACTTATGAAGCACATCCATCCATCCACCTTTCCTTCTTTCCTTGCCTCTTTCCCTCCCTCCCTTCCTCCCTACTTTACTTCTTTTTTTAATTTTATTTTTATTTTTATTGCATTTTAGGTTTTGGGGTACATGTGAAGAACATGCAAGATGTTGCATAGGTACACACATGGCAGTGTGATTTGCTGCCTTCCTCACCATCACCTATATCTGCCATTTCTCCCCATGCTATCTCTCCCCAGCTCCCCACCCCCGCTGTCCCTCCCCTATTTCCCCCAACAGACCCCAGTGTGTGATGCCCCCCTCCTTGTGTCCATGTATTCTCATTGTTCAACACCCACTTATGAGCGAGAACATGCAGTGTTTGATTTTCTGTTCTTGTGTCAGTTTGCTGAGAATGATGGTTTCCAGGTTCATCCATGTCCCTACAAAGGACACAAACTCATCGTTTTTTATGGCTGCAGTATTCCACATTTTCCCTGTCCAGTCTATCATTATATGTGCCACATTTTCCCTGTCCAGTCTATCATTGATGGGCATTTGGGTTGGTTCCAGGTCTTTGCTATTGTAAACAGTGCTGCAATGAACATTCGCGTGCATGTGCCCTTATAGTAGAATGATTTATAATCCTTTGAATATATAGCCAGTAATGGGATTGCTGAGTCAAATGGAATTTCTATTTCTAGGTCCTTGAGGAATCACCACACTGTCCTCCACAATGGTTGAACTAATTTACACTCCCACCAACAGTGTAAAAGTGTTCCTATTTCTCCACATCCTCTCTAGCATCTGTTGTCTCCAGATTTTTTAATGATCGCCATTCTAACTAGCATGAGATGGTATCTCAATGTAGTTTTGATTTGCATTTCTCTAATGACCAGTGATGGTGAGCATTTTTTCATATGTTTGTTGGCCTCATGGATGTCTGCTCATGGTTAGGAAGAATCAATATTGTGAAAATGGCCATACTACCCAAAGTAATTTACAGATTCAATGCTATCCCCATCAAGCTACCAATGACCTTCTTCACAGAACTGGAAAAAACCACCTTAAACTTCATATGGAACCAAAAGAGAGCCCGCATAGCCAAGTCAATTCTAAGCAAAAAGAACAAAGTTGGAGGCATCACACTACTGGACTTCAAACTATACTACAAGGCTATAGTAATCAAAACAGCATGGTACTGGTACCAAAACAGAGATATAGACCAATGCAACAGAACAGAGGGCTCGGAGGCAACACCACATATCTACAACCATCCAATCTTTGACAAATCTGACAAAAACAAGCAATGGGGAAAGGATTCCCTGTTTAATAAATGGTGTTGGGAAAACTGGGTAGCCATGTGCAGAAAGCAGAAACTGGACTCCTTCCTGACACCTTACATTAAAATTAACTCCAGATGGATTAAAGACTTAAACATAAGACCTAACACCATAAAAACCCTAGAAGAAAACCTAGGCAAAACCATTCAGGACATAGGCATAGGCAAGGACATCACAACCAAAACACCAAAAGCATTGGCAACAAAAGCCAAAATAGACAAATGGGACCTAATCAAACTCCACAGCTTCTGCACAGCAAAAGAAACAGTCATTAGAGTGAATCGGCAACCAACAGAATGGGAAAAAATTTTTGCAATCTACCCATCTGACAAAGGGCTGATATCTAGAATCTACAAAGAACTAAAACAGATTTACAAGAAAAAAACAAACAAGCCCATTCAATAGTGGGCGAAGGCTATGAATCTACTTTACTTCTTTCATTCCTTCCTTTCTTCCTTCTTTCCATGCATCCATCCATCCTTAGTTCCATACTAGGTACTAAGAATGCAACAATTAATATTTCACAATCCCTAGCATTTCCGAAGTTCTTACAGTAGAGTATATAGACAAGGAAATAATCATTACAGTGTAAAGTAACAAGGGCTATAACAGGAAAATGCACAGTCTCTCAAAGGAACTTCAAATATCAAAACTAAATTGGTTTGGCAGACTATGGGACTTTGAGTTTTAGAGAAAGAGTCTAGCTAACAGGGAATGTGCTTTTGAATTACATGGAGTTATACATTATTGACTCTGTAAAGTTATTTTTCTCAATTAATATGTATTTCATTTTTCTTCATATCAGTAGTCTGCAGATCTAAGAGTGAGTCCTCCTTGTCCCATAGCTCTTTCTCCAAGTATGTAAGGTATATATTTCCTGGTTTCCTAGGTTCATTATCATTTATACATTTGCATATTTTAGTGCTTTATCTAAAATTAACTATTCTTTCAGTTACTTGTCAAATTAGTTCACTTGCAGCTCTCTCTAGTTTTAGCAGTCAATCTTGATCAACCACTTTGGGGTTTTTCCTATAATGAGTTATCAGAAACTCCATACTGCCTAGGTAAGATAGGATTTGTATTAGAAGCACAGCTATGATTCACATAGTTTGCCTTTAACCATTTGTTCACTCAATCATTCATTCATTAAAATTCTGAGGTGCAATTTCCATGAATCGGGCACTAAAATACATACTTGGATATATCAGTAAGTAGAAACAGCTCCTGTTCTAAGAGATCTCTTATTTTCTATTCTTCTACTCAGGAGACAATTATAATACAATATAGTGAAATATGTACTTTAGAACATTATGTACAAAATGTACTAAGATTATAGAAGAAGCACTAGATTTGCTTAGAGGAGATATGGAACATTGCTTGCAGGAGTTAATACATTTGGTGCTTAAACGATGAGCAGGAGTTTTTATAGCTGTATTAAATTAGGAAGAAACACAAAAGAACACATTTTCAGAGAGAACTTAGCACTCTGAATTTCTGAAGCACGCACAGGGACTCTGTGGGAAGATACTCTGCATAGCGGCGACTATGTAGTCTGGGACCAGATTTTTATGGCTGTATAAATCAAGTTAAAGAGTTTGAACTTTAGTCCTTGGATACTGGAGAGTTAATAGAGAATTCAAGAAAGGTGGAAGGGGACATGGGATTAAATAGATCTGTGTTTTAGAAGCTCATTCTCATATTCTAGAATTTGATTATTGGTATCTTTTTGGAAAAATAATTCAAAAAGTCAGAAGGGAAATTTATGTTGAGTCCATATCATTCAGACTACATAGTAGGATGGCTATAACCATGTCTGGTATGCTTAAACACTTAGCTTGGTTTGAAATGTATATAAACCTCCTAATTTTTAGAGTTGCCAGATTTGGCAAATAAAAACACAGGGTGTCCATGCAATATATTTGAGACATATTTATAAGAAAATCTTTGTTTATCTGAAATTCAAATTTACCTGGCACCTGACTTTTATCTAGAAACCCTACTTGAATTGTCAATTAGATGTGATTTCTCCATATTTCTTTCTTCCCTTTCCTATGAGCATTTTAATTTTCAGCATATGGTCATGCTTTCCATTTTGCATATTCAGCAGACCCCAACAAACAATACCTACAGTGGAAAATCATTATGGGCAAAGAATCTTCCTTAGGCTTTGGCTGAAATTAAAATTAGTTGCTCGCATTCTATTTACAATTTTTACAGTTTACCTCTATGTAAGTTTTAATAACACAAGTATAACCAAGCAGCACTTCAGGATGGCAGTTAATGGGTAAGAATTAGCACATCCTCCCACTTGTAGCTTACTTATTTTGTACCAAACATTGTTCTAAGCCTTTCATATGTGATAACACACTCTACAAGCTAATTGTTATTATTATTATGCCTGTTTTACAGATGAGGAAATCAATAAACTGAAAGTGTAAATAAGCTGCCCAGAGTCACACAGGTGGCCAAACTGAGATTAAAGCCCAGATAAATTGTCTCCAGAATCTATGTTATCCACCCATATGTTTCACTATCACTAAGAAATATTAGTACTCCCACTTCACCACCACTTCACACCAGCCTTCAAGTTATTATTTTATACACTAAGGAGGACAGATACGGGATCTTGATCTCAAAACGTTGATAATATTGGCATTTCTCCTCTAAATTAAAAATTCCAGTCCCAAAATGTTAGTTTGGAATAACTTTTCCCCAATCCCTTTATTCATCTTAGTAATTTCTTCAAAATCTTAAGTAGCTTGAGTTTAATGGGAATTTGTTTTCATTTTATTCCTGAAATTGACAACCACTTGCTTACGTGAACATGAATTTGTTGGCTCTTGTAGTCTTTTATACATATGTTTTAACTTTACACTCAGACGAAAGGAGTTACACTTGTTACAAAATTTCCTTTTTAGAGGCCGTTGATATATTTCATACCTGTAGAATTAAAAATGTTGTAATTTTTTGGGGAGGAACAATTCACCTTATGTAAAAATATTTGAAAAATAGCATATATACGGAAAAGGACACAAAACAGTAAAGTTACAAGAATTATTGTAAAGAGACAACCCATATAAAAACTACCATGAGTCAAACACCAGAATCCTGCCAGCAGTCCAAAGCCTTCTTCATGTGCCGCTTTCATTCCTAACCTCCCCTCCACCCACACAAAGGTGACAGATCTCCTGCTTGTTATGGAAGTCACAGACTTGCTCTCTGTATAGTCTATAATTTTGTCACCTAAATGTGTATTCCCAGTTTATTTTCCCCTGTATTTAAACTTCATAGTAAAAAAAATTATTATAAAGTTTAAAAAATGTATTTTCACCTGCATTTAAACTTTATAGTAAAAAAAATTACTATAAAGTTAAAAAATTATGTGATCCTCTGTTTGTGGCATCTTTCAAAATGTTGTAGGTGACCTCAGTGAGTTTATTTTCACCACAGAATAGAGAAATTGCTGTAGAGTATTTTACTGTAAAATGTGTTATATGCTTTTTTTCTTTCTGTGGCTAATGGCATTTGTGGTGGTGTTGAAAATAAAAGCATCAGGGAACATGCATGTACATATCTCTTGATAAATAAGTATATTGAATTCTTTTCTGGGTACACTTAGGAGTGAGAAGTTTGAGTCATAATAAAGCATATATTTAACTTTAATAGATAATGGCAAACTGATTTTAAGGTGGTTATACCAATTTGCACTCTTATTACCAATTAATACTATTTTTAAAGATACAAACTATATGATACTTGCAGGTAATCACTTATTTTACTTTACGTGGAAGTTGAGGGTGGAAAGGCTTAACACCAATAAATCTTTTGAAGATACGTTTTTAACAAGTGGAGCTTTTAAGGGAATGAAATACAACCTTCAGTTCACCAAGTTAAATTACATTTTTTCTTCAATGACCTTAACTTAAAAAAATATAAAACCAACAACTTACACTAAAAACATCTAACCACTGAAAGCTTGTAAGTAATGTTACATTTCAATAACAGACACTGATACAAAGTTACATTTTGTATATACAGAAAGACAATTTTGCCTAACCCTCGATTTAATTTCTTAAAAAGAACCTAAAAAATCAACTATCGTATACAGATACATGTAGACTCAGATAATAAAATTAAGAATACTTCCTGCTTCTACATTCTGATATCTTGGAAATTTTATATTATCTGCATAATTAAACAAAAACGATGTGCTAAATGATGAATTATATTGTACTTCTAATGCTACTGTAAGGATTCAATGACGTAACTTATGAGAAAAATATCTTGTAAACTTTAAAGACTGCAAATATAACTGTCCATATTATTACGTGAGTTAAACCATATTCATATTGTTTGATAGAGTGTTTCTTGGTTACAGCCCTGGAGGAAAATGTAGGTGAATTTCTGATGAGGCTTTCTGTAGACACATACTTCTACACTTGGGTTTATCATCAGAGTAAATAAATGGGTAGAATTTTTATAAATATTCTGCAGAAGAGTAGCCCTGTTTTGGAGAGGAATGAAAGGCAGCATTTATTCAAAAAACTGCAAAGCATCTGGAAACTTTAATACACTTAATGGGATAATTCAACAAATACTCTTAATATACTTCTTTCCAAAATGGTGACATTTACTATTTTTTAAACCAATACACCAACTCTTTATAAATTTTGGCTGATAGATCACTGACATCTGTAGCTAAAGACTTAAATAGTGGTTGGTAAATATAGAAAAGACTCCTTTTTAAATTCTTAGGAGTTTCAGTCCTCATCAAGGTGAAAGTGCTGGGTGGCTAGATTTCCCTCATTCCAGAATCTCATCTACCTAATTATAGGATATTTTGTGGGTTCCTGGCAGAGCTAGAGGCAACAAAACATCTGTTACACTCAAGGCCACCATGGAAGAATCTGCTTCAAGCAACCAACTCACTACTCAGTGCCAAAAAGGCCGTCTCCAAGCCATTACTTTCTACATATTTTTATCCCATGTTTATTGGTAAGTATGCCAAATCAGCATATTTTCTTCATTAAAAGTGATAATATTGGGATTCATGAGAACTCTGTTTCTGGCCTAGACATAGTAAAAGGGACAAGATTTTTCATGCAGACCTTCTTGTTTGAAATAACAACAACAACAGCAACAAACTCAGACAAAATATATGAGACAACAGCGATGAACATAGTGGAAATTAAGACATGAAGGACTCTCCCTCCCATGACATGGCACAGAGAGGGAGAATCCAGGCAGAGCCTGATGAACTCTAGTGAAAGAGAGGGAGCTGGGAGTCTGGAGAGCCCACAGAGGCTCATGTTTGAGGAAAAGAATACCCAAGGGGATGAAAATACACAGAGACGTCTACCACAGAGATCTGCAGTCCTGAACACTGCAGTGCTCCCTCAGGTACTCAGCAGAGCCTGGATTCCCATCCACATGGGAGGAAACCCCTGTGGAAAGAGTCATCTGAACAGACCAGAAGGATAAATATTTGGAGCCCACACTAGGCCAAGAAAACTGCCAAATCCCAGCACTAAGACAGGAAAGCAAACTGTTTCATGGGGCATTGGGTGGAGGACTCAGAATGGGTTTGTCTTAGTAGTGGGGGAGTAATTAAACCTGGATTAAATATCTGATTGGTCCCACCTAATGAATCTTACAAGCAAGTCCTAGAAGAATCAAACTATTTCCAAATAACTTAACTATATAAGCAAACCAAGCTCAAGAGGAGATATAGGACTATAAAATACTGAGCACTCAGCAATATGAAATTTCTATCTGGAATCCAGTCAAGATTAACATTCATGTAACAAAAAAGATATAGTTGAAAAGACAGCATATATTAAAATTAGCAGACAAGTAATTAAAACAGTTATTAAAACTCTATTCCATATATTGAAATATATATATATGTTTATATATATATATAACATATATATATATATATGTTGTTTTTTTGTTTTGTTTTGTTTTGAGACAGAGTTTCGCTCTTGTTGCCCAGGTTGGAGTGCAATGGTGCGACATTGGCTCACCACAACCTCCACCTCCTGAGTTCAAGCAATTCTCCTGCCTCAGCTTCCCGAGTAGCTGGGATTACAGGAATGTGCCACTATGCCAGGCTAATTTTGCATTTTTAGTAGTGGTGGGGTTTCTCCATGTTGGTCAGGCTGGTCTTGAACTCCTGACCTCAGGTGATCCATGCACCTTGTCCTCCCAAAGTGCTGGGATTACAGACATGAGCCACCGTACCCGGCCTATTGAAAATATTAAGTAGAGACGTGAAAAAGAGAGCTAAACTGAACTTCCAGAGATGAAAATTACAATGTGTGAGGTGAAAAATATGCTAGAAAGGAATAGTAGCAAATTAGACATTGCAAAAGACAACAAAAAAGAATTAAGATGTTTTAAGACATGCCAGTTGAAAATATACAGAATAAAATACACAGAGAGAAAAAAATCTAGGCCTCAGTGATTAGTGGAACACATACAGTTATCCTAATATAGATGTGATTGGAGTCCTTGAAAATGGAAAGCAGAAAATATTTGAATAGATTATAGCCCATATTTTTAAAATATGATGAAAACTATACCCACAAATCTAAGCAGTTCAATAAATCCCAAGAATAAGAAACATGAAGAAAGCTATAAAAGGCACATCATTATTACAAGAGATGTCAAAATTATTCTGTAGATAAATGTCTTTTCAAAAAACGATGCTGAAATAATTGAATATGTGCAAAATACACTTAGAACTACATAGCAAAAATCACTCAAAATAGATTGTAGACTACAAAGTAAAACTTAAAACCATTTTTCTATATCAAAACCATAAACTTCTGCTCCCTAAAGTCAATTTTAAGAGATTTAAAAGACAAACCACAGATTGGGAGAACATATTTGGAAATCAAATATATGATAAAGGAAGGACTTGCATGTACAACATATAAAGAATTCTCTTCTTTTAATTTCGCTCATTTGCTTCTATTGTATTTTCCATTATTTCCTTATCAATTAATAGCAGTTATTTATATATGCTGTATCCATGATTTTTTTTCTTTTAATTATGTATGTGTGTGTCTCATTTTTACTGTCTATTTATTGATCATCTAGGTATCCTTGATGAGAATAACCTCTTAAGTTTAATATAATTAAATGTTGCCATTACCTTTATAAAAAAGAAAGGAGTTCTCATAACTCAATAATAAGAAATCAAATAACTCAGTAAAAAGGGAAATATTTGAACTGATAGTTCACAAAAGAATATACATAAGAGTGGTAAATAAACATATACAAAGTTGTTCAACGTCATTTGTCAGAGAAATACGAGTTAAAATCAAAATAAGATGTCACTACACAACAATTACAATAGTTAAAATTAAAAAGATGGTGTTGGTGAGGATGCAGAGAGGAAGTGAGCTCTCATACACTGCTGGTCTCATATAAAATAATGCAATCCACTGGAAAACGATGTGACAGTTTTTCAAATACTTAAATATATGTCTACAATATGATTCAGCCATTCTATCCCTACACATTTATCCAAGACAAATGAGAGCATATGTCCACACAGAGACTTGTGTGGATGTCCATAGCAGCCTTATTACTATAGTAATAACCCAAAACTTGAGACAACCTGATCTCAAAATAATTATGCTGAATAAAATAAATCAGACAAAAAGAATACACAGTGTCTGATTTTATTTATGCAAATTTCTAGAAAGGCAACTCATCTGTCATTACAGAAAGTAAATCAGTGATTGGGGTGAAGCTGAAGGGACAGGAAGGAGGGATTACAATGGGGCACAAAGTTCTGAGGGTGACGAGATGCAAATGTTTAGTATCTTGAGTAAGATGATGGTTTCAAAGGTTCATGCATATGTCAAAACATATCACACCGTACATTTTAAATATTTGTATTTTATTCTGTGTTAACCAAACTCCAACAAAACATTAAAAAAGTAATCATGTTGAAGTTATTTTTATAACCCACATATTTATTGGTTGTAAACTGAGAACTGTATACACACATACACACACATACTCACAGACACTCCATGACAATAAAAGGCCCACAAAATTAATGAGGAACATTAGCCTCCTCAAATTCACAAAAGGAAGGTTTTTGTACAATATGCTTTTACTTTGTTGTGAGAACCATGCAGCCCAAATGAAAAGAGGCAGGTCTTATTGGAGAGACTGAGTAGTATAATAAAAGGTAGTAATAGGAGAAGCTGTATTCATAAAAATGACAAAAATACTAAGTTTTAAAGGTAGTTTAATTCCTACTTTGCAGGTTATTTCCACCACTCAAGAGTCTTTGCAAGAAGCATTAAATAAAGATAAATGGGGAAAAATTAATGTAACTGGAAAAAATTAATATAATTGCAAGATTTTCTATTGCTCTTATAATTTTGGTTTCAGGTTGAATTTATTTTTGTTATCACTGATTATCAGAAATCTGAAGCATATAAAACTATAACTGGGGTTACCCATACCTTCCCTAATTGTTGTTCTTTTCCAGAAAAATTTTCTGACAGAAGTTCATAAAGTACATTGATGTGTATAGTTTCTGTACTCCTACGATCTATTCAAGAGATTGTAATTTTCATACAGGAACAATGAAATGATTTTCTAGTTCTCTTTGCTTCTATGAAGGATACAACTTTAAAAACTTATTAAAAATATATGTTTAAAGGAGATCTTCATTATTAATTTCCTTTAATATACACTAAAATGGAAATATCAATTCCATTAACTACTTACTACGTAATTTCACATTGAAAAAGGAAGCCTTCTGGACAACAATTTCCACTGTGTCCAGTGAACCTGAATAAAATAATTGGCTATTTCCATAACAAGTGCTTAGACAAATGGTCCTATTCTGTCAGAGAGGAATGGGTCTTATTAGAAACTGCATTGCTCTGTTATGCTATTATAAGATTAAGCAGAAAAAATGTTTAGTTCATTTCAATAAAATTCAATGACTTGTGAATTGGACTAAATATCAGTAAATAGTAAGTATAAGCGTAACCTCATCCACTTAATTTGGTTGTTTAATTTGGCTCTTAGTATAAAGATTTGAGTTTATGCAGCATCTTACTTCCCTAGACTCATTAAATCTCCTTCTGCTATGTCTCAGAGAATAAAGGAGGGCTAATGTAGTTTTGATTAAATAAGCTACAGAGTTGTCTTTAGAGGTGATATTAATATCTTCCCAAACTATAATCCATCCTTGAGGTACTGCAATACTTAAACTATTTTTGTTAAGACATGCAGAGGTAGAAAAAGACGCAAGATATGTTGATGAATTTATTTTACTGCATATAAAAATACATATTTTTGAAATCTTTAGAACACTACAGATACTATAATATACTACACTAAATTCATATGTTATGAAAATACAGTTATTGTAATTTTGTACAGATAAGCATAACTGGAACCTTCTTGTTATCTATCAGTCATATATTTCTGTGAGTGTAAAATTATTTAATTCATGGCTTTTATTTTATTCTATTAATTACCAATAGCTAACATTTCTCATTGTACAAATGGGAAAATAACCCCTCAAAACCACCTGTTTCTTTATACTCCCTGTAGAATTTTCTTAAATAATGTATTTAAACCTACTGCTTGTTCATCAGCTTTAGTCATTAAGGCTGCTATATCACTCTTCTATCTCTTTCTTGGCTCTTAATCCTATTGTTACTATTTTTTAACTTCAGAACTTTATTTATATTTTACGACATATTCTGTTCTATAGTCATGTTCCAGTCAACTAAAGCTACAGTTAATTGATATAACAATCACAAAACCTCCATGGCATACAATACTCATGTATTTATTTCTCAGACATCTGAGTGTCGCTGGTGAGTGGTGTCAAGAGATCTAGTGTGGGCTACACTAAGCTCTACTCTGAGACAAAGATCTGCTGGGCTTGGTTCCTTGCTGAAGTTTGGGCTGAAGTCAGCTCCCCTGTGTGATCATTCAGAGATCCATGCTGAGGGTGCACCAGCTATCTTTTGCTCCTTTGCTGTGATGATGGCAGAAGTTCCAAAGAGAAAATGAAACCTGCAAGGCCTGGGCTCATAATTAACTTATTGTCATTTCACTTCAATGGCCAAACCAAGTCATATCGCCAAACCTAAAGTTAAGGACTGAGAAAAATATATTTCTCTTTATGAGAGGATTAAAATGTCATAAAACAAAGGGTAAGAATATAGGGAGGGGGTGAAGAATTGGGGCAATAATGCCAGTTTTACATTAATTCTTCAAAATCTTGTCTATAATTGGTTCTAAAAATTGGAAGAACGAGAGTGCTTACCATACAATAATTAAATGTTATTTACTTGTAGAATCAAGTAAAAAAATGTGACTGCACTTCACTAAAAATGTGGCACTTTATGAAGGCTGTTTGAGCATTACAGTCAAATGGACTTCCTTCTGATGTATTCCACCAATTGTTTAAAATCATGACATAATTAATGCTTTGTATTTACAGAGGTTCCCCCCCCCCCCCCGGAATATTTAATTAATTTTGCTTGTTAGGAAAAGTATAAACTTATTTATCGTGTCCATATTTTTATTGGAATGTATTTCCATGCTACTTGAAGAGGTCTCCTGGAGCCCTTTGCTGCTGCTTTTTTTTTTTTTTTTGGAGAGGAAGTCTTGCTCTTCGCCCAGGCTGGAGTGCTGTGGCACAATCTCGGCTCACCGCAACCCCTGCCTCCCGGGTTCAAACCATTCTCCTGCCTCTGCCTCCTGAGTAGCTGGGATTACAGGTGCCTGACACCACACCTGGCGAATTTTTGTATTTTTAGTAGAGACGGGGTTTCTCCATATTGGCCAGGCTGGTCTTGAACTCCTGACTTTAGGCAATCTGCCCGCCGTGGCCTCCCAAAGTGCTGAGATGACAGACGTGAGCCACTGCACCTGGCTTTGTTTCTTATTTTGAAGTTTAGCTCATTCCTTTCTAGGTCTGCTGCAAGCTACATTCCGGGATACCTTCTCCTTGCTCACCTGGGCTTATTCAACCCTTTTTTGGACCCTAGATTTCTACTTTTTTATGTCCTCTTTTCATTTGCAATAAAACATCTTTAGGTAATTTCCATGAAAGGAGTAAGAAAAACATTATTTTGAGCCTTAAAAATTGTCCCAACACTTGAATACGATTTGGCTAGTCATAGAAGTCTAAGTTCAAATTCATGTATCCTCAGAAAGTTAAAGGTACATTAATTTTTTCATTGTCTTTTAATATATGGTTGCTGCTAGAGACGTTTGAAGCCAATATAGTTTTTACTACTTTTGAGTTAATCTGTTCAATCTCTTAGGGGATTTGGGAATTTTTCTATATCCAGATTTTATTAGACTCTGTCTAGAAATGTTGTTTTTCATTCATTGTGTTGGTATGCATCAATTTTTTCAACATGAAGACTCATTCATTATTGCCTCCAATCCTGTGTTTTTTCTGGAATTAGTCCTGTGTTAAATAGCTTAAATCCATTTTCCATGTTTGTTAAGCACATATCTTATATTTTTTATTTTATCTAAGATTTGGAAGATTTCTAAGACTTTAACCTTTCCCACATTTTTTAAAATAAATTCTCCAATCACATCTTTTATAGTGATGAACTCTTATTCAGAGTGACACACAGTATTCTTGTTTTATGAATATCATATTTTCTTTATGATCCTAATTAAGGTATTTAAAAAGATCTCTCTGTTCCATGAATCATACTTTCTTCCTCTTGTATCAGTTATTTATGTGATCTTCTGTTTTGTGCACTTTACTTAAAATGTCTGGTGAACCTTGATTGCCTACTTACACAAATGAAAGACTAGACTGATTTGTATACTTAACTGGTGTAGTTTATTCAGTACTTTAATAGTTTTATTTTTCAACAAGCTTCTGTCCTGCATGGAGGACTAACTGCAACCTCTAAGAGGTGGAGTATACACTGGGAAAAGGTAGCAAGGCTATCCCCATCTTGCAAAATAAGAACGTTTTATTCAGTGTTGTCAAATTCTGCCTTAGGAACCTGTTTTCCCCTAGTAAACTCTGAAATTTTGGAGACAATAGTCCTCCAGGTTTAGCCTTGGAAATCATGCTTTATATGCACGAGGAATAGGGAAGGAAAGAGGAGGTCAACCAGGGCAGCTGTTCCAGAGTTATTAATTAATTTACCTGCTTTCTGTCTACTCTTCTCTGTATCAGCTCACCCCTAGCCTGGACCCTTTCCACTAGGCAGAGAACAGCTTCTACTTCCATTTCAGACTTTTCCAGGTCAGGGATGTAGGTGCAAGGGCATCTTTATCAACACAGTTCCCTCCTGTATTCTGTCATCTAGAAATGTCAAAAATTGCTGGGGTGCTGATAGTCCCTTTCACTACTTTTAGACTATTACAAACTTATTCTTGAATTTTAAAAATTGATTTAATCTTCACTGTCACTTCAATGTGGTTTGAGAATAAGGGGATGGCAGATATGTATGCTCAGTTTGCTATCTTAAAAGGCTAAGTTTAAATGCATATATATATATAGCTAATGAAGACTCTTTTTAGCACTTGGAAAACAATCTCCTATCACAATCTTTTGACTTAGAGACAGCTCTCTAGAGAGTGTGGCAGCCCCAAAAATAAAATCATTTCTTCTGACTGCTCAGTAAAATTATAGAGAGTATATTCCCTGTGAGAGCAATAATCTTGGTCCCAGAGTTTGCTCAGGAAAGCCTCAGGAGAAGTAATTCTTTTTCAAAACTTAACAACCGCCAGAAACATATATTCATTTGATACACTAGACCAGAGTACTATCAGCACATCATAGACACAGAAAAAGTTAAACACAGTTGGGTTTCTTCCTTCTCTAGTAATAGTTTTATCCATTTTTATGCCAGAAATTAACCATGATCCATAATTTCTTTCAAAAAGTGTTAGAAAAAAATGAATAGCAGATTATCAATAAAACTCTAAGAATATTTCTTTTACCATTTTTTTCTATTAAAAAGATAAAGAGTTAATTGATAATAATCTCTAAATAACCTTTTGGTTTTCTCTTTGAGAAGAAGTAAGACCAGGAAAAGTGACTAACGGGTACTAGGCTTAATACCTGGGTAATGAAATAATCTGTGCAACTAACCCCCATGACACATATTTACCCATATAACAAACCTGCACATGGATCCCTGAACTTAAAATAAAATAAAATAAAATAAATGAAGGTATTTGCTCACATCATTGACTCTGAAACAGTTTTGTACATATTCCAGATGTGAAGGAATTCAGCAAATAATATTTAAACTAGTATAAAGAATCAATATAAAGAGGTTGGTGGCCATGGTGGACAGAAAGTTTTTTTCAATTAAAAAGTATGTATGTATGTATGTATGTATGCATGTGTTTACCTATGTATGTAATGTATACACAGTTTCTGACATTACTGTCTCATTCTACATAGTCAACATAACTTTTAAAATAATAAAGACTCGTTCTTCGTTTTCTCAAAATCAATTACTTGGACCATTTCCATTTGCCCACACAAAATAACTCTGTTCCTAACAGTGTTAAAGCTACCACTCTGCATCATCTTTTTATGTAAGAAGCCTGTGGAGAGAATAATACAAAAGAAGGAGAGTATTTTTAATTCTTCTGAATTCTTGTTGATAAATTTGCTTTTCCCTTTTTAATTATTTCTTGTAGAGATGTAGTATGAATTTAAAAATAATAAGCTAAATGTATAATTTACAAAATGCACAACTATTTGGAAGAAAGAAAATAAAACACAACTTCAGCATTAGAATACTGCCTATTTTGGTGTCAATAGGAGATTTTTCTGAAACTTTCTAGACAATGATAACCAGAATCTATTACAGAACAAAGAAGCATGGCTGTAACAAAGCAGCGTGCTGCATAGGATTAAAGCAGTTAACTACATACAGACAAAACTGTTAGGCACAACAAGTTTTGTTACATATGAGGAAAGATTCTTTAAAAATTGTAAAACCAGATGTGCCAAATGACTGAAAGTAAAAATAACTTGAAATCTGACTGGTTTATAAATCCATCAATTATATTGGATAGAGTCAAGTAATATTTTGGCATTTTCATTTCATGAACTTTATTCAGCAATTCATAAAAGTAGGTAACCTTAAGGGTCTTACAAATTTACCTCTTAACTCTGAAAGTGAATATTGCTTGAATATTTTAAAGAATGGTATCTGCACTGAAGAAAATTAAAGTGAATACTGAGAAAATACTTTATCCAATTCCCACTAGCAATATACACACAAATTCAGCTGCATTCATACATATCTAAATATGTCAGCTCTTTCTAGAGACATGCCCTGAATTATTCTACAAAATAGAATACCTCAGAGATGAAAGAGCATTCAAAACATCAACACAGAAATACATCGATTACTAAAACGTAATTTTAAAGTGCTTCCAGCATATACAAGATACATTTATATTCCACATTTGGGTAGTGTCTAGTACTACCTTATTATAAAGTAAGCTTTGCATCTGTTTACTATTTATCCCTCAATTACATGGTAAAATTGGATAGTTAAAAATAGAATAACACATAAATATGGAAATCCTTGGTTTTATGTCTGAAAACTCTTTATCCTAAGATGTTTAGAAATACTCTTACTTAAAAAAAAACTGTATTTGTGACAAGATCTCTCAATTTTGGTAATGGGGTGTTTAATTTTTGAAACATCAGATGAAGAGATTAAATTCTGTCATTCATGTTTTGGTGTTAGAATTCCATTCTCAGCGTAAAGGATATTGATCTAATAATCATACTCTTCTACTCCAAATCTCTAGTCATTTTATGTCCCCCACAAACTCATTTATTATGAAACCCCTAAAATTATTCCCTGTGGTGCCGATAACAAAGGAACAAACTGAACAATAAAAAGGAACAATGTACATTTTTATTATGTTTTAATGATAGCCCCATTGCCAGTACAAGCATAACCGAGTGGAAACATTTTTAGCCACTGGCATTTCCAGGGATCCACTTTCTGCCACTCTGCAATACAAATTAATGGGTAAAAACTTCCATTAACAAAAAAGTTGAAAGGCAATAGCTATCTATTATAAATAAACAGTACATTTATGAGTTACTCCCTCTTAGGTTACTATATGAAAGCCAGGGCACAGTCATTGTTACAGGTATTTCTCTTTTTGCTGCTTAAAAGTCTCTGATTTAAATTTTATAGTGTTTCAAAAATCATAAGTAGAACAAGTGTGTAGGTAGAAAATGGTGTCTTTAAATTAGCTAGGATCAGAAAATATGATTAATATAAATATAAATGTAATAGACTCATTTATTCGTTACTCTTATGAGTTCAAGCTTACCTGACCTCATATATTGTTAAGTATATTTTTTCATTCAACAAATAGACTTTCTAGTCTTTTCTAGCCATAGTATCAAAACACTTGATCATGTATCATTACCGTAAAATTTTAACTGTGACACACACTTTCAATAAATATATACCTAAGAATTTATAAATTATATACAAGTATTAATAAATGAATTGTTATGTTCATTACAAAATGTATATAGGAAACATAAATTTTAAAATAATGAGATATAGTTACAATAAACATTTTAAAGCATGCTCCCAATGGCAATGGCTCATGTTATCATTACCTAATATCTCAAAGCATAAAACACAGTTATTCCCTCTAGGTGAGTTTATCAATAATAATGGTGGATGTAAACACATACTATAGGTCATGTTGATAATTTCAACTTTGGGATCCAATTTCCTGTTAGGTATTATTACTTTGGCACTGCTTTATCTCATAATATTTTGTATTTAGTTCCTAATAGGAGAACGAATGTTAGCTATTTTCTCACTGCTTCTGTTATTGGTATTTTCTTCATTCTGCCATTTCTCTGCCAATTTCTTTTCAGGCCAATTGTGAATTTGCTTAGAATTAATTTAACAGATAAACATAATAGTCTCATTGTGATAAAAGGTTTCTGCTTTGTAGAACTCCTACTCTTTCTTCAGAACCTTTGTACTGGTGTCTTTTTGACAGACAACTTCAATGAGGTGCCTGTTAATGCACGAGGTAAACTGTAATACACTTCATACATGTACTTGTTAACAATAAATAAACATACAAGCAAGTTATCTTGTTTTTCTTCCCACCTCTCAGAGGATTATCTCTTGCACTTCTCTGGGGGTGTACACACTCCAACATGGAAACAACTACTCTATAAGTAATGTGTCTAAGAAGATGAATCTGGGGATTTGAAATACATCCTATTTATTTTTAAGCATAAAACCATGCTCAACTATTTATAACTCCCAGAGAATAATGAATGGTTGGTAGAATTTGATTTTTCTTATTTTAATACTTTTATTTTATTGCTGGAATATTAACCACATGAAAACATGAATTCTGTGTTTTATTTGTTGCTACATTTCCTTTTCCAGCACAGGGCCTGACACACGGCAGTTGCACATGAAGTAGTTTTTAAATGAATTCAAGCTTATACAACTGTAGGTAATGCTTCTTTCCACTACCGTTATTCCCAGTTTACATAGAACTTTCCAACATTCTCTCCACAGCCCTTAGATGTGTCATTTTCTTTTTGGCTTTTCCTTTCTTTTCTTTTATTTCAATAGATCTGCGGGAACATGTGCTTTTTGATACATGGATAAGCTCTTTGATTTCTGAGACTTGGTGCACCCATCATGGTATGGTGTATAGTACCCATTGGGTAGTCTTTATCCCTCACTCCCCACCCTTCCCACAATCCCCAGAGTCCATTATATCGTTATTAAGGGTTTGTGTCCTCACAGCTTACCTCCAACTTATAAATGGGAACATAATAATAGTTGCTTTTTCATTCCTAAGTTTCTACACTTTAGAATAACGGTCTCTAACTCCATCCAGGCTGTGGATGCCATGATTTTGTTCCATTTTATGACTGAGTAGTATTCCATGGTGTATATGTACCACATTTTCTTTATCTACTTGTTGGTTGATAGGCATTAAATAGATAAACTATTCCCAACATAAAGAAGGAAAAAAATATCCCTTTGGCTAGCTTCAAGATAAATGCCTTTTAGAACCTGGGCTTGTTATGACTAATGCTTCACTTGGGGCTTGTTATCTTGACCGAATAGTAAGATTACAGGACAGCTGTAGATAAGGATTCACCCAAACCAAAGAATGACCACTAGGGTTTCTCATTAACTAAAGAACTTCACAGCCTATAAGATTTCAAACAAAACAAAAGCATCCTTTACCTAATACTAGATATTTGTTTCTACCTGACCCTGAATCAAATCTTGAGGCAGCTGCCATTGTTTTTCTAATTATTTCTAGGTAATAAAAATGCCCTTAGCTTACTTTTAGCTATTAGGCAATCACCTGAACCTTCTATACTAAAATAAGTTGAGTTTTGTAAACATCTAAAAATCCATAATGATATTCAAATTGGAATTTTCATTCCCAGCTTAGGCCTACTATATGCTGGGAAAATTGTAGTGGAGAAATGGGCCCTTTCCTAAAATTTACAGTCTGGATCACAAGGGCCACTCTCTTATGGGTCTAAGTAGTTAAAAGTTATCGTAAGATTAATACTATTTTTTTAAAACATTTATCTCATCTCTTTCTAACAATGTGGAAGACTAGGGTGGAATTTAGAACTCTGAGATGCCTCAGAATTGACATAAATTGAGGACCACAAGAGAAACAGCTTTCAAACCACTCTTCTCTACAGATACCCAAGCCCAAGCACCTGAGCCCTGTCTTTCCCATGCAGTAATCAGATATTCCATGGCATGTCACTGAGCTCAGGTGTGCGCCCACTAGTGACACAGTCCATCCATGGGAGGACAGATATGGAGAAGGGGCCCACACAAAGTCTGGAAGTATGTTGGGTATCATTTGGGCAGACTATTCTGGGGGTCCAGATTTTCTTGATCATGGTCTAGAAAGCACAGTATGTCTCCAGGTGGGCATGTTCCCTTGTGCCCATGGATTTCTTGCCCCATAGAGGAGTGATTCTAGAGGAAAGCCAGAGCAATATCTCCAATGTGAGATCCAAGGCAGGGGGTCCCTCCTGACAGTGTCTAGGGAAGGAACTGGGAAGTAAGTTAAAGTGATATTCTCCTCTTTATTCCAGCCCATCCTCCATTATCTAGTTTGTTTTGACATCTTCAGTACCAAAGTGGATGAGATGAAATCCTTGATGGTCAGGCTGAAACATGGCATTGGTGATCTGGATTTGGCAGATGTGCTTTGTGGGCTCTTTTTCTCCTGGGACAATGGAAGGTTCTGTGAGGACATTTCATCACTGGGAATTCCTTACATCTGGCTGCCATCTCCTATGGGCTCCTAGGCTCTGTGGTATGCATTCCCCCAGACCATCATGTTGATTGGCCAGGGACCTTCTCTGGACTTTCCTTTTGGGCTCCATCCCTCCCAAGATAGCACAGCTTCTTGGTGATGATAAGTCCACATCTGGCCCACAGGAAATCCACATACATTCTTTCTCTGCCATATTCTAGAACTGTATTCCATTCCCTACACCTTTCACTGTCCTGGATCTATATCCAGTGAGGACAGCTTCAGCCATAGCCTCTTGTCTTCAAACTTCCCAACAAAGGCACTGAAGCAGCAGTCCATGTATAACTGAATATATGACATCATCATAGTAAGAGGAAAAGCATAGTATTTTATTTCTTTCTGACTTTTCCACAGTCCTTTTCTTCCTTTATCAGTAATAACATACCTAATCACATTTTTAAAAGTAAATATTTGGGGGAAAAAAGACAGTTTGCTTTTAAATCCACCAAGACTCTTGAGCTTTGTACTTGAGAAAGCTTTAAAAATAAAAGTTGGGCAACAAATTTGAACCTCAAAGAATGACTCTACTTTTTAGGTGACAAATCCAAATCATGTTTAAAATCCCTGAAAAACAGAAAATGACCAGGAGGTTCATTTTAAATATACTCTCTAAATCATATGAGAATTGCAGGCCATAAATTATGGCAGAAAGATATCTGGCAATAAATATTTTTCTTCAATTCAGTTGCTCTGAAGAAGAAAGAGAAAAACTATGTTCTCAGATAAAAATGTCATTTACATTCTTATAAGACTATACCTTAAAGAGAAATTGAAATAAGTTATATTCCTATAAGTTTAAAATATCAATCAAAAAATAAAACTAAGAGTTATTTCAAGGAAATAAGGTAATTTAATGTTTGTTTACTTTTTAACATATAAGACCATCAGTGCAAAAATTACTAAATGTCATAGGTATCTTTATAAATAAAAAAGTCATTGATAGTCCAGAAATTTATCTAAGCAAAATTAAATGATTAATCATTATAATCGAAGACCAGAATCAACTGTCTTAGGTCAATCTGTCTATACAACTTAGAATAAGGTTAGTAGTAAGGTATGAACATGGACTTTGTGACATATTTTACACACAGAAAAATGCACAACTAAAGTTCTAGCAAAAAATGAAAAAAACACATGTACAAACATGCAGTTTAATTAAATTCATCTTAAATGAAGACACTGAGAATGATTATCTATACTAGAAAATGTTATCCATTTCAACAAAATACTACCTTATCATCAAAAGTATGATATCATCAAAATATTGCCTTATAAATCCCTATATGGATTCCATTGCTTTACTATATTTATATATGGTGAATCATTTATATTAATACATAGCTCTTTAGAAGCTTGTAATAACTGACTGCCTTTAAGAGGGCCAACTTGGACCTCTGAAGCAGGCCATAAGGGACTACTGCTGTACATGCTGTGCTGTGATTTTCTCTTCATATATGCAGATCCAACGGGGAGGAATCTGAGAAATTATTTATTTTTAATATATGCCCTGCTTTTTCCACAAATAAGTTAAAACAGTTTTCAGTAAAATCCCTACATATTAAGATAGTAGATGTAAAAATAAAAATAGATATCCTAAGTGATTGGGAGTAACAGGGACCCAGACTAGGATACTTACTGGATTTGAACATTAAGCTTGTCTATGTAGATAAAATAGCTTTTATAGTTCTCATTACTTGATGACATGGGGTATCTTTATACTTCAGAAATTATAGTATGTGCTTCCTTGAATTTAAATAAAATATATTTTAAAATATACTAGTAAAATATCCTAGCATTGATTCATTCAACAAAAATTTATAGTACACCTACCATGTGACAGGCACCCTTGAAAGATATAAGGAAAAACTCTGTATGGAAAATAGTCATATAACCCTGCTAAGTAGTGGCAAATAACCCCAACTGATCTGGTTCAAAAGACAAGACAATTGCAATGATCTCCGTTGCAATTCACCATGGTGTTCTCTAAGTTTCTGCTTTGGTAGTCAAACCATAAACAAGTGCTTACTGTGCTCTTACTACCCATTCATTTATAAATTCATTTACCCAACATATTTTAAGCACCTACTATGTGCAAATCACAATTCTAGGTCTTGATCAGGAATCACAGATGATTCAGGCAGAAATTGTCTTTAAGCTGCCTGAAGTGATGAAAATACATAAATAAATATAAAACAAGGAAGAAAGAATGAAGAAGTGTCTTACAAGGTTGAAAGCAGGGGGACTTGCCCAGTTGAGGAAGCAGTAGGAATCCTAGGAGTGTTTTTGGAGGATCTGGGTCTGGTATTATAGATGAGCAATAAGGGCAGAGGCTTTCCAGGCACAGAAAGCAACTCAGCAAGGGCAGGACAATGGGAACGTAAGGAGCTTGGAGGAGATGGCAAGTGACTAACTTCAGAGAACCATTCCTATATAAAGGGGGATATGAAAATAAATTAGGCAAGTTAGGTCAGGGCCAGATTTTTGGCAAGAGAGTAGGTTCAGATTGTAAAGCCGGTGTCCCCAACTATGCCTCTTGCTATTAAAATGTAAATAAAGCATACAGCTAGACTGTACGCTTTATTTTCCGTCTGGAACTTTATAATCTAATATGTACATCCTCAGACAAAAGTAAGATGCTTGCAATGAATTGTTCCCATACTCTTTTCTTCTACCAGATGATGTTTAGAGTTCTATAAGCAACGGCATACCTGACACAGTTCTGGAAAGGTCACATATTTAGAGCCATCTCATCTATGATAAAACCAACTTCTACCTGTGTTTTACTTTTTACTTGTGACTACTGGTTCTCAAGACATCATTTCCCACTAGGGAAACTCTTGTGTTGCATTCCTCTTCTAAGTGCTGCTAGCTCCTGCCTTCTAATGTTGCTCTTGAAGGATTCACTGCCTAGGCTGTGAGAATGTAGCATTAAGGCATACACAACTGGGAAATACTAGCTGACAATGGACTAAAGGTAGGAGAAGCAAAGTGACTCCAAGAAAAACAGTGCGCTCACTGTAAACAGCAAATAATGGCATAACCTCCAGTAGCAAAAGTGGCAAATGACTCTCTCGATAATCCTGATGGAAAGCGCTGCTCATGGCTCCTTCATCTTTTATACAAAGAAAGGCACCACATGCAAGGTAACATTAACATAATCACTATTTCTGGGGACAATTCTAAGTGCTGAATAAGAGCTTGGAGACAGTTATGCATGGGTGGCTGTTCCTCCTACTGTATATTTGTATTAAAACATGTATATGTGCAAATGCAACGGAACCCTGCATTAACCTTTATTTCCACCCACCCTTGCTTCCTACATATTTATCAATCATTTAACAATAAAGAATGAAGAAGTAAGTGTCTTACAAGGTTGAAAGCAGGGGGACTTTCCCGATTGAGGAAGGAGCAGGAGTCCTTCCTTTTCTTGCTTCTGCCTCACTTTGTTTCCATCTGCCCGTTCTCCTTTGCATAATAATTTAACTCTCCATTTTGAAATTTCCACACCACTGTCACTCCGATCTCTTCCAAGTAAATGATTTAAACAACCTTAAAAAGTTTTTAAAATTATCTAACAATTATTTGTTTAGATAATTTTTATAAACTCTTTATAAACTACGTAGCTTTTCATATTCAACAAAAAACTAATACACACTGACAATCTCACAATCTCCAAAAGGAGGAGATAATGTACAGTTTTCCTCAACTTATTTGGCCACAGGACTCTTGCTAGAGGAAGTATTTTTCTTCACATTAATTTTATAAGCTCTTAAAGACACATACTATTTAAGAGTTTTTTTTTTTTTTTTTTTGGTGGGGGGTGCTTTTTCAAAGCCCAGTATCATGGAGATAGACTGCTATTCGATAATACATTAAACAATTTATTGGTTAACAGACTAAGGCTCATTCATTCATTCATTCATTTACTTAACAAATATTTATCAAGCACTTATGATGAGCTAGGCATTTTTGCACCTATGATGAGCTAGGCACTTTTTAGGCACTGCAAATGTAAACAAATCAAATCCTTGCTCTAGAAAAGATGCTTACTTTCTAAAGAGAAGAAAAACATTAAAAAATAAATATAAAATGTGGCAGATGGTAATGAGTGCTAAGGAAATAAAGGTGAGTAAGAGAGAGGGACAGTAAAGAGACTGTGGAGGAAGGTGTTACAGAATGCCCTTGTCTTCCAGTTAGTTGGAAAAGGCTACTCTGAAAATTGTTAACTTGAGCTAAGATCTAAGAAGAAAAGGAAAGGGAGCAAGAATCATGGTTATATAACAAAGAGGAGGCCAGGAAAATAATCACAATGCAAAGGCCCCAGACTGGAAGCTGGATTGGCACATCTGAAGACAGCAGAGAACGCTGTGACCAAAGTAGAATCAGCAGGATGGAGTAGAGTTGGATATAAGGTCAAGAGACATGAACAGGAACAGGGCATGCCAGTTATTTTTGGTCACTATAAAGACTTTAGATTCTCCTCGAAGTGCACTACTAAACCATGGAAGGTTTTAGACACAGAAATGACTTAATACTACATATATTTGAGGGGATCAGTCTGGATGTTGTTTTGAGAATAAATTAGGAGCAAGTGTAGAGTCAGCAAAATCATTAGGTACATGTCAGAGTGCATAATGCTGCCTTAGGGAAAAAGTAAAGGTAGTAAGTGGTGACTAAAATCTGGATGTGTCCTTAAGCTAATCACAGAAAATACAGGAGACACTGAGTGTAGATAACTCTTCTAAGGAGTTTGATTGGAAAGTGTAGATTTAGGACAATAGCATCCAGGGGTTTGCCCCTTCCTTTCCTCAGACTCTCACGCCCCTTCTCTCTCTTCCCTTCTTCTCACCCTTCTCTCCCTGCCTCTCACCCCCAGTTACTGAGAAGGTGTATGCTCTCAATTATAAGATGTTACTTTTTAAATTGAGGCACCTGGTGTTTCCATCCTCTCTGCTGTGTAATTTAGCTCAGATAAAATCAGTATCTATTTCTGTTTTATTTTAGTACCGATTTCTTTTACTATGATGAAAAAATAAGTATTTTGAAAACCAGTAATACAAAGAATGATAGTTTATCAGCATACAGAACATTTCATTGTACAAAACACTATCACATGTATGAAATTGCCAGGGCATCATCAAGTGGAACCTGAGATTAGGCAAGTGGCCCAGTTATTTCTATTTTAAAATCGAAACCAAGACCTGTTATTATCATTACTTAAAGTTGATATGACTTGTTAAGAGCATAGAAGGAATGGAAGTTTAAATCTTTTCTACATTTAAATTCTTAGCTCTTTCAACAACCATGCCATCATTACCCAAATAAACTGTACTCATTTTATTTATAAAAAGTCAGAAACAATTCCTTTACTTATCAACCAAAAAAGCATTTTCAGATGGTCAAGGAGAGAATAATTCTCATTTAGAAATATTTCAATCTGAGATATATCTTATAAAATGATTAAAATGTCCTGAATATCTAAGTCTACTTATCTCCAAACAATGCATTGATTAAATTTCTCTAAACTTTTAGGCTATGGCATAATTGCAAAATAAATTAGAATGGTGAGAGCAAAATCAATCATTCTAAAGGTTGACATTAGTAAATATTACATTCTCAAGGCTGACATTAGTAAATATCTACTCTATGCAATTGTGATTTCCAGATTTCTTATTCAAATGTAAATGATGTTCTATTTTTTAAAATCATTGTTGTACTATAGCATGTAATTATGTTAGTCTTGATTTACATACTTCTGTTATAATGTTTTCTTTAAAATATACTGCATTATACTATCATGAATTAGCCAATGTGAAAGATAAAGTAACACACAATGTATCTAAAGACAACCAATTTTATGGGTTTTTTAAAAATATCAAAAATTAAACCTTCAACATCTTAAATAGCAATATATGTATTTAAGACATTCCTTATACCTGTACATCCCTATGTATGTATGTAAGTATGAACATATATATTATTTCTCTTTAAATTTCTAGATTCTATCTTAATGATGCTGTTGAAAGATAGAAAAAAGTGGCACTTATAAGGCATACTGGAAATTATGAGAACAGTATATTACACTGCCCACATCTACAGTAAAAAGTTAGGTAAACAGAGAAATAATTATAATGCTACTGAAATTCATTAAAAATATCCTATAACTATTTATGATGCTGGTCATAATTGACTTCAAACTATTTTCCGAATGTGAACATTGTTTAGCTTTTGCCAAGTGTTCGTTACTACCTTGGTCCAAGCCACCATCACCTCCCAGGTGGTGGAGAGGTTCTACTCCCTACGCCTGAAACTATTCTTAACCATCAGTCAGAGGTCACAGTCATTCTCCAAACAGAAATTAGTTCATTTACTCCCTTGCTGTTCATCTGCAAAAGTGTGTTTCCACAATTACAATAAGAGTAAAAGTCCTCTCTATGGCTTATAAGACCTTGACTACTGCCCAGGCCCTTTTTCTGCCTGCTCTTTAATCATTCATCATGCTCCAGACATATCTTAGGATTCAATACTTGCTAATCTTTGTGATTCACATGCTCGATCCCCTGACTTCATTCACGTCTCTGCTTGTTACTTGGTAGGAGGAACCTCCTTTGGTCATGCTCTAAAACAGCACTCACACCCCTTTGTTCCATAATCTCCATCCTTATAAAACATAACAAAACTTGTTATTATACATTGTGGTGCTGTTATTTTTAATTAAAATTTTAATTGAGATAATTATAGATTTATATCCATTTGAAAAACTATAATTTGAAGAAATACCATGTATACTTTAATCAGTTATTCTCAATGGTTAACATTTTACAAACTACAGTATAAAATAGAACCAAAATATTGACTATACTACAATATTCCAATCTTATTCAGATTTCTCCAGTTTTACTTATATTGATACGTGTATGTAATTAGCTCTATAGGATTTTATCACATTGTAGGTTTTTGTATCTGTCATCACAGTCAATATATTAAATAGTTCCAACACAAGGATACCTCATGTTATTTTTATAACTATACTCACTTCCCTCTGTCCCTAACATCTGGAAACCACTAATCTACCCTTCATTTCTAAAACTTTGTCATTTCAAAAATGTAATATAAATGGATCATCTAGTATGTATTCTCTTGGGATTGGCTTTTTTTTTTTAATTCAGCTTAATTTCTTGGAGATTTATCTAAGTTGTTGTATATATCAACAGGCCCTTCCTTTGCATTGCTGAATAGCCATTCCGTGGTATATATGTACCACAGTTTGTTTAACCATTCACTTGTTGAAGGACGTCTGTGCAATTCTAGATTTTTGTTATTACAAATAAAGCTGTTATGAATATCCAGATACAGGTATTAGTGTGAACTTAACTTTTTACTTATCTGGGATAAATGCCCAAGAGTTTAATTGCTGGGCTGTATGGTAATGCCTCTGTCACATTTTTACTATCCTTTTCTCCATTAGAATGAAGTTCTATTACACCAGAGACTTGGTTATTTTGGTTAGGTGCTATATTTCACTATCCAGATAAGTGCTTGGCACTGAGTAGGGAGTTAATAATATATTTGTTGTAAAAGGGAGCTTCAGATCCCCATGGAGATTTATTATCTTTTTTATAGGTGCCCTTACAGGAGAAATGAGATTGAAAATGGTTTCCTGGGAACAACAGTAGAGATGAGAATAAGAGAGGTGTGGCCACAGCATCTGTCCCCCAAATCGGCCTGAGATATCTGAACCCCGAATGAAAGAGCAATTAAGGAAGAAAGGCTGAGAAACTGTGTTCACACAAAGATTTGTGAGGTTCTGGGGGAAGGACACATGGCTTTCCAGCTCCCAAGAACACAGTCGGACCCAATGCCATTAAAACAGCTGGGTTTGACTTGACCTCAAACCATGTGTAGTTTCAGTTGGCCAGGTGGCCATCAGCAGAAAACAGAGTAGTCTTCCCTTATCACTATGTTCAAGGTCAGAACAACAGCAATGGCAACCTGAGAAAATTGTAAGTAAGCTCTCATTAATATTTATCAAATGGGTAAATAAGTTATTTCCTGACATGGCTGGGGAAGACTTTAGGGGTGAATGAGGTCCTACCTAAGCAACTTACTTGGAAGATGATAGCTAAGAGCAACAGTAATTTGCAAATCAGTATCACCATTGGCTAGAAGGCCTAGGAAATTTGAATTACATGCAATTTTTAAAAAAACGGCACTTATAATACTATTTCTATTTGTGGGAACAATCTTTATAAAATTGTAAATTGATTCTATTTATTTATTTATTTAGAGACAGACTCATATTTTTTTGCCCAGGCTGGAGTACAGTGGGGCAATCTTGGCCTGCTGCAACCTCCACCTCCCGGGTTCAAGCTATTTTCCTGCCTCAGCCTCCAGAGTAGTTGGGATTACAGGCACCTGCCACCATGCCTGGCTGATTTTCGTCTTTTGAGTAGAGACAGAGTTTCACCATGTTGGCCAGTCTGGTCTCGAGCTCCTGACTTCAGGTGACCCACATGCCTCAGACTCCCAAAGTGCTGGGATTACAGGCCTGAGCCACTGCACCCAGCTGAATCAGTTCTAGAAATCTGGGCCTATTAGTATTATAAATACACCACCTTCATGAGGATAATCTTCCGGTAAACTTTCTCTAACATATTTTTGTTCAGAGATTATTGTTTTTCTGAACAATATTAAATCATATTAAAAATAATAAAAGAAAAAATGTTTTACTGTTAAAGTATCAATTTTCAAATGTTTTGGATTTTATACGTATCTGAGTATTGCAAAAATCACAAACTTTGTGTCTATATTCAAATACTGCCTTTGTGCAAATAGCCATTATATATGTCTGCCATGACTCTTTGTTGGTTTCCAGGCAAAGGAGCAAAACAAGAAAATTAAAATGCCTTGCAACTTTGGCTACTATAGATACGTTATGGGATAAAAGTTGTTGCAGGCAGTAGATCTGATTAAGCGAGAGTCAGATTTTAAGAGCAGTAAGCTAATATATTTTTCTGACCTGATTCTTTCAATCGGTTTTGGGTTTTTGCTATATGACAATTCCCATTATCTTAAACAAAGGTTTAATTCAATAAGGTTGTGAGATTACACATTCAGTGTGGGATTATAATGACCTACCTCAAGCTTGGCTTCTCTTTTTGAGCTTAGATTCTTTAAGGCATTCCAATTCTTCACAATGGTGCTAGAACACTGATTTTCAAGTCTTAGTTGTACATTAGAATTATCTGGGGAGGTGTTTAAACTCCTAGTGCCTATACCCATACTCCAGATAAATTAAGTCAGAACCTCTGGGGTGAGAGCCAGGCATTGGTACTTTTTATAAGGCCCCAGGTGATTCTAATGTGCAGCGAAAGTTGAAAACCAGAGTTCTAGATCCATTTGCATCACTTTCATTGGGGCCTTTATTAAATAGTCAGACCTGCCAAAACTATTAAAGTGGAATAATCTCTATGGATTGGCAAGAGGAATCTGCATAGTTATCTGGACCCCCATATGATTCACATGCACAGCAAGTTGGAGAGCCTTTGGTTTACAGAGTAAATGTGTCTCACACTGACAGGCAAAGCCGTTGGCAAGCAGGAAAATTTCTCAAATCCAGTCTGAAAATCTTCTAGGGTTGGCGATAAGTCTATTTTGGAAGTCTCTTTGGAGGTCTTTATTTCACTGATATTGTTATATAGTTTGCAAATGTCAGTGATAACTTTAGGTAAAAATTTATTCCGTTTTTGAAGTGAATTCTTGGCCTGGCATGGTCGCTCATACCTGTAATCCCAGCACATTGGGAGGCCGAGGTGGAGGGATTGCTTGAGCCCAGGAGCTCAAGACCAGCCTGGGCAACATGACGAAACCCTGACTGTACAAAAACACAAACATTAGTTGAGCACGGTGGCACGCCTATGGTCCCAGTGACTCGGCAGGCTGAGGTGGGAAGATCATTTGGGCCTGGGAGGTGGAGGTTGCAGTAAACCAGAATTGCATACCACTGTACTCCAGCCTAGGTTACAGAGTGAGATCTTGCCTCCAAAACAAGAGAGAAAGGAAAGAGGGAAGGGAAGGGAAGAGGGAGGGGAGGGAAGGGGAGAGGGAGGAGGGAGGGGGAGGGAAGGGGAGGGGAGGGGAGGGGAGGGAAGAAAGGGGAGGGAGGGAGGGAAGGAAGGAAGGAAGGAAGGGAGGGAGGGAGGGAAGGGAGGGAAGGGAAGGAAGGGAAGGAAGGAAAGGAAGGAAGAAGAAGAAAAGAATAAGGTGAAATCTTTATTAGGGAATATTGGTTTTCTAGTGGAAAAGTACACTGTACAACCACGAGTGTGTGGTAGATACATCTGATATCAATAACTTAAGCATATCCTGAGAATGACCCTGCATGTCATATGCCCCCAACAACAATGACAAGCTAGGCAGAGGTTGCCAGGTGGAGAGCATTAAGTGAAAAGCTCTATCTTAACTGCAAGCTTTCTGAAGGCAGTGTTAGCTCTCCTGTCCAGCCTGCTGCCCCTGCCACTCTGGATCTGCTCTTAAGCCTCTCAAACCTAGTGCCATCCCTTCTGAAGTAAACAGAGATCTGGCATGACAACAGGAGGTCAGAGAAAACTCTATGAGTGCCCAGAAGATAGGATCTAAGAAGGAGAAATTTGTGAGTAAATCCTAGGCTGGCCATGCATGTCTATGTGTTTCCTGCTTGCCAATGGCTTTGCCTGGTAGCTGCTATCCTCAATGGATGGGGCCCAGCGCATGAGTATAGAGGTGCCTTGAAAACGCTGAAGGATCTGGAAGAGTTGTTGTAGGAGGTGGATCTGACTGAGTGAGGGTCAGATGCCTGAGCTGTGGGAGCCACAGTTGGCTGGTGGCTTCTGACCCTGCTCTAAGCAGCCATAGAGGCTGAGCTTACGGTGCAGGTGAGGGTCTATCAGTTGCAGGACGAGCAGTGACTACAAAGAAGTGCCAGACAAAACGGAGACCCTGGCTTGTCAGGTGGCCTGTATGAAGAGTCACCAACTCTGCACCCACAGGGAGCAGACCCACACGACTCACCCCTGCCTGGAAGATAGCAGCACACCACAATGTGGGACTACCCCACTGTAGAGTTGGTGGAGCTGAAAATAGGTTCAGGCAGAAGGGTAGAGAGTCAATCATGGGGTGGCTCCTCCGTCTGCGGAACATGGAGTTAGAGGTCATTATACTCTCCAGACTCAGGATGAGTAAACTGGCAAAATGGCATCCATCACAAACCACCCAGCCTTGAAGCAGCACCTCTGGTGGCAGTAATGGAGATGGGGCCATCCCCCTTCTCAGCTGGGTGGGAGTTGCTGCAAGGTAGCCAGGCCAAGTAAGGGAGACATCCGCAGGTGGCCTTTGTGATGACAAACTGTTGAGGAACTGCAGGGCGCTCCACCAGGAATTAGGAATGAAGCATGCTATCTATGCTGAGCATTGCCAAGGTCCCAATAATGAACTTTTCTTGCTGGCATGAAAGACGCCATCTAAGAGTCTTTGCCAAACTAATGGTATGGTGCTCTAGTCTGTGGGTGGGGCTATGGGGGGGTGCACTGCTGGGATGAAAGACAAAAGAGCCAAAGGAAAGGAGACAGGTGAGGGGCCCATCAGGGTGGCCTACTAAAGATATGGCATGGCCTGGTAGCAGGAATGCCTGCTGTGAGGGAAGAGAGCATGACACTGTTTTGGTCGGGCTATGGGAGAAGCCCAAGCCAGAACGGAGTTTCACTGAAGAGCCTCAGGCTCAGTCCACTGCCTCTCCTGCAGAGGGATGGCAGGGGCCGGCACCTTTAGACTTGGATGAAGGCCAAGGCTTCAGAATTCTGATAGGAGCAATGGATGGCCAGGGTGTCTGAGAACCAGAGGCCATATGTAGAACTAACTATACATTGGAAACCTAAAAATAGACTGTGCTTGCCTAGTAGATATTAGAGTGGAATACACTCTCATATACGGTAACATTCATCAGTTCCAAGAGCCTATAACAGCAATAGATGGTTACGGGATGGAGGGGGGTACCTACATTCCATTGCATTGATGATATGCTGGTTTCTAAGTCTTTTCCAGCCTGCAGGCTGTAGACCCTGCTTTGCTATCCCACGAGGCAAATGGAGGATGGCTGGTTGATGCAGAGAGTGTCCAAGGTCCAGGCTTTTTAGTCAGGTAGGTGGTTGGGTGTCATCTGGTTAGATGGTATGCAGCAAACCTGTTCACTGACTGGGTACAGACTGTGGCCTCTCTCTAGAACAAGATGGACTGTTGGGCCTATGGAGAGCTGCTGTTCTCCACCGCAGGTCTGCCATGGCAAGTCCAGGGTAAACTCCCAAGTGCTTGGGAGGACTCTCTATGCAGTGTGGTTGTTACTTGTTTTTGTTGTAGTTTATATTGCTGCTGCCATATGCTCCTCTGCATACCTGGCCCCCGGGGAAATCACGGAAGAATGATATGATGAAAACGTGAGGGCCATTCAAGGATATGCCGAGCTCAGGTGTACGGTAAATGCATCTGATAGCAATAACGTCTAAAGCTAGGTAAAGATTGCCAGGTGGAGGGTGTTAAGTGAAAATGCTATTTCAACCACATGCTTTCCGTAGGCAGCAGCAGTTCTGCCAAGACCACTGCTGCGGGACCACACCGTATGTAAAGTCCACCTTAGTAAACCCCGTGTCACATTTCCTGGTTCTGAGTCTCTTTCTGGCCTCTCAGATCTTGTGCCATCCCCACTGATATTAATAGCAATCCAACACAACAAAAAGCTAAAAGAAGCTGTCAACTTAAAATTATTAAGAGTAACTTAAAGGAAGAATTAATGGTAAGAGGAATTCTAGAAAAGCATGCAGCTACGTAGTGAGCCTGAGCCTCCCCCTGCATTACTACACAAAATGTTTCCTAAAAAATTGTAATTGTTTTTAAAGAAAGGGAAAAAGTAATGACCAGCATAAACCTCCATTCTATTTTAAAGTGTTAGTTCATTAGGCACACCTAACTTTCTAAAGCTTGTAAAGTATGTTCTGAAATGCCTCATCTGATCTTAACAAATATCTGTTTAGGGAGGCAGGACAAAGGATTATTAGTCAAAGTTTTATACAAGTGTTATTTCCACACTTAACAGTGCCAAGTTCTTAGTGCTTGTTGAAGCGAACTGAATTACTGTGTGAGAAACCTTAGGCACAGATCCGTTAAGTGCCGACGGATGCATCATCAACTCACCAAGACAGAACTGCATCAGAAACTCAGGTCCAACCAGAATTCCTCCCCTCACAGCATGGTTCCTTCAGTAAAATTTGGAGATTGAAGGTAGTGATCATTCTTTAAGTCAGTAATCCTCAAGTTTGGTGTACTGAAGGATCACATGAATGCCTTTAACTAAATTCAGGGTACCAACCAAAATTCCGATTCAGTAGGGCTGAAGTGGGGCCAGTAATCTACATGTTTAACAAGTGTGACATAGAAGACAAAGCACTTAATTGCCGAATATGTGATTAGTTCAATTAAGAATGATCACGAAACAGCAAATACCATTGACTAACTCTGAGAAAAGTGAAATATGGAGGTTACAAAGTGACTGGACTCCAATAAATATGGGGTAAATGTGTGACTGCATTTATCACTAATACAAAATTAAGATCAAATTGACTTAAAGTAGTTAGAGTATATGACTTAAGGTAGTTAGAATATACAAATAGAGAAGTTTTTGATTGCTTTTTCTGGCCAACTTTCTCAGCAGTAAAAAAAGTACTAGGGAATGTTTTATCTTGAGCTAATGTGATAACATGGGCCACTTCTTTCAAACTGTCCTGTTTCTTTCTGGGCTCAGTTGGCTCCCAGATCAGCCCTCCTTTCTTGAAAAGTAGAAATGAAGAAAATGTGTTCTTAAAAGGAATCAAAGGCTGTGGAGCTGTGCACAAGTAGAGAAGAACATACAGAATGCCTTACGTGGGAAAATGGGCAAGGAGTTCTGGGAATGAAGAAATACTCCTTCCCTGTGGCATTAGAGTTGTTACCAGGTGACAAGTAAAATATAATTACTTCTAGCCAGTCCCAAATGTAGCCGCCAGCACAAAACTGTGTGCTTAAAAATGCTTTTCAAAAGTTTGACCTGTAGACAATTTTGGTGCTCAATTCATCCTATAATTTACACACACAGAGGTGTGTGAACATGCACGTGTATGTGTTTCACATTCTTCTACGGCATTTAAAATATATATATATATACACATATATATGTGTGTATATATGTGTGTATATATGTATACATATATATATGTATGTATATGTGTGTATATATATACACACATATATATATATGGCTGGGTGCAGTGGCTCACGCCTATAATCCCAGCACTTTGGGAGGCCGAGGCAGGCAGATTGCAAGGTCAGCAAATCAACACCATCCTGGCCAACATGGTGAAAGCTGTCTCTACTAAAAATACAAAAATTAGCTGGGTATGGTGGCACATGCCTGTAATCCCAGCTTCTTGGGAGGCTGAGGCAGGAGAATTGCTTAAATATGGGAGGCAGAGATTTTATTGAGCCAAGATTGTGCCACTGCACTCCAGCCTGGTGATGAAAGGAGACTCTGTCTCAAAAAAAAAAAAAAAAAAAGAATATGTATATGTAATTGTATACAAAATCCAATACTAATCATTATTCTTATAAAGTTATAACCTCATGCTACTTTCATTACCATGAAAACAATATATAACAGCTGAAATCCAAAACACAATGAGTGCTGGTAAGGATATAGAACACAGGGACTCTCATGCATTGCTGGTGAGGCTACAAAACGGCCATATGGAAGACCATGTGAAGGTTCTTCTACAAAACTGAATGTACTTTTACCATACGATCTAGAAACTGCACTACTAGGTATTTATCCAAATGAGTTGAAAACTTAAGTCTACACAAAAATCTGCACATGAACGTTTATACCAGTTTTATTTATAATTTCCCAAAACCTAGAGGCCATCAAGATATTCTTCAAATGCCGAATGTATAAACAAACTGTGGAACACCCATAAAATGGATTATTAATCTGAGGTAAAAGTACATGAACTATCAAGTCCTAAGAGGAACCTTAAATACATAGTTACATGAAAAAAAAAGTCAGTCTCAAAATGCTGCATACTATGTGATTTCAATTATATGACATTCCAGCAAAGGAACAACTAGAGACAGTAAAAAGATCAGTAGTTGCAAAGGTTGAGGGAAGTAGAAAAGGATAAATAAGTGTACAGGGGATTTTCAGTTTAGTGAATTTGTTCTACATGATACTGTGATGGTTGATACGTGATATTACACACTTTTCAAATCCCATAGAACTATACAAGACAAACAGTGAGCCCTAAATTATGGATTCAGTAATAAGATACCAGTACTGGTCCATCAATTATAACAAATGTACCACAGCAATGAGAGATGTTAATAAGGGAAATTATGTAGGAGGAGGGATAGATGGGACTCTGTACTTCCTGTTTGATTTTTTGATAAACCTAAAACTGCTCTAAAAATTAAGTGTATTAATGATAAATCCTCCAAAACATTTTAAAAAGCATATGTCATTAATGTTAATGCTGGAAGTAATTTTTCCAATTTGTCACATAGTGATAAAATAGTTGTTAAAATAGACCTATTAACTATATATTTGTCACTCCTGTACCATGAAATTTAAAGTTCTTTAAATGTCTAGCTATATTCCAAAAGACATTTAATTAACATTCTGTCATATAGGACAAAATTTAAAAGTGCCCCAACATAGCTGTCTAAAAAATTGTTTAACCTTTTTTTAAATGAAATATTCACACTGTATTTGTACAACTCTTATTTTTATTGATTTTCAGTGTAGTTTTGATTTTCACAAACCTTAAATATTTTGCCTATATTTATTGTTATTTAACTGAATGCAGAAGTTGCTAAGCTATAAAATTATCACATTTGCTTATTCAAAGCCTTATGCAGTATTTCTCAAATTTCAATGTGTACGAGAGTCAACTGGGAATTATTTTGAAATACAGATTCTGATTCAGTTGATTTCAGGTGATGCCTGTTAATCTGCATTTCTAATAAGCTTCCTGGAGATCTTGATGTGTGAACACAATTTGAGTAGCAAGGTTCTAAATATCTAGGTCATAAAACTATACCAACATGAAAAACAAACCCAGATACCTAGCAATCCTTGCAAGAGTTTAAAGAGCTGTTTTTCTGTTTTTCCTAGCTGAAGAAGCTTCCAGGCTCCCAGCATTTCTACAGCTGATTTCTCAATATATCCTTTTCTATTTCATCTATAATGAGGAAGTCTTCTTAACCTTTGTACAGTGAGTAAGATACCCATTTACTCATAATACTCATGGCTTATATAAACCAAAGACCATCTATTTCAATTTCAGTTCTCCAATTTGTATGTCTTCAATCAAAGAAAGACCAAGTGACTGGCCCAAAGTCACTTATTCAATAACTGTAAAGGTCAGGTCTCAAATCTAGGTTTCTGCTTCAAAATCCAGTCCTTTTTCCACTGTTTTCTGTTGCTTCTCATAATGACGCAATGCAGAAAATAGGGACCAGGTGGTTTAGACAACAAAATCCAAGTTCTGAATTCAATCTCTCAGCCTTGGGTTTCCCACGGCAATTACTAACATGGTTTTAAAATCTTGTTGTGGGGGTGGTCAGATGTAGTAAGGCAAAAGATTTCTTTGTGCTTTGAAATCAAACTTGAAATTCAACAAAATTATATGAATGTATAAGCTAGTTTGAATACAATATGAGGCTATGAGAGAAAAGACTTGGATTTTCCACCACGGAGTATGGTGACAAAAATAATTTATTCTATTTTGCCAAACCTGATGGTCCTCTTGAAAGAATTCATGGCCAACTATGTATGGGAATCAGATGCAGGTGGACACATACCTGCTAACACCCTCCTGGAGCAGCCTCACTTATATATTAAAAAACAAATGACAAATGATAACTTGATGTCTTCAATAGGACTTCCAGGCCATTAAAAATAACTAAAACTAACCTGACCTTCACAATATAAAGAAATAAGATCTAGAGATGTGAAAACAATTCTGTACCACAGTATAGATATTTTTTGTTAGAACTAACATTTAAAGTTTCCCAACTTCTGGTTAAAGGCAGGCTTCAACTTCACTCTGACTTCAACAGTAAGTCATGGTGGGAGGGTTAATAAATGTGAACTATTTAAGTGACATCAGGGGTCTATACATGTCTTCCACATATTGTCCTTCCAAATCCTTTAAGGATGTATTCTGTAAGTATACTTCAAACTTATACTTTAGTAAGCCTGTAAGTATACTTTATACTTATATTTTAAACATAAAGCCTTTACATACTCTCACCTACTGCCTCCTGGAGCCCATACAAAAAGAGGAAGTTAGGATAATAAGATTTTGGGTATAAGACTTGCTTCTGAACACTGGATAGCAGCCCATCATGAAAATCCTGTTCTTCTTCCAGAGGCATCCTCTGTAAGTGTGTGTGCCGTATGTAAGCAGCTCAGAATTAAGGGGCTCCAGTGGGGTGGCCAGTCTGTTTCCCTCTGGGCACTGCGTCTGATACCAGATTGCAAGGTAAGTAAGGATAAGTAATATTGTCTTCATGGGATTAAGTGAATGTCAAGGCTGCTGAGATTCTGGGCAGCTATCTCTATCTTTCCAGATCTGTTTTGAAGTGTCCATGGGTGAAGGCTGAGCAGTCATGCTACCATCAGGGAGACCTAGCCTTGGCACCTCTGGACCCATCCTAAAAAAATCAATAGCCTCTTATTTCTTTGTTGGTGATCTGAGCTCTTAGAGACAATTTCAAGCAGTTTATATGCCAGTTGTACAGAGCACACATGCCCACTCTCTACAATAGGTTCCTATAGAAATTATAAACTTTTGGCCATGGCATGTCTCCAGAAAAGTACAAGATACTCCTAAAATCACTGTTTTTTGCCAGTACTTGGATATCTGGCTCTAGCTGACAAACCCAGCTCTGCCTTATCATTTTTTTTTTTTTTTTTTTGAGATGGAGTCTTGCTCTGTTGCCCAGGCTTGTGTGTAGTGGCGCCATCTTGACTCACTGCAATCTCCGCCTCCCAGGTTCCAGTGATTCCCTTGCCTCAGCCTCCCACGTGGCTGGGACTACAGGTGTGTGCCACCACGCCCAGCTAATTTTTTGTATTTAGTAGAGACAGGGTTTCACCATGTTGGCCAGGATGGTCTCGATCTCCTGACCTCGTGATCCACCTGCCTCAGCCTCCCAAAGTGCTGGGATTACAGGTGTGAGCCACTGCGCCCAGCCTGCCTTATTATTCTTAACACCATTGTCTTATCCATCAATACAGTAATCATGGCTTTGCCTATTCCTTCCCTACTCTTCCTACTGTGTGTCATTCCCCTGTCTCTGATCAACATCCTATCCCTCCTTCAAGACTTAGCTTGCATGTGGCAACCTCTGTGAGAATCTTCCTGACGGCTTAGAGTTCACTGTGGCCTCCCTGCTTGCTGAACACCTACAGTGCTAAGGCACCACACCATTCATTGAGCATTTATGTTCATCCCTCCTTCTAAGAAGAAATTATCACGAGTGGGATTTATTTTGTTTAACCTTCCAAGATAAACAAGAATGAGGATTAAAAAATGAAGTGCAGGTAGCATACTTGTTGAACTTTCAGATTTTCACATTAAAAACGCCAACATGTAAGGAGAAAACTGGCTTAAGCGCAGGGTGGGAAGTTTTTTCTTTTTCTCTTTTTCTGGGTATCATCTCTGAACCTAATCACCAGAATAATTTCTGGAAAACTTAAAGGATATGGCTTTAGGACAAATGTAAAAGAGACCGGTATCAGTTTAATGGAAAGTGCAACTTTTGGCAAGGACGGTGGAGCAATAATAAAAAAGGCTGACCAGAAGACTACAAGCCTCCCATCCCACTGGGAAGATAAAAACATAGTCTAGTAGTCCTCAGCTGTGGATATGGTGTTTTCCATGGGAGAGAAGCAGCATTAGCCAAATGCCAGGGTTTCTGCTCTAAGATTCTATGACTCTACTACAAACAAGAATGATGATAGCTTGTATACTTTGCAATCAATAATAATAAAAGCACAATGACTATGAATAACTTACTGTGCTGACAGTGAATCCCATTGAATCCTCGGGGGCATTTACAAACATAGTCTATGAATGTGTCCCCCTCGGTATGCTTCACTTATTTCACAGGTTCCTCCATTATGGCATGGATTAGGAATGCAGGGACCTGAAAGACAGAAAAATATTGCTGCTTGATGCATATGCTTAAAAGTAGACATTAGGTCAACACTTTGCAATTAATAATTTTATAGGAAAAAGTGTTCTGGATATTAGTGGTATAGGAAACGTACTGGTTGTATGAACTCTGGAGACGAGTTTGAATCTTGGTTTCACCACTTCACAGCCATGCAACCATGAGAGATTTACTCACCTTCTCTGTGCCTGTTTCCTTTTCTGCTAAATATCAATACTAAAAAATTTGCCTTAAGAGGTTATAATACAGATGAAAAGAGTTCATACATATAAAATACCCAGAAAAGTGTCTGTCACTTGTAAAGCCCTCAAAAAATTATTAGCCATAAATTGGATATTATTAAAATTTCTGAATGGTAGAATACCTTCTGCGTGTTTAAAAATAATACTGAATAGCAATTTCTGAAGTTGTAGTCACGACTCTAGAAATTTTTTGTCCCCCACTGGTGCCAGTAGCATATGGCTGTAACCACATAAACCAAATGAATTGGATATCTGGTTGCAAAGCTTTTATTGACTATGAGTTTATGGTGGAGCATACCTCTGGAGAAGCACATTTTCTGCCAATCTAAAAGGAGCAGTTCGTCAAAAGTTGCATACATAGAGAAGAGGGGCTGATGGTCATTTTCAAACTTTGAGAAAGTAACAGCAGATTATTTAGTACTTGTGGCAGCTAACGAAAGTGTGGTGCTGCTCAGAGCCCTTTTGGAGAAAACCAGCTGCCAGCAGTGTGGTTAGCTGACAACATCCAGCTACTGTACCACAGGATCTGCTGTGGCAGCATTTATTTCAAGGCCAGGCTCCCCAGCCAACAACTAAGCACCAAAGGGGCGTAGAGCTAACTGGGCCAGTCCTGCCTAACCTGGGACCTCTATAATGAACATTCTGTACTCTGAAGTGCCCTGTTGGTGAGGCTGAGATTTTTCTTAAAGCCAGAGCAGTTTGAGGCTTCTTCTATGCAATGTTCTCTCCTTCTCTTTCTCCCTTCAAAGTGACAGGATGTGTCTCAGTCTGCAAGCTCATCCTATCTAGTCTTGCTCTCTTTCCCCTTTGTCCATCACAGACATTTCCCTAAAAAATCTTTTACATTTTTAATTCTGTCTTACAGTCTGCTTCCTGCAGGATGTTAATTGACTCAGAACAGAATCCAGACTTGAGATTGTCAAGAAGGGAAGAGTTGAAGGAAGGAAAAGCTCTCCCTGGGAGATGAAAAAAGACCAATACAAAAAATTATAGTTTTCTCTAATTAAGTCTGTACTTCTTTTAATTGGAGAGAGTAGAACGTATTTATAAGGAAAAGAAAAGCCACTGAAGAGGAAGTTAAGATGAACATATTAGGAAAGGAAAGCAAGGGTAATTAAACTAAGTGTCTGACTATGTATGAAAAGGTGATTTTGAGAGGCTTGGAGGAGGATTAGTTCAGAAAAGGAGTGAGTGTGGTCAGCTGAAACAAGAAGGCAGAAGAATTGGACAAATGAATAATAATAACTTGAGGCAACTGGGTGGGGGGAAGGGTATTGAATAGAGAGTGCTATAGAGAATGACTCCTCCTGCATGGCTCAAAGCCATTAAAAAAACAAGGGCGGGACTAGGTGGTGCACACCTGTAATCTTAGCACTTTGGGATGCTGAGGCAGGCAGATTGCTTGAGCCCAAAACTTTGAAACAAGCCTGGGCAACACGGTGAAACCCCATTTCTATGAAAAATACAAAAAAAATTAGCCAGGTGTGGTGGTGCTGCACCTGTAGTCCCAGCTATTTGGGAGGCTCAGGTGGGAGAATTGCTTGAGCCTGGGAGGTCAAGGCTGCAGTTAGCTAAGATCACACCACTGCACTCCAGGGAGACAGAACGAGACCCTGTCTCAAAAAACTAAAAATTAAAACTAAAATAAAGGAAAACACTTATGGAAAGGAAAAAAAATTGCTGTCATCACTTAAAGCACTGCAATAGACCTCAACCACGGGTAGGAAGCACGGAGAAGGTGGGCAACTTTGTCCTGCACTGGGGCAATATTTAACGATTCTATTTCTTCTTCTGAGAGCTGTGTTTGACCCTCCATTTCTTTCCGTTTAAAATGTTATGAAATTCAATGGTTGTAGAGTCTAATAAATATACACATGGAACAGGAAACAATGAGGCAATTGTATAGTCCTGGACCTTGACTTCCTGATAGGGCTGATTTTCAAAAATAAAAAAGATTCACGGGATCAGTGATTTTTTTTTTTTTTTGCCAGATAGCACCACATCAAATAAAAACAATATATTTGTTTAAGTAGGAAGTTTTGTGCTGTGAAGTACATATCAATAAAGTTATCTAGCACCTACTTTTGAGGTGGTACATTGCCAATATATGAGACAGAGAAGAAGGTGAATGACCAATAACTAGTTATAGAACAATCGGAACCATTTTCTTTCATTGCTACAAAATGAAAATCATGCTACAGAACCTATCTCTCCTCCTCTTTCTCAGTTTCCACTTCTTCCTTCCTCACAAATTAATTAACATTTGATAGTACCTTACTATTTATAAACTCTTTTCACACCAATCATCTCATTTATACCTCAGTATAACGTAGGTGTTTGTCATTGTCATTCTCTTTTACAGTTTTTTTTTAAACCGAAGCTCAGAAAAGTCATATAATATTTCTCAATCAACATCACCCAGTGACAGATTGAGGGCCCAGAGTAAGAATCTGGGAATCGAAAACCTATACGCCTTAGAGCATCAACTAACTGGGGAGGGGGAGAATGATATGATAGTGATGTTAGAGTATTGACTCATCAGTTCACTTCAAATGAGAGTAAAAATGACAGATTTTAAAATTAACTGATAACTGATAGCCAAGTATATAACTGCCAAGGGCCCAGAGTAAGAATCTGGGAATCGAAAACCTATACGCCTTAGAGCATCAACTAACTGGGGAGGGGAGAATGAGATGATAGTGATGTTAGAGTATTGACTCATCAATTCACTTCAAATGAGAGTAAAAATGACAGATTTTAAAATTAACTGATAACTGATAGCCAAGCATATAACTGCCAAAGAAAAAATAAATAAATAATTATAGTCAAAAATTATATAATTTTAAGCAAATAAGATTCCTGGAGATCACCTAATCCAACTTTTCAATTTTGCAGGTGAGGAAAAATAACGAAATATGAATTCAGAAATATTCCCTAGAAATCACTTAATATTAGAAAAATTAGGTTTAAGAACTTGTTCCTAGGAGGAAAAATAGTTATTTGAACCAAAACTGGTAAGAAATTCCTGAAGAGGGTGGAGTAATTTACATCAGAGTGAAAATAAGTCTCTCCTGTGCTCCTTTATACTAACAGGATTGGACAAGGAAGGAATAGAAATGGATACTTGCACCCTACCAAATCTAAACCAGGAAGAGAGTGAAACCCTGAATAGACCAGTAGCAAAGGCTGAAATTGAGTCAGCAATTAACAGCCTCCCAACCAAAAAAAGTCCAGGTCTAAACAGGTTCACAGCCGAATTCTACCAGCCATACAAAGAGGAGCTGGTACCAATCATTCTGAAACTATTCCAAACAATACAAAAAGAGGGAATCCTCCAAAATTCATTTTATGAGACCAACATCATCCTGATACCAAAACCCAGCAGAGAATCAACAAAAAAAGAAAACAATCTCCATGATGAACATAGATGCAAAAATCTTCAATAAAATACAGGCAAACCGACTGCAACAGCACATCAAAAAGCTTATCCATCATGATCAAGTAGGCTTCATCCCAGGGATACAAGAGTGGTTCAACATACACAAGTCTGTAAACGTAATTCACCACGTAAACAGAACCGAAGACAAAAACCACATGATTATCTCAATAGATGCAGAGAAGGCCTTTGACAAAATTCAACAGCCCTTTATGTGAAAAACTCTCAATAAACTAGGTATCGATGGAACTTATCACAAAATAATAAAAGCTATTTATGACAAACCCACTGCCAATACCATACTGAACAGGCAAAAACTGGAAGCATTCCCTTTGAAATCTGGCACTAAACAAGGATGCCCTCTCTCTCCACTCTTATTCAATATAGTTTTCGAAGCTTTAGCCAGATAAATTAGGCAAGAAAAAGAAATAAAGGGCATTCAATTAGGAAAGGAGGAAGTCAAATTGTCTCTATTTGCAGATGACATGATTGTATATTTAGAAGACCCCACTGTCTCAGCCCAAACTCTCCTTAAGCTGATAAGCAACTTCAGCAAAGTCTCAGGATACAAAATCAATGTGCAGAAATCACAGGCATTGCTATACACCAATAACAGACAAACAGAGAGCCTAATTAAGAGCGAACTCCCCATTCACAATTGCTACAAGAAGAATAAAATACCTAGGAATACAACTAACAAAAGAGGTAAAGGACCTCTTCAAGGACAACTACAAACTACTGCTCAAGGAAATAAGAGAGGACACAAACAGATGGAAAAACATTCCATGCTCATGGTTAGGAAGAATCAATATTGTGAAAATGGCCATACTACCCAAAGTAATTTATAGATTTAATGCTATCCCCATCAAACTACCAATGACCTTAGCAGAACTAGAAAAAACCACTTTAAACTTCATATGGAACCAAAAGAGAGCCCACATAGCCAAGACAATCCTAAGCAAAAAGAACAAAGCTGGCAGCATCACGTTGCTGGACTTCAAGCTATACTACAAGGCAACAGTAATCAAAACAGCATGGTACTGGTATCAAAACATAGACATAGACCAATAGAACAGAACAGAGGTCTCTGGAGCAACACCACACATCTACAACCATCTGATCTTTGACAAACCTGACAAAAACAAGCAATGGGGAAAGGATCCACTGTTTAACAAATGGTGTTAGGAAAATTGGCTAGCAATGTGCAGAAAGCAGAAACTGGACCCATTCCTGACACATTACACTAAAATTAACTCCAGATGGATTAAGTACTTAAACATAAAACCTAACAGCATAAAAACTCTAGTAGAAAACCTAGGCAAAACCCTTCAGGACATAGGCATAGGCAAGGACTTCATGACTAAAACACCAAAAGCAACGGCAACAAAAGCCAAAATAGACAAATGGGATCTAATGAAACTCCAGAGCTTCTGTACAGCAAAAGAAACAATCAGTAGAGTGAACCGGCAAACAGAATGGGAAAAAATTTTTGCAATCTACCCATCAGACAAAGGGCTAATATCCAGAATCTACAAAGAACTGAAACAGATTTACAAGAAAAAAACAAACCCATTCAAAAGTGGGTAAAGGATATAAACAGACACTTTTCAAAATAAGATAAATATGCTGCCAATAAACATATGAAAAAATGCTCATTATCATTGTTCATTAGAGAAATGCAAATCAAAACCACATTGAGATATCGTCTCACACCAGTTAGAATGGTGATCATTGAAAAAATCGGGAGACAACAGATGCTGGAGAGGATGTGGAGAAGTGGGATCATTTTTACACTGTTGGTGGGAGAGTAAATTAGTTGAACCATTATGGAAGACAGTGTGGTGATTCCTCAAGGATCTAGAACCAGAAATACCATTTGACTCAGCAGTCCCATTACTGGGTATATACCCAAAGGACTATAAATCATTCTATTATAAAGACATATGCACAAGCATGTTCATCATGGCACTGTTTACAATAGCAAAGACCTGGAACCAACCCAATGCCCATCAATGATAGACTGGACAAAGAAAATATGGCACATATACACAAGGGAATACTATGCAGCCATAAAAAACAATGAGTTTGTGTCCTATGTAAAGACATGGGTGAACCTAGAAACCATCATTCTCAGCAAACTGATACAAGAACAGAAAATCAAACACCACATGTTCTCACTCATAGGTGGGTGTTGAACAATGAGAACACTTGGACACAAAGAGGGGAGCATCACACACTGGGGTCCGTTGTGGGGGGTACTATGGAGGTACAGTGGGAGGGAGGGGTGGGGAAGAGATAACATGGGGAGAAATGTCAGGTATAGGCGATTGGGGGGATGGTGACAAAACCAACTTGCCATGAATGTACCTATGCAACAATCTTGCATTATCTGCACATGTACCCCAGAATCTAAAGTACAATAAATAAATAAATTTAAAAAAAAATATTAAGGCCTCTTCGAGTTGAGAGCAGTTAAAACAGTGATTTCAGGCCAGGCACAGTGGCTCAGGCCTGTAATCCCTGCATTTTGGGAGCCAGAGGTGGGCAGGTCACCTGAGGTCAGGAGTTCAAGACAAGTCTGACCAACATGGCAAAACTCCATCTCTACTAAAAATACAAAATTAGCTGGGTGTGGTGGCTCATGGATGTTATCCCAGCTACTTGGGAGGCTGAAGGAGGAGAATTGCTTGAATCCGGGAAGCAGAGTTTGCAGTGAGCCAAGATCGTGCCATTGCACTCTGGCCTAGGCTACAAGAGCAAAACTCCATCTCAAAACAACAACAACAAAACCCAGTGACTGTAAGGAAGGAGGTCAATGGAAGTCTGACAAAAATGGGGTAAAAATAGGAACCTGGAATCCATGACACTATTTACTCAAGCCAACTGTGTCTTTGTGAAAGTGAAACTTGGCTAGAAGATGAGAAGAGCAAGATGACTTAAATGAATCTGCAAAATAAAGGGAAGAACTGGGGAATGGATGCAGAAGACTGAGAAGCAGAAATTCCAAAAGCAAGGCCACAAGTAAAGTCTTTAGGGGAGAGAGAGAAGTCAAGCAATGTACTGGGAGGCTATAATATGTGATGAAAAGTAGTAAGAAATTGTGATGTCCAAAATTCGGGTTTCAGTTGTTTGCACAGATGTTACGTGAATTGCTTCCGCTGGAGCATCTAGCTCTACAGTAGCATCTGCTAAACACAAAAGCCTGTAAGTGGTGCTTGGGGAAATCTAGGGGAAAGGGCTGTACTATTGATGTGGCTTATCCTGGCAGAAGGGGAAAAGCATTGCATGTGATGCCCAAGAGATTCAAGAATCCAGTGGGTTTAGGAAGCTGAAGATAGAGTGAACAGCAGTTTAAGTTCCCAACGTTCTGGACACTTCCTGAGGGCACAGGTGAAGCCTGTCCAGCAATCTTGGGGCAACCTCTGGGATTTCCAGATGATGTGAATTGGTACATTGGAGCTCATTTTATTTACACGCCAAAAGACATCATGACCTTAGCTGATGTCTGGATTTTAGAAAAAGATTACATGTTTCAGAGGTTGTGGCTGCTGTTATTTTTCCTACTCCAAGAAATTCTGTGATTTTCATTTAAAGGATGAGGATGGAGTAAAGCAAAAGGGCCAAAGTTTACACCTTTCTAGAGTCCCTTGCATGCATGCTAGACAATATCAGTATACATATTATTTTTATAATGCTTTGTAAGAATGTATCCTTGTTTTAGAGGCAATAAAATGGGCTCCAAGAGGTTAAGTAAGATATCTATCTGAAAAAGCATAGATTTTAACACACTCTGCCTAACTACAAAGTCTATACCCTTTCCGTTAAGCCACGTTTCCTACCATGTTGAAAATCTGCATATTCATATGTTAGTCTTCACAGATGTAAACAGAATCAGCATGAATTCACTAAGCACATTCTTATAAATAATACAGGACTCCAAAGCCTCCGCAGATGGAAACATTTCAGAGTATTTTCAGGAAAAAGGACATGATGTATTAGATATTATGAATAGAGATAGACTCGGTAATTATAATGTGAGACCGATGTTATGTACCTTGTACATACTTTTTTCAAGTACTTATGACAGAGTGTTGAAATGAATGGTTTCCTATTGTTTTTCCCTACCAGACTATAAATTTTGTGTGGGAAGACTTATGTTGGCACACAGTAGGTATTTGATACAATTTGAATAAACAAGAATATGATAATAATGAGTGATAACAATTATATTTGCTGCCTGCACTGTATTCTTATTTTAGGTTTATGATATCACTATCTTTTGGATTTTTACTCAATAATTTAGATATTTTCTGTAACCTTTCTACACTTTCCAAGCTTCAAGTCCTTTAAATTTATAATTAGAATCCAATATTTTTGTCTCTAATATGGTTTAAATTTCTAATATGGTTTAATGTATTACACTGAATTGTAAATAACAGATCATTAGAATGTTTACTTTTGCATAATGATTACATGTATCTTAATTATTTGGCAAATACATAATCAAGAAAAATGTAACTTGTATAATCTCATTAACAGTGTTTTAGTCACCTAATTAAACAATTTCTATATAAATAAAAGCGTTCACTTTATGCATGAGCAAGATAAAATGACCAGAATACAAGTTAGTATGTAAAGATAACATAATAAATGTAGTCCAAAGTCTCAACTTACACAATTTGCTTCTTAGCCAAAAGTTATGTTTGATGTTCAATAGCAACAGTTTCCAGTTTTATTGCCCTAAGTGATAATAAGCAGGCTATTCATATGAGAACTAGAGATCCTGGAAAACTTTTGTCTTTGGGGTTACTCTTATTCCATAATCTTCTTTATTTTGATACTGAAAAAAATACTAATTTAAGGTCTTATAACACTATAAGTAGTAATAATCACCTATAGCATAGAGTGTTGCTTGTACTGGGAGGATAAGAAAGAAATGGACTCTTCCACCCCCCACCCCCCGCCTAATTTCAAGAAGGTGATTCCCCCCACCTAATTTCAAGTTAAATAACATTTATTCATTAGGTACCTCTTATGTGCTGGGTTTTCTGCTAGTAATTTGGGATAAACACTTTGTATGGTATTAAATTGTCAGGAGCTGAAAGACAAATCTCACATCAGAAAAATATACTTAGTTATCTAGTTTAAGTACCTCATTTTTTTAAGATAATTTCAATGGCTATACTTTACTGTGAATATACTATGCTTGGTATTAATACATTTCTTTGTTCACATAATGGTTCCTGGAAATTTAATTCTAGGGTTTCCTAGTGGCATCAAAAATTAAGAACAGGTCATATTCTTAATTTTAGCAATAGGAAAAGATAATATGCTTATTCTTAATTTTAGCAGCCAAAACTTTAGTATATTTGAGGCATCTCATATCTTTTTTTGTAACATATGAGCACACACACACACATACAAGCACACCTATATATATATCACTTTCACAAAGCTTTGAAACAATAGCAGATAAAACTTTGAGAACAAATTAGTATTACTCAACAACTCAGAGCTTGTAAAACAAAAAGAAGACAAGGGCAATCTCAATTCCTTTTCACTTCAAAAGTCTCGTAAAGAAGTTTGTCTTTCTATGCATTAGACCATACAGAAGACGTATACAGAGTGGTGAATATAAGCTTGAGTCCTGATTAGTATTCATAAAATTCCAAATTATCTGATTAGACAACAATGGTAATATCACTCTTAACAATGAAAGCATAAATGGACTTTCAAGATACAAGAGGCTTTAGGGAGTTTTAAAATCAATGATGCCGTAATACTTTTGCAGGTAATCTTTAAGTAGCTCCTAACACAATGGGGACAACATATGATCAATATTAATGAACAACTGAATTCAGCAGCATGCTTTCCAGGCATTTTTTATGCAAGCTCATATGAGTATGTCAACAAGATTAATTGCTCACAAAAGCAGATCTATATGGTTTGCTACTTTTCTGCATCTATCTCCTCACAAATCCAATAGTAGAGTTGAAGTTTGTTCCATACGTGTAATATTATTAGCTTCTCATCCATTTAGAGACTATACCCCAAATCATGAATAACTTATAGTACATAAGCAGATTATTAGAAAGTAAATAGAGTAACATTCTCCTGTGATAATAGGTATTAAGCTTTGGTCAATTTAAAAAAAATGTGGCCCCAAAACATTGCCAGTTAGATATCAAAATAAATGTACATTTTCTGTAGTAAGGAAATGCCGGTAAGGCATTGTAATAGCATCGTTTTTACTAGTTGTTTACTAGTAGAATAAAATAGGAATAGTTATGACCCCAAATTTCACCCCAAATTCTGACCTTAAAAACACATCGAAGTTATCTTATGGTCTTGCCTTTACATTTAATTTTTTTTTTTTTTAACATTTTGGCAGTTGCCATTTAGAGCCACTGTAAGTCTATTTTAAAACTAGTTGAAAGGAAAGAAATTATTCTGGGAACGCTCACAGGATTGACGTTTGCAAACTAGTTTTTAAACACTAGGTGTTGCTTCTCCTCCTGCTCCTTTTTCTTATTCTTTGTACTCTTCCTTCTTTGTGAATGTAAAGGTGCAAAATTCAGCCGTTTGAGGATAAAAATCATCATTGAGCATTTTGAATATGAAGAAAGAGGTGAACTATTCTATGATATAATCTCAAACTTCCATTGTAGTGGGGAATCAGCAAATTTAATATGTTTTTCACTAAACAAAAAAGCATTTGGATAGATTATAAAAATTGAAATCTGAAGATAAATAGATATTTTTCCCCCTCAAATCCTGTTGATAAACTTTCTCCTCTAGAATTAATACTGGACTATCTTTATACACATCTGTCTATAAGAAGGCACTCGGATGATCAGTGAGATGTTTTAGAGGTCCTTGTCCTTGTTTACAGTCCTAGGCTTATGTAAAAAAGTACCACAAACTTGGTAGCTTAAAACAACAGAATTGTACTCTTTCAGAGATCCAGAGGCTAGAAGTCTGAAATCAAGGTATCAACGAGCCACACTCCCTCTGAAGGCTCTAGAAAAAATTCCTTTCTTGCCTCTTCCAGATTCTGGTGGCTCCTGGCATTTTTGGTTTATAGCAGCATAATATGAATCCCTGCCTATCTTCACAGGCCTTCTTCTAATTGTTCCTCTCCTCTTCTTATAAGAACCCACCATAAATCCAATATGACTTCATCTCTAAATCCTGAACAATTTTATCCACAAAGGCCCTATGATGGGCTAAGCTATGTCCCCACCCCAGAATTTATATGTTGAAGCCCTAATCTCTAAGACGTTGGAATGTGACTATATTTGGAGATAGGACTTTTTTGAAGAGATAATTAAGGTTAAATGAGGTCATATGGGTGGGCCTTAATCCAATCTGACTGGTGTCCTTATAGGAATAGGGCATTTGAACACACACAAGAGACACCACTGATTCTGCCACACAGAGCAAAAGCCAAGTGAAGACACACCAAGCCAAGGAGAAAGGCCTCAGAAGAAACCAAATCTCCAGAGCCTCCAGAACTGTGAAAAAAGAAATTTTTGTTTTTTGAGCCACCCAGTCTATGATATTTTATAATGGAAGCCCTAGCAAACTAATACTCTGTTTACAAATAAATTTGTATTCAGGATTCCTGATATACATGAATTGGGGGTAGGGAGCACTATTTAACCCACCTTATGGTTCCTGTGTAGTTGTTTCGTTATAGCATTGGAGTTCATTAAATAAACCAGAGTTTTATGTATTAGAATCAGCTGGCAAAGCACTCATATTATCAATAATTAAAATCTTAGCTGAAATTAATTTTACTTGGTTCTCATCACAGAGTAGTGGTGAGTAGGCTTTGATGGTGTTGGAGAGCTGGAGAGCAGTCTAGATTTGGGGCAGTAACTAGGTAGAATCCAGAACTGGGTACCCAGGGGGCAAAAAAGGAGAGCCTGGAACTGCATGATAGGAAGAAGCATTAAAAAAGGAGAAAGATTTCCTGGGGTTGATCTTCATCCACTTCAACTATTGTTTAGATTTGGGCTTGCTGATGGCAGTATGTTTTTCAGGCATTCAGAAACTTTCTGAGAAAGTCTTTATATATATTAATTCCACAAACATATGTTTCATATCATTGTAGCACAGTAGTTGATATCTCCTTTCTCCAATGAACAAATATCTCATTAAAGTCATATTAGTATGACTTTAAAGAAAATTAATAACAGATCATACCAAAAAGATCATTTTACAAAGTGGTAACTATTGCTAGAGCTATACTTTGTTAAGAGGCAGTCTCCCATTCTTTCCCCTGCCCATTCATCTTGCGCACTGCTGCAAAAACAACCTCCCTAAACTACTACTTGCATAATGGAAATTCTCAGCTCAGAATGTTTTATTACTCAAACAGAACTCTATATCAATACTCTGTAGTCATTCTGCATATGCATTTTTAAATCTTAAAAGCATGCTGTCTACTTTTGGGCATCTTTTAGTTGGCCAATAACATTTGCTGAGTGTGTGATGTTATTGCTTACATAAAATTATTAAGTGAACATAAGACAAAAACAATGTTGCCCCTCAGTTTTCTTTCGAAGACTAAGAAAACTAAAGCTGACATAATACGTTTAACAGTAATAAAACTAGCATACAGAATCCTTTTGTGATTAGTGAATATTATAAGAAATTATGTTGTTATCATTTTTGAATTTAGTAACATAAGGCTCAGGTACCCTTTGAAATCTTTGGCCAATGGGATAAACATAAACACTACAATAAACTAAGAGAAACATGGATGGCAAAACTATGGGCCATGTTGATAATCAACATGTTTTTATTTTTCCTGATGGCCTCTAGAATAACAATAATGATTTTCATGCAACATTTCTTGCAAAACTTTAGAAAGCATACATGTAATCCAACACAATTCATAAAACACACATCAAATAATTTTCCTTAATCTAAGAAAATTCCTTAAAAAGTCTCTCTTTTCAAGAAATAACTAAAATCAGAGCAGAACTGAAGGAGATAGAGACACAAAAAACCCTTCAAAAAATCAATAAATCCAGGAGCTGGTTTTTTGATATCAACAAAATAGATCGCTAGCTAGACTAATAAAAAAGAAAACAAGAATCGAATAGCTGCAATAAAAAACAATAAAGGGGGAGATCACCACTGATTCCCTTGAAATACAAACTACCATCAGAGATCATTACAAACAACTCTATGTACATAAACCAGTAAATCTGGAAGAAATGGATAAATTCCTGGACACTTGCACACTCCCAAGACTAAGCCAAGAAGAAGTTGAAACCCTGAATAGACCAATAACAAGGTCTGAAGTCGAGTCGAGACAGCAATTAATAGGCTACCAACAAAAAAAAGTCCAGGTCCAGACAGGTTTACAGCTGAATTCTACCAGACATACAAAGAGGAGCTGGTACTATTCCTGTTGAAACTATTTCAAACAATAGAAAAAGAGGGAATCCTCCCCAACTCATTTTATGAGAACATCAGCCTGATACCAAAATCTGGCAGAGACACAACTAAAAAAGAAAACTACAGGCCAATATCCATGATGAACACTGATGCAAAAATCTTCAATAAAATGCTGAGAAACTGAATCCAACAGCACATCGAAAAGCTTATCCACCACGATCAAATAGGCTTCATCCCGGGGATGCAAGGCTGGTTCAACATATGCAAATCTATAAACGTAATTCACCACATAAACAGAACCAAAGGAAAAAACCATCTATTGATTTTCTCAATAGATGCAGAGAAGGCTTTCGACATAATTCAACAGCGCTTTATGCTACAAACTCTCAATAAACTAGGTATCCATGGAACGTATTTCAAAACAATAAAAGCTATTTACTACAAACACACAGCCAATATCATACTGAATGGGCAAAAATTAGAATCATTCCCTTTAAAAACTGGTACTAGACAAGGGTGTCCTCTCTCACCACTCGTATTCAATATAGTATTGGGATTTCTAGCTAGAGCAATTAGGCAAGAAAAATAAATAAAGAGCATTCAATTAGGAAAAGAAGAAGTCAAATTGTCCCTATTTGCAGACAACATGATAGTATATTTAGAAGACCCTATTGTCTCAGCCCAAAACCTCCTTAAGCTGATAAGCAACTTCGGCAAAGTCTCAGGATACAAAATAAATGTGCAGAAATCACAAGCATTCCTATATACCAATAGCAGGCAAACAGACAGCCAAATCGTTAGCGAACTCCCATTCACAATTGCTACAAAGAGAATAAAATACCTAGGAATACAACTAACAAAGGAGGTAAAAGATCTCCTCAAGGAGAACAACAAACCACTGCTCAAGGAAATAAGGGAGGACACAAACAGATGGAAAAACATTCCAACCTCATGGTTAGGACAAATCAATATTGTGAAAATGGCCATACTACCCAAAGTAATTTATAGATTCAATGCTATTCCCATCAAGCTACCATTGACCTTTTTCCACAGAACTGGAAAAAACCACTTTAAACTTCATATGCAACCAAAAGAGAGCCTGCATAGCCAAGTCAATTCCAAGCAAAAATAACAAAGCTGTAGGCTTCACACTACCTGATTTCAAACTATACTGCAAGGCTACAGTAATCAAAATAGCATGGTACTGGTACCAAAACAGAGATACAGACCAAAGGAACAGAACAGAGGCCTGGAAGCAAGTCCACACATCTACAGCCAACTTATCTTTGACAAAACAGACAAAAACAAGCAATGGGGAAAGGATTCCCCTGTTTAATAAATGGTGTTGGGAAAACTGGCTAGCCATATGCAGGAAGTTGAAACTGGACCCCTTCCTTATACCTTATACAAAAATTAACTCCAGATGGATTAAAGATTTAAACATAAGAACTAACACCATAAAAACCCTAGAAGAAAACCTGGGCAAAACCATTCCGGACATAGGCACAGTCAAGGACTTCATGACTAAAACACCAAAAGCATTGGCAACAAAAGCCAAAATAGACAAACGTTACCTAATTAAAGTTAAGAGCTTCTACACAGCAAAAGAAACAATCATTAGAGTAAACCAGAAACCAACAGAATGGGAAAAAATTTTTGCAATCTACCCATCAGACAAAGGGCTAATATCCAGAATCTACAAAGATCTAAAGCAGATTTACAAGAAAAAAACAAACCCATTCAAAAGTGTGCAAAGGATATCAACAGATACTTTTCAAAAGAAGACAAATATGTAGCCAACAAACATATGAAAAAATGCTCATCATCACTGGAGAAATGCATATCAAAACCACATTGAGATGCCATCTCATGCCAGTTAGAATGGCGATCATTAAAAAATCTGGAGACAACAGATGCTGGAGAGGATGTGGAGAAAAAGGAATAGTTTTATACTGTTGGTGGGAGTGTAAATTAGTTCAAACATTGTGGAAGACAGTGTGGCGATTCCTCAAGGATCTAGAAATAGAAATACCATTTGACCCAGCAATCACATTACTGGGTATATACCCAAAGGATTATAAATCGTTCTATCATAAAGACACATACACACGTATGTTCACTGTGATGCTGTTTACTATAGCAAAGACCTGGAACCAACCCAAATGCCCATCGATGATAGACTGGACAAAAAAAAATGTGGCACATGTACACCATGGAATACTATGCAGCCATAAAAAATGATGAGTTCATGTCCTTTGTAGAGACATAGATGAACCTAGAAACCATCATTCTCAGCAAACTGACACAAGAACAGAAAACCAAACACCACATGTTTTCACTCATAGGCTGGTGATGAACAATGAGAACACTTGGGCACAGGAAAGGGAACAACACTCACAGGGCTACGTGGTGGCGGGGGAGAGGGGCGGTTAGGGGAGGGAGGACAGCTGTGGAGGGCGGGGAGGATGGGGAGGGATAACACTGGGAGAAATGCCTGATGTAGGCAACTGGAGGGGGCAGGGGGCGGTGGTAGGAATGGAGACAGCAAATCACCATGGCATGTATGTACCTGTGCAACAATCCTGCAAGATGCAGGGTGTGCACATGTACCCCAGAGCCCAAATACGATTAAAAACAAACAAACAAACAAACAAAGAAACAAATCTGTCTTTTTAGATCAGGGAGCTATTTCCAAACTAAATTCTGCAAATCACTTTTTTTAAAGAAGTATATCTACCAGAAGTCACAAGCCATTCATTGCACAATACAATTAAAGTTTGAGAATACACATCAGCTTGCAGTGCAAAGTGCTAAGATATCACTCAGGTTTGCCATTAGCTACCATAGTTTGTTTCGTTTTCTACAGATCAGTGAGACAGGGCATAAGTTAAAGGCAAAGCAGATAAAAATATATACATATATAACAAATATCTGAGCCCAAGTTTCAGGAGCATCAAGCAATCTCACTATTTCCCATAGTGTCTCTAAGCAACTACAAAAATTGCACGTTCTTCATCAATCTTTCTCTGACAGCACTTCACCTTTATCAGGTTCCTACTCAACTTGCTGCCTATACTGCATGATTAGCATATCACTTATCATTGCTTCATCTTCTAATTATTCCATGGATCTCCTTTGTTTCCCTCACACAACTCATTAAATTAGTTTTGCATAGGAACCCCCACTCCTTATAATTTTGTACCTTCATAATTCCTAATGAAGAGCTAAATCCTTTGATATTGCTTCATAAATGTGTGACGATTGACTTAAAATTATTACTAATTTTAGGAATGTTAGCATATAACCCAAACTGTAAATCATAATCTATAACAAAAACCCGGAAATTTAGAGATTAGATATAAATATCTGTAGCCCTTTTTCATTTACACTAGCAAGTTTCAGCAACTCAATGTGGCCAAGCCCAATTTTCTTTGTTGAATGTTGTAGCAATCTGAAACATTTCAGATTGTAGATAATCTTATAGTTATAAACAAAGTGCATTAAAAATGAGTACAGTATTTCCACAAACCTACAGTTCTTTCTCTTAAAATATAGCACAGTGACTTTGATCTTGAAGGCAGTGGCAGGAGGTGGAAGAAAGGATTTCTATTTTTACTTTTGGAATCTGTCCTCCATGACTGCCATCTAATCATGAAGCAGAGAGGTTCCTGCAGGAGATATTCCTGCTGCACTCATATGGGAATGGCACCTACCTAGACTTCACAGCTGAGAACGTTGGAAGCACAGCTGGACAGGCAAGTTACTGTTTAGATTGCCTTCTCAGGTCTCACATGTGGCTTCCTTGTGGCAGATTTGAGGAGACATAAAACAAAGCAGGCATGGATTCTGGCCAGCTGGCCATCTGTTCCTTCACCCACTGTGATAATTTGGTCTTGTAGAATTCTATTAAGTGAGTATTAAGTAATGACCATGTCAAACAGAGCACATAATGCCTGCTTCTTAATCACAGGATGAAAGCTTAAGGGATGCTTGCCCAAACACAGAAAAGGTCACCAAAGCAAACCAATAATTAAAAAAAAAAGAAAGGAACTGCGAAATTGATGCAAAACAGCAACAGTTAACTTTGTTTTCATTTTTACTTTTGATCATATTGAATCCATGTCAAATCACAGAAGATGAATGTGCTACAAAGGAGCTAAGTAAATACACTGCAATTTCTACTATCCCATTATGCACGTATCAATTTATATAGACAAACTAAATAAGATTTTTTAAATTAAGAAAATATGTGAGGGGCTTTATCACACTAACCTAAATTAAAGGCACTTCGAATTATAGCCATTAACATCAAATTTTTCCAAATAGTTTCCCAGAACAACAGCAAATAGTTACTCAATAGTCAAAATACTTTTTGTGCTGTTGTTTTAAAAAAGATAAATTGAAGCATTTTATTCTGAGAAGCAGGTTTTCCTTCATAAACACTTAATAATTGCAAAATCGTAAGGTTTCTTACTCCTTGAATAGATGTTTAATGATACATCCAATAAACGATATTACTGGGATAGTGTCCTCACTGATCTCGCTCTCTTATACATCCTCCATGCTATACACCATGCAAACCTAATCTAAAAGCTTCTGTTAGCTCCTATAGCCTGGTATTCCAAAGTCCATAAATTTGGTCTAATCTTATGTCCTCAATGTTACCTCCGCTGTTCACGATAATGAACCACTATGCTTCCCTTGGTTAATTTACCAATCTACCACCTAAAGATCATTTGTATTCCTAGAATTTTGCTCAAGTGACTCTGCAGCTGTAAATGCCAAATGCCTTTCTTCATCTCTTTTCCTAATCTCGTTTTCCTTCCTAGACTGGCCAAAATTTCGTATCAACTCTCCTCTATTGCTTATTTTTATTCCCTTCACAAATTTTTCTATTACTCTGTTACATACTATTTTCATCCATTAGTTCATTTGTTCACCTGTTGATATAGTTATTCAGTTTGTATTTAGACCTTCTGTTGTGTTCCACAGTGCTAAGTACTAGAGTTACAACAGTGAACAAAACAGGTGCACTTTCTAATCTTGTGAAACTTCAGTAAGTGAGAGGACTAATTCTAATCAATAATCACATAAAGAAATGAAATTATAAAGAAATGTAATAATCAAATAATCACATAAGGAAATGTAAATGTCATGAAGGAAAAGTCTTCTGTGCTCCAGTAACCTATTAATAAGAGGTTTCCTGAAGAAGTGAAGCATAGACTAGAAGCTGAAAACCAAGTAAGAACTAAGGTAAGAAGAGACGAGTATTTCATTTGTAGGTATGTGGAAAGAGAAGCAGGGCAAGAAAAAGGGTCTGTGGTAAGACTAGAGTAGCTGGAACAGACACAGCAAAGATAAAGAAACAGGGACCAAACTGGGCAGCCTTCAAAGGCCATGTATTTAAGAAAATAAATGGCTTCATGGATACATTAACAAATTTTGACTGAATTTCAATTTTAAAGATAATTTGTTTGCTATATGGAGAATACATCAAAAGGACAGTTGTAGATGAAAACAGAGCAGTGAAGAGTCATCGTACTTGTCCAGGCAAAGTGTGATAAGAGGCCTGGATTAGAGTGATGGGCTGGTAGGTAAGGTTGGAAGTAGACAGATTGGATAGAGAAGGGTTGAAGAAGACTATTCTGTTTCTAGATTTCATGTGTCAGTAGATGAATGTTGGTGCCATTCACTGAAAAACCAATACTGGAAGAGGGTCTAGATTGAAAGAGAAGATAGTGAGTAAGCTTTATGGATATATTATTCAAGGAGAGGTAAGAAGTAGGCAGAGGAGAGTGTGGGCTGGAGATATGTTAGTGTTCCTGGATATAGGTGGTGATTAGTGGGTAAGGATGTAGTTGCCTACTGAAAGTTTAGAGGCAATATAAGGAAAAGAACAAAGAATCCAGGACGAAGACTAAATTTAATAGGTAGATATGGTCTAGGAAAGGCAACATCTGGAGAGGCAGGAAAAACATTCGCAGGAATGTGGTATCCTTCCAGCACTTTACTGCTTTGTGGTATTAATGAACAACTTAACATGTACACATCTCATCATTTGTAATAGATGTTATACCCCAGGAAATGTGGGATTTCTTTTTTGTATTTCTTATATAACACCTCTCTGTTTTCTTGTAGAACCCAACAAATACTTGCTGAATGCAAATGTTTTGAACTTCATGAACTGAATATACTGGCAAAGTGTTTTAGGAAAAAAAACATTTTAGGAGAAAATTTTCTCCTTTAAGTGGCATTATTTTATACCAAAAGAACACTCTGGTTGATCCTTTTGCTTATATAGGGAACAAGTTTCACTTTTTTTTTAAAGTAAGAAGTCAGGTTGGAGAAACTGCCAATACTTATTGCTTCCAAAAGAAGTTTATTCTCTATTTGCCTAGAGAAGTAAAAGTAAAAACATGGAGAATGAAATGCATGATATTTGGCCAAAATGAAATAAAGACAGTAAAAGAATACACTGAGGAATTATACGTGCTTTCAGATTTACCTCGAGTCTTTTTGGTCATCTTGTTTTGATTTTCATGGTCTGTCTTGCTGGTGGTGCTATCAATGTTGTGCTCTCATTTTTGCTGTCCTTAGAAGTCCTTCTGCTTGACTCTACATCTAAAACTGATTCCTGTAAGAGCATTTTGACTTGAGGAAGCCAGTTTAAACTGCTTTACTCTTAGGATGAAAAAATCTCTACAAAGGTTTGCCCACAGGGATAAGCTATGTGTGGAAGAAAAAACCAAAAATCCATTTAGAAATAACATTACTCCTTGTGTAAAAATCTTCTCTGTATGCTTCCTAGTAGACATGAAAATGTAGAGTCAAGTATTTGAGAAGTCTGGAAATCCACTTTAAAAATGGGTATAACAATTTATTATCCTTGCAAATCCAATTAAAAATGTTGAGCTATTGAACACAATTCATTTTCTAAACCATGAATATATTAAATGTATACAGCACAGATTTGTATTACTATAAAAATCTTTATTTCTACTTTTCTAGCATTATGCATTTAAATTTGTAAATTCCATGTTACATTAATCACATGAATATAGATGGACAACTTTACTGTATTTCCTATAAAAGGAATCATGCCTACTGACAATTTTGTGGGAAATTTTGTTAAAGATTGACTGTAGCTCGTAAAATGGTAAGGCTTCTTTCACGAAAGTTATTAGACATTTTAGATTTCCTCGGTTTGATTGAAATGATAAAAATTACACTTTAATATCACTGTCTTTGGACACTGACACTATATTTAATACTACACAGAATAGGGTCACAGAGTCATTAAAAGAAGTAGCAGTGATCCAGGTTTCACTACACTGTGATTTAATATTTATAGTGTTTTCATGATACAAGTAAAATATGCTGATTAAAATGATCACAATGTCGCCATCTGGATGGACAAAAAGCTGAGGTTCGCATCTTCAGTACAAAATGCCTTCAGTTATTTCTTCCCACTATTTTTTCTTATTACAAATACAATCTCTATTATATGAAAGGCCATCAAAGTACAGAGAAATAATATGCAGTAGAGAAGCCTTTTGTCAATAAATAAATAATTAATTAGAGAATTTACTATAAATATTAATTAAAGTAGTTATTACGCTACTTAAATATAGTAGGTCTAAACTGTTACTCTTTAATATCAGTGTTATCAAGTATAAAAGATTTTCAGATTAACAAATAATTTACTAGAAGTCTTTGAATGTTTGTCTTCTACCTGAACAGTATAGTAAAGTTTTTAATGTGATTTTTTTAGTGGCCTAATCGAAGTAGGTCACAAACAATGAAGTAAAGGGATTTAGAATAATCTATTTAGTCTTTAAAAAATTCAGTTATAAATGTATACACTTGGTAATTTCCGAAGAACCAGCTAAACAATATCCTTGCCTGGTTGTAGAAGACATTCTACAGATGTGTTGAATTCTAATAGGAGATTGGCAAGCAGCAAAGAATGACGTAATTTGGGCTTAGAAGGATAACCATATTGTTCGAGATTAAATATCTTCTGGATGAATACTGAGGCTTGCCCCCATGACCATAGTAGGAATTCTATTATACTTGATATAATATTTTTCTAGATAAAATAATTTTCAATAACCTTTATGTCATAGAATGTGAAGGTTCCAAATGCTCTTTGATGTATACGCTTGAGGGGAACCTGAAAAATTTCAAGGAGAAACTTAGCTCTTCTCACAGGAGCTACCTAAGCGCACCTCTGGGCTAAAAAGTGCAATCTTTGATTCAGATGCCTGTGCTTGTCAGACCTTTCAATTTTTATAGGAGCATGACATTCCCACCTGTGCCTATGCTGCCCCTTGGAGCATGAGGGTCTACATGTATTCACCTTCCATCTAACTCATTAAGAAATGTTGTTGCCTCTACCTTCAAAATGCTGTACGGCCATAAACTCAGGAAACACAATACACTGATTTATTGATATTACTTTGCAAAAAAATAATAGAAATAATTTGGATCTCTACAGCCCAAATTATGTTGCTATGATGAACATGGCAATCAGGCTTCTGCATTAGAAACTTTGATTATCAGGAACTGGCTGTTTCCTCTACCTGAGATGCTCTTCCTCTAACTCACACCTCTACTAAACCTTTGCTTAAAATCATTTTCTCAACAATGGTTACCTAGAAATGTCCTATTTAAAATTAGACACCGTAGTCCAATCCCAATATTTCTATTTCTCTCTATTGTGATCTTGTTTTCTCAATGGCTTTACGGCCTTCTAACATATATGTAGTTTATTTGTCATGTTTTGTGTTGTGTGCTGTTGTTTGTTGTGTTTCTCCCCCTGTGTTGTGTTGTTTATTGTCTCTATCCCTTGTTATAATGTAATTGACATGAGGACATAGAACTTTGTTCTGATATATCCCAAGTGCCTGGTAATGATGGTTATCCCAACTTTGATATATCCCAAGTGCCTGGTAATGATGCGTTCAATACATCTTTGTTAATTAAATATATCTCTGCTAGGAATAAAACTTTAAACTTATTCAATATTGATCAAAATTTGGAATTAGTTCTCCATTATTCCAGATCAGCAGTTAGCCATGTACACAGGATCATTTTGACACATAAAAAAATGCTTTTATAGCACAGTATTTGGGTCTTATCCCATTGACCTACAAAAAGACTAGAAAAAATACCATGTGTTTTTTACTGAGGAATTAAGTGCTTGCTCTGGATGCACTTATACTAAGATTGGAATGATACGGAGAAGATTAGTTTGGTTCCTACACAAGGAAATAAGGAATTATGCTAACCGGGACCCAAGGTTCAGTATCTCTAAAATTTGAGACCAAGAATTGTTTTGTTTCTCATGAGCAATAGGTCCCACTTATTCTGTTAGACAGCTGGGTCTTATAACACCATTTGAACATTAGCACACCATTAAGCACATGCTGTGTGCCAGGCACTGAGTGTAATAAGCAATATCAACATATAGTCAATGACCTCAAGAATCCTATGTGCCAAGGGAGACTACAGACAAATCAATAGGCAATTTCAATATTATAAAATCAGTGTCAATGTACAGTGAATACAGAGAGTTCTGGGAGGACATCAGAGGAATGCCTAATCCAATACTGGAAACTTGGGTATGACATCCTAGAGTAATTGGCATCCAAAGTTGATTTCTACAGGACAAATAGAAGTTGGCTGTTAAGGAAGGTGAGTTAGAGCTTTTCAGACAGAGGAGGGAGATAACACGTATGAAGACTCAAAGTTAAGTAAAGTGTAGCTAAATTTGTAGAACTGAAAGAAATACAATATAACTGCACCATGCAAGTGAAATGGGGGAAGTGGTAGGTGAAAAAGCCAGAAAGATTTGCAAAGCCTGATTATGATAAGCCTCGCTAGCCAGAGTAAGGAGTTATACTTTATCATGAGGATAAGGAAAGGTCATTTAAGCAAGAAATAGCTGATCAAATACATATAAACTAGAAGTGTAGGATTAGCTACTTGATGAAATTAGTGGGGATAGATTTTATTTCCTCTAAATAGTATATGCCCACCTCAACAGTGGAAATGATAGTAGGAGGTAGTGTAATAGGAAAGGAAGTAGAAACATTTTAAATACAACTATGGTGCACGACATCTGAGTAGGCAATCAGAGGACTTGTAGGTAGTGTTAATATTTAGACAGCATTGAAGACTAGGAAACTCTAATGGTATCAATCTCTGCATAGTGTGGCATTTCTTCTGCTGTGATTAGCAGAGAAAGAGGATGATATCATTAATGTGAGATTAGATGTTTTCTATTTATATGTGGCTCAAGGTAAAAAAATGCAAATTTGTGCAAAAGAGTGCTTTTTATGATAGACTTCTTGGTCTTGGCTAGTAATGGAAGAGAGATCAGCCTTTAAGGAACTGAAAGAGAAGGATCTGGAAGTCTGATATCCAAGAACAGATGTATTTTAAGAAACTTAATTAAATCTGGATCTGAAAAAAAAGTAGTACTGTAATGAAGTCACATATATGCCTATATACATTAAATATTTTGTGTATATATTTATAACAAGTTTAAAAAGTCTTCAGGATTAACATACTGAGCTATTGTTCTTGACATGATCAGCACGAGTAAAGAAGAATTAGCAATGAAGTCAAATTCTCACCATGTCATCCAAGGTTATTGATGCCTTGTTTTTCTACCATCTAAAGTTGTCCAGTGACAACCAACAATTAGCACCGTAGTTTTGAAAACACCATGTTAAGAAAACGAAGATTCATAAGAATACGTGCCGCATGTCATGGAATTTGTATACTATAAAATGGGGTCTTACATGTCATAAAAAATGTAAGCAGCAGACATTTGGATCTGACAAGAACAAGAAGAGTTATATGAGAATGTGAACTAGTGAAGAAGATCCATAGCCAAAACTCTTCCAGTTTTATTGGTCACCAAAGATATTAAGGTTTCTAAGATGGAATGAGATTACCTGGGCTATAAGATTTCCAGAATAATCAATTCCTAGCTTGCTTGATAGGAGATTAAGATCTCTGTGTAAACAATAAATTGCAACTTTAATTCATTTTGCTTCTGAAGATGTCTTTGTTCTAGTGGCTAGGTAATGAAATTTTCTAGTTTCTTAGGATCTTTTGTATTTTGAAAACAGTAGTAGCCCTTAAGAAAGAAATGTACAGTCAAATGCTGGTTCATCTTTATTAGAAGGTCCTATGCTAGGACTGTGCAAACATTTTATACCAAGACTTCACCCTAATTTCATCTTAGTCTGTTGACTGTCATTTGTTCTTGCTTTTGTTCCTATTTTCCTTTACAGTGACATATAACCATCTTCTCCTTTACTAACTACTTATGGAAGCAGGATGGAAAACGTTTATACCATTTTTGCATACCTTGAAGGTTTAAACATCAGCAAAGTGATCTAACCCAAAGTGAACACCTGGGTGATGGTTCTGCCTGACAATACTTTGTAATGAACTTCATCTCTTATACTGAGGTAGATTTCACTATTACTTAAAAGCAGGAAATCTGTAGTGGGAGATTAACTTAAGGTGCAGATTTCTAAGCAAGCAAGAGAATTAGAGACTGGGATAGAGGCACAAGGCTTGGATGGAGCACCACAACAAAGAGAAAATAATGTGAAGGGTTTAACTTTCTGCTTCCTTTATCCTGGATTTAAAAAAACAGTCATATTAAGGATCAAGTTTATTTTTTATCTGTTGTGTCACTTTTATTTCTTCCAGGTAGTCTCAAATCTCCTGTAAATATTTTTGCAACACAAAACTTTCATGTCATGGGATTGAAGGGACTTTAGTGGTGGGCAGCAAAAGGAAAAACAGGCTGCTGTGTATCACAACTCAGTTGAGTTTAAAGCTCCATTAGCCGCAGCATATGGAGGAAAGCAGAAGCCCTGGAAATATTTTTTGTAACCAACTGCAAAGTTAGCAAGGGCTTATAGCCAAACTGAGAGCAACTAAAGCAAATAGTATCTAATCACTGAGGAAAAGAAGCCCTTTCCATATCTATGAGTTTTTTTAAAGTTCTAATGTATTGGTACAAGTTCTCCAGAAGAAGGATTAGTGAAACCCAGGTGATTGCAATCAGAACTACATTCTGGGATTTATTTTCATAAGTGTATTTATTTAGGATATGAGTTATAGATACTGTATGATTTATATATGAATTTACAGAGACCTCTGTAAAATCTTTAAAAAGCAGAGTATTAATTTATTAATCTATCTAGTGAGTTTAACTTTTCTTAGGGATCAATCATGACTATATGTAAAGAGTTTAAGCAATAAAGCATATTTGTTTCAATAAATCAAACAACATAAAAATAATTATTAATTATTAACTGAAGAAAATATAGCATGCTTCATCCCCAGACCTAAAGTAACACCAGAAGTTTTGAAACAAGAATCATAACATACCAAAAAATAATGACCATGTCTTCTTAAATTATTACCTATCTTAAGTGATGATATTTGATGAGGTTTCAAATTTAGCCAGGGGCGCACTATTTTATATAACACATCCAAATTATTAAACTTGTTACACAGTTTTGCGATATATTACATTTTTCTTAACAAAACTAATTAGTCATATAATTATTCTAATACAACTGAAACACATTTTTAAAGAGACAAAATTCATATTAAGTCCAAATTTGGCCAATGTGAGTAAAAGACAAACGTGACTACTATGTGGACATCGATAGTAAGTAAAGAGTTCCTTTGGAAAGCACTGGCATAATGGGAAAGAAACTGGAAGAAATGTCTTTCTGGAGAAAGACAGAGTGACAAATCTTCAAGTCCATATGATTTACACTGAAGTTTATCCTCACAGGAAAGCCTAAGAAAATTATTTATCAAACAATTCCATACGGATAAGCATACTTATTTTCATAGTCATGTAAGTAAGCTAAGGGTCACTCAGGCATAGAGGAGGGTAAAGTCAGATGTTTTATAATATTTTAACAGGACTTTTAAAAAATAATGATAAAATTTGATTTCTGGTATCTTAAATCTCAAATAAATAATTGTGAACATAAATACTAATTCACAAATATATACCACTTGAGTCTTTTGGAAAAAGTAGTTAAACAACTGGCTTATAATTCACTTCTTTTCTCTTACCAGGGGTATGATCCCAGGGAGAGAAAGAAAGGTAGGGGTATCAAATCCTTGTAAACACGCTGACAACTAAGCCTGCTAAAATAGATGCTAGGAGGAGAATCCTTATCTATGAATGTTTTCAGTAGGATGTCTCTAGTTTAGGACTGTTTCTGGTAAGTAAATCTATTTACAATCTATGGATTTGTTATATAAACTCCATGGAAAATGTTATATAAGCTACACAGCTATATGAAGACAGTTTATTACCTCAACACTCCCTTGTATGGTTGGTAACTCATGTACCATACTTAGAGACTTCATCTGTTTTTCTGAGTCAGAAACCATGTGTCTAAGGCAAAGAAGGACTGGGCAGTTGTGCTGAATGTCCCTAAACTTCCTAAGCTGCCTTGTTTGTGCTTCTAGAAATTATTAGTAAACTTTGGTATCGGGTAAGATCTCTTATTTTTGAAAGACTGATTTTCCAGTCTAATCTCCTGAATTAGCACAACTCTTTATAGTCCTTTCTATAAATGTTGTATACACTAAGAGTAAAAAACTTGAAATGATCCAAATTCCCAGAAGTTCCAGAATGGTTAAGCCATCTACAACATAACTGAAATAGAATAGTATATTGCCAATTACATTTTTAAAAATGAAATAATTATTTACATGCTAAAATGTACATGAAATTCCATTCAGTGGGAAAAGAGAGAGTACAATTCATGCTATGATTAAGTAACATGGTATGTAGACAATGATAGGCATTAGAAGAAGTACACAGATTTTAAAAATAGGATTAAGATAAATAATTGTGTTGTAAAGAGTTTTAGGAAAGGGAAAGTCAACATAGGAAAGAAAAACATTGTGCTAGTCTTTGTAATCAACAGATTATAGTCATTAAGATCTCACAAATATTCCAGTTCTTAAATACACATGGTAGGACTGCACTTCTCCATCCCTTTTCAAGTTGTAAGTGTCTATTTGATTTTCTTTGGCCAGTAATGCAAGAAGTAAAGTGTGTCATTTCTTATATACATTTTAAGAGCCAATTCATAATTTACCATGTTTTCTTCTCACTGCTTTGGTGACTGTGGGAGCAACTTCTGAGATGTAGTCTTGTCAGCCTGAGTCCCTGGGTAGCTACAATGAGCAGACAGCCCCTACTGACTCACACTAGATATATGCTCTAAGAACTTCTGAATGTAGGTAGCTCCTGAGCCATAAACAAGTTCATCTTGACCGATTCGGCAAGAAAAGGTTAATAGGAGTATGATGTATTCAGTTCATAACATCTTTTTAAACTATAAAGAACCAAGCAAAGTTTGTGCAAACACAGAATTTTAGTACTGTACACTATCAGTCAGGAGTACATAGCAGGGAGTGGACCTGATAATATTGCAGACAAGAATATTGGGTATAGAAGGTAATGCTCAAGAAAAGAGTGGAAAAAAAAGGTTATTTGGATGTTTTACACCTGACAGATACATTGTAATGCCATCTATTTAGAGAGGGAATACTTGAGAGCAGAGGGGATGAGTTAAGAATATTTATTTTTGCCCTGAGGCTGTTAGATGTATCTAGCTGATGGCTGAAAATGAAAGTTTGAAATTCAAGAGAGAGGTCAGGGATATATATATAGAGAGAGAGAGAAGAGAAAGCAGTCTCACCTGTACTATGAACTGGTAATTCTTCTAAGCCTTTTATGTGTAATATTTCTTGTAATGATGATAATTTTACCATTTCATTGGAAGAAATGAGGCACTCTAAGAGGTTAAGCTACCCAGATTTGGGGGTACTATCCATAAAGGAACAAATAAAGCCTGAGAGATATTATAGAGGAAATAGACAAGGAGACAGAAAAGACTATATTCAGGGGGCAGGTAAAAGAAACAGGACACTAAATAGGAACAGACATTTTTACAGTCAAGTGACAGAGAACAGGTGTCACTGAGGCCAATGGGGAAAATATCAAGAAGTAATGGATTGTTGTACATGTTGAATGCTCCAGAGAAAACGAACTAGATTCCTCACCTCTAACTACTGAACTTTACTTCTAAATGGATAAATTCTGAGAGGTGAAAGCTGAAAATTACTTTGTTTTTAATATATTAATATTCTTCAGGCTGTTAAACTGAACACATCTCAAAGATGAGGCATTTTATGAGCACTACACCTCATGTTTGCCTAAATTAATATCCAAAGAATTAAGGATATTAGGAATATCCTTAGGAATACTATCATTAGTATTAGGAATACTATTAGGAATAGTATCATTAGGAATACTATTAAAATTTCTTCAGATAAAAAAGTCTCTAGTAAAGATGACCCAACGGATGTTGAGTGAACCCCTTAACAGGACTAAGTCATACAGGTAAATTAATTCCACACATTGCTCTCGAAAGGAATCTGAATCTCAGGGCTGATTGGTGTGCCAGCAGCACATGCTCCTGGTGGGTCATAATGTTTAATAAGATGTGTGGGGAACCTCTGAATAGGATGAATATTCAAGTGATCTTCAGGGAAATCTCGAATTAGAATGCACTCCAATAATTTAATTGAAAGGTCACATAGGTGAGTGACTATTATAAAATCTATAATATAATGGAAGCATTGTACTCACACAAGTGGCAGTTAAGAACTTTGGGTCAAGGGCTCATCTCGTTTCTAGACTCATAATAAGACAATACTCTTTACTTTTAGAAAATGTCAACATTTCTCTAAGGAAAAATTACTACTCCTTTTTACATTACTTAAGAGAAAATATTTACACTTTTCCTATTAACTATCTCAGAAGAGAGGCAACATTTTAAGGAAGGAAGGTGCATATCACATCTGTAGAAACATTCTTTTTAAAAATATTTGGAATACTATATGCTGTTTGCCAATCCTTAGGAGTGATCAACGATTCTTGCAGTTACTGATTCTATTATTAGAAAAGAGCTTTTGAGTTACCTGTTTGTCCCACAGGGATCTCTGCTTTTGTTGTTTCGTACTTGTATTACTTTTATTCTTAAAAAGCTAGTGAAAGCAAACTTCAAGCACAATTTCACATAAGTGAAGGATGCTTACAGTATTTATCGGTCATTTAGTGGATAAACTTAACTAATATAATAAAAATTATTTCAAATTCTTTATTAGAAAGTTGTTACTGGTTTCCAGGCAAAAACTATGCACTTATATGTTAGTCAAATTTACTTTTATATTCTTCAGGAAATAATGTCCACTGTATATCCCTCAAAACTAACAATATAGGACACAGTCAATTTTAAAATTAAAATATTCTGAACATTGTCTACTCTGATTATAATTAATACGGATATTATTTACTTTTCCTTTATTGTCATCAAATGTAGAATAAAAATAAAACTGAATTTCTTCCATCAAGATGATTAACATATTTTTATAATATAGTTCCATGCCATTGATATTCAGCCTATTATTTATTTAATTAAAAATTATTTCATTTTTTAAAAATTATATTTTAAAGTTTTCATGTCTATCAAACTCCCATTCTTAGTCATTATCCAATTATTTTCCATATCTAGGTATACATACAACCTGTCCCCTATTCTTTGCTTGAGTTCCAATTAATTCAGATATTCAGCAGGCTCCTTATGACTGCGACGTCAGTATCCTTCAAAGAGTCTTCTGCTCCACTTTGAAGTAACATATTAGTAATCTCAAAATAGTTCTGATAATTTTCTATTTTCCCCTTTACAAGCATAAGTTAATTGGTCCAAGATCAATATTAAAAAAAAAGGCTGCATGACCTAAAAACGAAATGTTGCTTTTGTATAATTTTTAAATATAATGTTTCCAGTAAGCAGCCTTGATAGCTAAAATAGTAACTTTTTTTTCTTTTTGAGATACAATCTTGCTCTGTCACCTGGGCTGGAGTGCAGTGATGCAATCACAGTTCACCACAGCTTTGACCTCCCTGGCTCAAACCATCCTCTAGCTTCAGCCTCCCAAGTAGCTGGGACTACAGGCACATGCCACTATGCCCCAGCTGATTTCTGCACTTTTTTTTGTAGAGACACGGTCTCACCTTGTTGCCCAAGCTAGTCTCAAATCCAGGGCCCAAGTGATCCTCCCACCTAGGCCTCCAAAAGTGCTGGGATTACAGGTGGTAGCAACTGTGCCAGGCTAAAATAAATGGTGACTTTGTAATTAGCTGTATATATATATATATATGTGTGTGTGTGTGCATGCGCGCGTGTGTGTGTGTGTGTGTGTGTGTAATTAGGCATATATATACATATATATATGTTTGTACCTATATAAATATATATACATCATTACAAAGGTCTGTAACACCTTTTTCCATGAAGGATTTTTGACACCCCCAAAATACATTAAATAAACTAGAAACATTCAAATAACAACAACAACAGCAATAATAATGATGGACAGTAATGTGATAAGAAGCCAGAAAAACAATGACATCAGATGTGTCATTGTGAAAGACTGTATCTCTATCACAGAAGTAATATAAAATGTGCAATAACCAAAATACTTAAAATCATGTAAGTAAGCTGTGTTCACTTGAAAAACTTGACTCGTTCATGACAGATGGTGAGCAGTAAGGCTATTCTCAACTTACATCAATAATGGGGTAGAAAGTTGGCAGTGCTGTAACACTGAGCAATAGAAATACATGAATTTATTGAGTATCCAGTTTACTGGTAAATAAAATGAAAAAAAATCTGTAAAAATGTTTTCTTGTCACATTTTTCACAGCAATCTACTGGTATTTTCTGTTCTATCCATTAAGTTACTAAACATGATGATTTCCCATGGGTCATTTCTGTATCACACTGAGACACTTGGCTCTTGTAACCTGAATCTGGAAAGAGCTTAGACTTGTGTCCAAGCACATTCTAATTCAGGCTTTATCACTCTCCTCTTTAAAGAAAATTTTCAAAATATAAAAAATACATTCACTTAACAAGTTTTATCGGTTAAAATTAGCATTAAAACAAAAATTTAAGTAGTATTCATGATAGCAAAATTAGCAATAAAACAAAAATTTAAATAGTATTCATGATAGCAGAATTAAACTTTGGCTCCCAAATTGCTAAAATGAATTTGGACAAAGCATTGTTTTTAATCTACTAAAATATTTGTTTTTCACTCAAAATGAATAATCCATAATGAGTTGATTTTGCCTGCTAATAACTGATAATACGGAAATGAAAATAAAGTAAGGTTTAATTTTATGTTTTGCGAAGCTGTGTTATCCTAACTAAATTGGATAAAATAAATGTTTTAGGTTTCTGTAATCTCACTGTTTGTATATTTTATTGCTTTTATAAAGAAATAAATCTAGAATTAAAGTTGGACAAACTGTATAATATCAAGTAATTATAAGACTATGTTAAAATATTTAAGAATAAATTTGTGAATATCACTTTTATTTCTTTAAAATAAAAAGGAATGATCTTATAATGTGCTTAAAATATTGCTTATCTGTTTTTCCTCTCTCCAGAAAAAAAAAAACATACTTATAAGCATATATGAGTTTAAAGTAATATAAATTATAGTTGCTACCTAAATTTTTACCCATAACAAACTTCTTAGAAAACACAGAGTTTCCACTGAAATCATGTTAGCCCCATCCTTACTGAACTGTATTGGCTGAGGCTTTGAAAATATCTATAGACTTTACGTATGGGTATCTATCCCTTTTCATTGAATAGACTATGATTTCATCATTATATTGTATAACCACCCACTTTTCCATCCAGAAATGCCAAATATGAGAGCTGCAAAAATAAATATTCCACTATCCTTATGAATATTTCATTTCACAATATGTTTATTTACTTAAAATTTTTTTGTCATGGCCAACCTAATTCATTGTACATTTATTTAGCACATCAACTGTCACTATTATAGTAGGTTGGATGGTGCCCCTTGCCCCACCAAAATATATTCATGTCCAAATCCCTGGAACCTGTGAATATTACATTACTTGAAAACAATCTCATTATAGATGTACTTAATTTAAGGACATCGGTGGTTTAGATATGGTTGGTTTGGCCAAGCCAAGTCTCATGTTAAAATTGATTTCTAGAGTTGAGGTGAGGCCTGGTGGAAGATATCTGGGATGTGGAAGCAGATCCCTCATGAATGGATTGGTGTGCGAAGTGAGCTCTCACTGTTAGTACTTGGGATAACTGGTTGTTGAAATGAGACTAGCACCTCCTCCTCTCTCTCTCCTCCTTCCTCACCACGTAATGCCTGCTCCTCTCTGCCTGTCACCATGCATGGAAGCAGTCTGAGGCTCTTACTAGATGCAGATGTCAGCATTATGCTTCCTGTACATCCTGCAGAACTGTGAGCCAAATAAACCTCTTTATAAATTACCCAGCCTCAGGTATTCCTTTACAGCAAAACAAATAAACTAAGGTAAGGATCTTGAGATGGGATCATCCTAGATTACCCAGGTGGGCCCTAAATCCAATAACAAGTGTCCTTCTGAGAAACAGGAGAAAAGACACAGAAAAAAGTTGAGAAGGTGAGGCAGAAATTGCAGTGAAGTGGCCACAAGTCAATGAAGTCAAGGAATGCCCACAGCCAACACAATCTGAAAGAGACAAGGAAAAATTCTCCTCTAGAGCCCTCAGAGAGAGCATGTTTTGTCTTACACCTTGATTTCAGACTTCTAGCCTGCAGAACTGTGTGAATTAAATGAGTGTTGTTTTAAGCTACAGAGGTTGTGGTAATTTGTTAGAGCAGCCTCAGGAAACGAATACCGCTGTAGACAGTCAAAGTGATTAGGGGATGATATAAATCAGGAAATGTGACTAACATGACTGTAATTAGCACCAATTCAAGAAGGTATGGTTCCTACATAAAGATCCTACCACAAAGTTTCCATATTTTGTGTAATTGAAACCACTGTGCTCTTTTGATTGTGCTCTCTCTTCCCTTCTCTTTCCACCTCCCCTCCCCTTTGCTCTCTCACTCTCTATTGCTGTATGATCCCAAAGAGCATGATGGCATTTGTGTGGGTGTTTATCTATTGATACTACACAGGTATTGATCTGATTCCGTCTTCAGCATTGCTGGAAATGCAATGGAAGAATGAGTCCAGTTGAGAATGAGTTCCTATTACAGGTGAAGAAACAATTCCAAGAGCATCCGGTACATAATAAATTCCTTTAGGGATAAAAAGTATTGCTTCTCAAACCTCTGTTCTATTCCTTCTTTCATACCCCACGGAAATATGATTTACTTGGAAGAAATTAGTGAAGATTCTAGGATCTCACAGAGAATGAAACTTTTCCCAGTCATTTTTTAGTTACCTACCACAGAAAAAATTCTTAACAGATACACAAGTAATACTTGGAAAGTGAGAAATCAATGTGGGTTACAGGAAACAGAAGATCTAAGACCTAAGAGGTGTATAAAAGGCTGGATACATTTTGGAGATCTGAAAGGGAAAGGGAAGCACGCTTTAGACAGACAAGCCTGGATTAAAGCTTTGAGGTGAGAATGAGGGCAACATATATGACCTGGAGTAGAGGAGACTGCCCTGCCTCCTAGAGAGAAGCAGCATGGATGTGATGGAACATTAAAACCAGGCACAGGTTTTAATCACACTCTGAAAATTCAAGTTACTTAAAAATATGCTAATTCTTCCTCTTCTAACAGCTCTATAAATTCTCAGAAATTTAAAAAGTATGACAACTTGCTCGAACATTCTAGCTAAAGAATATCAGGCTGGTGATTATCACACTGTAAGAACTTAATGATTGATCAGTATTTTCAGCGTGTTTTTGACAATCTTATAAATAAGACTTAGTATAACTAACTTATTGTCTTAACATAGGCAAAGATGCAGAATGCTAAATGTTTCTGGAAAAAAATTCCCTAACCATTCTGTTTCTAATCTGTCTTATTTTAGTTTTGTTTTTCTTAGTAGCTGAGTACTTGCACGATTCCTCCCAACACATTTAAACACTAAATTATGGAATGAGATGCTTTCAAAGGTCCTCAGTCTTAGACAGGTATCATAATGTTCTTTAAAGAACATCTCAAGCTTTGGCAAAAACTATTAGCTAATCTGTATAGTGGTTTTAATTCTTTGCTTTTATTATTGAGAACTACATAGTTCATTCTATTTCAAGAGCTTCTAGTAAGCTTTAAAAGCAACCAATAATGTTGTAACATTCTAAAAACTGGATGAAAACCCTAGATATTTTCTTATTTAGATTTATGTCTAGAGAAAGAAAAAATAGCTGAATAGATATGAAACATATCTAAATCGTACTGAAGTCTAGCAGTTGAAGATCTGCTTCAAATAAATATCTTTTTTTTCTAAAAAGGTATCTCACAAGAATACTATACCCAGGTATGTTTTGTTTTATTTTTAAATATGTTACTTAAAGACTTAAAAAATTCTACTGACCATGTAATCTTGAAAATTACTTGAAGATGTCTGTCATCTTAATGAGACATGAATAACAATGCAATAATGAGGAATTTATTGTATAAAGAAATTTCAGGTCCTTTCCTAATTTCCTGTGGACTTCAAACTTAGGAAGCCAAGTGGATGTGCAGGCCTGTCCCTGCCCGCTGCGTGACCAGTGCTGTCCTCTGAGGCACCGCCTCCCTTAACCCCTCCCACTCTTTTACCCATACTCAGCACTAGATGATGGTGATTATCATATTTGAGATGTCTTAAAATCACTGCTGTGGTTTCCTGCCAGTGATTACTAACAATGGCTAAATCACTGGCGTTATTACACCACCACACTGAAGGAATTACTAAGCGAAAGTAATCTACTTCTACTGCAACAAAAGCAGAAAAACAAAGATCAATATAATGGATTTTTTCCTGCTAAGAAATTTAAATCATACATTGTCCCTCAGTATTTGTAGGGGGTGGATTCCAGGAACCCTCAGAGAGATCAAAATCCTCAGATGTTCAAGTACCTTATATAAAATGGCATAACAGTCACATATAGTCTATGTATATACCCCCAATATTTTACATCGTCTCTAGGTTACTTCTAACACCTAATACAATGTAAATAGTTGATATACTCCAGTGTTTTTTATTTGTATTTTTTATAGTTATATTTTTTTACTGTCTTTTTTGTTTAAATATTTTCAATATCGGGTTGCTTGAATTCATAGATGTGAAACCCATGGACAAGGAGAGTTGACTGTAATTTACAGCTCCATTAATATTCTTATCAAATTAGAGAGTCTCCTTTTATTTATTTATTTATTCGATTGGGAAACATATCTATCATCATCCCTCTTTTTGTGTTATTTTTTTTCCCCCCCAGAGACAGAGTCTCACTCTGTTGTCCAGGCTGATGTGCAGTGGTGTGATCTTGGCTCACTGCAACCTCCGCCTCCTGGGTTCAAGGAATTCTCCTGCCTCAGCCTCCTGAGTAGCTGGGACTACAGGTGCATGCCGCCATGCCCAGCTAATTTTTTGTATTTTACTAGAGACGGGCTTTCACTGTGTTGCCCAGACTGGTCTCAAACTCCTGAGCTCAGGCAATCTGCCCACCTCAGCCTCCCAAAGTGCTAGAATTACAGGTGTGAGCCACCACACCCGGCCCTGTGTGTGTTCTTGAGTTAATAATGCAATAAAGTCAGAATAAAATCTGTATGGCTTAACTTATTCATTAATTTGATCATACAGCAAATATTTATAAAGTATCTACCATCTATCAAACACTTGTTCTAGAAGGTGAGGATTCAGTTGTGAACAAAACAGACAAAGAATATGCCAGTCCTTAGAAGTTTATATTTATCCTGGACAGAAATAAGTAAGCTACATAAGTAGGATGGGCAGATATTAAAAAAAAATATATTAAAAATATGCACGCAAAAGACTGACAAAGTGGAGAATGTGTGAACTTTTTAGAGACAAAGGAAGGCCTCTCTGAGAATGCACCTTCCTCTGAAGACATGAAGGATGTGACTGAGTAGTCATGCAGATACATCCAAGAGAAGCCCATCAGGCAACCCATCTGTGAGTGCAAAGCCCTCCCTATAACAAGAGTGTGTCCAGGGCTTGTGTTTGGGGTTGCTTATAGAAAAGGAAGGACAGGATGACAGTAGTAGAAAGAAAAACCAGAAAGGTAATGGAGGAGGTTGCAGAATATATCCAGTTTCTATCCTAATTTTAATGTAGGGCCAGTTGAAAAGTACAGAGGGCTTGGGCAGAAGAGGGATGGGAGCTCACAGCCTTGTAAAAGAATCAGGCTGCTGGCTCTTTTGAGAAGAGACTGAAGAGGGGCCTAGACTACAAGCAAATCCATGAGTGAGAAGATGCTGCCTTGGACTGTCTGATTACATTGTGGATATATTTTGAAATGAAGCTAAAAAGGCCTGGTGGACTAGATTTAGAGAGAGGGTGTCATCAAGGTAGACCTTAATGATGTTGTCTTGAGCCATTGATATGAAGCCTGTAAGAGGACCTAGATTAAGACAGAATATATATATATTTTTTAATGCAAGTGTGTAAAATGGATGAAGGCAGTCAGGGAGAATTTCATTTCCTATTTTATTCTTTTCCACAATGTTTATGTGACTCATAAACTGCTGTAGTGATCAGATAGGCATTTAAAATAATATATAAAGTTTTGCACACATTATGATGTACAAATTTATAATATATGCGTAACAAAAAGTTGAATAATTCTATATAACTTTTACAATTACAAGAATATATGATATTTAAAACTCTTTACAAGTGAATTAAAAAGCTGAGTTTGCTGCTGTAAGATAAGCACAAGTTTTTCCAGAGAAGCTTAAACGTGCATCCTGATTCTGTTACTTGCTTATTATGTAACGTTGTATGTATTTCTTCACATGTTTTAAAATTTAGTATTCTCCTCTTTAATTTATGTATATATATGCAATATTTGGCAGCATTTCTTCATTGTGAAAATTAAATAAAATACATAGAGGCCTATGCATATTAACTGAATAAAAAAATCATAATCAAAATCACAATACTAAGATGGCAAACAGCAAGGAGAATAATGAAAGTAAAATAACAGCTTAGATTTTCTGTGCAGTCCCCATTACAGGAGGAACAACATTGTGGTGAGCTCTTTACATGTACTGATGAGTGCAATCTTTACAGCAAACCTCGAAGGTGGGTGCTACTATTGTCCCATTTTACAGAGGAGGAAAAGTCAACTAGTAGAAGAAAAACACTTCATAGGCAGTAGACAGCTATTTATCAGAAGACGAAAGCACTTAAAGCTTCAAAACTAAAGGCCCATGGCATTTTGTCCTGTCCAACCTATCTGGAAAGTTTAATGTCTTCCCTGAGCCAAGAAATCTCCATAATAGTAAGTAAGTACCTCTTCATACTCTCATAAGATTTAAAATTGGAGTAAATCCAAGGACAGCCAATAAAAAAAAATGACTCAGGAAAATGGAGATGGCCTTAACGATTAATCCAGCTAACGCAGGGAGGACTAGGAATGAAAGAAATCTCTGAGTCAAAGTCTGCACAGATAGGGGCAATATTAATTATGATTAAACATTGGAAATAATGTTCAACCTATTTTCTGTGAAATGGATTCTTTAGTAAATAGTTTGTGCTCATATTTTTTCTGATTCTCTGTACACTTAAATTTTACATGTCAATTTGACTAGGCGATGGTGCCCAACTGCTTGGTCAAATACTAGTCTAGATATTGTTATCAACATATTTTGTAGACGTGATTAACATCTACAATCAGTTGACTTTAAGTAAAAAAGATTACCTTTGATAGTATAGTTAGGCTCATGCAGTCAGTTGAAGGCCTTAAGAGCAAACACTGATTTCCCTAAGAAGACGAGCCTCAAGACTGTAACCTAAAAATTCTCCCTGAATTTCCAGCCTCTTTGCCCTACATATTTTAGACTTGCCAGTACTCACAGTCACATAAGCCAATTCCTTAAAATAAATCTACCTACCCATCTATTACACACACACACACACACACACACACACATACACACACACACACACATCCTTTTGGTTCTGTTTCTTTGGAGAACTGGAGAACCCTGAGAGATACACTCTGCTTTTTTTAAATATAATTTTCCATTTATATAGTTTTATTACCTTTAATAATGGCATCTTTATTACTTTTTTAACTTTGATGCTTTTTCAGTGCTTGATATTACCCTGGGTTTAATTTTTGGCTTTTCTCCTAGCATTCTAAAGGTCAACACCACAAAATCTAAGTATTAATAATTCAAAATATAAAGAAAATCATAAAATTTCAAAAGACATTTAATCAAAATTTGATTTATAGCTTTAGAACTATCTTTCAACATTATACAGAAGTTTCAAAAAGTTGAATTTTTAATGCTGCAGCAACATATAAACAAATAGTAAGTCACCTATGTTTTTCCCAAGCTTAAAAATATGACTACAATTGAATGGTTATTCTCTACCTATTTTAAATATAAAATTATTGTGTTTTGGCTGTATGTCATTTTTATTTCTAATAAGATATTATCAACCTAACCTAACTAATGACAGTACTTAATACTCTTAGGAATGTTCTTGGCAATGCAGTTTAACAATTTTGTGATTTTTTAAATATGAGAGAGAAGGATTATAGTCAGCAGTTCCTCAGAAATAAGGCTGAGTAAATTTAGTTGTTCCTATAGAAACCAATCATTAAAGTTTAAAAAGAAAAGATCGAGGGTGGAGGCAGAGTGAGGTGGCTGAATAGAAGCCTCCACCAACTGTCCTCCCTGCAAGAACACCAAATTGAACAACTATCCACACAACAAAGCACCTTCATAAGAACCAAAAATCAGCTTAGGGAGCAGCTCAGCCACAGCTGGGTAGAGCGCCAAGCAGGCTCTTGAGGGTCCGGTTCCAGGCCTTGGCTCTTGGGTAGTGTTTCCCAGCCTGGACCTGTACTCGGCCAAAGGGGAGACCACTGCTCTGAAGGGAGAGTCCCAGGACTGGCAGCACTCACCACAAGTCCATGACTGAAGGGTCCTGGGGCCCTCGAATGAACATTGGCTATAGCCAGGCAGTACTCACTGTGAGCCTGGGGCAGTGGTGGCCACGGGGAGAGAGTCCACTGGGTGTGGAAAAGGGAGGAAAAAGTGGAAAGGACTTTATCTTGTTCCCTCTGTCTCAGCTCAGCCACAGCAGAAGACAATACCTCAGGACCAGGAGGGAGTTCGCCACCCTGAAGCAAAGGTCACAAGCCTGGCTGGCTTTGTCATCTGCTGATTGTAGAGCCTTAGGCCTTTAACAAACATAGAGGTAGCCAGACAGTGCTGTTCTGGCTTCAGGTCTGACCCAGTGCTATCCCAGTGGTGGAGGCCATAGAGGGTGCTGGTGTCACCCCCTCTCCCAGCTCCAGGCAGCTCAGAATAGAGAGAGAGCTCTATTTGTTTGGGAGAAAGTAGGGGAAGAGAACAAGGATCTCTGCCTGGTAATCTTGAGAATTCTTCTGCATATTCTCCAAGACCATACAAGTCAATAATGAGGGGAATTTTGGAAACCATACAAATACATGGAAATTAAAGAAAATGCTCCTGAATGACTAGTGGGCCAATGAAGAAATTAAGAAGGAAATTTAAAAAATTCTGAGACAAATTATAATGGCAAGTAGGTCTGTGGAAAGGTGCTCAATAGCATTGATCATCAGAGAAATGCAAATCATAATTACAAAATATAGGCAATAATAAATGCCAGTGAGGGTGTAGAGGAAACAGAACCCTTGTATTATACACTGTTGGTGAGAATGTAATTAGTACAAACACTATGGAAAGCAATTTGGCGTTTCCTCCAAAAACTAGAACAGAACTACCATAGGATCCAGAAATCCCACTGCTAGGTATATACCAAAAAGAAAGGAAACCGGCCTATGGAGGAGACAGCTGCACTCCCATGTTTACTGCAGCACCATTCACAATAGCCAAGATTTGGAAGCAAACTAAGTGTCCATCTACAGATGAATGGATTTTTCAAATGTGGTATAAATGGACAACGGAATACTATTCAGTCATGAAAAAGAATGATATCCTGTCTTTTGCAATAACGTGGATGGAACTGGAGATCATTATGTTAAATGAAATAAGCCAGGCACAGAAAGATAAACTTTGGATATTCTCACTTATTTACAGAGATAGAGAGTAGAATGATGGTTATCAGAGACTGAAAAGGGCAGTGCAGGGGGCAGTGGGGTGGGGAGCAGTATGGTTATTGAGTACAGTAACATAGGTAAATAGAATAAATAAGATCTAGCATTGGATAGCACAACAGGGTAACTGCAGTCAACAATAATTTATTATGCATTTAAAAATAACTAAAAACTAAAAAAGTATGATTGGATCATTTCTAATGCACAGGGTAAATGCTTGAGAAGATGGATACCATATTTTCTGTGATGGGATTATTAAACATTGTATGCCTATATGAAAATATCTAATATGCCCCACGAATATATACATCTACTATGAACCCACTAAAATTAAAAATTAAAAGAAAGAAAAGACCAGTTCAGCACAGATAGTGCACATCCCGTTTTGGCATGCATGAAAATATGATTATACAGAACAGGAAAAAATAAAGGCTATGGTGAATAGGACTTTAAAAGTTACAATGTGTGACAATGCACATATAAATATAAATGTTAGTATTAAGATGTACATCACATTTAGTTCTTAATAATCAGATTTTCAAGTCTCATAGAAGTTTTTATAAATAGGATGAAAAACATACCAAAGTATAGAAAAATAACCATGAAGGTAGTTAAAATGACAAAGAGATGTTATAACCGTAATTTCCAATTGGCTTCATTGATTAGTGACCTAGTGTGCATTTCTCTGATTCTGTTCTTAAGGAGTACCCTCATTTTTGTTCATGTACCCACATCTTAGTCACATAGCTCATAATTTTCAAAGAAAGCTAAACTCAATCTCATGCTCCATGGGACTGAGAGGAGGTGTTCCTCTTTCCAGGGTCCGCAAGGGGGCGCAGTTTCAAGCCCAAGAATTTCCCAGCGCCATGCCCCTGTCCCATCTCTCTCCATCCCAGAGATTTAATAGTTTGTTTGAATTTTGCAGGTGCGGGAAGAAACAGAGCCAAGTACTTCAGCGGAAATTCTAAGGAACTCCTTTCATTGGCCAGGGTCTTAGAGAAGGTGAGGGTTCCTCCCAGGTTAAAAGTCCCCTTCTTCGACACCCCTTCAGACTCCATGTTTGGGTCCCCTTCCACGAACACTTCCTTCGTGGAAGCTGTCTTTTTCTCTCCTGGATTTTCCCTCTGGAGTCCCCTTCCACACTCTCTCGTGGAAGTCTCTCTTCTCCTCCTAAACTCCATCTCTCTGTATTCCCTAAGACTCTCGTGGAAGCTGCTTTCCTCTCCTGGATTCTATCTTTTTGGATTCTCTCACTCAGTATGAGAGTTAGCTGTTTTTTTCTCTCTCCTTCTCCTGTTTCTCTCTCTTTAAATAAATCACTTTCTACAAACACTTTTGAGTCCGGCATTTACTGCACACTGCACTGTGGTCTCCTCTCTCATTCTTGAGAGGGCAGGAGACCAAGAACCTGGAGAAACGTCCTCTCAGGGGGAACTGTGGGCACCCTGAACCCCAATATTACAGGACAGTCTTGATTGCCTGACTTTCTCAATGTAAACAGAAGGGATCTAAGTCTGTCCAGTCAGAGTGATCTCAGGACTCTTGCTTTGAAAACATTTTTGTGCCCCCTCTGGTCATGCATAAGGATGCATATGGCCACAGTAGCTGTTGGCAGATACATTACAGCCATGGAGAAACCAGTGTTATGACAAAGATAAATTTTCTGCCACAGAAGATAGAACAGAAATATTGGAAAAGAAAATAAAAAACTAGACTTTCAGTAGTATCATTGAACCAACCATTCTCAACTCTGTGTGACAATTAAATCCCTTATTGTTTAATCTATATTAAGTCGAACTTTCTGTTACCTAGAACTAAAGAATCATGTCACAATACATAACTATTTTTGAATGTGTGTATTGCTAGAAATTAACATATGAAACTGAAAATTAATGTTTTTAAAGCTGTACCATGAGAGAGTTAAATTTTATTTAACAATAAGATTTTATGATTTTGTTTATGCCAAGTCTGATTTTACACTTTGGGGGAAAGATGATAGATTACAGAACTATATTCATAGATATGTATGGCAAGATATAAAGATATTATTTTTAACTCCTGTGATAGTTTAATTCTTAAACTTGTCTAAAGAGAAAGATAAGGAGTACCCAATTTTCCAAAGTCCCTACTGGTACCATGATCTTGTTCTACAACAAAGTTTATTTTAGTAAAAATATGAAAAAAACACTATCCATATAACAGGAATTTAAATTACAATTATTTTTCTCAAAGTTGAACGTCACTATCACACACCTATCAAAAAGGAAGTTTAATTTTGTTTTTAAAAAAGGAAAAGTAAGCACTATTTGGTCTTTCCACTAATGTCTTAGTAAACTGACCAAAGCCAGGTCTTTAGAAGCAATGATTTTTTTCCCCTGTTCCTTTGAGTATCGACAAATAATTACTTCTATCTGATTTGTAAATATTGTAGCAATTTTTTTTGTTTTTATATATCAGGTTTTAATATTTGAGCCTGCTTAGAGTATATTTATGATCAAGAATATACTCGATAAAACAATTAGTAAAGTTGCTCTCCAGGCACTAGAGGGAAAATATGCATTTGTGTATAGAACAGGAGGTAAGTTTGTAGCAAATGTAAGGCAAACAAAAATGAGAATGTGAAGTTCTATTTCAGACCCCAAGGAAATAAAATCCTAAAATCAGAATGCACAAGCAACTCTTGTTCATTAGAAAATAATGTGATAAAATATCATTTATTTTCAAAATGCATAAGTTATAGAATAAATTGAGCATAATCAGCCATGCAGAATTAAACTCCACAAGAAAATGAGAAAGAAATCTAAAACAAATCTGTAGCATAGTTAAGAAAACAAAAAAATCACCCTACACAGAAATGATGTTTTTGTAGAACTAAAATTAAATATTTCAAAAGTTAGAGAAAATAATCATTCTGTATCCTGTGTGTGTGTATATATATATACATATATATCCTGTGTGTGTATATATATACACATCCTGTGTGTGTATGTGTGTGTGTGTATATATATATATATTTATGTATATATAATATATATTTGTTTTATAAATGGCTTTTAACTTGCTAATATAAAACCATGGCTTCAGCTCTTTACTACTGCTAGCCCATATTCTGTTACTAACCTTTGTATATGAAAACAGTATTGTTCTAAGGTGTACTTCCTCAATGGCAAAGTTAGTAATTTAAATAATTAAAATATTAAAAAATTAAAAGGAACTGGTGAAAGTATGGATGCACTGGTATGTCAAATCACCAGTCTTCATCGCTATGGACAGAGTTCATAATAAATATTTTATAAATGACTATATCCAGTGACCTCTATCATCACTACCAGTGGGAATCAACTGATAAGAGGTTACATATACAGCTTTACATTTAAGTGAATTACAATACTTTTAATTTTATAAATATATGAAGAACAGTATGGCTTTTGTATTTTGGTGTTTTAATATGATTGTCAAAAGGATTATCTTTTTGATAATGGTCATCCTAACATGTGCGAGGTGCCATCTCATTATGGTTTTCATTAGAATTTCACTCAGTGATGTTGAGCACTTTATCATACATCTACTGGCCAATTTCATGTCTTCTTTGGAGAAATGCCTATTCAGGTTTTTTGCCCACTTTTGAACTGGTTTATTTATCTATTTGCTATTGACTCAGATGAGTTCTCTAAATATTTTGGATGTTAACCCCTTACCAGATATATACTTTACAAATATCTTCTCACAAATCTGCAGGTTATCATTTCATTTTCCTGATTGTTTCCTTTGTTGTGCAGAAGCTTTTTAGATTGATGCAGTACCACTTGTTTATTTTTGCTTTTGCTATTTGAGCTTTTGCTGTCACATCCAAAAAAATCATAGCCACGGGGATTTTCCTCTTCATTTTTTTTTGTTGAAGTTTCAGAGCTTATATTTAAGTTTTCCATCTATTTTGAGTTCATTTTTATATGTTATATAGGACAAGGGTCCAGGGAATCTTTGAACACTTTTTATGGGAATGTAATCTGGTACAGCCATTATGGAAAATAGTATGGAAGTTTCTCAGAAAAATTAAAACTCTAGTGACTATATGACCTAGCAATCCCTCTTCTGGGTATATGCCCAAATGAAATAATATCATACAGATATCTGCACTCCCATGTTCACTGCAGCATTATTCACAGGAATCAACTTTTAAACAACCTGACTGTTCATTGATTAATAAATAGATATGAAACTTATATAATGGAGTATTATTCAGCCTTATAGAAGAAGGAGATTCTGCCATTTGTAACAATGTAGATGAATCTGGAGGAATTATGCCAAGTTTAAAAAGCCAGACACAGAAAAAAGAATACTGTATGATCTCACTTACATATGAAATCTAAAAAAACAAAATTTAAATACATAGAAATAGAGTAGTATGGTGGTTACTGGGGGTGGGGATAAGGAATGGAGGAAATGTAAGTTAAACAGTACAAAGTTATTATGTAGGATGAATAAGCCTAGAGATCTAATGTACAGTACAAGTACTATAGCAATAATATTGTACTACATAATACAAATTTTCTGAGAGAGTAGATTGTCAGTGCTCTTCCAACACACACGAAGATAACAAGAGGTGATAGATACATAAATCTGTCTGACTATAGTAATCATTTTACTATGTATGTATTTAACACATCGTATTGTGTACCTTACATTTATACAAAAAAAGGACAAAATATTTTTATCATTTACATATATCTGAAAGTTCCTTTTTTAATGTTTTCAGTATTATATGAGTTAATCTAATTAATAGCTACTTTTATAGAAATCCAAACTCAGTTCCACTTGTAGTATTAAAAAAATGACAAAGTAATTTAAAAAATAAAATGCAAGTTTTGTATTTGAGGTGCTATGAACAAAACAGTAAGTTATGGTTTTAATTCATTTTACCCATTCACTTATTGTATAGCTACAAGATCTCCACTGTGTCATTTTCTAACTGATTTTGATCCCATTCACTATTTTTCGATGCCCAGGCCTGTTTTAAATCTTGTAATGATTTCCTTGAGGAATGAGTAAATGATTTCCTTGTGAGGAACGAATGATATTTCTAAAAATCTAAAATTATAGCTAATAAGACCAAATAAAACAAGGAGGAAATTGTGAGAATAAACTCTATTTGCCATACCTTATAGTTAATAAATTATATTTTCTATAGATTAGTTTATTTGTAGCAATATTTAAATTTAAATGTCTTATTTTTTCCAAAGGACATAGAAATAAGTATTGTTGTAATCAGTTTGTGAAATATGTATTATGAAACTTAAATAAAAGCTAAATGAATATTGGATTTGTGCAACATAAGGAAAGGAATCACTGACAACTTTATTACAAGGTGTTATTTGATTTGGCCTTTCAAAAATACATATCATATGTTCAGATGAATGTTGTTAATTTCAAAGTCATAAACTTAGCTGTATTTCATACCCCCTCACGTTCTTAATATTTGCAAATCTTTGCTTTTAAAGGCATATATATTAGACCAAAGTCAGATAAATACAGTATCACAGTTCAGACTACAAAAGAACAATTGATGTTGCAATCCCATAAACAGATTCAGAAGGAAGTTTTCAAAAAAGAGTTTCCAAAAATTATTTGTGCAATAGCAATATAATTTGATTAAATATATCACTTCTAAAGGTGACTCATTTTGAGGTACAGTATCTGCTTTAAAAATGTGAATCTCATTAGTTTGTAATTAGATCTTATAACTCAGCTTGAAGAAATTTCTCTACAGTTCATTGATGTATTTTTATACTGAATAAAGCAAGATGTTTAAATATCTGAATATAAGATTCATGTAGGATAAATAAAAAGAAGCTTCTGGTAGCTAAAGCAGCAGACATTAAGTGAATCTGCCCTCATAACTCAGATGTTACAAAAGACCCCTTCCTGACACCTTACACTAAAATTAACTCCAGATGGATTAAAGACTTAAACATAAGACCTAACACCATAAAAACTCTAGAAGAAAACATAGGCAAAACCATGCAGGACATAGGCACAGGCAAGGACTTCATGACTAAAACACCAAAAGCATTGGCAGCAAAAGCCAAAATAAACAAATGGGATCTAATTAAACTCCAGAGCTTCTGTACAGCTAAAGAAACAGTCATTAGAGTGAATCAGCAACCAAAAGAATGGGAAAAAATTTTTGCAATCTACCCATCAGACAAAGGGCTAATATCCAGAATCTACAAAGAACTAAAACATATTTACAAGAAAAAAAAACAAACCCATTCAAAAATGGGCAAAGTACATTAACAGACACTTTTCAAAAGAAGACATATATGAGGCCAACAAACATATGAAAAAAATGCTCATCATCACTGTTCATTAGAGAAATGCAAATCAAAACCACATTGAGATACCATCTCTTGCCAATCACAATGGCAATCATTAAAAAATCTGGAGACAACAGATGCTGGAGAGGATGTGGAGAAATAGGAACACTTTTACACTTTTGGTGGGAGTGTAAATTATTTCAACCATTGTGGAAGACAGTGTGTGGCGATTCCTCAAGGATCTAGAAATAGAAATTCCATTTGATCCAGCAATCTCATTACTGGCTATATAGCCAAAGGATTATAAATCGTTCTATCATAAAGACACATGCACACATATGTTCATTGTGGCCCTGTTTACAATAGCAAAGACCTGAAACTAACCCAAATGCTCATTGATGACAAGGTAAATGTGGCACATATATACCATGGAATACTATGCAGCCATAAAAATGATGAGTTCGTGTCCTTTGTAGGGACATGGATGAATCCGGAAACCATCATTCTCAGCAAACTTACACAAGAACAGAAAATCAAACACCACATGTTCTCACTCATAGGCCGGTGTTGAACATTGAGAACACATGGACACAGGGAGGGGAGCATCACACACTGGGGTCTGTTTAGGGGGACTAGGGGAGAGACAGCAGGGAATAGCGAGGTTGGGGGAGGGGATAACATGGGGGGGGAGAAATGCCAAATATAGGTGATGGGGGGATGGAGGCAGCAAACTACATTGCCCTGTATGTAACTAAGCAACAATCCTGCATGATCTGCACATGTACCCCAGAACCTAAAATACAATAAAAATATATATATTTTTTTAAAAAGATGGTCTTTTAGGCCAATACATCCTACCAGAGCATTCAGACCCGAAAATGATTAACAAGTGGATGCTTCACAATCAATAAAGGGATGCATGCCTACTATTAGAAATGCAGACATGATACATTATGTATCCCCTCTAAGAGTCAACATTTAAAAACACTGATTAAGCACTTGCTATCTGCAAGGCAATTTAGAAGTTCAAATGAAAGAAGGTGGGTATATATGAAGAAATAACCAAAGACAGAATGTGATTTTCTGAAGTATAAGAATATTTTCATTCTTAAATTTATTTTATTAAATATAATCTGAGTTACATGGGAACAAAGTGGAGGGATCACTTATCTGTTTTAATGATGCAGTCTTACAATAATTCAAAATATAAGGCAAATCAGTTGTATTCCATCGTAAAAGAAATCCATATTATTTTGTAGCACTATTAACATAAGTAAAATGTTACCTAATGTCTCCCTAATTTTTCAGTCATTGTCTTCCTAAATTTTTTCATTCATGTGTTATTGAAGATAAACATCTATTATCTACTTTAAAAATAGTTCTAAACAATCAGAAAGTATTATAACTACTGAATTATAATTAATCCAATTCTGTGTTCCTATGGAATTAAAGCAACTTAGATTTGTCATATAATACCAATACATTAAAACTATTTACTAAATAGTATAATTGAGTGGTAATATTCACTAGAATCCTACATTTTTAGAGAAATCATGTATAGATTTGTTCAAAAAATTATCATTTTAAAATTAAAAATTCATACATTAACAAATATTAATCAGGAGCCTTTGACTCTTTGGCGGTAAAAAAATCCTATTTATTTTATTATTTATTCTATTACTTTACTTTGAGAAGTAGCTTATGTCCTATTAGAATATTAAAATATTTCATTTAAATAAATTAATTTATATATTTGAAGGAGTCACTGTCCAATCTGGAAGAGTATGAACCTGGTAAATATGTGATATGGGGACATGTGAAAGCTGAATTAACATACAATATTTCTGGCAAACAAAAGATTTCATTTCACTGATAACTGAAATAAAATGGAGAAATAACAGGAAACAGAGATGAATTAAAAGAGAACCACAAAAATTTATCTGAGCTTGGAAAATATTCTGCATCAATTCTATTGGTGAAAGGAGATAAGAGTAAAAGCAGAATATTAATGCTGTAATAAACAAATGTTATGAATAGCAGCTCTAAGTTAAAGACATATATTTGATAAGTATTACTGAAAAATATAAGTGAACAGGATAATACCTATTCCTTTAAGAAAATAAATGTTGAAAAAATTCAGGCCAAGAGATACTAAAATGAATAATCCAATTTTTGTAATTATTCATATCATTTATGAAATTTATTTGCAAATTTGATAATATTTTGTCAAACGTTTTAATACACTCTTTTTATTATACAGTTTGATAAAATTAAAAGGAAAACATTTGGTTCCCATTGTCTGATTTTTATACAAAAGGAGTGTCTGCTTTAGTAAGTGACACATTTTCTCAATGTTAATATAATCCACATGTGAAATTATGTAGCTAAATATTCCTTAAGAGTACATTTGTTCTATTTTAAAAGTCTATGCTAAAATCACAACAAAACATTTGCTCATATCTAGAAATGAAAGTATTTTTAAAACATAATTTAAATTCTATGGTGTGCAGATAACTCTGGAGTAAGATAAGTATTTGAAGAAAAATGTTCAGTTGCATTTCACAAAAAGACCTTCTTAGTAAGCAGAGAAGTGATGAAAATAGATTTAGAATAAGAAAAGTACACAAATAGCTATATTATACTTAAATACAGCTTACACTGGGTTACAATTAATCTTCTTCATACAAAACAATCATTTCACAATGGCACCAAGACTGCTTGGCAGGCGACTAAGTAAGGTGTGGGTAGCAGACAGGAGAAACAAAAATGAATTGGGCTAGAAAATGATGGCTGCTGTCAAGGATTGACACCTAAAGAGAAAGTCCAACTAAAGTTAAGAAATAAAGACAGAGGAAGTGCTAGTCAGAGAAGTCTAACATCCAGAATCTATAAGGAACTTAACAAACCAAAAAGCAAAAGCAACCCCAGTAAAAAAATGGACAAGGGACATGGACAGACACTTTTCAAAAGAAGATATGCAAGAAGACAACAGCATATGAAAATAATGCTCATCATCACTAAACAGAAAAATGGAAATCAAATACCACAACGACATGCCATCTCACACAGTCAGAACAAATATTATTAAAAAGCCAAAAAACAACAGATGCTGGCAAGGCTGTGGAGAAAGAGAACACTTACGTACTGTTGGTGGGAATGTAAACTAGTTGAGTCACTACAGAAGGCAGTTCGGAGATTCCCCAAAGAACTTAAAACAGAGCTATCATAAGATCCAGCAATCTCATTACTGAGTATGTACTCAAAGGAAAATAGGTCATTACACCAAAAAGACACAGGCACTCATAAGTTCATTGCTGCACTATTCACAATAGCAAAGACACGAAATCAAATTAGGTGCTAATGGTGGATTGGATAAGAAAATGTAGTATATGTAAATGACGGAATTGTATACAGTCATGAAAAAGAATGAAATTAAGTTCTCCTCAGCAACATGGATGGAGCTGGAGAAGAACTGCATCAATTCTTCTAAATAAGTTAAATCATCAACCATGATTCAAAAATTAATTCTGGATCAAGAAACCAAATACCACATGTTCTCACTTATGAGTGGGAGCTAAACAGTGAGCACGCATGGACATAAACATGGGAAGAACAGACACTGTACACTACTGAGAGTGGAGGGGGAGGAAGAGTGTGTGGGTTGAAAAAATACCTGTTGGATACTATTCTCCCTACCCAGACGCAATATACTCATGTAACCAACTTGCACCTGTGCCACTTGTAACTAAAGTAAAAGTTAAAAAAATAATAAAAAAGAAATTCAGTGTACATTTTATACTTATGTTACATTTCAATTTGGAATAGTCGAGTGTTCAATAGCCCATGTGGCTAGTGGCTACCCTATTGGACAATACAAGCTTGGAGTTTTTCTGGAAGAGGACTCAAGAAACATTTAATAGGGGTTGCCTTTCAGGAAGAAAACTGAGAGACTAGGGTTAAAAGAGATAGCAACCTTACTTTTAACTGTAAACGCTCTGTATCGCTTGAATTATGTGCCAAATATGTGGGTTGTCTATATCTGAAAAATTACATCACAATAGAAAGAAATATAGACAGAGTCTTTGGGCAACATTATAAACAGCAGAGCTTCAAATTCAGGACAAAGAGAAGTCAGAAACTAGGCAGAGGTAACTCAAAAACAGATGAGTTTGCTATTGAGTCACATGATTAGGTTGCCTCTAAAACAGGCTATACAATACTGTCTAGAATGGGGGGAAAATGTTAGGAGTTTCTATGCAAATCAGGTTATAGAGAACCCAATAGTAGTATGAAAATAAAACAGCAACTGAGAGTTTGTCTGATTCTCTGATTCCATTTTAAACTCAGTTATAGTTATAATGAATCATGCTGCATGACATTTATATATCCTTGGAATTTATCAAAGAAATGTGCAAGATATTTATTTCTTTTCTTCCACTGAAATTTTGGTGTTTTGAATTTGCTTCTACAGGTAAAATCCTTGTCCAGTTTTGCATGGTGTTAGAAGTCATGAAGCCAGGCTAGTTGAAATAAGTTAGATCTATGAATTGAACTGACCTTACTTATATCTGAGTCCCAGTAACTGAGCTACTTTCCCTCCTTGTATATAAGCAAGCACCATTCTGACCATCAATTTCAGGAGCCCTTTCCTGCTCTTGTCCCTCAGGCCTAACTCCTTTCCTCAGTTACTAAAAGGAATCCATCCAATGCTGGGGTCTTTTCTCTTCAGACCAACCACTAACTGCCTACAACTCAGGGCTTGACTCTCTTTTTTTCTGATGTTGTTGGTCTGTTAGTCTGGTCTTTTATTAATTAATCAAGTGAACTTTTTCTTCCTATTTTATTCTTATAATTGTGTCTGGTCTTTAGTCTCTCTGGCATTTCTCTTTGACCTGTCCCACTGTCCTGGAACCATGTTGAAAATACCATCCCATCTCTACCATCTGCATTCTTCATTGCACATGGTCAGGCCACAGCCTGTATTTGGTAAATACTAATTAGCTGAAAAGAAACTAAGTCATGATGCCAGTTGCAGGGTTATTAAATTATAATTGTTATAATTACATTTTTAAAACAAAACGATAAACCAGACATAATTTTTACCATTAAATATAGTGAATATGATGTTTGATGCCAGTTATATATATGATAGTCCTGTATTCTCTCATGAAAGGTGTTTCTGAAAGTTTATTTTACCATTTTCCTCCTTTTTATTCTTAATTTTATCATTCTCCTCCTTGTCCTTTTTTTCTGTATTTTTCTCAATGTTCTCATCTTCTAATTTTCCTTATTCTTTAATGTCGATGGGCTATTTTGTATTGTATTTTCCTCTGCATTAGTGCATTTCAAGACTTTTCTCCTTTTATTCAAAACTCTTAACCAACATCATTTAGTCTGGCACAGGATAGTGGGCTCAGCAAATACAAAAGTAAATAAAATAAACCTGTGCTAGTTTTCTGGTTGAAGTCTAAAAAATATTCTTCAAAAGGTTGAGTCTCTATTATTAAAGGCATGACATTAAATAAGAATAATCTTTATAACATAAGACATTTACCTGCTGACGTTGGTTTTTCTTCTTCTGATGCTATGATAAGAGGAAAAGGGGAAATGGGGGTGGGGTAAAAGTGAAGGGGGGGAGAAGTGGGGGGGGGGGAGAGAGAGAAAGAGAGATATTGAGATTGAGCATAAATATGTTTCACATTTCCAAACACTAACTACAAGCCTCTGACTTGTAATTTTGTGTAGACATTAGAAATTTGTCATTATTTAATAACAGATTGAGTATTCACATTAAATCAGAATATATATGCTCCTATACTTTAAAATATCTGTAAATATTTATTGGAGAAAAACATTCAATTGTCTGAATTTTTTTTCCTTTGCAAACAAGATTAATCTCGGTTAATTTGAGTATAAATTATTATAAATATTATTGCTGAAAAATATGAATTGTACATAACATAGAGCTACCCCACCATCAATTTTCTATTTAGCAAAGAGGAATTAAAAGTCATTGCTGATGGTCAAAAATTGTGTTCCATGAGATAGAAGTTATAAGAAAGGAATAATTCAACTTCAGGGTGACTCATAATCACTTTGAACTTTTCTTAAACATGAAGATTTCAGTTTCTTCTCTCTCTCTCTCTCACACACACACACACACACACACACACTGTGTGTGTGTGTCACAAAGACATACACACTTACATATACCACACACTTTAACATTTAATAGTGGTGATTCTGTGGGAGGACACAGGAACCTACATTTTAAAGAGTGACCCCAGGTGGTTCTGACTCATGTTCTGTAGCCCACACATGGATACACACAGACATCATAAAAAAGGCGGCCACAGTATGAAAATATAATTTTATCCTTGGGTAGTGATTAGGAACTTTGTAAGTATATTAGAATCCCAAAATCTGGGCTTCACATAGAACCAATTAAGTCAGAATCCTTACATGGTATTAACTTGTAGCCAGGATTGAGGTATTACTAGGCAATATCATATAAGATATATCTTATGTGCTATTTTGTATTGATATATAAGATAACATTACTGTAACTCATAAACATGTGAATCATGTTGATTCCTGTTTTAAGAGGTAGGAAGGTTTGAGAGCAGCAAGATTCCAAGGGCAATAACTTACTGTCCTGTGTATGTGGAGGATGGAGCACAGCAATTATACGAGTGAAGAAAAGTTTGTGTGAAGCAGCTTTACATTTTTGCCTATTACTTTATACTTTCAACCTTTAGACTTCAACACACACTCTGTGAAGAAGTATTTCTTCTCTGTGAGGAAATGCAGTTTACCCAGAATATGACCGTTGAATTAGATGACACAAGCCAGTACTATTTCACTTGATTCGTGTTTTAAAATAAAAATTTACTCAGCTGAATTGCTTATAAAGGAACTTTGTTCCCAGCGGCTTCGTTAATCAAGGTATCACTGTGTAGCCAGGGAGTGGTCTCCACTCTTTCCCGTTAAGGTTACATCTGCGTAGAGTACACATTAGACAAGCTGACTTTGTGTCCTGACAGTATTTTCCTCTCACACTGTTTGGCTCGCCTCCTTGGCACATAAAGAAATGGAGAGAGCAAACACAGTTGGCATGCATAGCGCAGAGAACATAAATATTTTAAAAGCTGTTTGCCGCTTTATCATGTCCAAAATATATCCTAACATGTTCAAAGAAGAAAAAAAAATGGTAGCTTCCAGGAATTTCCTTTTTGGAAAATATCATAGGGGCTTTTAGAAGTGCTGACTTAGATGAGTCATTGTTAACAAAAGTCTAGAGATTCAAAAGGAAAAATAAATCCTTATACTAAATTCACAAAGCAGCCAATGAGATGAAAGTATTTTTCATTTGATAAAGGAAAACGCAGAGGTTCAGAGTGACTGAACAATCTGAGTTCAATTTGTATTTGAGCTCATGTCAGTGTGACTTTAAAACCGAACTCCTTCCACTATGCCCCATTTTCTCACAAAGTGTTGATTCCATTTCTACTTAAAGACAAAAACTAGATGACAGAGAGTTTATTGAAATTCAGTCAGTACTATTTAAAGCAGTGGGTCATGGGAGTGGTTATGCTCCTAAATAATGTTAGCTGGACTTAAGCATAAATGTGGGGGGAGAAAAGAAAGAAAAATTGATATAGAGACTGAGGAGAGAAATTCCTTCAAGAAATGGAGTTCTTTTTTGGAAGCTTTTCCATGTCCCTTGCAATCCAAGGACAGTCATGGGCAGCTGAGATCCTGACTGGTTAAAGAAAACACCCTGAAGAAGTAATGTCTAAGGAAGGAAGATTAGAAGTTGCTAAGATTTTACTCTTCCATTATGTAGGAATAAGTGAGAACTTTTAGGAAGGAACTAGCAAGTACAGAAATGAAGACAATTCCAAATTTGACAAGAGTCCTAGCTATCAGAACCTTCGAAAAGCAAATCCCATAGGGCAAGCTGTGTACCAATCTACACTTGAATATGCAATATCCAAAAGTATCTTTGTTACAAATTAGTAGAATTACAGCCAGCAGATACACAACTTTGCAAATATTTACCTTTATATCCAATGTCTACATAGCAGTGCTTCCTTGATATGGGTAAATATCATTAACCAATATTCATACTATTCAAACTCATAAATGCATATACACAAGGGTTAGTGTTGGTAATAATTCAGCTTTAGTTATCTCTGTAACAAAGGCTAACTGCATTACTGAACAAAACATCATGAACTATTAACAGGTGGCAACTAGAGCCCCAGAGTAAAAATAAACCTCGAAGTGAACATTAGTTGCCTTTTTAATGACATTTCCGTGAAACAAGTATCACAGAAGGTACTATCATGCTACCCAAATGATTCTTCTCTCTTCCTCTCAGAAGTCATAAAATTAGCAATTAAAATAAAAATCTGAGTCTATGGCACATGTAGTCTCTTTTTAGTTCTGGAAATGTAAACACATGCACCAAGAAAACCAAAATAAACAACCTAGCAAATAAGTGTATTGCTCCACTTGGTCAGCATTTAGAAGAATGTACTGAAATTATAATGATGGTAGGAAAGCAGAGAGTAAAAAATACATCAGATGTATAGAATTTAAGAAAGTGTAATCTTCCTATCATCCATAACAGAATCTTTCTGGGTTAAAATAACAGAATCTTTCTGTTAAAATGTCCCATATCTACTGAATTTGAATATTGGGTTTTAGTCCAGGCTTCTGCATTTTTAACAAGCTCTTTAGGTAATCGCCATGAACACTAAATATTGAGAATTCTGACTCTAACCCATCAAAGTTTATTTCACTGGGAAAGAACTATGGGTACCATTGTTAGAACTCCAGCAGTAAATCAGTACGCTTACAGGAAACTCTTTGCAATTTATATTCTGGTTGTTTCACTAGCTTCAATGCTGTTTTCTTGTATCATCTTCAGATTTCATTGGATACTTATATCAATGCTTTGGGGGAAAGATGATATCCCCCTTTGGATTTAATAAAAAGTCTACATATCAGAACTAACTAAATCTGTTCCCTTTTCTTGGCCACAGTTACTGGCTTGGGTATAGGCATATAACCCATTTTGGGACAATGATATGTAAGGAGACATTTGTGTGTATTTAGATGGAGAGAGGCTCTTGGAAAAAAAAAAAAAAGGCTTTCTCACTCTTCTGAGAAAGTGTCTGGAAATAACCCCCTTTCACTCCCTTTTAGATGTAGACACGGAGGTCTGTGGCCCCAGAGGTCATTGGCATGCAACTTGCAACCATAATGGGAGCCAGATTTAGAAGAAAGCTGATCCTGCTCAAAGGCATAGTCCAGAATCAAAGATAGGAGATTCTTGATGATATAATTGTTGAACCACTACATCATATCAGCCATGAATCCTGACCTACATTTGGACTTCTAGTTCTAGGGAAAATACGTACTGTGTATTATTTGAGTTGAGCTTTTTGTTATTTACTACTAAATGGCATTCTGCTACAATACTAATCAGTTTTGTTGTTCCTTTTAAAAATATATTAGAATGCATAAGAAATTAACTATCTGAGGCAGTTGAGACCAGAAGTACACACAGCCTCAGGCTATGCTTTCAGTGGGAAGCTGAGATTTCAGTGCTTTATTTTTCCAGGGAGCTAACCACCATGCTTTGATACAATAAATCTATTCCTCGATTTCGAAGTTAGTCGCTCTTTTGCAGGACATTCCACCAGTGTACATGTTTCTGAGGTGTGGTGTTGCTTGGGAGAACAGAAAGGCATCATACAGACATCCCTTCCTTCATTTCTTCCCCCACTCTCTCTTTTTCCACATGTATCAATTGTGAAGTACAAGTACCCAAGCCCAGTGGGCTGTATATTACCCTGATACAACATGATACTATAACATAAATTTCTTCATTGAATAGATTCTAGTCTCTTTGTGTGGTTTCAACAATTCTTACATATTCTGTTTTTGTCTGTTTTATTTTTTAGTGTTTTAAGTAAACTTTTATAATTTGGAAATTGTATTCATTCAAAACAATTTTACACCCAGTGTGGCTTACCATCAAACAGGAAAAGATCATTATGAAATGTAAAATCTACATTTCTTAGTATATTCTATTTTACATGTGAATGTTAATTCATAGTGACTTATGGATCCTTTCATTGGCTATATCATAAATTCGGTTAGGCATGGACGAAATATGCCTTGCAAGTATATAATTATCTAGTCATTAATTATTTCCATAACCAAAGTAACAAAAACTATGTATTATTGTATTCTGATGATATTTTAGAATGTTTTTATTCAACTTCAGTGATGCAAAAATAGCAGTCATGATATTTATGCCTGATTATTTATGCCTACCCAGATGCTCTAAATGTGTGTGTGTGTGTGTGTGTTTTTGTGTGTGTGTGTGTGTGTCTCATTACTAAAATAAGGGTCAAGAATTATTTCAAATTTGTAAACTCAGTCATTAAAGTAGGATATGGAGTTGCCTCTGGAAGTAGCCACAGAAGTACTGAGACAGAGATATGCGTTCCTTTGGTGTTTGTTTTATTCTTTATTTGTTGTTCTTGGCCAATGGCCCAATTGGCATATGACTTCAGACTTAAAGCTTGCTATTACTAACTTCTTTCCTGTGAAAAGGATAGCAAAGATGAGTAGTTTCCCCTGGCCAAATATTTCAGACAGGATATGGTGTGGTCAACTCTACAGTCTCAGAACTGCAGAGTATTTGGGTCACTGTGAGGAACAGCATTGTATTGGCATAGAAAATGCTTGGATAATCAAAACATCTCCATTTGCTCAGCATTTTACATGCATTTTGATTCTTGTGCAAAATTTGGAAAATGGCATCTATTGAAGTATTTATATGATACATAAAACATAATCTTGTACATATGTAGTTAGCATGTAAACACATATTGTGTTTTTATTAGTCTCTCCCATTAGACTAGGAGTTTCATGAGGGCATGGTTGTAGCATTTTTTGGCTCAGCATTACATCCATTGTTTTTAAAACAGTGTCTGGAACACTGTAGTAACTGAATAAATATTTGTTGAAAGAAAAGATGCACAAATGTTTAATGCAGCCATTGGATTAAATAAAGCTTAGCTGATCATTTTGTAATATTATTAAACTCATCAAAGAAAGCCTTATATCTTTGTATATGTTTCATAATATAAATATATACATAAATATATATACATTCTATAACTATATGTACTTATAGAAACCAGATTTTCTTTCTTGGGGTAGGAGAGAAATGAAATAATTATTGTAAAGACAATGGTTACTCTAAAGACTGTTAGATTATCTCATAAAAAATTACATCTGTGATTTTTAAACTAACTCAGAAAGCATGAAACTATGATTTATTAATTAAACAGATTCATTTAAATAGAACCACAAAATTCACTTTAAATGTTTAGTAGTGATATAGTTTACATGGGTTTTACAATGTATTTATACAGTGAATCATCTTAAAAGCAATTAGCAGTGCATTTGTAATTCTCTCATTTTAGAAAGAGGTGTAAATGAGAAAAACAACAACAAAAAATGCATGGAAGCTTTGGGTTGATTTTGTGCCACTAAGTAAAAAACAAAACTAAACTGAACAAAAACACACATTTTATAAAAGTAAGCCAGAGTACTGGGAAGCTGGAAAGTTATACGGCTCAGGTAGCCTCCATTCATATCCCAGCTGTTATTAAAGAGGCTTTGGGAACATAATCAGTGAAAATTCTATTACTTAAAGGAAGTAGTGAAAATCTTTAAGTTAGATGATTTGATATCACAAAGGGAGTTACAATTCAATATTTTGTGTATCTATTCCATTTTCCTTAAATATCCTTTGTTTATTAAATGTGGCCTTCCTCCCTATCCAAACCCAAGGCATCCTTGTCAACTGAATTCATGTCTCACCACCTTCAATTCTTTAGTATTTATTTCAGTCTCCAGATACTCCCTTCTACCCCCACTACCTTTGAAACCATAACCTAAAGCCAGTTCTAAACAGAATGATACATAATATTTTCCAGCTCTGCTTCTCAAGCTGGACATTATTCTTCCTTGGAGGGCAAATGTTTTAATTTTGCACAGTGTATATAACTGGTACTGAGTAAATATTTTTGAAAAGCTCTCCAATTTTAAGATGAGAAAATGAAGTTTGTAAGTAAATTTAAACTGTTTTTACCTTTTTTTTTTTAGCTTAGTAAATGAGGATTGAAAATTAAACCTAAGTTAGCCTAAGAAAATTCATGGGCAAATAAAAAGAAGAAACTTGTAAGAGATAAAGCAGATCAAAAGTTAATATAAATGATTTCTCAGATTTATCCATTTTCAATAAAAGTAATAAATTCATAATCTTTTTGAAAATGTAATATAGGAAAGGGGGACTAATTAATTCTACAATGATAATGCTGTTTAATGTCACTAGAGTAGCTGTGAAGCTGAGGTTACCAGCTCACCATAGATGAATTTCAGATGATCACAGCATCCACATTATTTTGTTTCACAGCACCTGACAGCAGGAAGCTGATACTCTCAGGCTCCTTTATGTTCTCTAGATTTCTGCTTTATTTATGTGTGGGAGACTACTCACTTCAACCTCAGTTCATTTGCATAAGTCTGGACAAATGAGCTAATCTAAAAAGCAAATCTGTTAAAACCAAAAGAACAAAAAACTAAAAAGTGATGAATAGATCAGCAATACTGGCACAAATCTCAGTGACAGTATCCACTTAAGAAAACCACAGAATCATTGCACATAAAATGTTAATGCTGGACAAGACTTAATGATTAAAAGTGTTGGCAAAATAATCCATTGGTACAATGGGTTAAGGTTTGCATTAGAAAATAGAAGTATATTATTAAATCACCTAAATTACCAATTAAAAACTAACCACAAGCAGAACTATGAAGTAAATTCATTTATCATCAGAATATATACACATGTGTATAAAATAATTAAATATATATTTATGATATAATAAATGAAAAGAGGATTATACAACATAGGCTGAATAATATTTTATTTAATGGATATGGCATAATTTGTTTAACTAAATCCTTAGTGAATAATACTTAGATGAACTCCAGGATTTCTGTTTTATAAATGAGGTTTCAATGAATAATCAGATTTCATCTGAATCATGGTAGAAACAAAGAAAATAAATTACCTAATATTTCTATTAAATGAAGTCCATAATCCTAAACACAATATAAAATATTTGCTTTTTGTAAGCAAGATTTTTAAAAAATCCTGTTTGATACCATAAGCCTATTTTTAAAAAAGTACTATGCTTTAAATTGGATATATTACATTTTTGCCATCTTCCGGTGAAGGTTACTCTCTCACTTTAATAAATTTGCCATTAGCAGAAATATAGTGAAATTTCCAACGTCCCACGTCCAGGTAGCGCAAAACACAGAGACAAACAAATGACTGATTTATGTGCCTGGTGGATGCAGCCTTAGACCAATTTCTGGTTTCCCTGCCCATCACCCCACCCCGGTAGCGATGATTAGGGTTGAATACTGAATATTCTGTATCTTCTGAGATATAAATAATATAAAATATCAATGCTTTTTAAAAATAAATGGTGATGAATTTAAAGATAGAAAATTACTTCATGGCAGAATCTTGGCAAACAGTGTGTGTGTGTGTATCACAATCAAGTATTTCATATGGTTACCATTATTTCAAACATGACTTTTTACCATTTTAATATCTTTGAGGTGTTTTAGTAAAATATCATTCCCTTTTTATTGCTTATATTTCAAAATAATTCAGAAATTTTATGATGGTGTTGAAATGATATGTTCCTGAAATGCAGATCCACACATTTGGCTTAATTAAAATATATTTTGAAATTCAAAAGATGAAGGGGGAAGAAAAAAAAACAGTGGGCAGGTCTAACTTGAACATAAGTGAGATATTTCTGTGAAATCCATATGTGTCTTTTTGGTCAAGGGGAATTATCTTTTCATGTAGTTTGAACTCATCTCAAGTACACTCATTACAAGAGATAAAGCACAATTTCTGCTTGCTTAAATAGAGCTAATCAAATGTGCTCCTGCCTTATGTAGCAGTGAGTTAATGACTGCTTTAGAGGATTTTTTTTCTTCCTGTTACAATAGGAGCTAAAATTAAATGTTTTCTTTTCAGAATGATTTGGACCTTCTTTAAAGGAAAATAGTTTAACCATATTCAGGTGTTAATCATATGACACTGACAATGTAATTTTCCTATCTGCAAAACTTGTCTCCCTAGGCTAAGTTTTTCCGTAATTGGAATGTCTTTAAAGAACTCAACTGATAAAAAAGTAGACAGGTCTAACTTTAAGGCAATGAAATTCAATAAAGGTACAGGTCTACTCAGGGAGAGTCTACACCACATTTTTCTTATCTTTTAGAATATTTTCAATTTTTGAATGCAAACTATTAATTTCTACCCTTCTAATAGGTCCAATCTGCTGACCAAAAGTCTGTATCTCATTCAAAACTTTTAGAGGTAGGAAACTCAAAATCTCACCAAGGAACACTTCTTATCTCTCTCCCAGAGCTGGCCTCTGGAAAACAATGGACTAATGAGGCCCATTCTTTGACATGCCAGTCATTCAACTATTTGAAAGCTATTGTAGTTGTTTTCTTAAGTGAGATAAATATCGCTACTTAATTTTACGTATTATGGTATATGCTCCCTGGTCATCATTTTTTTGTTGACTCACTCTTGATAAACTCAAATTTGATAATGTATTTTAAAATATAGTAACAAGAATGGAAACAGTACTCCAGATGTGATCTAACTAGCACAAAATACATTACCTGTCTTGTTTAGGCTGCTCTATAACAACCGGCAATCCAACATTGTAAAGAATTAATAACAACCAGCAATCCAACATTGTAAAGAATTAATAACAACCAGCAATCCAACATTGTAAAGAATTAATTTCCTTTCCTGCCCTCCTTCAGCCACATCTTATGGTCCAGTTCCTAGAGTACTGGGGACTGGTAATATTCTTCCTGCCTAAAGGCAAGATTAGTCAGAGGAGGTCATGCTTGGGGTTGAGTCAAGGGAGAATATAACTGGCATGCAAACAATGTCAAAATTATCTTTGCAATGGGAAAAATTTGCAAAATTTTGAAACAAGAAAGCCTTCAAGATATACTTTCAATCTTTCACTTTCTCTCTAGCAAAGAATCTAGTTTGCATATATTTCACATGTAGTTGATTAAAGTCCACAGACAGGAAAACTAAACATTTGTTCTAATGGAAACAATTTCCTTCGTGTCCAAAACTAGGTGTCCATCCAGCGGAATATAAATATTTTGTAGCTTCTCATGAAATTTTCCATGTTTCTCCTGGAAATCTGCTTTAAAATTTTACAGTTGTTTCTTCCAGTAAATAATTTCTGGTTAGAAATTCTAGATTAAAAATTAGCATCAATTTCAGTCAATGAGCCACATTCAGGCCTTTCCAAATCAGCTACCTATTAGACCAAGTCCTGTTGAAAATAAAATAATTAATAAATCGAAAAATAAATGTATCTTGGAGGCAAAATAAAAATAAAATAGAAAAAAAGTACAATTTAAACAACTTAATCCTCAAAAGAAAAGCCTGAGGTAGTACTTAAATGTTGTTCAGGTAAGAGTTTTGTGTTCTTTTGTTTTTATAATGATTACATGCTTCAATAATATATTATCAAGAGAAGTTACAGAGTCTTATTTCTGGGATAATTTTGGAAACAACATTGAAGACTATATTTTGGTTAAAGGAGATGAAAAGAGGCTCTATATCAGAGGTCACCAACTCCCCCTGGGGCATGAACCTGTGCCGGTCCTGGCCTGTTAGAAACCTGGTTGCACAACAGGAAATGAGCCTGAGCCCACCTCCTCTCAGATCAGCAGCAGCATTAGATTCTCACGGGAGCAGGAACCCTATTGTGAGCTGTGCGTGTGGGTTATCTACATTGTGGGCCCTTTACTCTAATGCCTGATGATCTGAGGTGGAACAGTTTCATCCTGAAACTACTCCCCCCACCAAAGGTTGCTGGAAAAAAATTTTCTTCCATGAAACTGGTCTCTGGTAGCAAAAAGGTCGGGGCCCGCTGCTCTATACAACATAGGTCCACGTTACCTTCCTGGTCTTGCTCCCAATCCTCCCCATAAACACCTTATAACCTGAGCAGCCACTAATGCTAATTCTTCTAGAAAGTTTCCATGTCTCCTATCTTTGTACTTTTTGTCATTCTATATTTGCTTAAAATGTTCCAATCTAATAATTTCTACAGGTGAACTAAATTTCCATCTCAGCTCATCTCAAAAGCCACCACAACCATAAAATCTGATTCCTAGGACAGAAAGTGATCTTTCCCCACTTGATACTCATTGCACTTTGTTCCCCCTCTTACGATAATCATTTCCTGCATTGTATAACGCTTATTGATATGCCTGTCCTTATCCTTTTTCAAATTTAGATATTTAAAAGGCGGAGCTTTTATTGTCAGATCATAGAGAAAAGGTAGATTATAAGCTCTCCATGGAGGCTCAATACACATTTGTTAAGTAGAAGATCATATTGTTCTTTTTTCCTTGTGATTCTATCTTTATGCAAAGCCACAAAGAGCTTACTGTTGTTCATCATATCCAAGAACCTGATATTAATGTGTTGTCATAAATCCCAACTTGGTATTTATCATACCTTTACAGGATTCCCATTTTGCAATCTTATAAAGAAAAATCAATTCATAACTTATTTGCTGTAAGCATAAGGAAAGCTATATTCCTAACGGACTGATTCCTAATTATGCAAGTATTACTTACATTACTCATAAATTTCATGTAATAAAATATAGGGTTCTCTTTTTCCCATGAGAAATGAGGTGATTTGTCAAATTATATGTTGAAGGAAAGACATTTTTTGAAAAATTAAAAGCTGACAGCTAAATTGCTCCATTTGCGTATTCATGCACAAATAGAAAAAAAAACCTGACATAAAAATAATAGGTCAGTACTTATTAGACATTTCAATAATTTTATTAATGACTAAAATGATGAAAGAATAGAGGGTTATATGCTTGATTTCTGCACATAGCTTTAAAATTGTAAATAAGGTTTAATTATTTATATCACTTTATTAGTAACTCCTAGGTGGCACTTAGGAGCCAGACAATGTTTTAAGATCCTTACATATATTGAATCATTTAATATACATAAAAGCCCTTTGAAGTTGGTAGTTACCCCAATTTTACAGATAAGAAAAGTAAGGTGGAGAGAGATATAGTAACTTGCTCAAAGTCACAGACTTAGCAAATAGAAGGCCAGGATTTCACCTCAGCCTGGCCAGTTTCTTAACCACATTCCCATGATGCAGTGCTATAAAGAATGTGTTCCTTCAGATATTTACACACTATGGAATTCTAGTAGAGTATGTTCAGCATGTAACAAATACTGGAATTGGAAGTATTATTATTGGCTGGGTGCTGTGGCTCATGCCTGTAATCTCAACATTTGGAAGGCTGAGGTGGGCAGATTGCTTGAGCCCAGAAGTTCAAGACTAGCTTGGGCAATGTGGCAAATCCCGTCTCTACAAAATGTAGAAAAATTAACCAGGCTTGGCGGAGCATATGTGTAGTCCCAGCTACTTGGGAGGCTGAGCGGGGGAGGATCACTTGAGCCTGGTATGTCTAGGCTGCAGTGAGTTGTGACTACAACATTGCACTCCAGCCTGGGCCACAGAGACCCCATCTCCAAAGGAAAAAAATATACAAACCACAAACAAAAATAAGTATTATTATTATATCTTCAGGTTGTCTCATTGTTTGAAAGTATCCATCCCCATATGTGTAACAGGCACAGCTTAATTTGAACAGAAGCACAGCAATGTGGAAAAAGCATGGGACAAAATTGCAGGTTTACCACCTGTTCTTCCACTGAGCGGGAATCAATGACCCTGGTCACAGAACCACCTTCCCATTTAACATTGACATTGATGTTAGCTCACTTGTTTATTTCCAGGTTATTTTACATATATATGTATATGTGTGTGTATATATGTGAATGGTGCACTCTGAAAATACAGGCAACATTAAAGGGAAAAGTGTGAGGAAAAAAAGTCTTTGTCTTTGGCATTATGGTGACTGATAAACTGCATAAAAAGACTAACTGCTCACACACTTAAATGTTTATCACCTGACTTCCTAATAACCAGCAGGGCTCATTGAGACATTAGCTTTACCACATTAGTTATGGGTCAGGAAAGCATTGTGGAAAGTAATAGAGCCGGACCTCCATAGTTTAGTAAGTAATGAAATCTAATCTTGGAAGCCAGAGGCTGTTCTGTGATGCACACCAATTCATCTATTGCCTGAAGAGCCAAAGTCATTGGTTAAAAGAGAGCTAAGCTGACACACACAGCATGTGTCTTGTTCTTGAAAATGTTTGTCGCTCCTTGTGTAGGTAAGTAACGATAATGAGTTCTGTACCCAATGACTCCCTGTGACTTGGGTGAAGCACTTCTCATTTGATTTCAGAATGAAACCTTACCAGATAAAGACATTGTGGGGTTATATCAACACAATGTATAAAAGGTGTTAATTCTTATTTGATAGTTGCTAGATCTTCCAAGGATCAGTACTTAAGAAAACAAATATCCTTACTGGGTTCTATCTTCGGCTGAGAGACTGAAATTTTGCCCTTCCTATATTTCTTTCCAGACCTTGATTAAAATAAAACGATTACAAAAAAAATATTGATTGTTGTCTATTTTAAATCATAGCTTGGTTAATTTTATACTTTCAAAGGCCAAAATTAAATACAATCTGGAAATGATTCAGTCGAAATCTACTTTCATTATATGACTCATTTAAAAATTATGTGTTACTCCTATACTTTAAGCAATAAGGATTATGGAATTTTCTTCACATAAATACTTTGATATATGTTAACAATAAGTTGTCTTACAGTACAAAGTCACCTTACGGTGTCATCTAGTTTTCCTATGACTTCAGGGAAGGTGACCAAATAAAACTCCACAAACAATGACATCTACTTTAAGCTCCTTGACAAAGAATCCATGCCTCCCTTTCATCTCAGTAACCTTTATGCTTTATTCTAGTAATTCCTCATATCAAACAGCATGACTCGAGCACACAGGAGGCAGCAATAAGATTTGTATTAGATGCCAGAGAAGGAGTTTCTAATATTTTCAAGAAATAAATCCAACCTATCAAAACTCTTATGTATTTATTGATTTTTTAATTTATTACTTATCTAGTTAGTTTGAAGCAGTATCTCTCTGTTGCCAGGCTGGTGTACAGTGGCGCAGTCTCAGCTCATTGCAACCTCCATCTCCCAGGTTCAAGCGATTCTCATTGCTTCAGCCTCCCGAGTACCTGGGATTACAAGTGTGCACCACCACGCCTGGCTAATTTTTTTTTTCTATTGTTAGTAGATAAAAGGTTTCACCATGTTGGCCAGGTTGGTCTTAAACTCCTGAACTCAAGTAACCCACCTGCCTTGGTCTCCCAAAATGCTGGGATTACAGGCATGAGTCACCACGCAAGGCCAAAACACTTATTTTCAATGAATTCTTAAAGTGTCATCTCTTTCTCTTCATTCCATCTTCTGTGTTACTAGTAGTATGAAGAGAGATGAGAGCCAAGGCTGTGTTATTAATCCATTAGCCCTTTACTTTCCATAAGAGTAATATTAGTCATTTTTGCATTTCCTACCTCTATTTAACCTTCTTAAGTTTCTTGTCTACTTATCCTAAGCCTGTTCCATACTCTGGATCAACGGTCCTACCAGTCTGTGGGCTGTTAGGAACCAGGCCACACAGCAGGATGTGAGCAGCAGGCGAGCAAGCATTACTGCATGAGCTCCGCCTGCTGTCAGATCAGCAGCAGCATTAGATTCTCATAAGAACACAAACCCTATTGTGAACTGCACATGCAAGCAATGTAGGTTGTGTGCTCCTTATGAGAATCTAATGCCAGCCCACCTTCTCTGGAAAAATTGTGTTCCATGAAACCAGTCCCTGGTACCAAAGAGGTTGGGGACTGCTGCTGTAGATGCTCTAAAATATTATTTAAGCTTTCTTTGATTTAATGCCTACTCCTTCTCTTATTGGTCTTAATTTTAGAGGATGTCCCTTTCTTTGCAGTTGTTATTAACCAAACTCTTCTTTATGTATGTCTAGCTCTAGTTTGCCCTTTTTAAATGTTTTATGGCCTACTATAGTAATCATATGTTTGAATGAAAATTAAATGAAATATAATCATATTATTTAAAAAATATATTTGATAGAATAACAATCTTCTCTTTTACTCTTCATGTGTATTTTTCTTTTCCTATTATACAAATCAAATAACTCCAAATCTATATTACTATGATTAAGTGGGCATAAGTCCATTAAGCTTTCCCTTGATTATAAATCTATCATGACAAACTGTTTAGCCTTTTCTATATAATCCTTATAATATAAAAAGCTCTCAAAAAACTCTTTTCCCAACCCTTTACTTTTAAGAATTTAGTCTAAAGACACAATGGCAAATATATACAAAATTTAGTTGTAAGGCATTCTATCAAATTCTTCATAACAGAGGAAATCAGCATACTACTTAAATATTCAAAAGTAGGGCCTCATTAAATAAATGATAATAAATGATGGAATGTTCTCTGTTATTTGAAAAATTTCAGGAAATAATTTTTAATTAAATGGAAAGTAATAATTTTATATCCTTATGTTAAAAAACTAAGTGTGCCTATCAAGAAATATCAACTGTGTATTATAAGTTCTATACACACATATGTATACACATTAAATACAAACGTAAATAATTTAATGTAAAAATCAAATTGCTATCATTCTTTATATGACTATACAGCTTTAGGGACATATAAAAATAAACAGATACAGTTAAATGATAGAAAAAGACTGAAAGTATATATAACCTAAGATTATGATACATTTTGCTTAGTTCTTTTATTTGTATGTTCTAAAGTTTATACATATATTACTTTTGTAATGAAGAAAACCAATAAATAGAATGTAAAATATAAAATAAATTCATCTGGCTATACCTAAGAAAAGTACTCTATACCACTGTTCACTTTTTTCCTATTAATGACATTCAGCAACTGAACTTGTTTTTTTTTTGTTTGTTTGTTTCTATTGTAATCATAAGAAGAACATTTTGCTCATTCTCCAACAACATCTCAATTTCCCTGATGTTAAAATTTCAACACCTTCTTATAATTGCTTAAAAGTTAATGTTTTTTTAAATGACTTGCTCTATTTGGATACCATAGCTTGTGGTGCAATTAACTTAATCTAAAGGAAACAAACAATAGGTATAATTGCCTACAATAAAGAAATAGATTCATGTTGAAAATCAATGAATAAGATGAAATCAAGTAACAAAACGAAAGATTGTAATGATTTTGGGTATGTTTTAAATAGTATCTTGCAAGTGCTTTGTGAGTCTCTGCAGATTGCTTTTCCATGAAAAGGCAAAGTTGGAAGATAAATCTTTACAGAGATTAATGCTAAATTTGCCACTGTGCCCTATCACTCTGAATTTGTAATTTTAATTCTCATAAATGTATGGAATTATACATTTTGGCAGTACAAAAAGTGATTTGAGGTTATGAATAAAAGGGCGATTTGATGTTAACTTCAAATTTCACCTTCCTGTTTTTTCAGTTTTTTTCCCAAAATGTACAGAAAATAATCTAAGTTTTTCCTTTTTACTCCTTATAAAAATAATAATTGAAGAGCTTTTGCTAAAACCAATGTGATTAGAATTTGTGTATTCCTGGCCATATGCTTGTATATAACATAAAAAGAAATGTCTTCAAACATACCTACGTGTTTATCAACTTTTTGCTTTGCCAATAAAACTCTTCAAAAATGAAATTAAAAAGAGAAGCAACTAACATTCCACAGTAGATGGTAAAACTAGCCACGAACTCCTCCCCTTCTTGCATCCGCACATTTGTAACATGAAATTGCATATACTCCTCTCAAAAGTGTTGTTAGGTACTGTGAGGCAAGCCAAGATTTGAAAAGTGCTTTTTAGGACTCGATCTTCCTTACTACTCTTGAGACCTTTGCTGTGGCCACTGTGTAATAGTAGAGATCAGTAAACCATCTTCTATCCAGCACCAGTCAACAAACCAACTGATGGCAGATGCAGATATGAGTGCAGCAAAGATCTAAAAGATGTTCCAGGGGAGAATATCCACTTAGCTGTCTCACATACTTTTGAGATAGTATGATTATTTATTAATAAATCCATTAAACTTTGTGATTATTTGTTAGGCAGTAAAAGCTTAATGTTACACATACAAATACAAAAGTAGCTATTCTTGATTAATAAGAAGGACATACTCCTAGAAGAAAGGACAGTGGTTTAAATGATATAAATCAATTTCTTAATGGGTCATTGTCTCTTCTTACAAATAAAAACTTTACTACAAACTGGCTTTTGTCCTTTGACTGAGCAAGAGTGGCTTTCGGTACTCAATAATATCTAAGGTTCTTTGATGTCATACATTTTTTTCTTTCTCCAAGTTAAGATATAATTGCTACAGGTTAGAATTGCAAACTAACATTCTAATCATCGTCATTATTAAAAGGAGAAATACTTTACATCAGTAAGCTAATGAGTTTATATGGCATATTACAGAATTTTTACACATATAAAACATAATTACTTTTCTATAATATATGCAAAATTAGTACAAAAATGTTCCCTTAAATTATTATGTGTCATCTTAACTGTATAATTATTTTTTCGTATGAACTTATATTTAACCTTTCTTATTATTAGAAAGGTAAGTAAACATAACTGTGAAAATAAATGCCTTTGACTCCAATTGACTGGAAAATTTCTTAACAATCATCTATTGGCTAGCAGGTTTAGAGAAGGTAATTTAGTCCATGAAACATAGCTCTCATTATGATAATTTCTAGGAGGATGTATTCAATCATGAGTCTGTGAAGTAATCTTAAGAAAAGGGGAAAAAAAACACCCTGACAACTACTCACAACTTCATCTACTATGTGAAAAATTTAACTGAAATTTACCAAACCCCTCATTTGGTAACCAAAGTCTTGAAATCTAAAATAACTCTACACCACCCAAGAGGGCTACTTAAGGCTCGTTAACTTTCTGATATTTCATGATCACTAACAAGAATTCTTTCAGACAGAGTCAGACTCTATTACACTGCTTGATATTCTGATACTGATCGCCTTCTGAAAGATAAACATGAATATGGCTATTCATAGAGTGAAATATACAGTCAATTTGTAGTTTTTTTTTTTTAGTATGTATGACAGTCTATTTTCTGGGACAAATATACTCAATTTTTCATAATAAAATGAAAGTAAAGGAACAGATTAGTAGTGCAAGATAGGAGGGTAACAAATTTAATTGAATCTAAATTCGTATTAAAAAAGGAATATCATTACCAAAGGGAAATAATTTTGTATGGAATAAGATAGGTAGAAGAATATAGGAGAAGATAAAACAGAATAAAATAACTTTTCCTGAATATATATATATTTTTTTACAGGATATGCATATATACATATACATATATGTATATATATTCACACACACATACACACAGATATATATGTATTTGGAAATGAGAAGCCTGGCCAGAAGTCAATGTAACTACAGAGAAGACAAAAGAAAAATTCTAAATAAAATAATATACAGTACTGACTATTATCCTGTACTGACCTACTTTCAATAATACAAGTCATTTTAATTTTTTTCCAAAAGTGATGATGGAGGCTATATTACTACCAAATTCCAATGTTAAATTCTTTGATCATTTCAACAGTATTTTACACATATTTAAGAGATTACATGTATGCAAAATATTATTGAAATTTTTCTGGGTAATTTCACATAGCTTACTTTTAGTCACCCACTGTTTTATTTTCATTTCCTAATCATAATGACATTACAGTGTTCCATCTTGAAAGAAAAACCTACCTTGGACCAAATTCCCCTTTCAGCTACTGTCCTCTCTCTATATCCCTACGTATCTCACTTCCTAACTCAGGATTTATCTTATTTTTATTCTCTGTTCAAACATTAATTTCCCAGTCTTTCTAACATCACCTTCTCAGTCTTTGAGATTCATAAAAGCAAAGACTATTTTTTAACTGCTATAACCTCAGTACCAGGAAGAGTGGCACATAGCTGATATGCAAATATTTGATAGAGGAATGAATAAGCAAATAAATAAATAGACAAATGTTTGTTTTAGCCATTTAATTTTTTTTTTTAATAAATTCTTCTATGTGTCACAGTCAAGCTCTTTCTCCACAATGCCAGCAAAACTGATCTTCTGTAAATCAGCAAGGTCATCCATAAATCACAGGTAATCAAAGTAAATGCTTATCTTGCTTAACTGCTCCATGGTACTTGACATTGCTCATTACCCACTCCTTGAGCCATTGTTAAGCCTTAACTGACTCTGCTCCACACTTCCCTGGTTTTCCTACTACCTGACTACTCCCTCTCAGGCTCCTTTACAGATTTCACTTTCTCTACCTATCACTTATATATTGATAGCCCTCTCACTGGTTTGTATTTCTAAGTCCTCTATTCTTTCCATGTCTAGGTCTTCTATTCTTTGCTATTATCCTGCTTCTAGGCAGACTCAACCATTCCCTAAGCTTCAATAACCATCTATATAATTATGATTTCTAAATCTATGCTCGAACTCTTAGATAGTGTCTATCAAATTTGTCAAATTCAGTATGTGAAATACTGAACCCTCTTCTGCCTCCCAATCCTGTGTATAGTCAATTTACAATATCTCAGTAAACGATATCCAGTTGCTCAGGCCAGAAACTGGGGATGCCTTTCTTTACTCTTAGTTTCTCCAAACCTCTTTTCTTCATACCCCATAAATCACCAATAATTATCTACCGTATCCTCTAAATACTCGGTGACTCTCACCTCTTCATCCCGTTAGTTACCACACTGACCCGAGCCAAGATTATCAAGTCTAGCCTCATCTGCTGCAATTGCTTTCAAATTGTTCCCTTGCTATATTTTGCTATAATTTGTTTTCCATATTGCACCAACAGAAATATAAACCTTCTCTGTTGTTCTTAGTAAAAAGTCCAAATTTTTAAAAACACCATACCAAACTCTAGAGTATCTGCCAGTTGTCACCATCCTCAGAGTCAGTGCTGGCCCCATGTCTCTTCTCTCTAAGTTGTAGCCACATTTAACTTCTTTCTGTTCTTGACCTTTTAATTTTTTTAATCTCCTGGTTATTCTACACTATTTTCTCTGTCTGAAATAGGTTTTGTTGTTTGTTGTTATTAGTCTGCAATAGATTGAAATTATTTTTTAGATATATATCTAGATGTTACTTTTTCAAGTTGGCATGCATTCCCTTAGAGTTAGCTTAAGACAGGGCATCTGCTTTATATTTTTATGGCTCCATGTACTTGTATCACAACACACACCTATCTATCTATCTATCTCATCATTTAAACAGCAACTTATTTATCATTGCACCTCCACCATTCAGGTAACTATTACTTAGTAAACACTCAATATTTGTTTAAAAATAAATAAAAACTAAGATTTTATTCTTTTAAAAAAAGGTCACTTATTTTTTCTTTTGATTACATTAATATACTACGTATTTGATTTGCAAAAGTTTATACTTGTTACTAGTTTACTGGATTATTCTGATAGCATACACAGGAGAATTATACCACAGAACCTGTACAATTAAAAAATTCTCAAAATTTCCATTTATGAACTGTATAATATACACTGATATTAGAAAACTTCTGCATGAAATGAATGTGTCATCATATAGATCCCAATTACACAGTGCCATCCAGGAATGTAAGTGAGTAACTGGGAAGCAATTTGGGGCTTAGCCACACGGTGGTCTGTCCACAAATACTCTGGATGGGGAGGCAGCATTCAGTGCACATCTGTGCAAACACTGGTTAATCTGGCTAATGTCTTCAAATTCAAGTACTTAATACAAGGGCCTTTTCTTTGCTTTGTTTGAAGAGAAGTTTTCCTACTGCCATTTTCAGCTATCAGAGTGAATCTTAATAACTCTAAGAGGCTGAGCACATTGAGTTGTGTAGGTGTATACGTGTAACAGCTGTGTGTGGGGACAGAGAGAGGCAGAGAGAGAGAGAGAGAGAAAGAGAGAAGAGAGAGAGAGAATGCCGTATACAGAAATATCAAAACATGTCCAAAGAAAAGCAATGTTGTCCAGTGAATGAAGTTCACAAATCTGAGAAAGTCAATTTTGCCAAACTATCCCACATAACAGGAATGCAAGTGATATGAGTATTGATTGCAAATGTGGTTACGTGTTTTGTACTTATCTGACATTATATGCTTTGTGAGGGAAGAATAAAAGTAAAAAATTGGATGAGGAACTCTTGAAATAAGTATCAATAACCTAAAACAAAACTGCATAAGTCTGAGGTAAAATCATGGAATGTTTTTCTCTAAGCATGCACCTGAAATTCTTTCCAGTTGAACTGCAATGAAAGGAGTATATGCCTGACTATAGAATGAACAGAGTAACCATGATTTTTAAAACTGGGATCAAAAAACAAACTTTTTCTAAGCAAATATAAACAAGATTATTTTCTTTCCTTTGGAAATCAAAAATAAAAAGATTTAGAATTTCATAATATATTTGGCTCAAAATTCATATGGTGCAAAATGAATAGAAGAAAACTTAGACATATCTCTACAAAATAGTGACAGCTCAAATATTTTTTGTCTGAAATCCAAACACCTCATGTTCTCACTCATAAGTGGGTGTTGAACAATGAGAACACATGGACACAGGGAGGGGAACACCACACACTGGGGCCTCGGGGGGTGGGGGGTAGGGGAGGAATAGTAGGGGGTGGGGGGGATTGGGGAGGGATAGCATTAGGAGAAATACCTAATGTAGATAATGGGGCGATAGATGCAGCAAACCACCACCACGGCATGTGTATACCTATGTAACAAACCTGCACGATCTGCACATGTACCCCAGAACTTAAAGTATAATAAAAATAAATAAACAAATAAATAAATGAGGCTATTACCTCAAAATATCCACATGTGTTTTTTTGTTTTTTAAATTCCAATACACTCTGTATTTCCTGCATTGGTGCTAGATAACAGCAGGAAAACAATAACAAAAAAGCCTTGGCCAAGCCAGGTATTTATTTATTTATTTGTTATTTATTTATTTTTTGAAATGGCATCTTGCTCTGTCACCTAGGCTGGAGTGCAATGGCACAATCTTGGCTCACTGCAACCTCCGCCTCCCAGGTTCAAGTGATTCTCCTGCGTCAGCCTCTCTAGTAGCTGGGATTACAGGCATGTGCCACCATGTCCAGCTAATTTTTGTATTTTTAGTAGAGATAGGGTTTCATTATGTTGGCCAGGCTGATCTTGAACTCCTGACTTCGTGATCTGCCGGCCTCAGCCTCCCAAAGGGCTGAGATTACAGGTATGAGCCACTGCACCTGGCCTTTTTTTTTTTTTTAACAAAAACATAGGATGGTCTTTAATGGTCTAATGTTTGAAATATTTAGTCCCAATAATTAGTTTTAAAAATATGAAAAGACACAAGGTAGGCTAGATATTAAAGGGATTACTACCAAGTATTAGTATTCAGTCGATATTCAGCACATCTTTCATATGCAAGAAAATGTGAAGCTGAGAAAAAGGCAGTAGTAAGGCAAGTTGGGTAAAGTTTCTGTCATAAACAGCTAGCTAACTTGAAAATTGTGTTTGATTTTTCATTATTTTCTGATCTTTTATAAAAATTATTTCATAATATAGCAAAGTTGTACTTAAGAAACTATGAACACTTTAAGCCTTTAGGAAAGTTGTTTCCTATTATGTTAATGTTAGAACACCAGTACATGAAAATAGAATCAGTATAACTAATATCCTGTACTAAATGATCAAGCAAAAACAAACTGAACATATTTCTTCCAAGATCTCCTAAATACAGCTAGAGAATAAGGTTGCTTGAAACATATAATTTAATAATATAGCTTAAAATAATATAGTATAACTATCCAATTTCTGAATATCAGAGATGTTTACTAATATATAACAATGAAACTGAGTAAAATTTAATTCTATAAGCATTTGCTTCCCCAAAGTCTCACTGAATTGAGTGGAATATGGCAGTGTGCTTACTTTTCAAAGTGTTGCTGCCGATAGTATCAGTCTTCTGACAAAATGGTTAATGTTGAATTAATATTTAAAAGTATGACCAAAAAGTATACAAGTATTTACTTTAAAATTCTTCTAAGATACTTATTTCTAAATCATTTACATACATTTGTTTCTCTGATTCCAGATTCGGATCTTTCAAATAGTGCCAAAAACATTATATACTCTCATTAAAATAGAAGGCACTGCCAATTTGGGGTTGTTGGGCTTAAAATACAGCACTAAAATTTTATTCTATTCATACATTCTTATTAGGGGTATTTATGACTCTAATTTTCTTCAGTTATACAGACTTTCCTGAGGATATGATTCTTACATTAAACTTTGAAACTCAACTGCACATATTTTAAGCCTGGGTCAAAGTGGTTACAATGGTTTTATTTCTATGGCACTGTGTCAAACCTTCTAAAATATCAGTGAGTTAATAAAAGCCTTAAAAGATAATTATTTTTGAAGATGAATTAAATGAACAAAGTACCTTTCAGTAATAATATAAATAACTTCTTTGGATAAGATATATTCATAATACAAAATAAAAAATAAGGAAAATTGATTAAAAAAAAATGAAGCACACTAAAATCCGGTAGCTAAATGTTAAGTTAATGGTTTTATTTAATTATTCTTTCCTTCATTCAACCAACAGTTACTGTATTTTACTATGCATAAGGTATTAGGTTAGATGCACTGGGTGCAATGATGGGTAATTCAAACTGATCCCCGGACACAATTACTTTTCTTCTTCAAAACTATTTCCCCAAAACCATTGATGTGTCCTGTTTTTCTAAGGTTTATGCTGTTTGACAAATCTTTAATCCAAAGCATGTTTGGTTTTCCTGCATTAAACAGATCTAGTCCATCTTGTACTCTTCTTGGCACTGACGTGAAAAAATATAAAGTTTTTTCAAACTTACTTGTGGTATTAAGTTTGAAAATTATTTCTCTCTCTAGTCAGAGAGAAAATCTCTGCACAAGTTTGCATGGTGTTAATTTTTTTTAAAGTATAGCTATTCCCTTAATGGGGACCTGTTTGGAAATTACAGTAGTTACCCTAAAGCCACAACTATACATACTTGGCAGATTTTTTTAAAAAAACATTTGAATGTATTCAATGACACATTAACTTTTGCAGAGCAAATTTCTGAGAAAACTTGGAAGAGCATGGTATCTGGAATATCCTCTTCTTTATATCCTTAGAAATACAAAATATATTTATCACCTAAGAAAAGTAATGATTAGAACAGCTACAAAATGTTAATGGATATTAGAAGTCCCTACAAACATCCTGTTTTATTTACAGTGATAATTTAGCTTGAATAAATTAACTTTGGAGTTATGTATATTATTTGAGAATAAAATTTTAAAATTATACTAATATTAGAGATATAAGAAATGTTATATTTACGTATTATTTGTAGTGTCTTTAAATTTAGTGTTAGTCACTAACAATACTTTAAAACTTATTTTAGAACACAATTAATATAATTTCAATATAAGCTGGAAATGATAAAACTGAGAATCCTACACAAAAGTAAGCTAATTCGTAACGTACACATAATCTCTATAATGCACCACAGCCAAACTGCCAGTTATTCATGGAAACAAAAAAAATAACTACTGAAATGCTTAAATCTTGCACTTACCAACCTCCACAACACTAGAACAGTTGGGGTCTGTGAAGCCATCTGGACACTCACAGGAAAAGGAACCATCATCCAATCCTGGCAAACAGATACCACCATTTTCACATGGATTAGGATCACAAATATCACCTGGGGTACAAAAAACAGAAATTGACATTTGATTTTTGTCTGGGGCATTGAAACATACTAGTTCACTTTCCCATGGATGTTCCTTTTGCAGTCAAAAGTCAGGGTAATATTCAGGTTCACACATAAGATTTGCAAGACTCATTTCAAACCATATACTCAAAAAAATAATATGCAACATGGTAAAAATTAAACTGCATAATTCAAACACTGTTCTGAAAGCTACTAGTCCAGTTTGAAGTTCTTTTATAATATGTAAAGAGAGTGTTGTCTAATTGTTTAATAAACACTAACCTAAATATCTGTAGTAGACTAGTGCCATTAATAACTCTAATAAATACCCTCTCTATATCCACACAGTTCACTCTTTAACTCTTTAAAGCAGGGGAGTTTATTTCTGGATCCCTGGAAGCTGGGCTTGTCCATGTGACTTGCTTTGGCCAGTGGGTCATTAACAGACTTGACAACAGAGATTTGAAATGCACTTGAAGATTTCTACTTCCTCTCTTGGAGTGTTGAGATTGCCATGTGAATGAATTCAGGCTAGCTTGCTTCAGATGGGTGAAAGAAAGGCGAAAGTATAGGAGGGAAACTGCTACAGAAAAATAAGTTATGCCATAACCAAAACCCCACAATATGTGACCTTGGCTGTGGCAATGGGTAGCAGACGGTATGTGGAAAAGCAGTGATGACCATGGGAAGCTAGAAAAATGGCTACCCATTTTATGTAGCGAGTAGCCATTGACAAAGCTGATATCTGAGGTAACTTGGGAAGCAGAACATGTATGCAATGAACTTTTGGATACGAGTAAGGAGATTTCCAGACAGACTGTCAAAGCATCCGTTGGCTCCTACTACCTGCATATGATAAGGTACTACAATAAAGAGATGAGATAAATAACCAGTCAGTTTGAAAGTAAAGGGAAGAAGTATACAAGGGCCAGGACTTGTGTTAGAAAACACAACTGTTTCTAAACTCCCACCTCTCAAAGTGGTAAATTATCGAATGCCGGAGGACATGGCCCCAACATAAATATCAAATCATGGATGTGGCTATAAGCCTCTGCGTGAAAACATTTCACATACTTGGGATGGAGCCTGACAGATCTCAGCTAAATAAAAGGGCTTCTAGAGATCTTAAGGATTGTCCCTGAGAAGCCTGACATACCCAAAGTAGCATCGATTAAGTCTGGGGTGAAAAGCAGGCACCAGACAGAATCATGGGTGTGGCTTTATTGCACAGAGGATTTGAATCAGATTCACAAAAATCCATACAGTTTTAAAGGGAGCTTTGTAGGTGAAAATGCTGCCTCTTGGACTTACTGAGTATGAGACTTTTCAAAATAAAAAAGCACCTGGGTCCCAACTTCCTACTAATTTGTATTTCTGAGCTGCATTATTCTTTGCAAGGTTTTTCACATGAGAATTATTTAGTCTCTTCTCCAGATGAAGCACTTTACAAATATTAGAAAAATGAAAATTCAGGTTATGACTTTTGTCAAATATAAACCAAGTCATTAGCCACACTAAGATGATAGATTAAAGCAGTACATAAGCACTGGAGCAGATCTTAGAAAAAGAGTCCCGAAATGAATGACTGAATGTTTGGGGAATACCAAAGAGTTTAGTGTGGCTGGACCATGGAGTATGTAATCTGGAATGGCTAAGAAAGTATAAACATGTTAGATCAGGGAGGATTAAAAAGTGACATTGCAATTTTTAAGATAAGGAGTCAATGAGAGAGTGTTTAACACTTTTAACATTTATTTTAAAGTTTGGACATGGTCACATCTAAATTAAGAAGACAATCCTGGCAGCATTTTGAATGGGGTGGTTGATAAAGATACTGATAAAGATACTTCAATAGACTTGCTATCATTTATATATCTATCATCTATCTATCTATCTATCTGTCTACCTATCTGTCTATCTCTGTCTTTCCACACATATAGCTAGCTAGCTATCCTTCCATTTGTCTATGAATTTGTCTATCTGTCCTTCTATTCCTTGAGTACCTATTGCATGGTAGGCACTGAGGTAAGTGCCAGGTATACCAAACTAAATAACAGAGTATGGAGCTTAGTAGGAGTGATAAAAATGTAGGAACAATTACAATTATACTACACAGTAGTAAGACCTGTGATTGGTATACATGATCCAAACTGTGAGATCAGTGGAGACTTTTAAGGAGATTCAGTGTTATCAGGTGATGAAGAGGAGATAACATATGCTTAATATTCCAGGCAAAGGGAATAATATACTTAAAGGAAAAAGATTATGTCTCATTCCAGGAACTTCAGGTAGTGCACTCTAGCTAGAATATAAATATGTATAAGAAATAGAAAATGATAAGATCCAAAAGGTAGGAAGGCCATATGAATCAAGATCTTGTAAGCTGTGCCAAAAAATTTGGTGTTTATCTTTAAGCATTGGAAAATCATAAAAGGACTTGAAATATGGGGAAGTATATCACCACATTTGTGCCTTGGAACAGTCACTAAGGCAGCAATGTGTTGAATCAGATGGAGGAGGTTGGGCTGAGGGAAAAGGAAAATGCATTTATCTTTTGAAGTAGTCCCAGAAAAAAATGATGAAGATTCTCTTGACCCTTCATAGAGGCGCTATAGACAGGGAAATCAAAGCAGGCATCATTTAATATCAAATCTGGTTAATAAATACTAGGTAATAAAACAAGAAACAAAGTCCTCCCAAATCAAGACTCACCCACCTACGTGGAATAATCAATGTAAAGGCACAGATAAACTTTTCTATAATGGAAAAGCAAGGCATGAACAGTATCCTAGAAGTTCTCAAGCACAAAGTCTCATATTTACATATTTGTCTAAAAACAAGAACACTTCTTTCAGATCTCACTCTGTCCTATAGCCAAGTTCTTACATCAAGTAGTAACTGAGGTGGGCCTATGGTCCTGATATACCCAGGGCTAGATGAGGTCCTTTCGATTATCCCATCATTATGGAGAGGTTCTGGTCCCTTAAGAAACCTTTCATGTCACCTGTGCTGCCCTCTCTAGATGATAATGCTAAATCTAGTCAATTTTCTACCAGGCATGTGTACCAGTCATATCATGCTTCTGTGGTCAAAATGAGACAGGACTATCTGTTAAAGTCTATTACATCTTATAGATGTCTGCTGTTGTTTAGCAGACATGTTTTTCTCTCTTATCCTTGTAATTTTTGTTCTTCTTTTTTGCTTATGGAAACTCATTTCTAATACACTATAAAATTTTCATCTTATTTCCATCATTAACATACTACCTGTTGAAAGGGAGAAAAGAAGTAATAGATTTGACCAACATGTACAAGGTACAATCAAGATGACATTTTGACCAAATTGATCTAGGAGTTGAGGAAGAGCAAGAAATCCGGGTTGATTTCTAGAGCTCTTGCTGGATGACTGAGTAGCCATCCTTTATAAGGAAATATAATGAATTTAGTTTTAAAGGGATTATTGTATTTGAGAAGTCTGTGGAAGATCTAAAATAAAAATGTCTGATTAGGCTATTACACTAAGTAGATGTAGAATTAAAGACCTTCTGCTTAACCATGGGTTGTTAAGTATGAATGTTAATACTATATTTCAGTGAAAGTCTATTAAGGGAGGGGGAGGGGATGGGAGCAGAACAGAGAGAAATGAAGAGAGGAGAGGTCCTTAGGCACGCCAACGAATAAATGGGAAAAAGATACGAGTCTTCCAAAAAAAAGAAAAGAAATTAATGCTTGGCCCATTGTACCCTGGTATAAATATTCAGTTTATTAAACTGGGGTCTACCATGTCAAAGTGTTCCTGAAATTAATAAGGCCCCACTTGTAACTGTGTTGGGTGGACAATGGCAACAGAAATAAATGTTTTGATCTTGGACAAAGTAGAGGGTAAACAACAAGCACAGTTAGAGCTACCATAGATTTTGTTTAAAAGCTGTTTCTCTATACATAATCATTAATAGCATGCTTGTATTAGATGGGTTCTCCAAGAAGCAGATGCTAAGGTGAAGTTAAGCGTGTAACAGATTTATTGAGAAGTAATGTCTGTGAATGATAAAATGAGGAGGAAGCAGAAATGAGCAGGAAAAGCTTCAACCTGTGATATAGGTTTGACACAAATAAAAATAACTGAAAGAAATGAGGGTGCGGGTAGTAGGGGCAGGATTGGCCAGGGAGAGCCTCAGTCTATAATGCAGATTTGAGAAAGTCTTAGCCAATCACTCGGGGACTTCCAGAGCAAAGATTATTCCTTGGAAGAATTCCCCTAGGTCAGGAATGGCAGGTACTAGAGCAATCCAGTTAGAGTGAGGGCCTAAGGTTCAAGTAGTGTCCTGAAAGTTCTGAGGAGGCTGTCAGCTAACTACATCCTTGCAGCTGGACAGCACATTCTTTCCTAAAGAAGTATTAGAGCCGTGCACCTCCATAGGTGCCCACAATCCCCTCTCACTCTCAAAACTGTCTGATTTGAATGAGTTATATGGTTACTTAGGTCAAAACCATCATATCTCAGACGATTTTCTCTATACAGACATAATCTCAGTGGTTATTACAGATGTGGGTTGATACCTCAAGTGAAAACAAACTCTCTCAGCTAGAATATCATGTCTAATTAAAATACACGGTAGGGACTTCTGATTCTCTGTAATGTCAATTTATCTAAGGCAGTATCACCTCAGGTAAGGAATTCTGACTAAAATGCAATAGGTTCCCAGACTTTAAATCAGTAATTTTTGTCTGTTTGGTAGAGTCTTTTAAAACTACAATGGCAACCAGTAGAAGAAGTTAGGCTAAGAAAAGGAAAACAGGGCAATACAAGATTTCATGGTTCTTTCTCCTACTGTCAGCAGGCTTCTAAAATACACTTCTGCATATTGTAATGTGCATAGCATTATACTTTGATGTATCTTGGCTGGCTGGTCTCACCTGCTTTAGATTAGGACAGATGTGTTTAATTTGATTCTAACCACGTTTTATGGTTCCATCTGCAGTTTATGGCAGATTCAGGCAAATTAAGCTGATGCCGATTTGCGTTTTGGCAATAGAATAGAGCAATTATTTTTCCCAGGGGCGAGAAATCACTGTAGGCTAAATTTAACTTACTGTTTGCCTAGTCTTTCCACGCACTCTCCCGGGTTCTGATCGGAGTGCATGATTCTGCATGAAATCTATGTTGGCTTCATTCTTCTCACTGACCTCCTACCTGTTGCCAGTCACCTCATGTTCAAGGTGATTTAGGGACTATCTTATTTTATTTAATTACCCATTTGCAATCCATGACCTTTAACCTCAATAGCAAAGTGTGTGAGCACCTATAAAATACCGTGTAGCACTGCAGAAAGACAATGGTTAAAAGAAAAATACCTAAAAATCTAAAATAGGTACCTTTATGATTGTGGTTGTGTATTTTCTGTGAGCTTAGTATATAATTATACAACTTCTCATGCCATACAAAGAAGAAAATTCTATGTTGGTACTACTGAGAACCCAGTAGAAAGGATAGCTGGTTTTGTTCACTGATACTTAAACTCTTGGATAGTTTGTGTGTTCGGTTTTCTTTATATGTTAGTGTTTGTCTCCAGTACACATATCAGAGAATTACTGATTCATTTATCACATATTTATATGCTACAAATAAATAAGGTAGCACTCACTTTAATAAAAACCATGGGAGGAGGGGAGAAACAGGCTGATGAGATAAACAGCAAATAAAACTGGTTATTTATGACAGACAGTGAAGTGAGGCCTTCGCATGAGCTGAAAACTGAAGGATAAACTGGAGTCAGCGATACTAAAGTCTAAGGAAGAGCATTCCAGGCATAGGGAACAGCAAGTGGTCAGCCCTCATGATCAGTAAGACGGAGATCATTTCAGAAACAAAAAGGAAGACAAGGGGAAAATTCTCAATAAATGTTTATTGCCAGCAACACATTTTTAATAGAAACTCATTGATAATTTAAAGCCCATTGATCCTCTGTGCCCCTGGTAATCAAGGGCACTTCTAATAAGCTTATTCTTTATATGAAGTAAACATCTACTGGAAACATGGTGTTGTATTAATATTTACAGACTAATGTACTTATGAATTTACATGTTGAACTCTTTCTTACATGTTAATGTATTTATATAGTATTGTTAGTATATTTATGTATTGACAGAGTTATATAAATATCTTAATAATTTATTTAGATGAATGCATGCTTGTCCATTTTCTCTGTTCTTTTCAAAGTGCTGGCAGCCACCTAGAATATGTCTCCATCATCCCTGCCCTCTCTCCATTTCTGTAAACAAATTTGCATACAGATACAGAAGTAAAAGGAAAAAAGTAGTAATATATCACTCTAGCATGTTACTTTACTAACACAAGACATTATTTAATTTCTTCAATATCTTAATAAACTAAATGTGAAGGATATTGCAATACATACTTACATGTGGAAAAGTAAAACACAGAGACCATTTAAATTCATGGTTCTCAATTGTGACAATGCAGCTTTGTGCTTTACAACCTCATTTTCAATCTATTGCTTTCCCATTGAACTGTACTATCATTTCACTTAAAAACTGAAAGAAAATAAAGGTTTTGCCTTCTATTGTAGAAGTTAGAGTTTCAAATCAACCTATAAACAGAATATTTGACAAACTGAGCCAACTCTAGTACACAAGTGAGTAATAATTCTAGTTTAAATTAGATAAAGTTCATGAGAATTTGCATAATCAAATTGGTAAAACTCACAGAAAATGTTAGCACCCTTATGACTTACTGCCTGTGAAATTGTGTGGAACTAAATAAATGTCAGTTTTTTAAAATCAACAATAGCCTCACAATTTACTTTTGTGCCTCTTTAGAGACCATTTGTGTTGAATATTGATATTTCACTTGTTGAACATTCTAATGAGTTTGATGCATACATTTTGATTTAAGGCTTTCTCTCACAAATTAAAGTTTATCAGTGTGGCCAATTTAAATTTCAAATAAATTTGTTAAGAAGGTGCAATCTAATTCTTACCTTCATATGTACTTTTAAAATAAATCCTAGTTATTATTGCAGACCATCTTGCAATTTGGAAGTGTAGAGAAGGAAATAAGATACAAATGTCAATAGGAATAATTGTATCTGCATTGATAGAATCTGCCATTTTACTGGTACATCATTAGACATCCTTGCAATAAAAGACCATCCATTTCTCCACCTCAGTGTTCACAGAGTCCAAAAACAGCCATGGAAGACACAAATCAAATAAATGAACAAAGAAACCTCTTAGACTCACTCAAAACCACATTAATGCTAATTTAAAGCAGAACAGCTTTTAGATGTCATCCAGTGGTTTGCCTCACTATTTTTAAGACATTATTCTTTTTAGCTAGAGTTTCAAATGCTAAGGACATACTGGACTGAAGAAAATTAGAAGAAAATCTGCTGTTCAGTGCTGACTATTTAAATTTCACAGCTGATGACATAAGGCTTCAATCAAGGTCTACTGGATAAAAAGACAAAAATGTTTTGGGCTCTAACATTTTGAAAAAAAATATTTTTGCATATTTTGTAGTTTAAAACACTCTGGAGAGTCCCTTAAAATAACAGAACTTACAGTTTTTAGAATAGAAAGGGACATTTGAAGTGATCTAATCCAGTGGTTCTCTGCATATTAAAATCATGGTGGGGGCTGGGCGGAGGGCACTTTTCAAATATCGTATACCCAGTCCAGTTAAATCAGAATCTCTGCGGGTGGTTCCCAGCCCTCCACATTTTCTTAAAGCAATCCAAAGATCTCAATTTTTTTAAAGAAGAAGGACAAAGGAATAGGAAAAATCAAGGAAGAAAAGAATGGAGGGAAAGAGGAAGTTTGGAAGTTAGTTTGCACTTTTCTGCCTTTAATTGGGAGAAAGGCAAATGAGGAAGGTGTTTATGTGACTAGTTTTCTTTGTTAATTCACTGAGTTAAGAAAAAAATCATTTATAGGAAGCTACAATTGGTAAATCATAAATAAGGGCACTCATTATGTTAGGGAGAATAGAATAGCTACTATTTAATATTAACATGCATTCCCTATAAACATGTAATCCTTAAAAAATAAGTAGCAAAAATTTTTTAAGGAAATTCAACCATAAACTACAATTCCCAAGTATGTTTTTTTTTTTTTTTTTTTTTGAGATGAAGTCTTACTCTGCCACCCAGGCTAGAGTGCAGTGGCATGATCTTGGCTCACTGCAACTTCCACATCGAAGGTTCAAGTCATTCTCACGCCTCAGCCTCCTGTGTGGGATTACAGGCATGTGCCATTATGCCCTACTAATTTTTTGTAGTTTAGTAGATATGGGGTTTCACTGTGATGTTCAGGCTGGTCTTGAACTCCTGAGCTCAGACAATCTGCCCGCCTCAGCCTCCCAAAGTGCTAGGATTACAGGCATGAGCCACCGCGTGCCGGCCCCAAACATTTTTGACTATATTATTTCTACCTACAAAGAATATCCATTCAGTCATTAGTTAATATTTGCTGAAGCCCATCTATATGCCACTAAAAGTCCTAATTCCTGTACATATTATAGGGCCCATGATAGACAAATTCCTGTTCTCACAGAGTCTCACAAAAAGACACAAATAAGTTGACAAGTAGCTACCACTGCTTGTTAGGGCCAAGAAAGCACAAGAGAGGGCCACCAAACCCAGAACTGTGAGTCAAGAAGCCTTCTGACAACGAGCGACCTTCAGTTCGAGACCAGCATGAGCACCAGTGTTGCATAGTTTTGAGGGCTTTTAGCTAAGGGCCAAGAAGTATTGTCTTGCTATAGAAAAGGTGATGTTCCTTGATTACCTAAACGAAGGCACATCCACAGGAGTGGTAGGCATCAGTTCCAGTCTCCAGTAGGTTAAAGAACAAAAGGGGTGGGGGCCTTGGAAGTAATGATGCAATTCTTTCAAGAGTTAGATGAAAGAATGGCAGTGTGTTTTGCGGGATATACCACTGTGATTTAAGAAAATCGGGGGGGGCCAGAGTTGGCATCCTTCTCTGACACTCTCTAATTATTCTGTGTTTCTAAACCATTGTTTGCTTTTCTGAAAAATGGTAATTGGTAAAGATTAAATGATATAATGCAGGTTACAAGTTTAGTGAAGTTCCCGCAATAGAAGGGGCTCAATAAATGTTAGTCAAATACATATACAAATCTAGTGGGACACATTTTGGAAATATATTTAAAATGGCAGAAACCTGATAATGCAGATAGTTATAAGAAGCAACTACTAGAAAGAAAAGGTTAAAGATAACAGTAGAGTAAGAAGAATCAGAAGGTTGAGGGCATGTGTAAAAATACGATGAATGAGCATTGGAGTATGTATGGAAGGATTCAACTTTGACTCAAGGAGGAAGATGTACCAGAAGTTTAAGCCTGGATGACACAAACTGAGGGGGTTCCAGCCAGGAATGGTGGCTCATACCTGTAATCCTAGCACTTTGCAAAGCTGAGGTGGGCAGATCACTTGAGACCAAGAGTTCAAGACCAGCCTGGCCAACATGGTAAAACCCCGTCTCTACCAAAGACGCAAAAATTCTAGCCAGGCATGGTGGTGCACACCTGTAGTCCCAGCTACTTGGGAGGCAGAGGTTGCAGTGAGCTGAGATTGTCCATCTGCCTTCCAGCCTGGGCAGCAGAGCCAGACTCTGTCTCCAAACAAACAAACAAATTGAAGGAGTTCCCGTTTGATGTTTTCTGTATAGTAAACTGATGAGAATGTGATAGGATCAGAAGTTTGAGAAGGATAGACGGTAACATGCACCTGTAGTAAATAGAAGGCTGTTGCCCGGGTAAACACAGAAAAATGATGAAGGGAAAGTACTGAGGGCCCAGACAAGAACTGATAATGTTAACATATACCCCACCGTGTATCTGGTCAGAGCTCAACAGCTGAAGTAGTGCAGGCAGGCAGCAGATGACGGATCCAGGCTTGTGGTTTTACCAGATAAGTGTGGTGAGGGTCAATAGCAAAGGAGCGACACCTGACCACTTTACGTTTGTTGAAAAATGCGAAATATAGCTTACTGAATTTTATGCTTTTAGATTATATATTTTCATAATTATGCAAAAATTATAAACCCAGCAAACTGTTCTTTCAGAGAAGTTTGCAATTCTTCAGTTGACAGCAGAGGACAAACTAAAAGATTGAATTTGGCCACTGTATATAAATAATGCAGCACATCATGATGGCAACAGTTAGTCCATCAATCTCTGTCAAGAACACAGACTCACACCGACTTTATAAAAACAATCAAGTGCTACAAAAAAGATGAAATTCGCTGCCATGTCCAGCTGTAGGAGTTTCACAGAGCCTTCTTATTTAGATCTTAGATTGTGAATTCTGACTTTTCTGAGTGTAAGTCTGGTTAGTCACAATATAAAAATGACCTCCAGGAAAAACAAGTCAAACAGAAGTCGGTTAACTTGATCACTTACTAAGCAAAGTCACCTAAAAGAAAAGCAGAACATTTAGCTAATCACTAGATAAACCGTTATGTCAATTTTTCAGGCAGAAAGGGTATGTAATGTTAAAATTACAGAAAAAAATTGCAAAGCCTAATTTTGCACTTTAATTATATCTTATTTTAAAAGTCATAATTTAAGACAGCAGTAGAATGTCTTAATTTCAAATTACAGTATGTAAAAACCAAATGGATATCTTTTACTTGTGAGAAGTTTTACCTTATAGTGTAACCCCAACTATTTATTGCCGGGATGTTTTAAGTCACCTCATTGTAAAACACTATAAATTGTCACCAAACCTGACTACATACGCTTATCTATTTGGTGGTTGAAAAATACAGACACAACAAAAACTTTGAAAGTGGGCCTCTTCCAACTGAAAACACCCAACAGACAGCTAGTTAACTTTAGAATAGAAGTCATAATTTAAAAGTCTGGTTTAGATCTTGACAAAATTTTGTAAAAAGTGACTGATTTCATACACATCTTTTCAAACAATGTTTTCACATTAAGACATTTTATAAAAGAGTTGATATATGTTCTAATTCCAAAGAATCTCTAAAATCCTATGAGGCGAATCTTTTTATTCACAGCCACAACAGTCTTTGGGAGCAAAAACATAAATTACTTTGATAGGGCACCCCTCTGTAGACAAGCTTACTGATAAACATGAGAACAAATGAGCTCTTTAATTCTTTTAACAAACATGGAATCTGCTATTCAGATTTAATGGCTATATGGCCAATGCATTTCCTTAATGTATGAGAATTCTTGACAAGAAAAGACAACTGAGCAATTAACTCAGTGGAAGTCAGAAATTATGGGTGTTTTGTCACCTTCTTTGTTTTCAACAGGTGTCAGGTTATTACTGTTAACACTCCAATTTGCATCTTTATAGGGAACAACCTAATTGTAAAGAGAAACTCTAAGTGCCCTTTCTTCAGGAGTTACAGATGCCTTAACGGAATTCTATTAGAATATTAGTGCTTTTACACTAAGTAGCAGGTAAATATTTAGGAATTGGGACTTTGTTACCTCTCTGGGCTACCAAATAAAATGTGAATTGCTGAAAAGAAGACGTTAAGCACAGAAAGGGACAACTCTTAAGAACCTGAATATATTTGAAAACCCATTGCCTCTATTCTGTCAATAGTCTCACTGCATTGGGTCACACAACATGAGGCCTTAGTGGTATGCACTCTCTGTATCCCTCCTGTCTTCATTTTGTGATGATTTGGTCCCCTCAGATCCTTTCCAAACCCTGAGCCAGCCCCAACATAAAAGAGGAGGGCTTTATGCAGCTGTAACCCAAAGCTCAGGACCCAGCACTGGTTTATCTCTGCTATTGAAGAGGCTCTGACCTTATCTGTCTATCTCTTTTCTCATTATTTGAATTCTCTATGCAATTTTGTCAGTGACTCTCAAGGGGTGGTATGCATGCAGCTTAGTATCCTCTCGGTACAGGGCTTCAAATTGTATAAATCCTTGGGAAACTCCTATCTCAAGTCCCACGTAGCTCTGCTTTGACATGACTGTCCTGGCAAGGAACTAATGGGGGATACCTCTGATTCTCCCAGAGCTGGAGAATAAAAAAGATCTTGAACCACTTGTATATAAATCCTCTTTTCCACCCTCTTCTATCTACATTCCTATTACTTGTAACTAGCCTTAGGTCTAAAATCACACAAACTGTTCATGACCAATTTTTTTCTGGCATAAATTATGTACTTTCACAAATCTTCAAATTTCATATACCCTCAGATTCTTCTATTCCATTCAGTAGCCTATTTGTTGGTATATTTTATTATTTTATAGTAACAGTAGTCCATGTTTTTTTGTGCCTTCACTATGTACCAAAAATTATACTAAGTTTTTTATGGGTATTATCACATTTAAGCTTCGTAATATCCCTATGACAAAATTCTCTGATATGATTAACCTCATTTTACCTATGGTAAAATAAATTTTACGAATTGGTATAATTTATCCAAAGACAGAGAATAATAAATGGCAAAAGTAGTATTCACATACAAACAACATGGCTTCAGAAATGCAATCTGCGTGTTGGAATGGTTTCCCTTGCCTTTATTCTTCTTCACTGTCTCCCTTCAACTCTTCAATTTCTTCACCTTCTTCAAGGTCTCTTCATTCTCTACCCTGTGGTCAATTATTTAACATTGTTGTGTATTGCCTATGCTTCTTATCTTTTGGAAACCTTTGGCCTCTTGCATTAATCTTCTCATCACTTGCGTATGTGATCTTCCTTTTGCGAAAATGGAAATCATTTTGGGTTTCAGTCTGCAGTTACTAACATGGGTATGTCCCTTAGCATGATAACTTATCCTTTCAAGGTGGGTAATGCTTCATGTTTCTAAAAAGCAATGGCAGGCATATGATATTAGGGCAGATACCAGAATAGACCAGGTTGCAAAAAGATGCTATACAGATATATTGGTTCTGTACTGAGTTTTATTTGAGTATTACAAAAGGAACCCATCTATGACTTCTAATCTTTCTTGGAAAATTTTTTGAAAGGCCACAGCATATGAATAATAATTTGAGTTGAGAGTGGTAAGTCTTGGACAGTATTTGTTCCAAAGGAGGTTCCGTACGTATCTGAGCAAGAGATTTTATACATGAATTTGAATGGATTTATGTATATGCTCTCTTACCAAAAGAAAGATGATGATGACATTAAACAACCACATAAAAATGACAAAATATATGAAATAACAAAATGATAGAAATGGAGTCTTTGGAAGCCTGAGGTTGCACATCTCAGTAATAATTTGGCCAAAGGCTGGGCCTGGTTGCTCACGCTTGTAATCCTCACACTTTGGGAGGCTGAGGCAGACAGATTGCCTGAGCTCAGGAGTTAGAGACCAGCCTGGACAACATGGTAAAACACCATCTCTACTAACATAAATAAATTATGCCAGGTGTGGCAGGGTACACCTGTAGTCCCAGCTACCCGAGAGGCTGAGGCAGAATTGCTTGAACCTGGGAGGCAGAGGTTGCAGTGAGCCAAGATTGCGCCACCGCACTCCAGCCTGAGTGACAGAGCCAGACTCTATCTCCAATAATAATAATTATTATTACTATTATTTGGCTAAAAAGAGTTCACTGTCCTTTGATAATGATCCAATCTCAGGGCAGATGTACATAAGTGAATCATTAAAATATAGAGCTACTAGCAAAAGTAATAAGCAACTTCTGGACTACATGGCTTATGACAGCTTTTCTTCCTGTTGTGAATGATACTTTAAGCAACAAAGTCAACTATGCGTTCTCTGTGCAAATACCAATCCTTTCTGAATTGATGTTTTACTTAGAAAAATAAGATTATAGCCAGTTTACACATGAGAGTAAAATGGTTAATCACTGAAAATTTAAGAGCACACAGATTTAAAATGATACAGTAAGAATCTCAGATATAGACATCAGTATATTTTTAATTTTGGGAGGCCGAGGAGGGCAGATCATGATGTCAGGAGTTCAAGATCAGCTTGGCCAACATGGTGAAACCCTGTCTCTACCAAAAATACTAAAATTAGCTGGGCCTGGTGGCATGCATTTGTAATCCCAGCTACTCAGGAGGCTGAGGCAGAAGAATCGCTTTAACTGGGAGGTGTAGGTTGCAGTGAGCTGAGATCGCACCACTGTACTCCAGCTAGGGTGACAAAGCAAGACTCTGTCTCAAATATATATATATATATCATTTCTAATGATATATATATACATATATATATTTCTAATGATATATATATATATTTCTAATGATATGATCTATTTCCTTCAGCTAACCATTATTTGACATTAATATTAGCTTTTAATTAATTAATGTTTCACACAACGCTGCTCTATACATGAAGTTTTTCCCTTAGGTTTTTAGATAACAATAACACTTTTGTTCCACTGAGCATCTCTGATGATTCAAGCACTTTTATTGTTAGAAAAAATTAAGAAAATCACTTATACTCACAAGATTTAAACCCTGGCAGTATAATTCAGGAGCATATACTATCAATCACCACTTTATACTGTTCCATTTTAAAATTCAATACATTTTTCTAATTCTAAAAATAGTGTATGGTCACTGTAAGCAGTTCAGATAATGCAGTGATAGGGAAAGCAGAAAGCACAAATTCTCTATTTTCATATATCCCATTACTAATTTGAATTATATTCCACAAATCTTTTTCTGTTTAGCTCTGTTCATTCTAATCAATTATTTTCATTTAATCAATTATTTTCATTTATTTTAATAAAAAATAAAGACATATCTTCCTGAAAAAGTTAAAAAATATTACATGAACTTTAAATATCCTCATATTTTTGTTCCCTCTTCATATATATAGCCACTATTAGCTCTTTCTTATGTATCCTTTCTGAAAATTTATACATAATCTCTTTTATATTTCTTTGACACAAATGGACAGAAATGGCACACTGTTCCTTTCCAACTTTTTTGCTTTGAAATATGTCTCAGAGATTGTCAGCACAAAGCCATTTCATTTTTTCAGCAAATATATGGTATTCAAAAATATAAATATGTCAAAATTTATATGCAGTTCTTTATTACTGGACATTTAGGAATCCTCCATTTTTTTCCTGTTATAAACTATTATGAATCAATCACCGTAGTACAAACATCTCTGTGCACTTTTACTTGTACAGGAAATATAACCTTAGACATAGACATATCATTGAAAATGTTTATTAATTCTGCCTAGTATCCTTCCAAAAAGATTATCTCAATATAGAATACGACTAATAGTATATCACTTTTCATTATGGTTGGTGGCATTGCAGCTAGGACTGTCTCCAGATTAATTTACATTAGTGTAAGCAATATTTATGTATGATTTCTGTTTTTCCACAATAGTAATTTTGCAAGCTTGGCTCTAACAAGATGAGCTCTGAGTTCTTATCATCTGGGAGTAAACAACAGAGTCAGACCTACTTTATTGCATAACTAATCCAAAAGATACAGAAATTTGGGGGCTCTTAGAGCTTTATTCTGAACATAATCCCCAAAGTTAATGTAACTGTTAGCAATTATCCCAGACATAGGGCTAGGAAGCTAAAGAGACATATCAGTAGACACTAAAGAGTCTCCAAGTTACCTGGCCTGCCATCTTCTTCTCTAATCTCCCCAATGACCTCCACTTTGAGTTTGGGGTAACTCTGTACAGGAAATGATGAGAATTTGTTAAGATGGAGTCACTATACAAATGCTATTGGATCTTGCCAAATTCTTTGTTAAATGAAAAGGCAGTGTATGCTCTATAATCTCTCTCTAGAGTTGAAGTGAGCCAGAGAAAATTCTAGAAGGATATGTACAAAAATATCAATGTTAGTTATCTCTAGATAGTGAGGTCACAGGGATATTTAAATATTATATTCTTCATTGTGTTTATCTTTATTTATTTTGTAATGTTTTCTACAATTATATGCACTGAATTTTTGTAATAAGAAAAACATTAATTTAAAAATTCACAACATATAAAAACCCAATTACCAGCAAAGTAGAAGCAGAAACAATAACTACTAAGGTTAAATTGAAAGAAACAAAGGTTAGTGAGTATCATGATGGGCCACGAATGTTTAATATTTCCTTAATGTAGCAAATACTAAATGTGGGATCTTCAGGAGCCCAGCAAGTTCTCATTATACATACACTGCAGATGTGAAATATTTAGGTTTATTGTAGGTATTAAACTCATAAGCCTAAAGATATATACATATCTATCAGTAAATTTGCTGATACTATTTGCTTACCTTACCATGGGGTTTGTGTCAACTTACAATACCTCTTTGACAAAATTGATGTATAACTCAATTCTAGTATAATTCTTATTTTCATTAATATGTGTACTGAGAGGTTGAAATTTATATTTATTTTATTTAATTTTATTTAATTTTCAAAGTTAATAATAATATAAACACCAACAACATTAAGGCTAACTAACCATTAAGAACTAATCATGTGGCAAGCACCATTCAAAGCACATTATAAGATATTATCTCACATGATCTTCACAATAATCATATGACATGAATCACCATTTTGTGATAAAAAAATAGTTAATAAAAAGTAACTTTCAACTTTAATTCCTTATTCTCTGGCCTACAGCCTGACAGAAAGAATGAAGTGATATCTATTGAGAAGGCAGACATAAAAATAATCTAGAAACATAAATAATGGTCTAGATTCCTCATATAGCCAAACCTGAAAAAAATCCCTAGTCATTCATCCATCCCTCATTCATTCAAAGAACATTTACTGTGCTCCTACTGGATTCATGGCCCCGGGTTAATTCGTGTGAGTTATACCACAAATTTATAACACAGTCCTGGTCTACCCAATTTATGCTATAAATTTTATCTAAATAATTTAAAATTCGTCTTTTCTGAGACTTTCTATAAGAAGAGAAATAGACAAAATTGACTCTATTTGAAAATACCACATTATTAAGTATTGTAATATGAAATTAGATGTGAAATTAGAATGCCCCTTTAACTGTTGCTTAAATAAAGAAGAGAGTTAGTCTATCACAGAAGGAAAATTAATGCTGATGTTGAGAGAATCCCTTATAAATGATTTATGTGCCTTGGGTTGTCCCCATGAAGCCCTCAGTCACTGATACGTTGTAAGCTACTGAAATTTACTTTACCTCTGAAAAAGAAAATCTATTTTATGTTCACTTAAAAGCCCTTATCAAGTTTTTCACTTTGATTAATGAAATTATGTTTCATGCTTTTTCAAGTAATTACTTAATTACTAAATCAGCTACAATCCAATACCATTGGGGATAAAATTCAGTTTTAGTAACTTTATAGTCATGATAAAATCTAGAAGCATTTCCAGGGTCGATATAGAAACTCCTCAGGCAGGATGGCATAAATTGACAGCAGTTGAAGGAATTACAGACCACATCCTCAACTGTGGAATGATTCTGTTTTGGATACATAGTTACTGCTATTTTCTCAGAAGATTTTCTTGTAGCTTTTCTTCTTCTTGGCTTAATTTTAAAAAGTTTTGTTTTGTTCTTTTACAAGATGAAAATTTGAAACTATTGACAATGTACTGTTTTAAAATGCGGGGTTAAAAGCTCACGAGGCCAAGCGTATGCAATAACAAGGCTCACACTTAGGTTAGCCTTTATGGGCTTTCTTGTAACTTCTTTATTTGTTAATGTGAAGAAGGAAATACAATTATTTATATTTTTTGAATCTAAACATAGCTTTTTTAATAAGAGCTTAAAAATCTAGAAACGAGATCAATTTGAATTTAAAAATCATCTAGTTACTACCTAGGTAAATTTGTCCAAATCCACATAATTTATTTAATTTCATTGTCCTAACGTATGAGATAAAAATATAATAAATACCTCACCAACCTCTACATAATTGTCATAAGGATAAAAATAAATGCTGAAGTCCTTTTTCAAGTATAAGAAGGTTTTAACTTATTTTTCAAAGATTTGTTGATATTAATAAGGAATTTATTATTTCCTATGTACTAGGAAGCACATCTAGTAACTACACATATATACGTAATTATATACATACACATATATATAATTCATTTAATAGACAACATAAACATGAGGTTGGCATTAATATCAGCATTTCACAAATGAGAAAGTAGTTGTAAGAGGATTAGGATTTTTAGAATTTTGTCCAATAAATACAACTCATAAATGGTATAATTCAACACCAGGCTTACTGAGCTATCTGACATTCTATGCTAGGGTGACAGTTGCTTTGAAATCCAAAAGAACCTGAAATTGAACATTTGGAAAGAAGTTGTCATTGTTATCCGAATACATTTTTAAAACAGCACTATAAAAATCCTAATTATTTTCACAAATGTAAAATGGAAGAATGAATTAATTTTTTTCTGTAAGCTGCCATGATAGAGGTCTTGGTTAATATTTTCTAAAGAAAATGGAATGTATGGTTACCACATTGTGTCAGTGTTGTATCATTTCAGAAATGTATTAGCTTGGGAGTGGCCAGTGTCTCACCCTCTGTTTCTCTACCATTTTCTCAGCTTTGCTGTTCTCCAGTACCTAGTTAGGATTAGAGGCATTTTTCATACAAGGCTAAAAAGATGAAAGCAGTAATTACAGATTCACATCCAAACCCCATGATATCCAGAAGTCAAGAGAGTAATAAGCATGCTTAGCAAGAGCAAGGAAATCTCTTTTCAAAAAGAATTGGAAACTTTTCCCTCACTGCATTTTGGCCATCAATGTACAATGCACATTCCTGATCCAATTCCCATCTTTAGGGCACTAATGGCCCTAAGCCTGAGTTCTTGAATCAGTCACTCTGCCAAAGAGAAAGGGATTTCCTTTAGAACAATTGCTCTGCTCTCCTTAGGCAGAGCAACACGAACCTGCTAATAATGAACTCTGTTGAACTCCTGGGTTCAAACCTAGCTTTCCCACATTCTTAAGTCACTTAATCTCTTTGTGTTTTGCTCCCACATGTAAAAAGTGTCTGCCTGATTAGGTGTTAGTGGGAATTAAAGATGTTAGTATTCATAAAATTCTTTTTAAAATGCTTCACACATAAAATAAGTGTTACTCAAGTCTTAAATGATCCCATGAAATCTGCTGGAATAGTAAGACACACAGCATTGCCACAGGGGCCTAAAATTTCTCAACCACACATCTTTTGTTTTAGAGTTCTCCATGCAAATCTCTCCTTTAAGGTCTATTTTCACTTCATCAATATTTCTACCACACTCCTCACACACAGGGTGACATTAGCACCACAGTTTGTCTATTTCCCATGGTGCTGAATTCTTCCATGCCTCTAAATAGTTCTACATATCTATCTCCTTGTATTTGCTATACCTTTACAATATGAAAAGAGGTTAGGTCACCCTGTTTAATGCTTGTACAATTCTTTATTATAATTCCAATCCTTGTTAATATTCTTCCCAATCTGTACATCTATGCCTTGTTGTCAATATTCTGTCAAGATTTTGACAACAGGTGAGGATGAACTGACCTATTTTTCCACTATCTTTTTATGGTACGTTCTATTCGTGATGTCCATCTGCTTTTCCTCCAGTTGTTACAGTTCTGATTTGAAAAGTGCTATTTGAATTTGAACATCCTAAAAGTATTTTACTAGTTTATTATTATTATTATTATTACTATTTAGAGACAGAGTCTTCCTCTGTCACCCGACTGGAGTGCAGTGGTGCACTCATAGCTCATAGCAGCTTTGAACTTCCAGGCTCCAGTGATCCTCCTCAGCCTAGCAAGTAGCTAGCACTACAGCCATGCTCACCACGCTGAGCTAATTTCTAAAATTTTTTTGTAAAGACAGAGTCTGACTCTGCTCAGGCTGGTCTTAAACTCCTGGCCTCAAGCAACCCTCCAAACTTGGCCTCCAAAAGTGCTAGGATTACAGGCTTAATGTCACACCAGGCCCTAATATATTTTAATATCATTTTTACTCCTCAACATTTAACCTTTTTATGGTCACCATTTTCCAGTAACATTCTAGACCAATTTTCACAGATATTGAGATGATTTTAAGTAGTCGAAAAATGTTTTATGTATTTATTTTACTATTCATTAGAAAAAATAAAACTAGCATATGAAATCTGTTTTAAGAATGTTATTGTTAATTTTATTTTAGTAAAATGTGGAACAGTTTTTTAAATGTTAATTTTTACTTGAAATGGTGGTCCCTTCAAGTTAGTATAAAATATATTCATAAAATTTCAGAGACAAAAAGGACCCCAGAGACTGTATTATTCATCTTTGCTCTTTAAATGTTTAAAAGGAGGTCTAGAAATGTAGTGACAAGTCACACAGCCAGGTGGCGGCACAGTTTTGGACTGGAATCTTAATCTCCAGATCCCCAAATCAGTGTTAGTTTGTTGGTGGTTTTACCGTACCGAACCACCTACTCCATAGTTATTCTTCTGTTAAGGGTGGAAAAAACTGTGGCTCTAAAGTGCTAAGGAGTGACTAGAAACCAGTTTCAATGGGTCAAGCCCCATACTATGTCTTCTATCTGCTAAGCCACAAATATGAGAATATGACAAAATCCATTTTCCAGTTTGCATATAGTAGAACATGTTTACTGTCAAATGTGAAAAATAATTATCACAAAAATCTTGTACCAGTTTTTTTATTTCTTACCTAAACCACTCTTATTTAAAATAGTTTGTTCTTTTACCAGCAAAAGAAGGAAATTAGAGGTAGCTGTATAAAATGTATTATCATTCTCTTAGTAATCAATCTCAATTATGTGTAAGTTATAATTTGTTTGTCTCATTTACAAATTGAATTTCCACTGAATACTTTTCACTTATTTCCAACTGAATTGGTTTTAGTGTGGGATATCTGTGCTAGATCATAAAAGAACTCTCTGGGAGTTCTTTAGCTTTATTCTTAAGGCAATCTAAAGAGGTGATAATCTAGAATACTTGTAGCTCAAATAAGTGATTAAAGAAGCATCATTATTCACAGCCAGTGGATATGAAAGGATTGCAACAACCAGGCAAACATATTAACTGAGTCCCTAGAGGGAGGAAGTGAGTTATTTTGAGAAATGCATGCTCCAAAACAAAGATCTGATAGGTAAAATGCAAAAGTAAATCCTGAGCATCAACGTTTTTCTTGTCACATGCATCTATTAACTCTAGTTCAGGGTCTCATTATGGAAAGACTGAACTACTTTTTTATTCATTGGATTTACTCATTTGCTGCAGGGAGATTTTCTACTTTACATTTATCATTGCATGTAAATATTACTATTCAGTAAATATTCTGCTTGTGTTGCTGAGATTTCAGTTTCTTGCTGTCCTAAGTCTTTCAAAGCCAGAGTCATCCACTGTTTTCCTTCCTACACACCTTTCTGGCCCTTTGTGGATTGTTCTTTGCCATCTCATCCTATCTTATCTCATTCTTTTTGTTGGCTGCTTATTCATATGCATTTGTATGTAGAACTTTCAGTTTGCTTAAAATTACACAGAAAATCCCCAAATGAGAAATATGGCCCTCTTGCTGCAATTCAGTTTTAGAAGACTGGTATGAGAGCATGCCTAAATTTATAGTCACACAAATTTTTTAAAATATATACACTTTTTAGATGATTGTAAATTTTGAACATAAATCCAAGATGCGCTTTCAGCATTGTCAGTTCTGGTAGTTAATTCTCCCCATATACAGTTCTTAATCTCTAACAATTCTTTAATTGCTTTTCTGTAAATTTTCAATTGTTTCCTTCGTAATCTATCAACTCTCAAGCATTTGTTTTGTGATCTGTGGATTTAGATTACCAATGTCTTTATTTTCTCTTTGTCATTGCTTTGACGATATACTTTTTTAAAAAAATTGGGACGGACTCTTTCTCTGTCACCCAGGCTGGAGTGCAATGGTGTGATCTTGACTCACTGCAACTTCCGCCTCTCAGGTTTAAGCAATTCTTTTACCTCTCTCAGCCTCCAGAGTAGCTGGGATTGCAGGTGCATGCCACCATGCCCAGCTAATGACTTTTTTGTATATTTTAGTAGAGACGGGGTTTTGCCATGTTGGTCAGGCTGGTCTTGAACTCCTGACCTCGTGATCCGCCCGCCTTGGCCTCCCAAAGTGCTGGAATTACAGGTGTGAGCCACTGTGCCTGGCGGATGATATAATTACTGACTTTATGTTAAAGTCACGTATTTTTAGTTCTATATAGCACACTCAAAGAATAAATAAACTATATTAGGCATCTTTTTAACCATTTAAACTTTTCAAACATATTTCCCATAATAATCATATGTTGTTATTCTGTAATCTTAGCCCCCTTAATACCAGTAGTCTTTAAAATGCTAACTTACTACATAAAGTAAACCATTTTTTAAAAGTTAAAAAGCTTATGTCACTTTTTGCAATAAATATTTTAATTATTGACTGCAATGAATGGAATGCTTGTGTCCCCTCAAGATTCATATGTTGAAATTTTAAGCCCCAAGGAGATGGTATTAAGAGGCGGGGCTTTTAGGCTGTAATTAGTGTCCTTATAATAGAGACCCCAGGAACCCCCTTGCCCTCTCTGCTACATGAAGTTAACTGAGAAGAGAACCTCTGCTTCTGAGGAAGCAGACCCCCACATTCACAAAATCTGTGGACACCTTGATCTTGGACTTCGGGCCTCCAGAACTGTGAAAAATAAATTTCTGTTTTCTTGTAAGCCACCCAGTCTATATTATTTTGTTACAGCAACCCAAATAAGATACTGATTCTTTGCTATTTTATGTTGTATGAAGAACTGCATTTATTTGTAAAAATACTACCATTTACCTTCACTTGTGTAGCCACACAAATTGTAGTATACCCACAAATGTGTAGCTACACAAGTTGTTAAGAAATATACTGTTTACTGCCTAACATTTATAACATATAGTTCAGCATATCATAGCTTTTCATTGATTCATTCACTCAACATATATTTTAAGCACTTACCTTTGTCTCACATAGTGAAATAGCAACTTATCATAGATATATATTGTACATTTCTACCATTTACATAGAGGCCTTGTAAAATATTTTTTTTCTGAAAAAATCAGGCTAACAAAAATCAAATAAAATTCATTATTTTAATGTAGAAATCCTTTTTAATACAGGAAATCAAACCCCTTTCTTTGAAAGTTAATTCACACGATAATGTAATTATTGGAAAATATGTATGTCCTTTTGTTGTAGTATACCCCAACATACAATCCCTGAATATTCAACCTTTTAATCTCTCCATCCATGTGACTAGAAATCTAACAACACCTGTTTGTGTGTAGCGTATTTTCCCCAAATAAAGTGGTTATGCAAATATCTTTTCTCAGTCACAGCTCATATCAATCACGTAGTCTAGTTTGTTGTCTCTGTTTTACAAATATAAAGTTAGATGCAAACAGACAAAAAGGGGAATGTCTAAGAAAGATTTTAAGGATGAATAAGAGTTTATGAATCAATGGTAGATGGAAGGGGGAGAGCATTTTAAACAACATGTGGAAAAGAATGAAAGCATAACATTTCAGAGTGTGTTTCACTCTCTCTTCACTGTGTATTTCATTCATTCCTCCAAATCACGGCATCTGTTACTAAATACAGTAGATGAACTAGAGAGAGAATAGTTGTTTTTGTTTTTCTAGCATCCAACCTGGCATGAAATAGAGATCAAAAATTATCTGGACTTCTACAGAGTCAGACGAGTAAATGCTTCCTTAAAGTTCCACACACTGTGGTAATAGCTAAAAACTCTGATATTCTCATTTTCATTCTTGCAACACAAATCAACATTTTGAGGACCTACTATGCGCTCAATATTATATCAGGTATAGAAAAATGTCTGACACTCCCCGATATTGAAGAAAGGAAATAATAACATATTTTGTATGGGTCTACTGTTACTTCTTAGATTCTAACCTAATCTTGAGAAGAACAAATTTTTCTCCACGTAATGAAAAAGAATAGTGCAAATTGTCAACGCATAACACATTTGCCCTGCCAAACTGCCTTTGTTTAGGTAAATGCGGATGTGCTGACTCCTCTCCCAGAGGATCAAGGATTCCCCATCTTGTGTCCTCCTGTTTTCTTTGGTATTTCTGACATGGAATGGCTAAAGATTGTCCCTACTCCTGTTTCCTGCTGTTCTTGAGACCACACAAAGGAGAGTGTGGTGTAATTTAAGGGATAAATGCTTTAGGCACCGCATCAATCTGTTTTAATGCCCTCCCCCCTCAGATTTACTACTTTGAGCCTTGTTACCTTGGGAAAAGCCCTTTATGCCTCAATTTTCTTTCTATATTTAGATTAAGAGATTTAAATGGGATACCAGCATAATACATGCAAAGTAACTGGTACAGTTCCTGGTGCGTAATGGTATCAATGGCTATAAATTTGCTACCTCCCTTATCCTTTTTCATGAAAGAAAATTTATTCAAAGGCTGCCATATTATAAAGGTCATTGAGTCCGATTCCCTCCAGGAAGCAGGAATAATTCAAATATATGTGGGTAATCACATCAAAGTAGTTTCTTGACTATTAGTAGGCCCAATCAATAAAAATAAATCCTGCACTCTCCTAGAGAAGTTTTCTTAACATCCCAATGACTTGCTAAAAACTGTTTACTTATATTTACTTATGGGAGTCCTGCCATCTAGATTAACATAAATACTGTAATCTACATTCTACATATACATTTTTTGGTTTGTACACAATAGTATTCACCAAGATTAGGATCACTGTATTTGCTAAACCCCAGATAGATGAAGTTTTATGAACAGATTATGCTATAATGTACATATCTCAAAACTGTTTCATTTTAATTTGTAGTCAAAGCTACTGTTTACTTTGAATATAATACTTTGCTGTTTGTTACCTTGCCTCTCAGGTTCTAATTTGGATGAATGCCTTGGTCTAAAAAAGAGTGTTGCCCTTCACTATCACTCTTCCTTGTCCTTTTTTTACTACTGTGACCCACTTCTCAGAGTGAAATCATAGGGCAGAAGCTTCGATATTTCTTCTGCCCTTCTGCTGACACTTTTGCTTTTCCAGCTTCCGTTCCAAAATTGTTTAAGCATTTTACTGCTGCACATTCTCTCCAGACACCCCTGGAATTCTGTACTAAAATAAGCATTCCTTTACTGCCAATAAACTGATACACCCAAGTACTTAATCTCTGGGGTCTCTTTGCTGCTATTTAATGTACCATTGCTCATGAATTGATGCTGTCCAGCTTTCACAGAAGACTGAAAACCGATCATTTCCTTTGCTTTATGGTGCTTGACGCTTTGGCCACATTTACTTTTCACCCTTCCCACGTGACTTGTATCACCGAAGGGCAATGGCTGAGTAAGAGAGAGGCAAAATGTAATGTTTCTACGTCTTGGCTTTCTACAAAATGCCTAGCAAATAATTGTTTCCTTGTGATGTCCCAGGAATCATGTTCCTCATTGCCCTTCTCTTCCCTTCCCTTTACTTTACTGAGTAGGAAGGAGTGTCATTTAGAACGGGGGCCTTCAACTCCCAGGCCGTGACTGGTACTGCCTTCAGTTTCATCTCCTTGAAAATGATACAATTAAATCAGATAATGATCTCCAGCAGCATTCATTCAATGGTGACTATTTTACTAGTATGTTCTAATGATCCAGCATCTCTATAGTGTTTTCCATACAGTTATTCTACCTGTCTGTATGCTTTTCTTATCAGACAGTATTCTTATAGCTATTCATTATGATATTGCCTTTACTTCTTTCTAGTGAGCCATTATCTGTGAATATATTTTTTAAATCACCTTTTCATACCATGACTCTCGGCACTGCACTGTAGTTAAGAATGTGAGCCCTGGAATTCTGTCCTTATCATAGACTAGTTTTGTAACTTTGGAAAAATCATGTAAGATCTATACTTCGGTGATCACTTCTGTAAAGGAGAAAAATCTAAGCCAGGCATGGTGGTTCATGCTTGAAATCCCAACACTTTGGGAAGCTGACGCAGGAGGATGGCTTGTGCCCAGGAGTTCTAGACCACCCTGGGCAACATGGTGAGACTCCACCTCTACAAAAACATTTAAAAATAGCCAGGCATGGTGGCACATGTCCATAGTCCCAGCTACTCAGAAGGCTGAGGGCTGAGGTGGGAGGATTGCTTGAGCCTGTGAGTTTGAGGCTACAGTGAATGAAGATCACCCACTGCCCTCCAGCCTGGGCAACAGAGCAAGGCTCTGTCTCAAAAAAAAGAAAAAAAAAAAAAAAACAAGGAAATAAAAATCTTAGCATCTAACTCACAGGATCATTGTAAAAATTAAATAAGTTAATGTTTACAAAGCCCTGAGAACAGTGGTTGGTACATATTAAGTGTTCAATAAACAACCATTATTATTATCCACTACAATTTTTCCATGTCCTATTTAAGGAAACTTGTAACTTTTCTGAAATCTAATGCATTCCCTTTTTCTTATCAGTTTGTTCTCATTCAATTCTGACTATTTCTTATCTTTACTGTTATCAACAGAATTCAAAACATGACTTTCAAAATTTCTGATATTTTATTCATAGGCTACAGTCTAAATCAGTTTAAAGTAGAAAAATAATTTGACTGCAAATGGAGGAATGTGGGTTCTATCCTGTCTGACATCACTTCAAGCCCGAGCACATTATTCATTTACCTTTTGAATGCCTTTTGCAACCCATGTTCCCTTTCAGTAATGGGCAGTCCACTATAGCACATTTTAGATCTCACTTAAATCTGACTCATGTTTCTATCTTATCCTAATGCCATAATCCACATAAAGCACTCAGCAAAGTATCTAATCAGTGCTTTAAAAATGTTAGCTGTTAATATGGTTTGTGGGTAACATCTGTGATCACAGTGTGGAAATGGCCAGTACACATTTTGTCTTTTTCTGCATGGGCAGTTGTGTGTATACTCTTGAGTCCAGCTTGTTTTCTTCCGATTATGACAACCAGAAGCTCTTTAATCTAATCCTGGCTCTGCTAGGAATAAACTGTACCCCCGGCAGTCCAAATTCTTATTTTAAATTATGAGATATTTGAAGAATACAAAGAAGTATGAAGAATAGTATAATGAACACCCATGTATCTACCACCTAACTGCCAAATTGCAGCATATTCAGCTTTTATTTTACATATTTTGGAGGCAGCAAACCACATTGCCCTGTGTGTACCTATACAACAATCCTGCATGATCTGCACATGTACCCCAGAACCTAAAGTACAATAAAAAAAAAGAAACAAAACATAAAAGATGTAGTTCTAAGTCTGTGTGCACTCCTCTTTTATTCCATTCCTTTCTCTTGCACTTTTTTCAGAAGCCGCTAATACAATTTTTTATATTTGTAATATTAATGCATGATTTGTACTTTTATCACACAAATATGTATCCCTACAAACCTAGAGATCTACCTTGCTTTATAAATTTTATGTATTTTATCAACTTTCCTTCTATATATTGCCTTTTTTACTGAAACAGTGTTTTTGAAATTTATCTGTGTTTACCCAGAAAACTTCAATTCATACACTGTAGTTGCTTTATAGCATTTTACTATATAAATCTACCATAATTTACTTCTTCCTTCTCCTGTTTATGGATATTTGGGATTGAAGTTTTTCCTGTTTTTAGTAATTACATTTTAATACATTTTTCTTTGCACACTGTGTAAAAATTTATTTTGGATATATACCTACAGATAAAGTAGCAACATCAAACAATGTGTATTTACTGAACTATTCTCAAACTGTTTTTCCAGAAGTGGTATCTACTCACATTCCCACCTCAGTGCGTTAAAGTCTCTACTGCTCATACCCTCAGATTTTATTATTTGTGAATCAATGAGTATAGTATCATTATCAATGCATTGTTTTAGTTTGCATTTCTCTGATTTCTGTTCAGCTTTCTTTTGTTTACATTGAGGAAGTTGGAATATGTAGTTAAGTGTATAATATTAATATTCAGTAATTGTTATTTCTTCTTCAGTATGTTTCACACACTTTTTGAAAAACTAGTACAGATTGATCATATTTTATCATTGAATTTGTTCTTGGAATTATCTAATCAAATGTTACGTAGGAAAGATAAAAGGATATTCATAAACTGCATCTGTTTCTTTATTTTTTTAACCAATGTTACTGTAAAAAGGTAAGCTGGTAACGTTTATATTGGACTAGTGTGTTCAGTATTCATATGTAGGAGAAAATATAGAGCATAAGAAACATATAAAAGAGCTGACTATAAATATCCACTAAGCAAGGCTACAGTTTATTCCCAGTTGCACCATCCCATACTGGTATTTAATAGATGGCTGCTGATGATACAATAATCATAACATCATGGTGATAATCACTATAATAATTATAAGATCAGTTAACTATTCATGTTTATGAGTTAGGCTCAGAGACTGCTGTGATTATGGTTGACTGCTCTCTTTATAAAATCACAATTTTCTTCACCCTAACTCTGCTTTTATTCCCTAATAACAAAACTAAGATAACTCTGCATTTGCTGAGATATCCTGAAAGGCTTCTATTTTTAAACCAAAGTATGCCTCTAGGTTTTCCTTCGAAGGCTATTTTAAATGAAACCAGTCTACAGCTGAAAAACCTTCAGTGGTGCAACACTGAGTTTAAAACAATCATCTCAATTATTTAGAACAGCACACAAATCCCCGTCCACATTTCTAAGGATATTGAACACTACTACTTACAATTCACAAATCTTCCTCAATCTCTCACCATTACTGGACACTACAGTACATTATCTCTTCTGGAAAAAAAATAATCTTTTACATATATCCCTTCTGTCCTAGCATATATTCCTAGTCTTTTTCTTCCCTGTAAGTTTTTTCTTTGTTTTGTTTTTCCACTAGGTATCTTAAGTCATATGTCTCTATGACGTCACGAATTTATTATCTTCAAAATTGAACATAAGCTCCCTCAAACCACCCCCTGAAACTTTTCAGTGAAAAGCACACCATTCATCCAGTTGTACAGTATCAGGTAGAGGAACCCCTTCCTCTCATTCCCAGAATTCAATCTGTCACCAAATCCTTTTCACATTCTACCTCCTAAAGCATCCTGGTAGGTACCACCTCACTTCCTTCCACCTCTTCTCTCAACACCATCATCACACCTCACCTTTTTATTTCAGTTACTCCCTTTGCCAAGAATCTCCACCCTCATTACTATTCATTTTCTCCCCAGGTCTTTTTAATGTGCATGTCTGTGATTTGTCACATTCATTAGCCATTTGGGTTGTTTAATTTGCCTATTTTTAAAACAAAATGCATAGTCAATCTCTGTAAATTTTCTATATGTATACGTTTATTCTACTTTCAGCTCCTTTTAGTCTTTATCTCTTCACTGTGAGCTGACCTTTCCAAGTCCCAATTGTCTTCTTTGCCTGGCCTCCACACTCATGAGTGGGGCAGTAATGCCTCCCAGAAACCCCATGACATTTCTCCTAGGGGCATAGCTACTATACCCCTGCACTTGTCCTATTTACTGGTCCCCTGTGGTTCAAGACCATGAAATCTTTGAGGACAAAGGCCCATTCTTCCTCACTTTATCACCAGCACCTAGAATACTACACAAGCCATCATCATTGTTCAAAAAATCTCAGCTGCAATAATTGGCTTAATCGATCTCAAAGTATTGATATGTCCAAGGAGAGGAGTGTTTTTGTTGCATTTGACTAAGTAATGTTTCTGCTTGGAATAACAATAATGTTAATTTCAAAAAGTCTTTAAATACTTTTGTCCTAACCTCATAATTGAAAGTGATGCAATAAAAACAAAAGATTAGAGGAATTCAAAGACCAAAGATCATACATGGAAATAGACACTGCAGCAAATTGTTGTAAAGCTATCTTTGTTTTCAGTATAAAAAAGAAAATTCTATCCCATTTCTTCCTAAAAGGTATATTTTTTTATTTGCTGTTAAGTATCATTCACCATCCAGAAAACAATGGGGAAAAATCTACAAACACTATCATTTTCAGTGACATTCTGTGTACCAGAGAATGCTCTGTGATGGGTTGAAGTTTAGCAAAACAAACATCTGTCACAAGAAGTCAATATCTACAAGAGTGTTTCTAAAGGCATATGTAAGTAGTTATTCTGTGTTAAATAGCACTATGATTAGAGTATATTTGAATCATATACATGAATATGCATAATAGTGAATTTGAATGTTCCTGAATAAGTGGGCCCCTTTTAAGTGTCAAAAAAGCATGAACACTCACATAACCTGAATTGCACTTCTAATACTCATTGAGTCTAAGAAAAAGCTTCCTGATAAAAATGCTACCATTGAGTAAATTTAAATTTTCTAATTCCAACAGAGATATGTGTGCATGTAAACCATATTACATATGTTTGTGTGAACAATATTATTTATCTAACCTACAAATGCTACTTTGCTTACATAAGATTTACTCATCAGAAGCCAGTTGGGAGCTACAGTATCTCATATTTAAGAAGCATAAGTGGTTAGAAAGCAGGAACAATGTCTTAGAGGGTTCTACTTTGCTCGTGCCTAACAGGATGCCTGGCAGGTATAAAAGCAGTAGATATGCAATAAATGGCCAGTTGAGTGAACCAAAACACTTTGTCTTTAGAATATTATACAATTAATGTTGTTCATACTTACCCAAGACAAAATATATTCATGAAAGGAAACCATAGTAAAAAGATTAGCTTATGTCAGACTTGGGTTCTGGGTTCCTGAAAATAAATTCGCATGTAGTTACTAAGATGTTTGGTCCTACTTGGTATGCACTGCTACACTTTCAATGATGGTGGCTGCTTTCACCATGGATTTAATGAAGGGAGTGACGGACTGTGGAAGGCTTCAGATAGAAAGTCTTTACAGGGAAAGTGTCAGGGTGACCGTTCTGTCAGCGGCACGTGGGATCCAGTGGCACTGATTAATTTCAATGCCAGTGCTTTATATGGAAATGGGGAAACATGTAGAGCACAGAATTGAAATTATATTATATGTGTAGTTCCTTTTGCCTGTTTGAACATTATTGCTGGTGGCCAGAATCTCAACCTATATAATCCCATGGGAATTTTTTTCATGGATTCACCTAAGATGAAACTCTTGTCCTGTATCTTTAAATTCTTGCTTTAGCTCTAGGCTTACTGTGAACTCTATAGTCTGGCTGCATAAATATTCCTGAGCTTTGGCTTTGTGCACCAAAGTCTCCTGAGAATAGCATAGGCAGTAGATTGCAGTTATGGATTTTTTAAATGTTTTAATTTTGTGATAGCATGTATTTTCACAAAAACCAATGTGTGCTTTAGCTTGCTACACTTTCTCCATTCTATGTGTTTAGATGGAAGAGAGTAGGGAGTCATAGAGCCTGCCATTATTTAGAAGAAAAAGACATAGGTGTCCATGTGAAAGAGCAGAATATTTATTAATGGAAAACAAAATAAATAAAATACTCTCTAAAGTATAAAAAGACTATTCAGCAATAAATCTTGCAGTACAGGCTGATATGCAGTGCTTAAGGTCTTATCAAGCCTATATTGAAGGAATTTAGTAGACAGTTACACTATGAATCAAGACAATATATTTAGCATATACTCTGGGTGTGCTTGCTTTTTTATTTTGTTAAACTTTCACCAGACTTTGACCACATTATATATCTAGCTGGAGTCTTTAAATAAGGGAGCCATGATTTTACGTTTTGTATACTTTATGACTTATTAGGTAAAATGGGGCAATAGAATAAATGGAATAATGCAGGGTTTATTTGTTCTTTCTGAAGGTTTCAGATACAATTATTTCTCCTCTCATGGTTTTTCTTTTGCCCTCATAAATCAAGGCTCTGCACCTCAGGTTAGAATCAATTAGGCTGATCCTCAGCTGTTCAGTACTCAAGGTTCCCAGAGAGGCAGCCTGTATGTACCTGCTCTCCCCACTGAGGTTTTAAGCTGAACTTCAGGAACTCTGCCCAGCCTTTGGGCCAGACACAGTATTTCAGTAATGCTAGTGTGCAGAGGGCTAGTAAGTGAAAACTTCTTTCATGGTTTAGTGAAAAATCTACCGGTGCTCTTTTAAAAAAGAATCCCCTACCTGAGATGCTTGTGACCAGAAAATAACTCTGGCAATTAGAGAGGAAGGTAGCCACATAATGGGAGATGTAGAGACTTTGGGTTGGTGATTATTTACATAATAATATTGTTGAATGGTATAATGGATGCATATGTTCTATAGAGCTAAGGCTGTATTTATCCACTCACCTTATTTTCATAAGACATATACAATAACCTAATTTCTAAAGAAAAATGTGCCATGTGGATTCTTTATACAAGAATGAGAGCTTATTTTTGGATGTAATAAGAAATGTGAAATTATTTTAAAAGGAGAACTTATTATTAAGAAAATAAGATGTGAGTATTTCTTTTCCAAAGGTGTTGGCCTTCTCTGTGGCATATCTCCAGATCATCGTTAGCAGGACTGAGTTGAATGAAAATGAAGTAAACAATAGTACTGCTTTTCAGATTCTGAGTAACTTGCAATATTCAATTTGTAGTCATATCAGCATTTATATATTTGTCAGAATGATTGCTAATACAATTTCAAATTCAGGTTGAATTTTGAAATTAACAAAACTACACAAGCTTAATGAACATTAGGGATTAAAATGCAAGAATTTCTATACCATAGAAGGACATACACACAGGCCTGCTTTTTACATGGTCACAGGGGGAAAATGAATTCTGTGAAATCAAAAACGTGGCTAAATACAGCTGTCAAGTCTTAGTCTTCGTCTTAGTTGACCAATGAGCAGCGTTAGACAGAGTTGAACGCTGACTACTCTGTGAAACATTTTCTTTACTTCGTTTCCAATACACATTTTCTTTGATTTCCCCCTACTTCTCTAGCCATCCTTTCTTAGCAGGTTCTTCCTCTTCCTCTCTAACTCTTAGTTTTAGAATGCTCCAGGGCTCAGTCCCTGCACTTCTTGTCTTTTCTACTTATACTCATTCCCTTTGTGACTTCAAATAGTCTCCTGTCTTTAAATACCACCCACAGACTGAGGACTCTTTACCATTTTTGATTTATCTTCTAAAGCCCCAGATTTATACTTACAAACTCACTTGGATGACTAAGCTGCCTCTCAAATTTAACATGTCCACACACCTGATCATTTCCTCAGACCTACTTTTCCTGTTGTCTTTCTCAGCAGTGAACGTCAACTTCATTCTTCCAGTGGCTTGGGCCAAAAGCCTTAAGCATTCATGACTCATCACTTTCTCTTACACCCACAGCCTCTCTGTGGGCAGTTTATATTGCCTTTACCTTCATAACACATCCAGAATGTGACCATTTCTCACCTCTACACTTCTAACACCCGAGTTCAATCCATAATCCTCTTTTGCCTGGGTGACTGCAATAACCTCCTAACTGATTTCTTCGCTTTTATTTTTTATTCTTTCACTATCTTCTCTACATGCAGCAAGACTGATTTTGTTAAAACATGTCAGATTATGCTTCCCCTTTGGTTAAAATTCTCAGTGTGATTATGAAATTCCAAAATTTAGCAGGGAGTATAACACAGGCCCTGACCAATTGAAATTCATGCTAACATCCACCTACTAAGCCTGGACTAATATCTACCAAGAAAGTATCAACTGTACTCAGAGGGCTTCACATCATGCTGTCATCTCACTAACCCTCATCTCTCCCTCTTCTCTCCCTTACTCAGTGTGCTACAGTCCATAGCCTCCCTTGTCATTTCTCAAACACTTCAGCCATGCATTCACCTCAGGATCTTTCCACCTAAACACTTTCCTCTGTTTGGAACACTTTTGCTCCAAGCAAGAGTCTTCATCTTCTTTAGGTCTTTACTAAGAAGTTATCTTCTTAGAAAGGCTTCCCTTGACTACTCAACTTAAAATTGTAGGTGGTCCTGACCCCAAATCCTGGGCTTCCTTAAGAACGCTAATCGCCAAATGTCATACTACACATTATACGTAAATATCTGGTTTATTGTCTCTCTTCCCCACTATAATTAATCCCCACAAGAATAGATGTTTTTTTAATCCTATACCCATTACTTAGAAACAGGTCTACATAAAATAGATGCTCTAGAATATTTGTTGAATTAAAGTTGAATAAATAAATGAAAAAATGAAAGTAATGGATCGTGTAGAGCTAAGAAATGCAGCTCAAATCTTAGAGATTGTGACTACTCCTGTCTTATCCTAGAATGGCACATTTAAAAAATGTTGTTTTTGTTATTCCAGACAAACGGCTAAATTCAATAGTTCCCATCTAAATTTCTAAATGGAGCTGGTAATATATAGACAAACAAGCAAACAAATAAAAAGAGTAAGTCTACAATGTGAGTTGGGCTTTTTAGTGTATTAATGCTAGATATTTAACATTTTATGACATTATCTAAAAAAAACTTAAACTCGCCCATTAATAATAAGAGTGTTTTTTAACTTTTTCTTCCTCTAAACTAGCAAGAGCTTCATCAGGGAAACAAAGAGTTGCTTGAGTTTTATACACTGTGCCTTCTTCCCAGAACTTACTCTTTCCCAGCTCCTCAACGAGGAGAGATTTTACCTCTGGGTTCCTATTATTTCCATTTTCTCTTAGCAGGTTCTTTCCCGTCAGCACTGGTAAATGCTCAAATCGTCACAAACACTTCCTCCCTCATGACTCATTCAGTCACTTCACTGCTTGCGAGATGTAGTCTGTCCCCAGTTCCTCACCTGAAAAGGAAGCCTGAGCCACTTGGCTGCGAATCTAGTGGGTATTCCTCGGTCTATATCCTACCTGACTTTTCATCAGCACTGAGATGACTGCCAGCTGATTCTTAGGGCACTTTCCTTATTGATAGCATTCATTCATTCTCTCCTTCCATTCCTTTGGCTAACCTCTCTGGGTATTCTTTTGACATTATTTATCAGAAATGAATAGGCTTATTGAAGTTTTTTCCAATAATTTCATATACTTCCAACTTTTAAGTTAAGAAATTGTTCAAGCACTGAAATATGTTAAAAAAATGAAAACCTTAATAAATTCTGTATCTTCCACAGAAATATTTTGACTGTCAATCTTAAGTAATATCATTTTAATATCCCACTGCCTAATAAAAAGAATTAAACACATACACTTTCTGCCTTCTAAGTAACAGACTGTGGAGGAGGCTTTAGTGGGACTCTCAGATCCCACTTCAGAAACAAAACATTTATTTTCCCAGCCAGGGGTGTTGGATCCTGAAACCTCACGTTCTTTCCTCCCTACTCATTCCCCTAGCCAAGAAAGATACCTCATCTGCATGTCTTCCCTGGGGGACAGCTACATCCAAGGATTGCTTGATGCTGGGGTAAAAGAGCACAATTCCCTTGTCTCAATGCCAGATAATGTGAAAGAGCCATGCTTGCTTCAGAGCTCTCCATGATACCATCTGAGAGCTCTTTATAACCACCATACAGTGAGCCTCCCCATCTTCCCATTGCTGCTGCCCCTACTCCCTCTAACTGCTCTTCCTGCACATAAATCTCCATTTCAGACTCTGGTGCCTGAGAAATTCCATCTAGACGTACGTCATCTCTAATACTTGAGATACTGAGTGTGCTATTGAACGTTGGCAAAATATGCCACCTCAAATTTAGCCACGTCGGCATAAGGCACTTCAAAAATAGCAGGAAAAAAAAGAGAGTCTGACCTTCTCTTTCTTCCCTGTACAAGGGAGAAAGAAATATTTTTCTTACCAGAGATGGTGAGTCAAGGCTGAAAAGTTATCTGTATAAACAGATGTTATAAAAATAACTTTTATCTTCCTTAGCTGCCCCATACATTTTACTTTCTTAGCCACTATCACCAGTCTTTGTTCAACCTACTATATTAGAATCTGGTTTTTGCTACTTCTTTGGGTCTTTATTTTCTTTTGGGGATTTCCAGGTGCATGTAAAATAAACTCTGTATAATTTCCTCTTATTAATCTGCCTTACGTCAATTTAATCGCAAACCTAGCCAAACATCCTAAGAGTGCAAAGGCAGAGTTTTGCCTTCCCTACTTTATTTCAAGTGACTCAGTTTCAACCCTTGAACAGACTGCCACTGAACATTTGTGATTCTGGCTTTAGTCTGATGGCAACATTTAAACTAAAATATTCTCTACTAAGCCAGAGAGGTTGCTTACATTATAATCTTGATAACCTTCTTTAAAATTTCAACATACAGTACTATAAAAAAACGCAAGGTAGTGCCTACCCAAAAGTGAGGTCAGTTGACAGAATCCAGCAAGTTACTCAGTAGCTACTTGTCAAATCGAATCAAACTAAAGGGAGAAAAGAGCTGATAACTTTAGAGTCAGTTAAATCAATTAACGCTTATCATTTCTCCTTACTAAATTGATTTTCATGATCAGCACAAGAATGTCAGCCAAATGATACTGGGACATTTAATTTTATTTTAGCTATATTCACACACACACATACATGCACAACTGGCTTGCCTGGATATAAAGAATATTTGAACTAGCGAATAATCATACTTTTTAAGACAGAGGTTATCAGATTGAATTTTTGAAAATCTAGGTATATACACTTTTAAAAAGGTACATTGAAAGCAAAACAACCCTGAGAGATGGAAAATAATATGATGGTGTATGTATTGTATGTGCCAAAACATTTTACTTAAAGAAAAGCAACATAAATATCAAACCAAATAGATTTTTAGACAAAAATTGATAAAAAGATGATAAGTGAGAGATGACTATCAACCAGGAAGTAAGAACATTCATCATCATGTACATCCATAACTACAGACCCTGGATATATAGAAAGTAATAACTTTCATAGAAGTGTAGCAGACAATATGCAGAGCATCAAATTATATTTTTGTAGCTCCAACTCCAACACATAAAAACACATGTGCCCAGATATAGCTAAGAAAAAAAAACAACAACAAAAACTCAGTGCTACATCTCTACTGCTCAATACAGTAGCACAAGCCACAAATGGCTATATAAATTTAAATTAAAGTTAAATGAAATTACAATTACAATTTCAGTCCTTCAGTCATACTAGCCACATTTTAAATGGTCAGCAGGCATGGAGCTAGTGGCTACCATATTATACACATTGAGGACAGAATGTTTGATCGCCATAAAAGGTTCTACTGAAAAGTTCTTTTCTAGAGTACAAATCAAACTTTTAACAGCGATGAAACAGGGATTGGGAATAGTCACTGAAGATAGTATTGCTTTTCACTATTTTTGAAATAATTTTTTAAAACTGTATTCATGGATTGATTGTATAATTTAAAATTGCTTTTAGAAAAGATATTCCCACCCCCCAATGTAAACTAGTACAAACAGTGTGGGGATTCCTTAAAAAACTAAAAGTAGAACTACCATTTGATCCAGCAATCCCACTAACGGGTAACTACCCAAAGGAAAAGAAGTCATTATATGAAAACAATACTTGCAAATACATGTTTATAGCAGCACAATTTGCAATTGCAAAAATATGGAACCAGCCCTAATGCCCACCAATCAATGAGTGGATAGAAAAATTGTGGTATAAATTTATATATATATGACATGGAATAGTACTCAGTCATATAAAGGAACAAAATAATGGCATTCACAGCAGCCTGGATGGTTGGAGACCATTATTCTAAGTGGTAACTCAGAAATGGGAAACCAAACATTGTATGTTCTCACTCATAAGTGGGAGCTAAGCTATGAGGATACAAAGGCATAAGAACAAGACAATTGACTCTGGGGACTTGGGAAAAGTGTGAAAGGTGGGTGAGGGATAAAAGACTATACCAAAATCTCAGAAATCACCAGGAAAGAATTTACTCATGTAACCAAACATCACCAGTTTCCTAATAACATGTTGAAAATTTTTAAAAAAGGAATTCCCACTCCTCAGAGAAATTATATCTTTAATAAGTGATTCTATAAATGCCAATTTCTTAGATATCTCTTATTAGCAAAAAGAATCAGAAACTTTGTATTCTGATGCTCAGGTGTTTTGGCCTAAACTGTGTTCCCCAAAATACATATGCTGAAGTCTTCAAGCCACCACCTCAGAATGGGACTGTATGTAGAGATAGGGTATTATAGAGGTAAATGAGTAACAATGAAGTTATTAGGGTGGGCCCCTCACTAGAAGAGAGTAGGACACAGACACACAGAGAAGAGACCATGTGAAGATGGAGAGAGGAGACAGCCATTTCGTGATCCAAAGAAAGAGACTGCAGAAGCAACCGACCCTGATGACACCTCTGTTTCAAACTTCTAGCCTTCAGAATGGTAAGAAACTAAATTTCTGTTTTTTTTTTTTTTTTTTTTAACCTACCCCATCTGTGGTACTTTGTCACAGCAACTTCAGCCAACTAACATATCAGGTTTGATATATTTTTATACCATACTGTCTCTCATACATGCCTACTAACAATAATTGGAAATGTCAGTTAACACTGATGATAATTTTTAAATCACAAAATTATGGCATTCAAAATTTAGAGCTTGTTTTCTGAATAAAATATTACAAGGCGCTCAGAATTTCAGAACCCATCTCATGCTGAATAAGACACAGTGTCCTGGAGCCAGGAAAGCATTCACTTTTTATAAATGCACTTTTGTTTAGTTCTCTCAGCTGTGTGCAGAAGAAACAGAACAGAGAATTGCACGGATTTGTGAAGCATATTGTCCAACCAACAGCAATGATACAAACTCTCCAAGGCAGAAGAGATGCTATGAGTGCTTATTGTTAATGGTTGAGAATAAAAAGATAAAGGATAATGCTATAATTGTATCCTATTTTTTAAAGATTTGAATATATCCTACCATTAAAATACTTAAAAATGTTTATATAAAATATATGAAGTATGGCAACATCCAAAAAAGTAAGTCAAACTTACTTTTAAATAAAATTTTACAGTAAATCTGCTATTTTAGCTTTCAGAAATTAGTCATTTTGTTTAGGAAACTCAGTAAGTTTGCCTTTTACTCACTTTACAAATTAATTCTTGCTGAAGATTCAAAAAGTATCTAAATATAGTTTAATTTAGTTAGTCTTTATGATGGGTATTGTTTAATACTCCACTGTTAGGATGATGGACTTTCCTGTTGCTTTGGTAATATTGATAAATTTATTTTTAAGCATAAATACCATTGTCTGAAGTATTTTAGATTTTTTTTTCAAAAGTAATTAAAGTCAAACTTACTTTTAAGTAAAATTTTACAGTAAATCTGCAATTTTCACTTTCAGAAATTAGTCATTTTGTTTAGGAAAATTCAGTAAGTTTGACTTTTACTCACTTTACAAATTAATTCTTGCTGAAGATTCAAAAAGTATTCATTTTTAGGCTTAAAAATAAACTAAGTCATCATCCAAATGGAAATGCATGAAAAATTTCAACTAGCCAGGTATACTAGACAAATATTCATAAGAAATTAAACATTTTGAACACTTATTAACAAATTTTAGTTTTTTGGCAGATGTATTCACACATATGTGCAAAAATACATATATACATGTATTTTTGTATATCATATATGTATATCACACTCAAGTATTATACCAATTAAAGGGATTCTTTATATTTAAAAAATAGCAATTATAAATCAAAATTGATTTGTATTATTTGAAAGAATAATAAAGAGTTACATAGATTGCCCAGTTAGGAAATAAATCAGCGAACATTTATTGGTTAATCTTTATTAAGAACTTACTAAGTGTCAGGTGCTGTGGTAAGACTTTATGTGCATAACGTTTACAAATCTCAGCAATGAATTAAGCATCATTATGATTCTCATCTTACAAGTTACAGAGATAAGTCACTTGCCCAAGTTATACTGCTGGTATATATTGACTCTAGGATCTTAACCAAAGAAGCCCTACTTCATCAACAACAACTACATCAATAGCAAAATGGAAGTGTGACAGTAGACTGAATGCAATATACATTACAGTACAATTGATTTTATGACTTACACTTTTCAGTGAAGTGCAAGTTTTCTGGAGTATTTATCTTGTTCCCATAGATGTTGTGCAGGGAATTCAATATAAGAATAGTAGCCAGAAAAGAAAAAGGCAGAAAACTTAACAGTTATAAGAAATGGAAAATTTCAGTACCTTTTTTCTATTCCTATGCTACATATCATAATATAGAGGAAATTAAATAAAAATATTTTATATATATAACTCCTAAAAATAACAGTTCCGTCGGTGTGAATATGTGTGTGTTAACCCTTATATTAATATGTCATTAGAAAAAAGGATATTTTCCACCCTGAAATAATATTAGATGACATTTATGCACTAAGAATATGACCACAAAAAATATCTAAAATACTTCAGACAATGGTATTTATCCTTAAAAATAAATTTATCAGTATTACCAAAGCAACAGAAAAGTCCATCATCCTAACAGTGGAGTACTAAACAATACCTATCATAAAGACTAAATTAAACTATATTTAGATACTTTTTGAATCTTCAGCAAGAATCAATTTGTAAAGTGAGTAAAAGGCAAAGTTACTGAGTTTTCCTAAGCAAAATGACTGATATCTGAAAGCCAATCAGAGTTCATTGCTTCATTTCAAAAATAACAATGAGTAATAATAAAGAATAGAGGTCCCTAATTTAAACATATTACTTTTAAAAAATATAACTACAAGATTTTCCTAAACAACTTGCAATGTAATAATGCACACTGATATTAATTGCAATTGTTTATATACAAAAATACTTGGGTTGAATTATCTCTCTGTGTTGCTTAACTGTTATACACACAACATTTGCTATGTTTTAATAAAAGCATTTTGAATACCCAAAGACATTTTTTCATCTGCTGAACAGTGACTCAGTTTGTCAACAATCATGTAGGAAGGAAATTACAAGTTACTACAGGGATGTGACAGAAGTTACTATATTTTTCCCTCAGAGTTTGGTTCTACCACTTTGTATTTTGGCCAAATTTATAGTTACTTTACCTTTTCTAGACTTTGTTTCCTCATTGGCAAAATGGGGATAATTAGAGTTACTATCTCTATTTTTATACAGATAATTGTATACTACCCAAAGCAACAAACTTTGTATCTGACACATAGTAGATGATTTGTATACATCAGTTACCTCCTTTTTTCCAACTCTAAAAAGGCTTAGGTTGTTACAGAAAAGCTATTAAAGTCTTTCCCTCTTTCCTCTCCCCAGGGCACTCCTCTTCCTTTCCTGTTCTGTGTAGTACTTGGAGCTCCAGGCAGAGAAGTTCAGACTTGCTAAGTAGGCGCCTTATTATGGTTGTATCAACATTCAATTTTAGATAGGTATTTTGTGATTTTGTAAATAAAAATTATATTCTAGAATAAATCAGTTCTATTCTGCATTTCCCACAGGATCTAGAAGAGTGGCACATACTTAGCAAACATTAAATACATATTTTGAAATTAAAAACAAACTATACCATGCATCTGAAGCACACAAAATATTTATTACTTATTGTGAGAAAATGTGTTTTTTAAGCTGATCAAACAAGTATACAAGTTATTTTTTAGGCTACCTAAATTTGAAACAGAAGATAAGTTTAGGTTGATGTTTTACACCAAGATACCTAAAGGAAACTCGTGCAGAAGCTCTTTAGTTTAATTAGATACAATTTGTCAATTTTTGCTTTGTTGCAATTGCTTTTGGCGACTTCATCATAAAATCTTTGCCATGCCTATGTTCTGAATAGTATTGCCTAGAGCAAAAGAAATTATCATCAGAGGGATCAGACAACCTACAGAATGGGGGAAAATTTTACAATCTATCCATCTGACAAAGGTCTAATATCCAGAATTTACAAGGAACTTAAGCAAATTTTCAAGAAAAAAACAAACAAACAACCCCATTAAAAAGTGGGTAAAGGACATGAACAGACACTTCTCAGAAGAGGACATGTATGCATCCAACAAACATGAAAAAAGCTCAGCATCAGTGATCATCAGAGAAATGCAAATCAAAACCACCAAGAGATATCATCTCATGACAGTCAGACTGACAATTATTAAAAAAAATTCAAGAAACAACAGATGTTGGTGAAGTTGCAGAGAAATAGGAATGCTTTTACACTCTTGGTGAGAATTAGTTCAACCTTTGTGTAAGACAGTGTGGCAAATCTTCAAAGATTTGGAATGAGAAATACCATTTGACCCAGCACTCCCATTACTGAGTATATACTCCCCCAAATAGAAATCATTCTGTTGTAAAAATACATGCATGCATATGTTCCTTGCAGCACTATTCACAATAGCAAAGACATGGAATCAACTAAAATGCCCATCAATGATAAACTAGATAAAGAAAATGAGGTACATACACACCGTGGAATACTATGCAGCTATAAAAAGGAATGAGATCATGTCCTTTGCAGGGACATGGATGAAGCTGGAAGCCATTATCCTCAGCAAACTACTGCAGGAACTGAAAACCAAACACCCCATGTTCTCACTTTTAATTGAGGGCTGAACTATGAGAAGACATGGACACAGTGAGGGGAACAACACACACTGGGGCCTGTCAGGGGCTTGGGAGAGAGTATCAGGAAAAAGTCCTAATGCCTCCTGGGCTTAATACCTAAGTGATGGGTTGATACGTGCAGTAAGCCACTATGGCACACATTTACCTATGCAACAAACCAGCACATCCTACACATGCACCCTGAAACTTAATAAAATAAAGTAAAAAACAAAAATAAAACAAAAAAGAAACTTGTCACCAGTCTCCATTCTCACCCACTTAAAAGTGGCAACTGGTTAGATTACTCCATGGAAAATGCCCTTGCCAAAATCATATATAATCTCCACATTGCATTGTGAAAGCAATGTTCTCCTCTCAAATTGAACAAAATCAACCTCTCCATCCTTAACACCACTCTGTTCCCTTGGGTGCCACCATCCTCAGGGTTCCTCTCTTGTCTGATTAAATGCCGATTCTGCCTTTTGTGGTTGGGGCACAGCAGGCTTCAGCCCTGTGGCTGCTTCTTCACCCTTTACTACATCCTCTCTAGGCCACCTCACATAGCCTCATTTTTGAGCTGCTTACTGATTGCTCTAAAATCTTAATATCCAGCAAAGAAGGGAGGCATAACCCACAGATAAAACTGAAGAGCTGGTGCTGAGAAATAAAATACTGTAAAGGACAACTTGGTTCAGAATATTCTGTGAACATGTTGCAGTGTAGGTAAGAGAGGACTGCCTCTGGAACACACTACCAAAAACAGGTATAATCCACATTAAACATAATAGGAATCCAATGTCCAAAGTTGTTGAGCTAAGAGATAGTGGTATACATACATTTAAAAAAAATGTTATAGGCTAATATCAGAAGACAGAGCAAAAGCAGGTGGAATTGAAAGTACCTAAGGAGCAGAATGGGAATGTTCCCTCTATTAAGACTCTCCGCATTATTTTTTCATATTTTCTTTAAGCAACATGCATTATTACTTGAAGATATATGTAACTAATTAATGCAAGTATAAAACTCTGAAAATGCTAGCCTCTCTGAGATCCCCCACTCCTTATATATCCCTACAAAATTTTATACTGTCATTAAAGCTGCCTGAGCAGTTCTACCTCCTTAAATAATCTTCCCCCTCCATAATGGAAAATTTTTTATTTTTTTAAAATTTATCCCCCACTGTTTCAACATAAATATAAATAAATTTATATTCAATTGTTTCATTTTTGTGATTGTAATTATTGTTTTGTCATGTTCTAAGTAGCCTCAATTTAGTCTAGTTTTTGTACGTACAAAGTTTCATTTTTTATAGTCTAGTTTTTATATGTACAAAGTTTCATTGGAGTTAGTTATTGCATTTGTTTTCATGTACTTAATGACCTTTGCATGTATGTATATATGTATGTATAACTTCTATTTCAGTTAGATCTTAGAACGGATATGCGGTGAATGTATCTGATAAGTTAGCCACTTAATAAGTATTAATATTTTTTTGCCTGTAGAGCAGTCATTATTAGCCAATAAATGTGGAACATTCTGTATATCATAACATATTTGAACCCTGTGTTACCACATAAAATATGTAAAAAATTACCATTTCTGGTCTGAATTTACTAACATTTCCCAAGTATTAGTTTTCTGTTGCTATCATATCAAATTACCACAAACTTAGTGGCTACTGACAAACATTTATTATACTACAATTCTATAGGCTTGACATTTGACACAGTACTCACTGGATTAAAATCAAGGTGTCAGCAGGGCTGCATTCCCTTATGGAGGCTAGGGGGAAGAATGTGTTTTAATGCCTTTTCCATCTTCTAGAGGCTGCCTGCATTTCTTGGCTTTTGGCCTTCTTGCATCAGCAAACTTGCATCTCTTTGACTATTCTCCCATAATCACATCCCCCACCTCCTCCGAATTGAATTCAGCTGGGTAAGGTTCTCTGCTTCTTTTTTAAATACCCATGCGATTAGATTGGGTCCACCTGGATACTATAGGCTAGTCTTCTTAACTCAAGGCTCTTAACATTAACGACACCTGCAAAGTGTCTTTTGACAAAGGAAATATCTATTTGCAGTTTTTCTGCATTAGGAAAGATGTGTAAATCTTTGAGAAGCCATTATTCTGCCTACCACATCTATTACCATGTTGCAATCTTATCTATAAAAATGTTTAGCAACACTGGATATGTTGTATTGTCTTAAAAATATTTTATGTCCTAAGTCAAACATCTATAATATGTAATTATCTGTGATGATTTAGAAAGTGAAATGTATATTCTAACAAGTAGAACAGAAATTCATCCTTAAGAAATATTGTTACTTAAGAATGACTGTAAAAAATAACTCATATAGTACTTCCATTTATAATTGTCTCAAATCTACACTTCTAGGTAAACTATATCTTTATACATAAACAAGGAAATAGACAATGTTATGTAACATGATTAGAGTCATACAATTATTAGCTTGCAATATGTGTAGGCCATGATGAGTGGCAGAAGCCAAACTAGACCTAGAATTTAGGTATGCTGACTCCAAGCCAATTATACATGTACACACACACACAGACACAGATGCACACACACACACATGTCTCATAAAATATTTAAGAAATTGTATAGAATCATATGGAATCAGAAGTTAAAAAAAGTCAAATGCAAACCTCTGAAGCAAAATGAATTCAACAGCATGAAGATAGTTATTATGACAGGACAAATTTTAGACTTGTCAATCTCAAAATAATCCTGTTAAATCAAGTCATATGTAACAGAGTATATTCTTATTCTCTTAAGCCTTAGTATTTGCTTGCTATCATGGGCAAAATACAGAACAGGAATGATTAGATCCCTCTTGCTAAAATATGTCAGCCTCCATCTTATTATATAAATCACAATTACCTTTATTTTGACAAAAGCCTGTCATACTTTTAGTAAAGAATGAAACTATGGCTGCACAGTATCATACTGCAGGCCACTGTGACTTATGACTGGATAGCAATCATTAATCAAATAAATTTTAAAAATCAACAAGACTCTAGCATGTCTTTTTGTGATGATTTCTGCTTCTTCTTTTAAGGAATATCTCAGCAGTTCCTTAGAATTGACTGGCCCAAAGTAAATAGAGAAGAGGAAGACGAAAAAGAAATGGGAATTCTAAGTATTTCTTCACCTAGGTTCAAGTGTCTATATTTTTGTGAGATTTTTTTTTTTCCTGACTAGAAATTCCAGAGTTTTCATCATATTATCAAATTCCTGTGAGACGCAGGAGCTTAAAATCCATCTTGTGCTGACTTTAAGTTGTTGCAGAGGCCAACATTAAAATAATGTTAAAAACTGATAAAAATATTTTTCTCTATAAAGAGTATTGATTATATATGTATATGGAAAATATATCTTATACATATCTGTCTCAAAAATCAGTCATTTAATATAATTACAAACCTTACTGGTAATGCTCTGATATATTTAGTATTAATCATGGAGTTTTCAATTTATTCTTTTATCAGTTCTATTTTAATGTTGTACTTTTTTTCTGCAGCTTACATTAACACATTAATAACTAGATACATTTTTTTTAAATTCACAATCTCAATTATTTTATTTTAAATGGAAGCTTTGTAGCCTGCATAAGGCTTGGCATGGATTTATTCTCTTCATTTCTCAAAAATGTCCATGAAATGTTATTTCCCAAAATACTTCCTGTAATATCTATCTCTATTAAATGTTTTCTTTCCAGATAGTATCATCGACTTACTTGCTGGTGATTTTGAGCCCATGGAAACAATAGTAAAAACTAAAGTATTCAATCAAAGTCAAATGTGTACAATTCTCAAAATTTATAGAGAAGACTGAGATCATCTAGCAGAAACAGAGGAAAAATATTTCATTCATTGCTTCTTATATCATTTGCATTGTTTTCATAATGTTTACAATTTAATTCAGAAGCTCCTAATTGAATCTAAGTCAGAGAGATAGGTAGCTTCTGTTCTAAAGAGAATCATTTCACCTTACTTGGGATCTCATTCTTCGTATACCTAGAACATATCTTTGAGTCATTGGTTCTATCCTTTGTGTAATATCAGAGTGGATCTGTACACTTGTCCTTTGTCCAAGTTGTCATTTTCCATTTTGTTTCAGGTATTTACTCTCTGCTTTCTTTCTTAGCTGTCTGGCCAGAATGTCATCCACTCCAACTTCTTTTTGCTATGTGTGATAGCTAAGAAATAGCTGTAGCATATTTGGAATATACTTTCTGTCACTTATGTCCTAGCTTCACAGTAACAGCATCCCACTTGCCTGTAAAACACTAATAGAACGAGAGAAGCGAGAGCTACCACCATACCTGCGACCGTACTACTCATCCTCCCATTGCTGTCCTAACCTGCATTCTAGCCATGCATAAACATGATGATAACAGCTTTTGAAGTACAGTACTGTAGACTTTTTTGTTTTTTCCATTTTCCAAATTGCTAATCTGCCAACATGCTGAATTACATTCATGGATTAGTCATTTACATGGATTAGTCATTCTGATTTCATGTGTACTATCCTGTACTCCCCCAAGGAATTCAGAGATTAAGAGCAATGTGAACACATAGAAAACAGTCATTATATTATTATATTTTACATTTTTTATTGAATACTTTTTAATTACAAAAGTTAATAGTTAAACTTTATAGTTAATTTTCTAACAGTACAGAACAGTATAAACAACATTTTGAATTCCCTTTCATTCTTCCAGCTCTTTAATTCCGCTTCCCTGAGGAATCAACGTGAACAGTTTGTGTGTGTGTGTGTGTGTGTGGGCGCATGTGTCTATGAGTATTTGGGTTAAAGCAGATCAAGCCATACATACTCTTTTATAGCTAGCTTTTCCATTCTACAATATATTGTGAGAATCTTTCCATATAAATCTATATACATTTATAATATTATTTTTAATGACCACAGAGTAATATACTCATCGGTGTGCACAAGCCACAATTTATTTAAACAATTTGTGACTTTAAATAGTTTTTGAGAAAGCTGCTTACTATAATATATACACAGAAGTAGATGGTTTAGTAAACAATATAGCTGATCCTATATCCTATCATCACCATTGAGTAACAGGGATGTTTTCTAGGTAAAACCTGAGCTGGTAACAAAACATCTGGTTTTAACACAATGCAACATGCCTGATTAAATTTTTGGGTATATGTCAATGGACTGACAAGAATGTCAAGCTTAGGGTTTTCAAACTCAAAGTCACCTAGGGTGCACTAAAATTGTGTGAGTTGGAGTATGGCGCTTTCTCAATGTGTTACAGAACATCTGGGGCATTTCTGCCATTTAATTGATATGCATGACAGACCACAAAATGCTGAATGTCAGCTTGCATTTCATAGTTTTGAACAGCCACTTCTCTTGCTTTAACGGAGTTGACCCAAGAATTCCAGAGAAAAAAAGTTTTAGTTCTTTGCATCCTGAATGAGTGTTTGAAGGCAAACTTTAGAACATATTGTTACAAAGATCAATTAAGTATATGAGGTGAAATTATGTTTTGAATATCATATAAAGGATCTGATGAATGATACATATTGTCTTGGGAGAAGCCTAATTGAAATCCATTAATTGGTTTTACATAGTTATGACTAAACCTTTGAAAATGTTACCTCAAGGTAAATAAATCTAAGTAGACAAATACAACAATTGGATTCAAAACAGGAAATCTTGAGTATGATGCAAAATTTTACTTTTTAAAATACAAAACTAAAGTCCTTGCTTCATATGTGGTAGTACACTTTAGAAATCTACAAAAAGCAAGATCTCCCTCAATAAAAATAAGTAAGTAGAATCTTCATCAATATAATCCCAGAGACAGGAAGATACTTACTTTAATGTAATTTATTTAGCTACTAGTAAATGTGAGGCTCTTGAGAGGGCAACTCACTGCATTAGATATTGATTTGGAACATTCTTTGTAAACTAACAGAATAAAATCAACTTCAGTATAAGAAGGCAAATAAAATCCAGCAGCCAAAAATAAAAATAAATCTAGAATTAACAAATCCAAGGCTTAAGCAGTAATTAAATAATCCAGATTTTACCCTTTTTTGATACAAAAGTTACATTTAAATGCTATTAACATTTTTTAAAAAAATTCCAGTGATTGGCCGGGCGTGATGGCTCATGCCTGTAATCCCAGCACTTTGGGAGGCTGAGGCAGGCAGATCACACAGTCAAGAGATTGAGACTATCCCAGCTAATACAGTGAAACCTGGTCTCTATTAAAGATACAAAAACTAAGATGGGCATGGTGGCACGTGCCTGTAGTCCCAGCTACTTGGAGGCTGAGGCAAGAGAATTACTTGAACCTGGGAGGCAGAAGTTGCGGTGAGCCAAGATCGCTCCATTGCACTCCAGCCTGAGTGACAAGAATGAAACATCATCTCAAAAAAAAAAAAAAAAAAAGAAATTCCAGTGATTTCCCCCATGAGTACGTAGGTGAACAAAGATATTAACCATCTCCTTCCTCTCAAATGGTAAAACTGTTTCTTCGGACTACTGTGCAACTAGTTTCTTGGCCTACCTTGTATATCACTTGTTCTACAAAATTTAGTTCTTACCAGTTTGTGTGTAATCACTCCCAAAGGCTCATATTAGTTCTATCACTATTGGTCCTAGTAGCCTTTTCAGATACAGGTGGTAATCTGCTAGCTAAATGAAGCAAGGTTTCTCTAAGGCTCTCAGCAGAGTTTGAATTGGTGCTATGTTGCACAATTCCAAGCTGTGAGTTTTCCTGCTTATCAGTTAAAAATTAACTTTAATTAACTCCAGATGGATTAAAGACTTAAACATAAGACCTAACACCATAAAAACCCTAGAAGAAAATCTAGGCAAAACCATTCAGGACATAGGCATAGGCAAGGACTTCATGACCAAAACACCAAAAGCATTGGCAACAAAAGCCAAAATAGACAAATGGGACCTAATCAAACTCCACAGCTTCTGCACGGCAAAAGAAACAGTCATTAGAGTGAACCAGCAACCAACAGAATGGGAAAAAATTTTTGCAGTCTACCCAACTGACAAAGGGCTGATATCCAGAATCTACAAAGAACTAAAACAGATTTACAAGAAAAAAACAAACAAGCCCATTCAAAAGTGGGCGAAGGATATGAACAGACATTTTACAAAAGAAGACATACATGAAGCCAACAAACATGAAAAAATGCTCATCATCACTGGTCATTAGAGAAATGCAAATCAAAACTACATTGAGATACCATCTGATGCCAGTTAGAATGGCGATCATTAAAAAATCTGGAGACAACAGATGCTGGAGAGGATGTAGAGAAATAGGAATGCTTTTACACTGTTGGTGGGGAGTGTAAATTAGTTCAACCATTGTGGAAGACAGTGTGATGATTCCTCAAGGACCTAGAAATAGAAATTCCATTTGACCCAGCAATCCCATTACTGGGTATATATCCAAAGGATTATAAATCGTTCTAGTGTAAGGACACATGCACACGAATGTTCATTGCAGCACAGTTTACAATAGCAAAGACCTGGAACCAACCCAAATGCCCATCAATGATAAACCAGATGGGGAAAATGTGGCACATATACACCATGGAATATTATGCAGCCATCAAAAACGATGAGTTCGTGTCCTTTGTAGGAACATGGATGAACCTGGAAACCATCATTCTCAGCAAACTGACAAAGAACAGAAAATCAAACACTCCATGTTCTCACTCATAGGCGGGTGTTGAACAATGAGAACACATGGACACTGGGAGGGGAGCATCATACACTGGGGTCTGTCAGGGGGAAAAGGGGAGGGACAGCAGGGGGTGGGGAGTTGGGGGAGAGATAGCATGGGAAGAAATGCCAGATATAGGTGATGGTGAGGAAGGCAGCAAATCACACTGCCATGTGTGTACCTATGCAACAATCTTGCATGTTCTTCACATGTACCCCCAAACCTAAAATGCAATAAAAAAAAAAGAAAAGATTTTTTAATGAAATGTAGTATCTACAAGTATTTTCTGCAGGAGAAGAAATTCATTTAAAAGTTTCCACATTAACCACTCATAAACGACAAAATAAAAAAAATTAACTTTAAGATACACTGTGTGCACATTGTCCTAACTTTCATGTCATGTCCCCAGACTCTCTGATGTATGAATTAACCAATTCCTCTTCAGTCTTAAGGGAAAACAAAAGTCTCTCCTTTTGGGATGAGAGTTCTATTCTGCCTAGGTTTGCTAATTTTTTACGCAAAAGCATCAAAGCATACTCAAGAAATTATCCCAGGAATAGTAACCAGGCACAAATGAGCCCTTTTAGCTATACTTTTTTCACTATTGATGGAGAAGTATTAGAATCAACTACCAGGTAAGAAGGTCATTGGCTTAAGCTAAGCACTGGCTTGAAATACAGGAGACCAATCACAATTGCAACCAGCCTGAAAATGCATTTGGTATGTATTCCTTTAAAGTCAAAATATTTGGTTAATTATGGAAACAGGAACGAATTGAGGTTTAATGTTCATAATATTTCTAAAAGTAGGACACACTTTATTAATGATACCATACTGGTAAATATTATTGTTATAAATAGTGATAATTTTTTTCCCACCTTCTATGAACTAAATAGAATTTTCCTTGAGATCTGGGACTATGGCAAGTGGATGAATCCTATTCTATAGGCAAATAAACTACCACTGTTTCTTGAGCAATACTGTTCAGATGGTATCAGTTAATTTTAGAGCTTACCAGGTTTATACTAAATCATGAATCAAGTTTCAAACACAAATCAATTTCTAGTGAAAGCAATTCTATCCCAGTGACTTTGTTTTATTATTTTGTGATAGGAAGATTGATAGCAAAACTTTTAGAGTTGTAAAGCATGTTCTCTGAATAAGTTATTTCCTAAGATGATTTAATCAGCAGCTGTATCTTACAGAAAGTCACACTTTCCAAACTGAGCTGGTGATTACACTTGTGTACTGGCCTTAAACCCTACTTTCACTACTCACCTGCTATGTGACTTTAAACAAGCCATTTTGCCTCACTGGGCCTTACATAAAGTGATTCATGTAAAATACTTCACACAGTACTTAATAAACAGTAAGTACTCAATAAAACTTAACTATTATTCATATATTCTTTCAGTATCATCAACTACCAACTAAATGTCCATTTCTTGTGTAGAAGGTGCTAGAGACACAAAAGACATAAATGATACTATCACAAAAGATATATGATCTAGTTTAGGGAGGTACAACTGGAGAATGAAAGGAAATGCAAGTACACATCTGAAAATAAAAGATAAATCATTCCAAAGTGAGTGATAGAAGAGAAGTAGGGTTAGTCCAAGAAGATTTCATGGAATAAGTGAATCTAATCTGCATTTTGAGTTAAATGAAATCTGCAGGCTAATGGAAATTGGGGAAGAATGTTCCAGGCAAAGACAAATGAAAAAAGTCACAGTGAAGAAAATTAACAACATGGAATGGGGACGTGTGGTGCTAAGGTAATTTAAATCAGAGAAAATAAAGATGCCCCACAAAAATAGAAAGAAAGAAAGAGGTCCAACAGAAACAGAGAGGTCATTTGCAGGAATGTTATATAAGCTGCAGTAATTAGGAAAAAGAAACTAGACAACTGCTAAAAAAAGGAACAATAAAAAAAAATCACTGTAGTTTCTGGGAAAAGAAAAATAACTTGTCAAAAATTACATTTTGAAAGGTTGTGCCAGCAACTGTAGGCTGCATATATTGGGTCAAGGAAACCCCAGAAGCACAGAGGTGGCAGGTGAAGCTCTTTGAGCAAATGAACTCTCTCTGAGGGAGTTATTAGATGAAATAAAAGCAGAGAGCAAGGCCAAACTTGATGAAAGTCCACAATTAGCTTCAGCCTGTACAAGAGAGACATATAAAAAATACAGGAGGAGAAGTGAGAAGAAGGTGCGTAAGAAAGTACGGAAGAAAGTTTGGTCTCTAATGCACAGAGCCATAGAAGAAGTTGAGAAGAATATGAATTAGAAGGATGGGGACGCAAATTTGGGTTTGAAAATAGTTATTAGGGTAGAAACTGAAATCAGAAGGGTAGCTTGATGCCAGATCATGTAGAACTAGATCAATATAGGATTCCCGCATTATCCTTTTACACAATAAAAAATATGAAGCAATCATGATTGGATCTATATTTTAGAGCAATACTTCTACCCAATAGTATAAAGAAAATAATGAGGACAAAGCAAGTTGAAGGCAAGGAGATATTTCAGGGATCAGCTACAAAACTCAGTGTGAGAGAAGTGGACATAGGAAAGAGAAGAGAAATTTAAGCAAAATCTGAGATGTGGAATCAATGTGACCTAGTAGCTAACAGGTCTTCTTAATTTCTGGCCTTTATAATAAATTATCCAGTTTGGGCATAAAGAGGAAAGATTACCAAGCATTTGTTTTGAAAATGCTGAGTGTGAAGGGCCTGTAGGACATTCAAATAGGCAGGTACTAACTGGTATCTAGAATCTGGAAGAGAGAAGTAATAATCGTTTATAGGAAAGACTGTAAACCTTACAGTGACATGTGCATATGAATATTCCTAATGTGTCTAGTTACCCAAATACTTTCCTAGTCTGCTGCACAGCAGTTTAAAATAGTGGTCATCTTAATTGTAATTGGCTTTTATATGATGGGTACATGCTGTCTATTGTATTTCAAATTAATTCAATTTCATTTGGAAGAATTGTTATTTCCTTGGCCATGTACAAAATTAAATTTAGTACTCTTTTTCAGACAATTTTTAGAAATATTAACATAAGACAGTAAATTCTTAATGATTCAATTTTATAAAACAGAAATCTGAACAAGATGAGTCATAATGTTATGTGTAAAACTAAAAACATTTTTAAAATAATATCATTTGTATAAAAAGATCAATCTATTGGTCTGATACATATGTGATTGTAATTTTTAAAATTTAAATTGGTTTCCTTTTATAGCAATACATTATATTTTTCAAACAGATTTATTAAGAGATTTAATATAACGGTATGATCACGCAAGTGGGGAAAATTCTATCACCAATCACTCAGTTGATTTTGGACAATTAGTTAATTAGATTTTTACAGGATATATTAAAGGACACTGTCAAATTTCTTTTCAAAGTTTATATAAAGACACAGAACTTAACGCAGTATAATGTACTTATGTTTCCTCTCATGAGCTGTGAGTCTGGTACTACATATTGAGGGCACAATTTTTAACTTTAAAGCTCAAACTCTTATGGCATAATTATGTTGAAGATTAGTATCTCCTAACAGAATTTCCCCATTTATCCTCTCTTCTCCACCGAAATAAAACTTTTATTTTTTTTTTTTAAATTAATTGCCAGGGGTTTTGTTTGTTTCTTAAGCCAGCAATGTTATCTTTCTTTAGTAGTGATAAATGTTTTTCCTCTGTCTCTTAAATCTACAATTTTACTCCATGTTATCACTGCTTCCCCTCAATTCTAGAGATGTCCTACAAATACAAAATAGAAAACCTCAACTTAGAGAGAAGAATTTTCAGGATAACAATTCTGACAAAGCTATCACACATTTTTAAATGATACTCTAACGACATTCTCTTGACAAGGAAAATAACTGAACCTTGAAATCTAGACATTCTTTTGAAAATAATTTTTAGCTCAAAGTAGCATTTAATAAATAGTTACTCTTGCATGAAATGCCAATGATGACAATGAGGTCAGATTAGAAATCTTCAGCTTAATGATGGTAATTTATACAAAGTGTGAGAGAAAACAAAAATATTTTTACATGTTGGGGAGGTTACCTTAGGGCACTGTTAAGTTTTGAGCCTTGCTGTCATTATGTTAAAACCATATATGCTAAGAACAGTGTGTTCCATTTCCTTTTGTTAAGACTGCAATTTTTAAGTCATTTAAATAATTCACAGAAAAAATAGTAATCTTAAAAATTAATTATAGTATGCCCTAGATGACAGGCAAGTGTTGAAAACTAAATTTTTAATCTAAGCCCCATAATGAGTGACATGGCCATCTGGAGTGCTAATTCTAAATCTTCTGAGGTTGCAATTAATTTTTCTTTATCCTTATGCAAATATTTGCTCTCTCCTTGTAGATAATTTTTTTAATAGACATACACACACCCCAACCTCACTTTGGTTGAATTATAATAACTTGCATACCGTAAAGTGTACAAGTCACGCATATGGAGCTCCATGTGTACATACCTATGATGTACCTCTAGAACCTTCCACATCAAAATGTAAGTCATTTCTCACACTCCACAATGCTCTACTGTGCTCTACCCAGTCAATAATCAACCCTCAAAGGTAACTACTCTTTTGACTACCACATCATAGATCACTTTTGTCTGCTCCTGGATTTCACATAAATTGAATGCATTCTATCACATCTGGTTTTTTTTTCATCCAACATTATGTTCATGAGATTAATCAATATCATTGCATGAAGTAGTTTTTCTTCATTTCTATATTTCCTTGAAGAATATGCCAATTTACATATTCTTTTTGTGGCTCATGGACATTTGGTTGTTTCCAGTTTTTTAATATAAATAATGCCACTATAGACATTTTTTATAAGCAATGTATTTTTATTTGCTTAGTTTTAGGTTTCATATATGTTACTTAGTGTGTTGACTTATATTATCTGCAGAATAACACACAGCTTCCCAACTGGTGTTACCAATGTTCCCTCCTACTATTCAATGTACTTTCTATTTAGCATTTTAGCACTCTTGATAAAATGGATATTTTTTATAATTAAATTACACTTTCTGTCAGCTGAACATAAAATAATCCATCAAAGTGCTCTTCTTTTAATTTAGGGTGCCTCTTTCCTCAACAAATAAATGACTTAAATAAACAGCAATTTTAGGATACAAGATGAAGAGTGGGCAATCCATAATTCAACATAATTATCAAATGTAATACTGGAATACATTGAATAAATATATTTTTAAATGTAATTTTAACAAATCTCGGAAGCGTTTTGAATGGCATTCTGGTCCTGCCATAAAATTATGTAAGTTACTCATAGTAATGGTCTGGGTTTTGTGACAGGGCCCACAATATTGAAAATATATCCAACGTATTTAAATTCATAGTTAAAATTAAGTAAGGGCAAATTCAAATTTCTTATCACTACATAAAATGTAGAAAATATCAAATAAGAATCTTGGCACAGTTGATCAGGTTAAAAGACAGAACACAGCAATTTAAATTCAAATGGACCACTGCAGCTCCACATTACATTAAAGGGAAAAACAGCATAAGTCATCCTGCCATTATAGATGCAGAAAGTTAGTTTTATATATAAGTAAATGTTTCTTTAAGTCTATATGAAGATTATTGTTTTAACAAAAGTTTGATACAGCCAGAAAAGAGACTATGGCTTTGCTGAGAATCTGGGTCACAAAACACAAAACTCAGCCTGCTTCTACAGTGAAGGAAAAGAGCAAACATGCAATAATGTCAACGAACATGGATAGAATCCTGTAGCTACCATGTACTAGTGGTATTAAGCTAGTCATTAATTCTTCCTGATATTCCACTTCCTTTTCTCGTCAAAGGAATGTAATATCTACCTAGAAGAGTATTGTGAGTATTAAGTAAGGTGGTAATTCCAAAGAGCCAATAGACTTCCTGGTACCTTTCAGTGGACTTCAACTTCACATTAGTCACCGGAAAGCTATTAAAAATCCCAATGCCCAGGCCACATCCCAGACCAATTAAATCAGAATCTCTGTGGGTAGGACCCCAGCAATGAGTATTTCTTAAATTTCCCAGGTAATTCTGAGTTCGCAATCAAACTGTAGATACTTAGAAGCGATCCGTATACTAATGGTATAAATAGAGAAGACAGAGCAGATACCATTTAGTGGGGTGTGGTAGTAGAGAAAGAAATGCAAAACCGGCCGGGTGCAGGGGCTCACACCTGTAATCCCAACACACTGGGAGGCCAAGACGGGTGGATCACCTGAGGTCAGGAGTTTGAGACCAGCCTGGCCAAGATGGTGAAACCCTGTCTCTATTAAAAATATAAAACTCAGCGGGTGTGGTGGAATGCGTGTGTAATCCCAGCTACTCTGGAGGTTGAGGCAGGAGAATCTCTTGAACCCGGGAGGCGGAGGTTGCCGTGAGCTGAGATCGTGCCATTGCACTCCAGCCTGGGCAACAACAGTGAGACTCCGTCTCAAAATAAAAAAAAAAAGAAAGAAAGAAACACAAAACCACAGTGAGAATCAGGAGGCAGTCCCCACAGGATAGGCTCAGATCATGGAGAAGCGGTAGGAACAGCATGCAATAACTCCAATGACAAATCTCTTCCATCATGACTTTGACTCAGTCTGCCAGGTCTTTGCAGTGTCAGAAACATCTGCTTTATCTTCATGCCCAATTTGCTTTATTCCTTTTCCTTTCCAATTTAGCACTTGACTTTCATAAAATGAATGCATGCAAAAGAAAGTCTATTTTAGGCTATGACGAATATTTTATTAATATAGATGTACAGAAATATAAGTTAAAAGGTTTCCTAGATTTCATAAATTTCACCATGCTAAAATTATTAGGCCAATTTACCTTTGGAGGAAAGAACATCACTCTTCCTTCCAAAACACTTTGAAGATAAATTGTCATAATTTAATCCTTTCTACTATAGCTCCCCCTGTTCTATTATGTGAAATATTTAAAGTATCATTTTTCTAAACTGTCCAAAATAAGACATTATAGCATATAAACTTTTGCAAAGTCTTCAAGACAACAAATGTTAAATTCTATGCCTAAGTTAATAAATATGTATGCTTATTCAATTTTTTAATGAATAAATCCCAGGAATCAAAGAAATATTGAGGAAATTATTACGCTAGCCCTATTATGTTAAGTAGCTCAAATAACTATTTAAAATGTAAATATCTTTTGAATTTTATTCTTTTTATTTTAGTTGTAGGAATAGGGTAATGTGTGTTACTAAGTGTTCACAATATATGAATGCTTTTCTTTTGCAATTTTTAATTTTATTATCCATCTAGTTTAACAGAACTTACAGTCATGACTACAAAAATAAAAAAACAAACTGATATATTTCCAGTGAATTTTACGAACTAAGGCATGTAATACCCATGATCCAATTGAAAATACTCATTATGTTTCTCGATGATTGAGATAATTGCCTGGACTCAACTCTGCACTTTGTTGCTGAACTTATGTATAAATTATTTGAAATGTCATCTATAAGCTATCTCAAAACTCCTATGATTATGAAAGTTTTATAATCCTATCATTTTAGAGCCAGAGCAATCCAGAGAAAGCATGTAGCTCATTCAACTCTTAATTCCTCAGATGAAGAAACAGATTTGGACAACCTAAATTTTCAATCATATCCAATTAGTTGTAAAGGAGATTAGCACCCAGATCTCATGCTTACAAATCCAGTGTTTTCCATTTGTTTCTTATTATAGCATGCTATCTTCAGTCATGCTAGAATTTTTTTAAAAAGATATAATACCTCATTGATTTTAGTGTGTCTGTGAAATCAAACAGATACATTGCTAATTAAAGGAATTTAATGTTATTAATACTTTTTTAAAAAGTTGCCTGCAAGTCATTTTCTTGTAGATTGAATCTCTTTTAAGTTCAATAAAGTGTACTGATTGAGAGAAGAATTCTAAAGCATCTTTAGAAAAATACATGGCTAGTTACAATGTATTACTTAAATATATTTGATCCAGCAGCATTGGCATCACTAAAAGATTGTTAGAAAGGCTGAAAGTCAGGATGCATCCCAAATCCAATTAAACAGTATCTGCATTTTAATGGCTTCCCAGGAGCCCCAGGAAGCTGTATATTCACTCAGGTTTGAGAAGTATGGAAGCCAGCTCCAGCCCAACCAGGGAAAGGGATATTAAACACAATCTGGTCAGCAGGCCTCATTGATCAGATATGTCAATGTACTTTTGTCAAGATCAGACTGTACTTTTAATGAAGATCTCATAGCTAATCTGAGGCTAAGTTAGAATTTAGGCATTCCAACTCCCTACTATGCAATGTTAGAGCATTATATGATACTTAATGCCTCTGAGCAAATCCATTCCTCCACACTGATAGTAGAAGCAGGGAAAGCAATCTACACCTCAGACTGCTACCACTTTTCTGGTTCCAAGCCATCTTACACTAAATATAGGACTAAAACAGACAAACAAACAAAAAAAGGGCCATAAAGCTTTCTGCCACACAGGGATGCAAAAAGGAAGAGAAGCTAGGGCAGTTTATACATGCAACAGCAACATTTCTTGTGAGTGTAGGGTTTCCTGAAGATTTTGATAGAGAATCTTTATCAATTTAGGAAAGAATTCCCTTTGATTTTACTTTGTGCTGAGAATTGTGGTTATAAATAATTACTTAATGCTATTAAATGATTTTCTGCAACTATTTTAGATATGTTTTTTCTTTTTAACATGTTAATATGGTGAACTGATTTTCAAAGTTTGAGCCACATTGTAGTCATGAAATAAAATCATAGTAATAATTCCTACAGGTTTGCTTTTCTATTTGTTTACTATTCCTTTGTGCAGAATTTCCTAACAGGATCATTTTTTTCTTCTGAAAATAAGTAATTTAGAAGTTTCTCTGGTGTACATCTATTGATATTGAATTATCTCAGCTTCTGTCATTTTGAAAATATCTTTAATTTGCCTTTATTTGTAAGGGGCAATTTTCCTGGATATAATTCCAAGGTATAAGTACTCTAACCTCTTGAAAAACATGAGTCAGTGTCTTTCATCTCCAACTGTTGCCATAAAAATGTTAGATGGTGGAGTAGGAAGCATGAAAAAACAGTTTCTCTACCTAAACAACAAATGCCCTGCTATAATCTGTTTGATGGAACTATTTTGGAATTACTTAGTCTATTAAAGGCTTGCAAATTCTAGTAAAGCATCAATGGTCAGTTTCTGCTCTTAGCACAATAGCACCTCCCCATTCTCAAGCCTAATCCTTCTAAAGGAAAATGTGCAGGGATTAGAAGAGCAGCCTGCACACAGCTTGTGGATATCAGGGTGCCCTCAAAGCATCCTGTCCTCCAAATATTAGGAATCTGTACTCCTGTCAGTAATTACTGCTTCTGACCACAGAGGTGCAGAAAAAGATGGGCAGCCATTTGTTGCACTCCTCCCCCACTGTTGCCAACAAATCCCTCTTGGGCTCAAGTGACTTTCAGAAAATCTCAGGGAACACAACATTATCCATCCATTCCTCATTTCTCATTTTTTCTATTTTTCTCATTTTAGCAGCAAGACATAGAAGTCCAGGACATTGAAAAGCAGTTTCATACGTGGAGAAAATTAGAAAGTGACCATGTATCCTAGGAAAAGACAGATTCAAAAAATACCTGAGAAGACCTTAAGTTTACACTTCAAAGTAATTCTTATTATATAGACAGCATGAAAATTAAATAATAATAATAATAATAAGGTAATAATGAAAACCAAAACACCCTGAAAAGGGAGGAATGTGATTTCCAAATTTACTACATAGATTCAAATGTCCAGTTTCAACAATCTTCAGAAGATATTCAAGGAAACAGAAAAATATGACCCACTCAAAAACAAAAAAAGCAAAAAGCAAAAGAAACTGCCCCTGAAAAAGACCTGGTGGCAGATATTTTAGACAAAGACTTTAAGACAACTACCTCAAAGATCCTAAATGGCATCTTTAAGATATGGAGTCAAGAAAATAATTTATTTAAAAAAGGAGATGGGAAATCTAAAATGAGCCAAAAAGAAATTCTAGAGATGAAAAGTACAATAACAGAAATGAAAATTTCAGTAGAAGTATCCAATGACACGGTTGAGTAGGCAGATAAAAGAATGAGCAAAGTTGAGAAAAGACAATGAAAATAAGTGAATCTGAATAAAATTTTAAAAATGTTTAAGAAAGGTGAACAGAACCTTTGAAACACAATCAAGCAGATTAACTTACACATTGTGGAAGTCTTAGAAGTAAGAGACCTAGATGAAGGCAGAAATAATATTTAAAGATATAAAGACTGAAAGTTGCCCAAATTTGATAACAGACATGAATGTAAACATCCAAAAGGTCAATGAACTTCAGTTACAATGAATTCAAAGAGAACAACTTCAAAACACACTATAATAAAACTTTGAAAAGAAAAAGGCAAATAGAAAATTTTTAAGGCAGCAAAAAGCATCTCATCACATAGAATGGATCCTCAATAAGATAGTCAGCAGATTTCTCATCAGAAACTATACAGAGCAGAAGACAGTGGATGATATATTCAAAACACTAAAAGAAAAAAATGTTATTCGAGAATCCTGTATCCACCAATACTGTCTTTCAAAACTAAAGGAAAAACTGACACATACTCAGATCAACAAAAGTGGAGGGACCTCATTGGGACTAGATCAGCCCTGCAAGATTTCTTGCCCACAACAGTCTGCAGGGTAAAATGAAATAAAACAAGATGGTAACATGAAGCTGTAAGAAGAAATAAATATCTCAATGAAGATAAATACAGAGGCAATTATAAAATCTGTTATTTTAGCAATGATTTATAACTTTAATCTTTATTTCCACATAATTTAAGAGATTAATACATTTTGTAAAACTGTTAATAAAAAACTAGTATTATTGTAACTTTGGTTTGTAACTCAACAGTTTGCTTTATACATAATTAAAAGAGTAATGCATTTAAAGAATTATTAGTGTATGTTTTGGGGCACACAATGTATTAAGATGTAATTTTGTGACAAACATCTAAAGTAGTGATGACTACACTGTAAATAAGCAGTTTTTGTTGATCAAAGTTAAGCTAGTATAAGTTCAAATTAGAGCACTATAAGTTTAGGATATTAAAATGCAGCCCCCATAGTAACCAAAAAGAATAGCTGTAGAAAATACACATACACATAAGAAAATGAGAAAGAGATTAAATATTTCAATATAAAAAATAAACTGCATAAAGTAGAAAACATTAATGCAGGAAATATGGAACACAAGCTATAAGGTATAAAGAAAACAGACAGAATATCACAGAAATACATCCCTCTATCAGTATTCACTTAAAATGCAAATGGATTAAATCCTTTACTCAGAAAGCAGAGATTTGAAAAATGGATTTTAACAAAATGTTCCAATTAAACAAGATCTTACAAGACACTCACTTTAGTCCAAAGACACAAATACATTGTGAGAAAGAGGATGAAATAGGATAGTCCATGCACATTGTAACCAAAAGAAAGCGGGAGCAGATATACAAATATCAGATAAAACATACTTTAAGTAAAAAAAGGTTATAAGAGTCAAAGAACATTAGATATTAATAATAAGTTTTCATAGAGGAAGAAAATACAATAATTATAAACATTTGCAAACCAAATAACAATCAAACTATATAAAGAAAAAAAAAGATTTGAAGGGAAAAATAGACAGTTCTATAATAATAGAGAGCTCAGTGCCCCACACTGAATAATAGATAGCACAACTAGACAGAAGATAAGTAAAAAAACAAAGGGTTTAATCAACAAAATACACCAGCTAAATCTAACAGACCTATACAGATCATTCTATCCAACAGCAACAGCATATATATTCTCCTCATATTCACATGGGACATTTTCAGTATAGATCATATGCTAAGGCAAAAATCAGGTCTCAATAGATTAATAAAGACAGAGATAATACAACGTATCTTCTCCAGCCACCATGGAATGAAGTTAAAAATCAGTAACAGGAGGAAAACTGAAATTCTTAAAAAATTGCAAAAATTAAACAACATATTTTTAAACAGCAAATAGATAAAATAAGCAAACACAATGGAAATTTAAAAATACTTAGATGTGGATAATAATGAAAACACACCAAAATCTGGGGAACACAGTAAATATAGTGCTAAAGGGCAAATGTATACTGTCAAATGCTTATATTAAAAATAAGAAGGTCTCCAATCAACAACCTGACTTTACAATTTAAGAAACAAGAAAATGAAAAACAAATTAAATCAAAAGCTAGAAGAAAACAGGAAACAGTAAACATTATAGCAGAGATAAGCAAAATAGATCATAGAAACACTAGAGAAACTAATAAAAGTTGATTCTGTGAAAAGATCAGCAAATGTAATGAACTTTTAACCAGATAAACTAAGAAAAAAAATCAAATTATTTCAGAATCAAAGTGGGTACATTACTACAAATTCTACAGAAATAGTAAAGCTATGAGACTATAGTTATTAATTCTACATGACAAATTAGACATCTTAGATAAAATGGATGAATTTTTGAAGCATGAGCACTGTAATCACTAAAAGACAAAGAAATAAGAATCTGAATAGACCTATAATTAGTAAGAAGATTTCATCAATAGTCAAAATTCTCCTGATTTAAAAAAGAAAAAAAAAAAAGTCTAGGCACAGTGGCTCACACCAGTAATCCTAGCACTTTGCAAGGCTGAGGCAGGCGGATCACCTGAAGTCAGGAGTTCGAGACCAACCTGACCAACATGAAGAAACCCAGTATCTACTGAAAATACAAAATTAGCCAGGCATGGTGGCGCATGCCTGTAATCCCAGCTACTAGGGAGGCTAAGGCAGGAGAATCACTTGAACCCAGGAGGCAGAGGTTGTGGTGAGCTGACATTGCACTACTGCACTCCAGCTTGGGTAACAAGAGCAAAACTCCGTCTCAAAAAAAAAAAAAAAAAAAAAAAAAGGAAGAAAAAAGCCTGTTTTCACTAGTGAGTTCTACCAAACATTTAAAGATAAACTAATACCAATACTTCTCATTCTTTTCCAAAAAAAATGAAGAGAAAGGAATATTTCTTAATTCATTCTGTAGATCCAGCATTAACCCTGATAGCAAAACCAAAGGAACTAGAAGAAAAAAGCATAAAAGACCAATATATCCTTTGTGAATACTGTGAAAATCCTAAATACTAGCAAACTGAATTCGGCAGCATATAAAATTAATTATACACTGTGGCCAAGTGGAATTTATTCCTGGAATGCAAGGATATTTCAACAAATAACAATCAATAAATGTAATGTACCACATTAGCAGAATGACAGGAAAAAAGAATATATGATCATCTCAATTAATATAGAAAATCATTTGACAAAATTCAACAATCTTTGATGATGAAAATATCAATCCTAAAACCGTACAACTCTTAGTAAAATAGCTTCACAATATTGAATTTGGCAGTGATTTCTTGGATATGACATAAAAGGCATAGACATCAAAAGAAAAATTGTACAAAATGAACTACATGAATTTTTTTAAATTGTTCATCAAAAGATTCTATCAGCAGAAAATTTTAACCACAGAATTGGAGTCTATATTTGTAAATCACACATCTAAAAGGAATTAATATCCAGAATGTATAGTGAATTCTTAAATCTCAATAACAATAACAGCAAAAATTTAATAATCTGATTTTTAAAATAAGCAAATAATCTGAATAGACATTTCTCCAAAGAAGATATGCAAATGGCCAATAAACACATGAAACTATGCTCAACAACACTATTCCCTGAAAAAAAGTGAATTGAAACCTTCAATGAGGTATCACCTCACAACTATTAGGATGATTATAATAAAAAACAGAACAGAAAGTACATCTTGGTGAGGATGTGGAGTAACCGCAAACCTTATGTACTCTTGGTGGGAACATAAAGTAGTATTGCCACTGTGGAAAATAGTATTGTGGCTCCTCAAAAAATTTAAAGTAGATTTATCATATGATCTGTTAATTCCATGTCTGATAATATATCCAAAATATTGATGGCAGGGTCTCAAAGACATATTTGTACACTTGTGCTCAGAGAAGCATTATTCACAATAGCTAAAACTGGGAAGCATCACAACAGTCCATTACAGGATGAATGAGTAAGCAAAATGTGGTATATAAATACAACGGATTATTATTCAGGCTTAAAAAGGAAGAAAATTCTAAAGTATGCTAAAATGTAGATAAACTTTGAGAAATCTTGCTAAGTGAAATAAGCTAGTCATAAAAAAATAGGTTACTGTATGATTCCACTTAGGTGATGCTATAGTTTAAATGTGTCCCACAAAGTTCATGTGAGATATTAATTGCATTAATCCCCAATGCAGCAGTTTTCAGAGGTGGGACCTCTAAGTGGCTGATTAAGTTACCAGGTCACTGGGACTCTGCCTGCATGAAATTCTTAATGCCATTATCATGGAAGTGAGTTAGTTGTTTTAAGTGTAAGCTTGTTATAAAACCCAGTTTGGCCCTCTCTTGCTTTCTCTTCCCCTTCCACCTTCCACCATGGGTGACATATTAAGAGGGTCTTCACCAGATGAAGGTCTCTCAATCTTGGGCTTCCCAGTTTCCAAAACTGTAAGAAATACATTTTTTTACCCATAGTGTGGTATTTTGCTATAGCAATATAAAATGGTCTAAGACACGAGGTACTTAAGAGAGGTCAAAAATGACAGAGACAGAAAGTAGAATGATAGTTACAAGGAGCTGGCGGGTGAAGGGGAAATTATTGTTTAATAAAGATAGAGTTCCCATCATACAAGAAGAAAATAATTCTGCAGATTGATTATGGTCATGGTTGTACAAACAGTATGAAATTATTTAATACCACTGAACCATACACCTAAAAATGGTTAGGACATTAAATTTTATGTTACATATATTTTACCACAATAAAAAGTTCTGGAAAAAATAGTTGGATATAAATATCATCTTTATTTCATTGTTAATCATCTGTATTTTCTGTCTGTGAGATCTCTTTGTCTCTAGCATTCTGTATTTTCACTATACTATATCCAAATGTAGATTCTTATCTTTCTTGCTTTGGTTAACAATGTGTCCCAAGTTTTCATCATTTCTAGAAACTATTTCAGCTACTTTTATCTTAAATATTTGTTTATGCCCCTACTATATTCTCACTTTGAGAAAATTTAGTTAGATATATGTTGAATTGCGTTTATCTTTCATTCTTTTTAACTTTAAAAATCTTTTTTCACCTCATTTTCTCTCTGTGCTGCAATCTACTTTTTAGATATACCCTGCTTTACTGCAAATCTTTTTCCCCCAGCTCTTTGAGAAATAATTGACAAACAAAAATGTTAAATATTTAAGGTGTGTATTGTGATGCTTTCATATATGTATACCTTGTGAAATACATTACTACAATCAAGCTAATTAACATATCCAGCATCTCATATAGTTACCATTATTTTGTAGTGAGAACTCATAAGATCTACCATCTTAGCAAATTTCTAGTATATGATACATTATTAATAATTGTAGCCACATGATGTACATTAGATCCCCAGGCTTTATTCATCCTGACTAACCAAAACTTTGTAATCACTGACTCACATCTCACCATGCCTTTTTAATTGTTCCTACTGTTCAGTTTTTCAGCTTAGTGAATTCATTTTTTAAAATGATTATGATTTTCCTTTCCAGAAATTCAAATTTATTCTCTTTCAAATATATTGGCAATTTTTTATAATCATGTATGCCTTTTTTCATGCTTTCAACTCCATCTTTGTCTGTTCAAAGAGATTAATGTAATTGTTTTATAATCTGTATATAGTGATTTTATTATGTACAGTGTTTGCAAATTTAGTCTGCATTTTAAATCTTTTTATAATATCTTATTTCTATACATGTAGTATTATTTTGTTTTTAAAATCAATGTTCTTTGGAGTTTCTTTTCTCTATGAGAACAATTAAAGTTGTGTATTTTATTTTGTCCCCATACAGAGAAGTTGGGCATTTACATCAGTTACACACTTGGGACGCCAACTTCCCAAGACCACTTTTCATTAAAGTTTACGTTTGGAGCTAAACAAGCTAGTGTGAATGGGGGTCCCAATGCCCTAGGAAAGGTGACTCATGATTAGGAATTCTTAGGGAGACACTTTATTTTTATTAATTTACCTCTTGGCATTCACTGATGAGACTAAGAAAGGCAGATTTCTTCCTCCTTCTCCCATTGAGAGAATAGTCCTAATTCATCTCAGTTTTATATGAGGATAGGGCATGGAAGTCTTGCCAGCATTCGGGAGGTAGTCTGCATCATTTTGTTAAGTGAATAAATAAGTGCTTCTCAAAGAGAAGTTATTTCCCATATTAAATTTACCAGTTCAGTAGTGCTTATTAATATTCTTTAGAAGTAACATTTTATTTTGCTTCATTACAGTAAGAAAGGAGCCAATGAGATTTTTAGAAAAAGTTGGGTAACATAAAAAATTTTCTGAAACATAAATAAATAAGCATGTTGTGTGCAGTTAATTATTTGAGCCTTTTCCCACAAGCCTCTTATATATAACTAGAAGTTCTGTATGTAGACATTGTTTCTTAAAGCTGTGCCTTAAGATGGAATCAATCCATGTGCATTACATTTTGGGAACGTTTAGGCCATGGAGATGCTGGCTATACCAAAAATGCTTCCCATCACTACCACCTGCCTTCCCTGCAAATCTGTGCTGAAACTTTCTCTAGAAAGATGTAACTATTACCATAATAGAATGAGCAATTTGAATAAATTTTGGCATGTCCATACTGAGTGGTATAATTGATCTAACAATAATTCTTCAGCTAATTTTTGATTGCTAAAACATGAGTCAAGTATTTCTGAAATGGATAGAAGGGTCCTATATGCCTAGGTTATCCTCATATATATTATAAATGGCTCTACAGAAATACAAAGTTCACTCTGCTATTTCCTTACCATGCCTCTGCTTCCATGCAGAAAATGGCAAATTTCTTCAGTTCAAAGAAAACCAGAATTTAGCTTAAGTAACATGCCTAATATCATTCCATCAGTAAAAGAAGTGCAGTTCCCTAACTGAGGTAAAATTCAAGTAACTGTCAGCGGTTCACATTATCTCTTGCTGCATTTGTAAGATTATTTCAGTTGGGAAAAAAAGTAGCAGCAGATACTGGTAAAGCTTTTTACAAACGCTTGAAATTTTCCTCAGGGAACTTTCAACTTTTCTGTCTATTTGACCCTTCAGAGAAAGTTCACTCTCTAAATGAACCACAGCTTTTTTTTTTTTTTTGCCACAGAACCATCAGTCTTACCAATACCGAACAGCAGCCCTGAATCTCTCCCACCACTTAAACTTCACTATCTGAATACTAAATGATTTTATGCCAAGAACCGCCATTTAATCAATTTCTTTCTTATAATAAATACAAAAGTATATGTCTGCTTTGAGAACAAAAAGATTGCTATTTATTTCCTTCCTTTTTCCTCATTTTGAGAGAGAAAAGCATGAAAAGAACATGACTATTATTTTTTATCTTCTAATGCAATTGCATGGTTTGAAAACCTTAATGCCAAATCTAACAGCTGAATGTTATTAATATCCCATACTACAAGGAAGACAGGAAAAGAGGAAAACTAAAGTAAAAGTTTGACAAGTTCCATTAAATGTGTGCTGATGTTTTTCTGTAATATTGAGATTTTTTTCAAGATAAACAATTTAACTGTATTTCCTAATTTTATACATGTAAGATATATGCTCTTTACATGCCTTGCTATGAAGAATAATTCTGTTCCTGTTACACAGCACTTGTTATGAAAGATTCTCACAGCTGTATAGCTCATTTGGCTACACCAAATGACACTGTGCCACATCATTAATTTATGCAACTTTCTTGGCTGTTAGCCTGTTGATTATACCACCTGTTGTGTGTACTGCTTGTCTCTCTTACTGTGTTTGATATTTTGCTGCTAGGTCAAAATTAGTAAGTTACTATTTGTATTATGTTGCTTCTTCATTCTACTATATAAATTATTTAGTAATTTCTTGAAGTAATTGCCACTTACCATTTTTATTACAATAATTATAAAAATAATTCTTAAAATAATAGTGAATAAAATGATAAACATAATAATTACCATTTTCCAAAGCATTTTTACATATTGTATTCACAACAATACTGTAAAATAAGAAAGGTCTATTATCCTCTTTGCACAAAAGAAAAAACAGATTAAGAATTATCAGGCAACCTGTCCAATATTATATAATTTGTAATATTTATACAGGATACTCAGATATGCAGAAGAAATTCCACTTCAGAGAGCACCAAATTACCATCACATTGATTTTCAAATGTCTAATTTAAATATCTAGATAACTAAATATCAGAAGTCATTTGTTAGAAAATAAGCATGTAATTTTCCAGAGACATATATTATAATAGTTATTAAGTTTTAATATTAACCCTCAAATAACTAATTTTACTCAAATAAATGTGAAATATAAAAAAGACAAACAGAGACTAACATTCCTTTTAGAAAACTACCAGTTTATCCTGAAGTAACTGGTTGCTTTCTCCTTCAGTGTAAAGAGAAAAGGTTTAGCTCTAAAACTATTCTGTAATGATGGAATTCAGAAATATGGAAGAGTGCATCCTGCTTTCATTAATGTGACAATAAAAGCAATGAAATTAAGTTAGTCCATGCAATTATTATGGAAGAATTAGTACAATTATAGATCAAATTTTATATCTTTTTAAAAAATAAATTTAGAATATGTATACAGTTGGTAATGTCCATTCACAGAAGGAATAATTGAAAATGACAAATATTTGAAATGTCATCCTGATTAATTGATGGTTTCTCACACTCAGCTTGAGCAGAGTCAATAAAAACATTACCTTGATGAAGATACAAACTTTTAAGAAAATGTAGTCAATATTTATAATAGAGAGATAAATAATCAATAAAATTCCCTATTTGTTTTTGTGTTATTTATAATCCAGCCTGCAGTTCTGCTTATCTTGTAAATAGATAGGGTCACTAAGGAGGCTCCTGCAGGGTGCAAGGATGCCTGCAGTCAAGTTCACCCCCTCTGGAAAGCAACCAGTGCTGTCTTCAGCTAAATGCATTAGAGAACACTCTCAGTTCTATGCTCCTAGAACATTGTGAGGCACAGAAAAATGAATTAGGAAGAGGTTGGCACTCCAGCCCTTACAGCAACTTCTCTGTCGTTTATTCCCTTTTATTTCCTTACTGAGAGCCCAAGCCCATGAGACCTCACCTCCTGCATCAACATGACCTCAATGTGAGACATGGAGTCAAAGGAGATCCTTTTGGAACTTTAAGGTTTAATGAGTGCACTAGTGCATTTTTGACTTGCATGGGGCCTGTAGCCCCTTTGGTTTGGCCAATTTCTCCTATTTGAAATGAGTGTATTTACCCAACGCCTGCACCCCCACTGCATTTAGAAAGTAACTAACTTGTTATAAACTTTACAGGCTCATAGGTAGAAGGTCAGATGAGACTTTGGACTCCGACTTTTGAGTTAATGCTGGAATGAGTTATGACTTTGGGAGACTGTTGGGAAGGCATGATTGTGTTCTGAAATGTGAAGAGGGGCCAGGGGTGGACTGATACGGTTTGGCTGTGTTCCACCCAAATTTCACCTTAAACTGTAATTCCCATAGTCCCCATATGTTATGGGAGGGACCTGGTGGGAGGCAATGGAATCGTGGGGGCCATTACCCTCATGCTCTTCGCATGATAGTGAGTGAGTTCTCAGAAGATCTGATGGTTTTATAAAGGACTTTGCCCCGCCTTTGCTCTGCACTTCTCATTCCTGCCACCATGTGTAGTCTCCCTGAGGACTCCCCAGCCCCGTGGAACTGTGAGTCAATTAAATCTCTTTCCTTTATAAATTACCCAGTCTTGGGTATTTCTTCACAGCAGCATGAAAATAAACTAATACATTGAGATTTACCTTCAAAATATTTTTTATAAGAATAGGTAAATGTTTCTCTGTATTCTATTTTTAGGTTTAATACTGGGATCAACTTTGGTACAGAGGCTATTTATTTATATTCCTTTTAACAGTTCATGTACATATTCAAAACAAAAGCAATATATTCTCAATCAATGCTTCATGAAAAAGAAGTAAATGCATTATATGGTCCCAAGGAACTACTGAATTATTCATTCCTAGAGTTAGGGGCAAATCGGTAATTACGTTGTGAGGCAGGATACATTCATCCTTTTAGAAAACACACTGAAAGCTTCTCCAGCCAATCTATGAAAAGGATATTTTCTGACTGATGGAAGATCAGTCTGAAATCTAATATCAGACTCATTCTAGGAAAATAATGTGGGCCAGGAATGGTGGCTCATGTCTATAATCCCAACACTTTGAGGGTCCAAGGTGGGAGGATCACTTGAGGCTAGAAGTTTGAGACCAGTCTGGGCAATATAGTTAGACCCCTCTCTACAAAAAACAAAATAAAAAATTAGCTATGCATGGTGGCACATATTTGCAGTCACATCTATTTAGGAGGCTGAGGCAGAAGGATCATTTGAACTCGGAAGTTAGAAGCCACAGTGAGCTATGATAGTACCACTGCACTCCATCCTGGGCAATGGGGATAAGCTGAACTGAACACTGCCATGGTTGATTTTCCTAACTCAGTTGGAAATCATTTCAGGGCTTTCAAGATAAAGTTCTAATTATAGGACTGCTTTCAGTGTAAGATTTCATGAACTCAATTAACTGTTTTTTTTTTTTAAGGAATTTAAAAGAATTCCTCTTCTTTTCAGGCATGGGGAAGACATTTCAGGATCTTAACTAGTAGAGACACAGAGTCCCGTGAAAGGAGGGCCCAGGGCAATTGTGGTTGTACTAGCATTATTGGTGTTTGTCATTACGCTGGCAGCCAAACTTCTGCTGACACTATGATTGTGTGGTTTGGTACTTCTTCTTACTTCTGATTATAATTTAGCAAATCAATGTCTTACATTTAAGTTGCAAACAATATGGCTGATCACAAAGAGTTAGAACTATAATAATTAAAAAAAAGCAACAAATGTATTTCATTTGTTTAATATCATAATATGTCCCCACTTGAAGATTCAAATAATTCACCTTTTGAAATTGAGATTGAGAGACATTAGTAGTTTTTGACAGGGAAAAAAAAAGAATAAAAACTGATTTAAATGAAAAACTAATCATGAGCTCAAATAACAAAAACATGTACTAACACATTCTATTTGCTTAATTTCAAAGGGATAAGCTAATAACACAGCTAGATAGATAAAATAAGAGAAAACTTGTGCAAAATTCTTAAATGTCCACCCTTTCATAAAGAACTATAAGACAAATATAATTTTTAGAGTCAGACTACTAAGTACTGTTTCTATAGAGACATTTGAAGATTAATAATTACATACATTTATAAACCACAAAAATTGAATAGTGAAATAATTATAAACAGAATTTCACTAAGTAAAATAGTATTTGCATAAGAACATTGAACTTTATATATAATAAATGAGATAATAATAAATTAAATAATACAAATAAGAAGCAGAGCTTCCTAGGGAATAAAAAAAGAAAGGTTATTAACATTTGACTGAAAAATATTCTTAAAAAATAGTTCTGGGAAACTGAAGTATTACAAATGATAAAGTCATTACTCATGGTTTTCTGAACAACAAATTAACAAGATCAAAAGCACAAACATAATGGAAGAGTTACTTGGAAGTGAAAGATAAATTTCTATGTCAAAAGTAATAAATAATTGAAGACTAGGTATATTTTTTAGAGCATAAAATTATCTCACACTAAAGTTTGTTTTTCATTTTTTAAACTTTGGAAGCATATACTTTTCATTAATTAGACTATAAAAACTTAAAGTAAATTAAAGAAAATTAATAATCAAGAATAATAATAATATCCATAAATATTATATGAGTATGTTCTATTTCCTACTACAGCATACTTAATAGGCAAAATAATTAGGTCAAATTTTCCCCTAAAGCATATAATCAATAAAAATAAGTAACTTATTATATTCAAAATACCTATTTGGAAGAATTTTAGTGCTGCCTGAAGGAATAGAGAAAAAACAAAGATATCAACAGTGTAACATTTTATGTGCTTAGGGAAGTAGAGCAAGGACTATGATTTAAAACATGCAATAATTGTATAAAATATGTCTTCCTGTCCAGAAGGACAGAAGTAGGCATCAGTAACCAATGAATTTCATTCATCTGGAATCTTTTTATGTAAGAATGATGCCCTTGCACTGGGGCCATGTGGAAGATATGGACTATTTTATTCTTCAAATACTGCAACTAAAAAAAGGAAAAGTTTTTTTTTTTAATTCAAGAAACCAAATTACTCTTCCTTTAAACTCAATCAAATCATCCCAATATAGAATCTTTTTATCAATTTGCCTTGATTCATTATGACTTTTCAGTGTTTGACTTTCAATTTCTTATCCTCCCTTTCAGAGATACCTACCTATTGATGAATTTGTTAGATATTTATTGAATGCATTTTATGTGCTGGGCAAAAACAGTAAAAACAAACCTTGTTTATGCATTCATTTGAGCTTAAAGTATCATCATCAAAAGATTTCATCAAATTTTAATGATGCCCTCAAAGTTACATTTTTTTCTTCATTTTTGTCTCAAATATTATTTTCTTATATCTTCCTGAAGTCATACGTTCTTTTAAATCCTCTTTCAATAAATACCATTTTTAAAAAAATATTATAAGTAATTACACTGATGAGCATTTAGTTCATGTGCTGTTTTGTGCTATAAAATTTTAAAATAATTTGGGTCGGAGGTCTCTTAAATCCTTTACTATTTCTTATTCCATTTTGTTAGTAATTATGCAACTGTAATTAGAAGACAGACACTATCTTTAAAAAAAAAATCTCATTTTCCTTCTAATTTCAAATTTTAGGTAGTGATAACATATTTCACTAAACCCTTTATGTACATTTTATGACTGGTCTTAGTTTACACAGTGATGACTTCCTATTCGTTATCCCTGAAGTCATTTTTAATCTTATGTCTTTGGTTTGTGATTTTGTTTATACCTTCCCCTGGCAGAACCACCATATGTTCAAAAGGTTTAGTCTGAATTTTCTTGTCCATTCAATATGTCTTTGTCTACCTTAACAATTTTTCAGATTGTTACAAATTTTCCCCTTCATCTTCCCAGACAAGGGCTTCATAGCCATGCTGTTCTTTTAATTTGTCCCTGCTTTCCAGGCTATTCCTCTTCCTCACCTCTTATCACTGGAATTTCCTCTCTTCTGTTCATTCTCCTTTTACCAGTATTATCATATCCTTCATTTTACCCCCCAGGTTATTGCTCCTTTTATTCTGTTACGTATTTGTACTGGAAGGCAAGCCCTAACCTAGGCACTGAATGTGTTGAGCAGTACTATTCATTCAAAAACATTTGTGAAACAACTACTTTAAGTCATGCATTAAATAAGAACCTGAGGATATAAAGAAAACTATGTCCCAATTCTCTAACTTAAAGTATGCAGAAGCAAATGGAGGCCTCAGCTTATGAAACAAATAATTGAAATACAAGTAGCATTAATTTTTATAAACAAGAAAAGTATATTCCTTGAGAAGGAAGTAGAGAAAAGGTGGAGGGCTTATGGAAGATGTATTAGAGGAGAGTGTCTTAGTCTGTTTATGCTGCTATACAAACACCTAAGACTGGATAGTTTATAAAGAACAGACATTTATTTCTCACAGTTCTTGGAGCTGGGAAGCCCAACATCAAGATACCAGCAAATTCAGTGTCTTGCTAAGACTCACTCTTTTCTACAAAGATATCACTACTTAACTACATCCTCACGTGGAGGAAGGCGGAAAAGCGAAAGGAATACAGTTCCCCTCACACCTCTTTTACAAGATATTTGAATCCACTTATGAGGGCTTTGCCCCCATGACTAAGTCACTTCCTATATGTCCTACCTCTTAATACTATCACATTGGCTATTAAGTTTCAATGGATGAAGTTTAGGGGGGACACATTCAGAGCACAGCAGAGGGCATATTTGAACTGGCTTTTGATATACAGATAAAAACAATGAACAGGTAAGAGAACATAGACGGTGAGTGCAGCATTCGTGACAGTGGAACTAGCATGTTCAATGACAAATAAGTCTAAAAGAGCAGCATGTATTTAAGTCTACATATAGCTTAAGGACAGGAGTGGAAGATGAGACTGCAAAGGTAAATGTGGCTCAGATCATGAGATGCCTTACAGGATACTTACGACTTAGATTACTTCTTGTGAGTTGTGGTCTGTAACTGAAAGATTTCTAGCAGAGGGGATACCTGTAGTGTAAAGATAATTATTGAGACAGTGCGGAGAATGGATTAGAGGAGGCTGAAATATGAGTCAGAATTAGTGGGAAGTAATTACAATACTTCAGGGAAGAAATCATGTGAATCTGGACCAAGGCAGTGAGAGTGTTGATGGAAAAGCAGTAAAATATTAGAGATTGTTTAGGAAGGGGCATCAGTATTTACTAGCAATGACTGGAAGGGGAAAGAGGGTGAAGAAGGTGATCCATAATGAATTCAGGCTTTGTCCACAAGGTAAATGGTGGTGTCTTTAAGATATATTTAATCTACAATAATAATTGAGAAAATGCTAAATATAAAATAACAATTTCCGGTAAGTTTATTTGTCTTAGATAATGAAATACAGTTTCAAAATAAGATGCCAAGGATATATCTCCTCATTTCTTCCTCAAAGTGAGCTCTTATCTCACAACTCTGAAATAAATTTTTAAAAAAGAGAAAAGCTTTGAAAGTTGAAGGAACTTGCTTAAAGTCACTTATCTCGTAGGAAGTCAAACTGACAATCTAAGTCTTGCCTAGGCTGGCAGTTATTTTAACCATACAGATGTTACAGAGTTGCACGAGTTGTCCACGGCGCAAGGGCACAAGCTCGAGCAACCAAGTGGGATCAAATTCCAGCTTCTGCTCTGCCAGCACATCCCGAACGCTGTTCCCAGTCTGCATATACAACTTTGAAGAGGTGCCTTTTCCTCATTCATTGAAAAGTCCTCTGATAAACAAGCTGTGCACCCTCAGAACTTTGTCTTCTTAGAGAAGGTGAATTGCTAGAATTCGTAGAAAGGTACAAAGCCAGATCTTGAGGTGGCTCTCTTTATCTGTTGTATCTTAAGAACTTGCTTCATATAGGTACACACTGGTGTGTTTTTGGTGAAAAGCTAATGCAAACTGTCCCAAAACTGAAAGCCTGAAGAGAGGGAGAGGGCAGACTATGGAGCTAGAAATTTCATACACTCTGTTATAAACTGTATCTACATCCCCCAAATTAGAGAATATAGGTAACTAGTAATAAAAATTGTAGTCATCCTAGTGTGACTAAAATTAATTAATATATATGTGTGTGTGTGTATATATATTTTTCCCCCCCCAGGGGACTTGTTCTGAAACTAGATTAAAAAAAAATCACACCCAGAGCATGGCTCTAGAGCACATGTATACAGAATATGATTCAGATATAACAAAGAATAAAAAACCCTTTTCTGGTACCATATAGGGTTTATTTTATATTACCTACAAATTTATGACTAAATGACTATATTAGGGGGACCTTCAATATTTTCTGTAACTTTTTCATCATGATAAATGATGAATCATAATGAGAAAAGTGATTTCTTCTATAATGGTGTGAATATTTCATTTTTACTGAAGAACTATAATCTTCAATTCCATTTTGAATAAGAAACCATAATCATAGGAAACACTATGCAAAAGCTATGAGGTTGTCCTTTTATTGAACCATAATAAAATTTGAGGTTATCAGTCATGCAACTATACAAGAATGTGCATTTTATTTTCTATTTAAGACATTCTCCTGTGTTTTTCTGAAGTTTCGTGACTATTATTAAAATACTGACCTATACACACAGCTATATATGCATAGTGATTAAATAACTGGACATAAAAATACATCTAAAATGCTAACTTTAGATTTTTACTACTTTAAACCCTTATTATCTTTACTAATGATACAAATTAGGCTAGAATCTCCATCACAAACCACCACTGGAAATTATACTTATCCTTTGGAATATGAGAAAGACTAAGGAGACCTTTTTTTTTTGAAACTTGGAGTCTCGATCTGTCACCAGGTTGATGTGTAGTGGCGCGATCTCAGCTCACTGCAACCTCTGTCTCCCTGGTTCAAGCAATTCTCTGCCTCAGCCTCCTGAGTAGCTGGGATTACAGGCGTGCACAGTCACATCCACCCAATTTTTGTATTTTTAGTAGAGACTGGGTTTCACCATGCTAGCCAGGATGAAGGAGACCATTCTTTAAGAAGCACACACCTGCCTAGATGTGGCTGGCCCTCTAACTTGCTTTGGCCAGTAGAATGCAAACAGGTGTGATATAAGCAAGGACCCTCAAATGTGCTTGTGCAGTTGGCTGGCTTCCTGCACTTCTGCCACTTGCTATGAGAGGACCATTCCATGTAAGATGAGAACACATGAAGCAGATATAAACTCACATTGTAGCCTGGGTCAAGCCCAATCTATACAGCAGAAAGAGAAGCTGCCTCCCTCTCTCTCTCTCCTTCTTTCCCTTCCTTCCTTTTGCTATCAGATAATGCTCTTCTAATGGTGGACCAAAAGGGTGGAAGTTGAAGCTACAACTGCGTTGGGACTTTAGCTAGGAACTAACATACTGTCGCTTACATCGTTTGGTTGAATAAGCCTCATAACAAAACTCAACATCACTGGGGTGGGGAAATAGAAATTCTCACTTTCATACACTGTAAAGTCTCATCATAGGAGGGAGTAAATAACTAAGAACCATCATACAATCCACTGAAAGCTTTTCTAGGAAAAGAAATTACCGTGCCTCTTTCTCAAGGCTAAGGCCGCTCCCCAGGTCCAGATATATGGGCATATGACCTGTGAAGTCACACAGGTCCCCCATACTTTCAAGGGCCTTGCACTTGACTTAATGCTTTGCTGTCACCATTTTTAAAATCTCAACAGTTTTTAACAAGGAGCTCAATTTTTTCATTTTGCACTGAGTCCTGCAAATAATGTAGCTAGATCTGCAGCTCACTATTCATCCCTCCCCTTTCTTCTGTTCACCCGAGCTCTTTTATGTCCTGGGCTCTGTGGTTGGTGCTGGGGAGATGGTAAAAACGATTAACAAGGACTTCACTTTTCTATACTGTACCAGATGTCATTTATCATCATAGATAAAAGTAAGGACTAGAACTCTTGAGCCATGCAGTCAGGGATTATATTTCATTGTGTCACTCTTCACCTGTGTGACATTGAGAAATTTACTTAACTTCCCTGTGCTCTTGATCACTCTTAATATAAGAGGGTTAATGTAATGACAGCCTCTACTTCATAGGGCAGTAGTAAGAATTGGATGCATTTAGAAATATAATACAGAGCTTGACACACAATGCGCACAATATAAACAATGACAGTATTATCAGCACCATTATTATCACTTTGTTTTAAAAAAATATACTGACTTTGATCTCCTTTAACCTCTTCTCAGGTACTCTGTCCATCATCCTATATTTTTTATATTTAGTTTCTCCCTCTTTACTGGCCATTCTCCCACTGCTTATACATTGGCTCAACTCTTAAGGAAGTTTGTGTAGGGATATTTTCCTATCTACTTATATAGTTGGATGACTTATTCCCTGAGATATACTGTGTTTTAAAATACTATGTTATTTTTTTAAATTTTTGAAACATTGTATATGCTGCTTTTAACAACTACCTTTAGAAAAATCCTACATGTTACTGTCTGATGTACATGGTAATTAATCTTAACTCTGAAATGGACCTGGTCATTTTAGAGTTAAGTATACTTTAAAGACACCTACAAGTAGAGTGACTTCTAACTCTGATACTAGAAGATAAGTGTAAGAATTTAGAAAAGACAAAACATGAAGGGCAGGCTATCCTAGACACATTTTCTTAAGTAGCCTTAATCTTTTAAAATATACTTAACTATTGAATGTCATTCTTGTTCTAATTGTTTTAAATAATTGCAGTTTCCATAAGTACAGAAGAGAACAGAAAGCACAGCAATAAAAATAAAAGCAATTTTAACATAGAAGAAACACTTCAATAGTAATTAATTTTTTACATAGAAAAATATTAAATTTTATAACATTCAAGACTATTAGGGGATTTTTTTTTGTTAATGCTTTCTTTCATTTCCTTGTTGTTCAAATATCATGGCGTAGGTACTATTACTGCCTGTGAATAAAAGAACATCTGATTCTAAGGACATTATGAACAACAAATCTTGCTAAATTTATACTATGTTCTTCATAAATGTAAACAACTTTTAAATTAACAATAAGAAAAAAAATCAGTGCCTCAGAGCACTGACTCTCAAATTAGGCAGCTCTGCCAGTTATAAGCTCTGCTACCTTGAAAAGTTCTTTAATCCTGCAGTACCTCAGTTATCTCTAAAATGGGGATGATAATAATCCCTTTCTTATTTGGAGGATATGAGGCTTAAATCAGTTGACACATGTAACAATTAAAACAGAGCCTGGGAATTTTAATTAATAGCTATTATTATTACTCATGGAATTTCACAAGGGGAACGTTACTATATGTATGTTTGTACTATATATATATGTATGAACATATATAAAATAGAACTCTCTATTACCAAGTAATGCATTTCTCTAGTTTTTAGATTCATTGAGAATGCCTACAGTATTTCCATTTTACTAGCATGCCCATTGTATTGTTCCCTCACACCTGCACATACCTTCAAGGTATTATATAAACATAAAATCTCTCTGGTCTTTCCATTGCCAGTCAGATAAAGATCAAATAATTTGGCCCCTGCACTATTCTCCATCAAATTTTAATGCTCTTCTGACTGCTTAGGTCTGTTCTTCAGCTTCAGAAATTTTCATTCAGTTTCTCAAAGGCACTGTATTTCCTCCTGCCACAGGGCTTTGTTGCATACATGCCTCAACTCCCATCCAAACACCTCCCCTGCCACCACCACTTCATCCCTGTTAAGGGAACTCTTTTACCTTCATGGCTTGGTTCAAAAGTCAACTCAGGGGAAGACTTAACAAAAAGTTGTCCTCATCACTCCACCAGCATAGGTCTATGCTCTCAAATCATCCACCTACATTTCCTTTCCAGCTTGTATTTATTCCCTGAATAATGTTTACCTTGCCTGATAGATTCATCAGTGTTTGTACCAAAGCATAACTTTTGGATAAAATAGGCATCACAAATATTTACAGAGCAATATACACTCAACTTTGTTTTCCACATACTCAATATTTTGTACATAATAGCATGCATTCAATATGTTTCAGAAAACACTGAATGAGCTCCTACTGTGTGCAATGTTCTAGACTAGGAATAGAGCAGTCAAAAAGACAGAAAAGTCCTTGCTCTGTGGACTACATTCTAGTTGAATGAAGCATTTATACCCAGACAACTATGCCTGACTATAAGTGAAAGAATTTACAAGAATCAAAATAGAGCTCAGCCCCATAGAAACAAAAGGAAAGATATTTTTTTCTGATTAACACACACAAAAAAACACGTTCCTAATCTTTCTGCAAGGTTTTGTTAAATATTTCTGTGTACCGTTGTTAAATGTTTGAACTGCTTTCATTGTCCATGTTATTATTTCATAGGTCAGGATTTTCACACAATTTTCTCAAATCCTTTTGAGATTAGACCCTGAAAAATGTTTATTAACAGAGCAAATTCATCTAGCCTAAAATAGGTTAAGCCTGAAAATCTGTCCCAATTCCACTATTTTTTTAAACCCTTTAACTCTTAGTGGAAGAGTTTTGAAACTGTCCCTTGTGCCACTGGTACAGTCAAATTTCATATCAAAAACCTAAATGAGTATCTAAATATAATAGCCATGCACCCAAATGACCCTGTGTTTTAACTAGGAGTATAATTGCAAGTATTATAGCTTATTTTAATATATATTTATTCTCAGAAGCTCAATACACGTAAAATAACTTATCAGATGAGATCAGGCACAGTGTGCTATGGCCATAGACCTACCATTTGATCCCACAAACCCTCTTCTGGGTCTCTATACAAAGGAAAATAATATTTAAAAATATATTTAATAAGTATTTAATATTTAATAATATTTTAAAATATTTTTAAAATATTTAAAAAGACACCTGCATTTGTATGTTTATTACACTATTCACAACAGCAAAGATATGGAATCAACATAAGTTTCCATCAGTGGATAACTAGATAAAGAAAATATGGTATATATACACAACAGAATACTTTTCAGCCATGGAAAAGAATAAAATCTTGTCTTCTGCAGAAACATGAGTGGAATTGGAAGCCCTTATTTTAAATAAAATGAGTCAGACACAGAAAGACAAATACTGCATGTTCTCACAAGAAGGAGTTAAGTAATGCATATACATGGACATAATAGGTTGGTGCAAAAGTAATTGCAGTTTTTGCCATTAAAATAATGACAAATACATTTGCACCAACCTAATAGAATGTTTAATGATAGACAATAGAGATTTGGAAAGGTGGGGAGGAATGGAAGGGAGTGGAGGATGAGAAATTCATTAATGGGTATAATGAAAAAGATGCATTATTCCATTAATGGGTACCCTGAAAGCCCTGACTTCACCACTACACGATATATCCATGTAATACAATTACATGTGTACCCCCATAGATTTATACAAATTAAAGAAAAAACTTAATGCATGCTTTTTTCCTTAAACCATCCTTGAGTGTTTCTCCTCATTATTAAATGGGGGATGATTTACAATCACTATGTGTCCTGTTTTGGCCATGAGAGGTGAATTGATTACTTTTATTTGAAAGAAACTTTATCCATAAAATTTATGATTTCCTAGAACTGAGTAAGTGCTTTTTTCATCTATTTTTTGAACACAGAACAGCAAGTCAATCTTTATATGATGGATTATCTATCCTTCATGATTGCTCAGTATTACATTTCCGTTTCAAGTTAGATGTTGACTTAAAATCAAGCTGTTTGCCAGAACCTTATTACTCATTTTTCACTGTTTCCCCCCTTGTTTCAGAGACTTTCCAACTCTCAGGCTGAATGTAAACTTATAAATTATCTCTCCATTCATTTGTAATCAAGTTTTCCTTTCAATTTTTGATAGTACTTTTTAGGACTCATGATTTTCAATGAGTAAAAGTCAAGGGAAGATAAAATATTTGTGCCTATGTTATATGTCTTCTTTCGAGAGAAACTGAAAAGGGTATTGAGAAGTCACTTAAACTTGGACCATCTAAGATTTGAGATATGCACCTTCTTTGGCTTCTAATACCCTTTTTTAAGTAGGAAACTTACATCTGCTGAAATTCTGTACTTTAAAACTATTTGTTTCTCTTGTATGCAATACTCACTGAGTTCAGTACATTTGCAACTTTTTTTTAATGTGCTTGGCATAAGTTCTATTCTTGGCTATGTCCCCAAGACTTTTGTAACAATGGATCAGGTCTTTAAGTCCTTTTAAACTGAAGTAAAAATAGTTTCCTGACATTCATGCTTTGTCATTAATGAATTACTTTTTTTAGGGGAGAAATAAATTGTCTCGTTGATTTATTGTAAGATGGGCCAGCTCATCCATATTGGGGCAGGAAGTATACTTGAACTTAATTTTAGAAAACTGAGAATTACTGAGTGATATAATATCTCTACAAGAACTTCTTACATTGGTACATGAGAAAGTCAACCTCACCAAACATTAAGGTAAACCTCATATATACTGGATAATGGCTATAAATGTATTTATTCTGATGTGTCTACAGGAGATGTCAAATAGCGATTGCTCTCTGTGGACTCTGGTTTCACTCTAACTCATGGCCTCTAGCAAAGCCTATCCCTTGGCTTGGAGCAGAACCTGGGAAAAGAGCAGGCACTTCTCTGCTACAGAAGAAGTTGTAAGGTTGATCATGAATGTTCAGAACCTCCTGTCTCCATTACCAAAGAGATATGGAGTTTTAGAATAAAATTCCAAGGCCCAGGTAGTTTCAGATTGAGGTCCTATCAGGATTTTGATATAAAACTGTTATAATATTTTTAATATTTGGTGAAAGAGAACACCACATTTCAGAGAAATGTTTCCCCAGTAAAACAATTTTACTTTTTAGAAAATGTAGCCCACCTATCTCTGAAAACACACATTTAGTGGTAGCAGAGGTTCTGTAACTGTGGAAGAGAAGCTGGTACTTAGAGAAAAGGCACCTAGTATAGATACAAAGTTTGCAAAAATCCAAAATGCCCACAGAACATGTGCCAGTCAATTTTTAGGGTGAAGAATTATATTTATATAGTTTACTATAATTGGCACAATTTACCATTTCCTTTTCATGTATTTTATTATAAGCATATAACACACAAGTATTAGAAAATTTTGACCTGTATAACTATTAATGTCCTCCAACTGCACAGTCCAATGGTCACCACTAGTCATATGTAGCTGAGCACTTATATCAAGACAAATGTGGATGAAAACTAAAATTGTATTTTTAAATTTTTAATTAATTTAAATAAAAATATAATATTTAATTTTGCTATTAGAAGAATTTTAAGCACGTTAGCAACAACTTGAGTATGTGATCTCCTTTTTCAAATGAAAATTTATGAAATTTAGATATAGACAAAGTATTTCTGATGACAATTTAGCATGCAGATTTAAATATTTATTAATGTAAAATACCACTTTACAAATATTTAGAATGAAACAAAAATGTAATATATGCCATTAATGTTTTTATACCGTTAAAGATTTAAGAGAATACTTTAGACATATTTGATTAAATAAAATTTATTATTACAATTAATCCAAACAATTCCTTTTTATGTTTTTTAGCATAGCTACTAGAAATTTTAAAATTAAACGTGATTTGCATTACATTTCCAATAAAGAAGCCTCAGACAATAATATATCATGTACTGTGTCAAATGGTAGAGGTCTAGATTAGAACATTTTATGTTGCTTCAAAATTATAATATCTCTTTCAACCAGTAAGTTAGATCACTTACACAGAAAGCAAGCTTGTGGTTCAATTTTTAAAAGTCTAATTGCTTACAAAGCATTTTAGGAGGCTTATGTATTTTCAAATAAACATCTGGGGACTAACTTATTCTCTCATCTTTTCCCATGGCTCATTTTGTTAGCTTACACAGATATAAGTCTACAAGCTCTACAGCACAAACGTATATTGTAACATCTCCCATTTCACCATGGAAGACGTACTTACCCACTTAAATCCTCCTGTAATTATATTATCAAGTAACCTATGTCATTAGTTCTCTTGCCACAGAAAGATAGAACCCTACTGATTTGAGACATCCTAGGCATATTCTGCCAAGGAAATGTCATCTGAACTCACTATTTTCCACAAAGAAAGATGGAAAGTTGCTCAACTGTTCTTTTCAAACTACTCATTACTCTTAAGTTAGTTTATAGTGGGTAAAAATAAATAGCAATAATTTTAAAAATATGATACAAAATCCCAAATACTCTTCCAATCTAAAAGCTATGACTTAGGTTGAGTTTGTTTAAGAATTGAATTAAAGCATAGCAATATCTCTCCAAATACAATATTGCCAGATGCTGACTTTGAGAAATGGTGTAACAAAATATCTGAGCTCTCCTCCAGATGATTTAGTAGGGTCCCCTTAAAAAAAGTTCATATCATTAATTAATTGCTCCCTACTTGGGCAAGACACAAGGTGGTGTGGAAAGAGATGATGTATTGCTTATGCTCCATTTTTAATTTATATGAATAGATGAACAGATGCCAGGAAAAAGTATATTTATGCATCTTGATAATGTTTTTTGTAAAAGGTCTGGAAAATTAACCAAGCATTTTTGCAAAACTTTCAAAAAATTAAAACGTAGACAAAGGCGAGTAGAAAAAGAAAGGGATATATTTCAAGCTAGTAAAAACTAATTCAAAATTTCTAAAATAGGTACAGTTTGAACAACATAAACATATGGGGGACTCTTACTCAGTAGATCCCTATGCAACCACACCAATGTTTTTTAAACTACTGAAGCAGGTGATTCAAGAAAATTGCTGACAGGCTTTAAAAGAACAATATTTGTTTTGCTCTTGTTTGAAAAACTGATGCTTATACAAATTTCATTTACCCTTTTAGTCATTTATTTATTTCTACTATTGTCCCTTAAATCTCTATTTCAGGAATCGCCAAACATTTAAAATAATAAACATTTTAGGTTTGAGGTTCTCATTGTCTCTGTCAATATTACTTAGCTCTGCCTCCACAGGACAAATGCAGCCAGTGTTAATACATGAAAGAATGGGCTTGGCTGTCTCCCAATAAAACTTTATTTAGAAAACGGACTATGGGAGATGTTCTGACCCTAGGGCCATAGTTGGCTAACCCCTGATCTATTTTTTTAAACAACTGATCTTGTCAACTTAATTATTATCATAATATTTTCTTGAGTATTCTCCTTAGGTAGATGAGTACAGGGTGCATTTTTAGTTTTTCCTGCTTGACTTCCATTTCTTTTCTTCTTAATAGAGGTTCCTTGGGGGAATCCCTGCTTTCAACTTTTATCCATTTTAAATAGCTATTGGAGTGAACTCAGGGATGACAAGATGAAGCAACCAGGGCATCAGAATCAGCAATGCTTATTGTAGGATTTTTGTGAAACTCTTCAGAGAAAAGTTTTTTCTCCAAGAAACTAATGAGGCATATGTCTAGAGCCACCAATAATCATCATGTTTCCATACCAGGGAAGCCTGTATGAGAATGAACCCAACACAGAACCAAGGGATGGAGTGAGACTCTGATGTCATTACTTAAGCTCCTGGATTCACCTGTGTTTGAAGTCAGACTCATTTCAATTACATAAAATAATGCATTCCTTTTTTGTTTGAATTAGTTTTTTTCTGTCTCTTGCATGCAACAAGTACTAATAAAAACACATTGAGAAATTACCATAATATCTTAAGCCTTCTAATTCCTAGCTCTGGGATTCAATCTTCACAGGTAAGCCTTGACTTCTTCATCTACATATTTAGGAGGCCACAGATAGTAATAGCATCCTTTCATCCACATGTTCCGTGATAGGCAGAGTTAATTATATGAATAAAAGGAAAACAGTAAAATTGTAAAGCTATTCACATCTCATCAAATATGATGCTTTATTTTTATCTATTCTTCCACTGGAAAAGTTACTCATCTCACAGTGCTCTAAATAATTTCAAACCTTGTATCATGAAGCAGAGGACAAAAACTGAGTATGTAAAAGTGGAAAGAAATGCTGTCCTCCCATACACACCATGGAATATTATGCAGCCTTCAAAAACGATGAGTTCATGTCCTTTGTAGGGACATGGATGAACCTGGAAACCATCATTCTCAGCAAACTGACACAAGAACAGAAAATCAAACACCGCATATTCTCACTCATAGGCTGGTGTTGAACAATGCAAACACATGGACACAGGGAGGGGAGCATCACACACTGGGGTCTGTTGGGGGGGGGGGGAAAAAAGGGAGGGATAGTGGGGGGGTGGGGAGTTGGGGGAGGGATAGCATGGGGAGAAATGCCAGATATAGGTGATGGGGGAGGAAGGCAGCAAATCACACTGCCATGTGTGTACCTATGCAACAATCTTGCATGTTCTTCACATGTACCCCCAAGCCTAAAATGCAATAAAAAATATATACATATTAAAAAAAAAAGAGAAAAGAAATGCTGCGCTCCTTTTGAGAATACAAAATTGACATTTCCAGTAAAATTTGCTTTTAATTTTATTATAATGCTTTGTGCCCACATCATTAATTGTAGTAACTAAACTCAGCTGACTTTTCTATTGATCTTCTTAACATAAATATACATAACTATATTTTGGCTTTTCCCTGATAATCCCAGATACAGACTATTAGTTTCTAAAGACAACTGGGGATTAATGGTAATTTTGGAGAAAAATTCTAGTTACATTAAAGTTTAAAATCTAATGGGAATAATTCTTGCATTTGATTTCATATATTATGCCAATCTATCTTACAACAACCGTTATATTGATCTTCTTTCCCAATATCAAGCTATATTTTCCTTGAGGGTAGAGGAGTATATCACTAATTTTTTCCCTTGCAGGAACTATCATAGTTTCTATCATGTAGAAAGGAGTCAGTATCCATTTAACTGAATTATTTTTCTTTATATGTTCCGTTTTTTTTTTTTTTGTTTTTTGCCTGCATCCTATTATAAAGACTTGGAAGGCAAGCACTAACCATTTTAAATGAATGAGATAAACACCCTCCTTATCTCCTGCTGCTGTTTTATTCCCCAGTAATAGTCCAGAGATGGTCTAGATTCAATTTCAGGTACTGGAAGCAACGGCGAAGCAGAGGAAAATGTAAAGAAAGCAACGGTGAGGGAGAAAAATGGTCCATGAGAAGAAACACAGCCAGTAAAGAGTGATTATTCAGCTACTGCAGAGGGTGACTTGAGTTTAATTCCACTGGGGCAAACTTTGGAAAAGGTGGTAAATACATTTCAGAGAATTTCCCCACTTGGAGCATGCAAGCTAGGATATTTATTCACCAAGTCCCTGCAGTCATTGCTTAAATTATCCTATGGCTGATCCATAGGGAGGTAATTCCCTCTAATTTCCATTCTCCTTGTTCTAGAAAAAAAACCTTTAAGTACAGAAATGGTATGGTATCTGGACATCTTCCCGGGCTTCCCAAAATCTGGGGCCGGAGGGACACAGGTGGTGCACTAACAAGGCCTGCTGTACCCATCTAGCCTCTCCTTTTTCCACCAGTGCTGTGCAATATTTTAAAAATAATTATTTTATAAACCTAACTTACCAAGCTTCTTTATTCAAAAACCTTCAGTGAGTCTCACTTTGGTTTTACAAAATCTAAAACCTTCTCTTGATTATCATTTTTCATCTTTTATGTTCCTCTGTGGCAAAAAAACCAACCAACCAAACAACACAGCACCTATTTACACAATAAGTAACTGAATTTCAGATGCATGTCTATTTGGATTAAAGATGCATACACTGAAACATACTAATGACTTTCCAGTGTGTTCGGTTTCTCTCTTGGCCATGGTACCCAGAGAATTCACCAACACACAGAAGGTCCTCAATGTCTACTGAAGGCATAAGTACATAATATTTCCAAAGTATTTAATGTACCATCTCAACTTGTACAAGATTCATACGTCTAGTGTTTGTTTAGAATTGTTACACTTGAAACCTCTTTCATGCTTTGTTAAATAAAAATCACATTTCATTACCTCTTAGATTGTAGAAATAAGGAATTTTATTCAATCATTATTTTAATAAACATAATTTCTACTTAAAATACGTAACAGCCCTAGTCCATAATCCTAATGAACCTTGCTAATGATAGCTTGATATTTCAACTAAATTATAGCCCCTTTTTCTCTTCTCTTTACTATATAATGTAACATTCTTTTTAAGAGCCGAATAATATTCTTAACTTCTACTGCCAAATTTAGAAACATGTCTTGCTATAATTATTTATAAAGAATAACAGCTTTCTTTCCCAAGTGTACTTCTTGAAGCAACAGTGTATCAGATTTTTCTGCAGGCTTGCGCTGTAGAAAGTTCATGGTCCAGAGGAGTGTAATTGACAATAGCCCTTCCACGTGTGTTCTCTGGCCCTGCTTGACCTGCAGCAGCTTGTTTCTTCTTCCAAGAGCTAGAGGTTATGGTGGATTGTAATTAATTGATTTAGTAAGTACTAACAGATCAACCAGTTATCCCTCTAATCTAACAGTAGTAATTCACTTAACCATCTACTGACTTAAGAAGGACACAATTCATTATTGAAGAAAATAACTAATGTTTTGAGAGTTATATTTTAAAATACATTTTTGGTGACAAACGTAATTGAGGGTCATTTTGAAAAATGAAACAGGCATTTTAAAATAAAAATATAAATTCCATTTTAAATGCAATTATGTTCACATATTTCCAGTCCTCTTTCTGTGAATATACATAAATAGAATAATATTATACACCGTGTTGTTATATGACCTAATTTTTTCTCATCATACACCAGCAACACTCTTCCATGTCAGTAAATACAGCTCCCATCATTTTGGTGACTGCGTATTATTTCATAGCAAAGATACACCTTATTCATTTAAATGTTCACTTTGGATTTCTATATTACATGCAATATTATAGATTTTTATAGCAAATATCTTAGCAAATACTTTTGATTAACTTAAAAATAGATAGGTAATTTACTATATGCCAGGAACTGTTCCAAAAACCTTAGCAATATTAACTTGTTTAATCCTTGTAACAGCTCTGTGAGGTAGATACTACTCTTTAATTATTTCTACAAATGAAGAAACTGAGGTTCATAGAGGCTAGGTAAGTAATTCAAAGATACACGTGTAGCATATGAAAGAGCTTGTTGCCTAAACCAGGCATCCTCACCCCGAGATCTGTGTTCCTACCCACTGTAGTAAGTTAGCTTAGTGTATTTATGTCTCAATATTATGCTTTATATTTAGTTATTATATTAAATTCCTAAAATTCTTATGCCTACTATCAACCATCCTACCACAACATTTGAACCAATTTACAATGTATCCAGCAATCAATGCCCAGAATAACATTAATATTTATTATCAAACTTTTATTTCTTGACTTACTGACTGGTGCCAAAGGCTACTTCATACAATTTTAATTTCTACTTATTTACTTCCTAGTGAGTTGTGAATTCTTTGATGTATCCAGTAGTCACTCTAGATGGGTATCCTGTTGAGATAAATGAGTATCTGTAGTATGGTTTTGCATCCACTTAAAAGATTTAGTACAATCATATGCATATAATTATATTTAAACTTCTAAAGCTTGCATATAGATAATCCATAGGCCAATCATTTATTTGACAATCCACAAGATGAATAAAGTTTAGTCTTAAAATAACAAAAATAATTACTAAAGTTATAGTATACTATTATGTAGCTTTTTAAAAAATAGTGGGCCCTACACTATGCATTTTTTAAATCTGCACTCAAAATGTTCCATGGACATATGTTTTCTACTTCTAATCTAAATATTCACCCTGTTCACTCATACTCTAGCTCAGCATTGTCAATGAAATATAAAGTAAACTACACATAAAATTTTAAATTTTCTCATAGCCATATTAAAAAGAGGAAAAGTGATATGTAAAGTTAGTTTTGATAAAATAATTTACTTATATTTTAAACAAATGATCAATATAATTAAGTTATTTAAATAGACATTTAACATAAAACCAATATGTAAATGAATGTATATTTTACTTCTTTGGTACTGAGTCTTTGGGAGTGTGTATTTCACACTCATGGCACATATTTATTTGGACTAGCCACATTTTAAGTAATCAATAGCCATGTACGGCCAATAACTGTTGCATTGGACAAAACAGCTCTAGCCCTTCTCAGCTCTAGCATCCACCCCCATTATTTTCATTTATATTAGCTTTCTAGGGTATTAAAAAGATGTTTATTTGTCAGCAAGGACAGATGTTTCCAGGAAATTGTATGCTCTTATTTGTGTTGTTTGCACATTTTTATCTATTTTGACTCTTAGCAGGATTTTGAGATAATAAATTTACAGCATCATTCTTCTTGCGGTATTATCTGCTCCAAAATCTATCTACAATCTTTGGCATTCTTTTAAGTCCTATTGTTGACAAACACTTAGTAATGGCCCTAGGTATGTCACTAACAAGCTGTGTATACTTGTATATTTATATTTCTATTGAACAATGCTGGGCTAGTGTATGAGTGAACAGGGCGAATATTCAAATTAGAAGTAGAAAACATATGTCCAAGAAATATTTTGTGTGCAGTTTTAAAAGATGCATTTAAAAGCTGCCTGTTTTTATCTTTGTAGGAACTACATAGTCCAAGCAAAACCATAAATTAGGCTTTAGTTCCCAAGATCCTTTCAGGGGTCACTGCTGATGATAAGCTAGGTGGCCCTGAGAAAGTCACTGAAGTCTGCATATTCCCCATCTATTAAAAGGAGATGATACTAACCTACTAGAGGTGGTGTTAGAATGAAAGTATATATGTTTACTCAGTACTGAACACTCCATTACATTTAACACTGACCAATTATTACATGTAAATTTCTTCATCTGCAAAGTATTTGATTTGAACTAGAATGCTCTCCAAGATTCTTCTCAATTAAAACATTAAATAAATTCGTAAAATTTATAGAAACAATAGTATGTGTATGATAGAAGTCAATCTAAAAAAACCTAAAAAGCTTCTGCAAAGCAAAAGAAATAATCAACAGAGTAAACAACAACCTACAGAATGGGAAAAAATGTTTGTAATCTATGTATCTAAAAGAAGGTTGACATCCAGAATATATAACAAATGTAAATAGAGCTCAACAAGAAAAAGAAAACCCATTAAAAAGTGAGCAAAGGACATGAACAGACATATCTCAAAAGAAAACACACAAGCAGGTAATGAATATGTGAAAAAATGCTCAATACCACTAATCATCAGAGAAATGCAAATTAAAACCACAATGAGATAATATCTTACACCAGTCAGAATGGCTAATATTAAAAAAATATAAAAAAACAGATGTTGGTGAGAATGCAGAGAATAAGGAATGCTTATACACTGGTGAAATGTAAATTAGTACAACGTCTACAGAAGACACTATCTAGATTTCTTAAGGAGCCAAAGATAGAACTACCATTTGATCCAGCAATCTCATTACTGGGTATCTACTCAAAGGAAATCATTTTACCAAAAAGACATCTGCCCTGTTATGTTCATCACAACACTATTCACAACAGCAAAGTCATGGAATCAACCCAATTGTCTGTCAGAGGGTGATTAGATTCTAAATGTGGCTTGTATAGGTTACACATACACACACACACACACACACACACACACACACACACAGCCCCCATGGTATTCTATGCAGCCATTAAAAAACGAAATTATGTCTTTGCAACAACATGGATGGAGCTTATGGCCATTATCCCTAGCGAAATAACTCACAAATGAAAAATCAAAAACCACATGTTCTCACTTTGGAGCTAAACAATGGGTACACATTAACATACAGAGTAGAATATTATATATTAGAGATTCTAAATGGTTGGAAGGGTAGAAGGAGAGTGAGAGAAGAAATACCATCTATTGTGTGCAATGTACACTATTCAAGTGATGGGTACACTAAAGCCCAGATTTTGCTGCTACACAGTATATCCATGTAACACAGCTGCACTTACAGCCCTAAATCCATAAAAATAAAAATGTAATTTCAAAAAAAAAAAATTCAATGTGTTACAATGGCCCACAAAAAATAATAAAAATAAAATAAATAAAATTTTAAAATTCCTCTCTCACTTCCCACTTTAGAAAATGGCATGTTAGTTTTGTTTTCTTCATGGATATACAAACAGCATAGGTATTGGGGCAAGAACAGCAGGTTTTTGTATCAGGCAGACTTTGAGTAGGGTAATTCTTAGAAGTAGTAGTTAAGGATGATAGTCAACATATTTAGCAACTGTTAAATTATGGGCATCAACCAATGTGAACCCAACCAAAATGGAAGGCAGTTCCATGTGAACCATCTATTACAGCCACACTTTTGTGTCTCGTGAGTAACAGCGCTGGCAGAAAGGCAGGTGGTAGGGCAGAGGTTGAGCTCTGAAGATTTATTTCATGTTCAACATCGAGTCTATAACTTAAACTCATGAGGTTGTGACATTCTCATCTGTAAAATGAGGTATGTTTCCAAGAGAGGTATTATCCAAAGATAACTAATTCTAGGATAAAGAAATTTTAGACCGTAAGTCTACCAAAGATATCTATGGTAAAAATGAGTTTGATTGGAACTTATCTTGAACGAAAAACTGTGGAAAGTAAGTTTATTTCAACTAATTAATTTAAAATTGCCCTAGTACTCAGAATAAAGAATAAAAATTTGATTGCTTGAAGAGGAAGAAATTTGGGTTATTTTGCATCCCCAAAATGTAAATAACAGATTTTCCACTCCAGTGATGAGTCTGACAGCACAAACCTACAGGTCATTTTGAAAAACAATATTATAGATTTTCATCAGTTATCCCAAGGATTGCTTTTAATTCTTTGTCATTTTTATTATTCTCATTTGAATTCCTATTCCTGTGGGTTAACATTATATTTATTTTATATTTTTCAAAATTTAATGTATCTGATTATTGGTTAGAAAAATCGACAATAGACAGGTTCAAGCTATACTGTTAAACAGAGAGTGCTGTTTAAATAAAAACTAACTTTATTAGTCATCTCTTCACTAGTTACCATTTCAATCTTTTTAAAAGTTTTTGCCTCCTTGAGAAACCTCATAACTCTAGGCATGTGGAAAACAAATACTTATGTAATAAGAACCTTGTAGATAAATCTATTGCAAACCTAGTGAGGATCAAATAAAATAATGTCAATTAGAATTAGAACATATTAGGACTGTAATAAAAGCCATATGCTAGTAATCTTCCATTTTATTTCACTGGGCAGATACCAGTCTTTGAATACCAAAAGTGCACAGTAACACTAGGAAGAAAGCCATGTGAGTGCCTCTTCTCTTGCCCTCTCTATGGTGACAATGTCTCTAACTGCCATGACTCAACTACAAATAATTTTTTCACGTGTCCCCATTTGACAATAGTTAAATGGCTACTATATAAAATGGTATTTTATGGACAGGCATGGTGGCTCATGCCTGTAATCCAAGCACTTTGGGAAGTTGAGGCAGGGAATCACTTGAAGTCAGGAGTTTGAAACCAGGCTGGCCAACATGGCAAAACCCCATCTCTGCTAAAATTACAAAAATTAGCCAGGGGTGGTGGCACATGCCTGTAATCCCAGCTACTCAGGAGGCTGACGCAGGAGAATTGCTTGAACCTGGGAGGTGGAGGTTGCAGTGAGCCAACGAGCTGAGATGACACCACTGTACTCCAGCCTGGGCAACAGAGTGAGACTCTGTCAAAGGAAGAAAAGGAGAGGAGAGGAGAGGGGAAAGGGTGGTGGGGGAAGAAAGAAGGAAGGGAGGAAGGAAGGGAGGAGAGGGAGGGAGGGAGGGAGGAAGGAAGGAAGGAAGGAAGAGGAGGGAGAGAAAGAAAGAGAAAGAAAGAAAGAAGGAAAGAAGGAAGGAAGGGAAAGAAAGATAAAAGAAAGAAAGAAAAAGAAAGAAAGGACATTAAAAGTAAAATCAACTTTTTTGGTAGCTTACACCTGTTACAATTGCTCAAATATGTATAATTTAACTATATTCAAGATCTATTTAATATAAAACTCCATTTGACATCTTATACAATTTTTAAGCCTTAACAATTTTCATTTCCTTATAAGAATCATTTTACTACCTCCAGTTTACATTTGCTTCATATTTTTTAAGCACCTCATTAAGAATCACCTATAATTTTTTCCTTCATTTCAACTTTGGTGAATCTGATGATTATGTGTCTTGGGGCTGCTCTTCTCAAGGAGTATCTTTGTGGTGTTATCTGTGTATCATGAAATTGAATGTTGGCCTGTCTTGCTAGGTTGGGGAAGTTCTCCTGGATAATATCCTGAAGAGGGTTTTCCAACTTGGTTCCATTCTCCCCGTCACTTTCAGTTACACCAACCAAACATAGGTTTGGTCTTTTCACATAGTCTGTATTTCTTGGAGGCTTTGTTCATTCCTTTTCATTCTCTTTTCTCTAATCTTGTCTTCACATTTTATTTCATTAAGTTGGTGTTCAGTTTCTGAGATCCTTTCTTCCACTTGATTGATTTGGCTATTGATACTTGTGTATGCTTCACGAAGTTCTTCTGTCATGTTTTTCAGCTCCATCAGATCGTTTATGTTCTTCTCTAGGCTGGTTATTCTAGTTAGCAATTCCGCTAACCTTTTTTCAAGGTTCTTAGCTTCCTTGCATTGGGTTAGAAGATGTTCCTTTAGCTCAGAGGAGTTTGTTATTACCCACTTTCTGAAGCCTTCTTCTGTCAATTTGTGAAACTCATTCTCCAGGCCAGTTTTGTTCCCTTTCTGGCAAGGAACTGTGATCTTTTGGAGGAGAAGAGGCATTTCGGTTTTTGGAATTTTCAGACTTTTTGTGCTGGTTTTTCTCATCTTCATGGATTTATCTGCCTTTGGTCTTTGATGTTGGTGACCTTCGGATGAGGTTTCTGTGTGGATGTCTTTTTTATTGATGCTTCCTTTCTGTTTGTTAGTTTTCCTCCTAACAGTCAGGAGGAAAACTCTGCTGTAGGTCTGCTGGAGTTTGCTGGAGGTCCACTTCAGACCCTGTTTGCCTGGGTATCACCAGAGGAGGCTGCAGAACAGCAAAGATTGCTGCCTGTTCCTTCCTCTGGAAGCTTCCTCCCAGAGAGGCACCTGTCAGATGCCAGCCGGAGCTCTCCTGTATGAGGTGTCTGTTGACCCCTCCTGGGAGGTGTATCCCAGTCAGAAGGCACAGAGATCAGGGACCCACTTGAGGAGGCAGTCTGTTCCTTAGCAGAGCTCAAGTGCTGTGCTGGGAGATCTGCTGCTCTCTTTATAGCCAGCAGGCAAGAACGTTTAAGTGTGCTGATGCTGTGCCCACAGCCACCCCTTCTCCCAGGTGCTCTGTCCCAGGGAGATGGGAGTTTTATCTATAAGCCCCTGACTGGGGCTGTTGCCTTTAATTCTATTGAAGTGAATACTATGAATATATAGATCTCTATTTAAAAAACCTTCTAAATCAGAGCAGATGGCCCATTTCTCTCTAGTAATGTTAAACATAATGGTATTTTAGTACTATGAAATTATATAGTCACTTTTTAAGGTTGATTTTTAACAAAGTTGCAGTGTTGGGAAGTGTAGCTTCACATTAAAAAACAGCAAAAGAAACAAATCTTTGGGAGAAAATTGTGATTCAGTTCACCACCACTATTGTCTTTTAAATGAACTGATAAACATATGCTTAAACACACTGCTGTCTAATTTAGTTGTTCTTTCAGACAAATTCACTCTATGAATGTTTTAAAAATCTTAACCAACCACATTAAAAGAATGGTCAGGATTATGTAAGTGGGGGAGATCCTCTTCCATCAGTTTCTTAGGGTCCTATTCCAGAACTGCATTCCTTTTGGGATGCTCTAGGAGAGAATCTGTTACCTTGCCTTCAGCAGTTGCTAGAAGCTGCCCACATTCCATGACTCATTTCCCCTTTCCATCTTCAAAGCCAGTGGTGACCAGCTGAGTGTTCTGCATAATGATCGCTCTGACTCTGCTTCTTCCATCATGTCTCCTTCTTCAAATCTCCTGCCTCCCTCTTTCACTTACAAGCATCCTTGCAATTACATTGAACCCAGGAGATAATCCAGGATAATCTCCCCATTTCAAGATTTGTAACGTAATCACATCTACACAGTCCCTTTTATTCAGGGAAGAACAGGTTCAGAGAAGGACATGGACATTTTTTTAGAACTATTTTTCTGCCTACCATGGTGAGATAAATGCAGTGCTCTATTTCTTCTTTTATGTAATCTTTGATCTAACACACCATACTTATTTTCTTCTAATCATTAAATTGATGATTCAGAGTTTAATTTTTGAAATACTATTTACTAGGCTTTCAAGACTTTGAGAAAACAATCTTTCTATTTTTTTCTTTCTTTGTTTTTTCTTTTTTGTAGATAGAGTCTCCTCACCCAGGCTGGAGTACAGTGACATAGTCTCAGCTCACTGCAACCTCTGCCTCCTGGGTTCAAGTGATTCTTCTGCCTCAGCCTCCTAAGTAGCTGGGATTACAGGAGCCCACCACCATATCCAGCTAATTTTTTTTTAAGTAAAGATGAGGTTTCATCATATTGGCCAGGCTGGTCTTGAACTCCCGACCTCAAGTGATTGGCCTGCCTTGGCTTCCCAAATCCCTCAGCTTTCAAATCCTGGGACTATGGGTGTGAGCCACTGCACCTGGCAGTGAAAACAATCTTTCTAATGTCTGCCCCACATTAGTTCTAATTTGTATAATTTCCATTTCCTTATAATAATTTTTATGCCATTGTACTACCTGTGGCCCATGTTTGCCTTATATCTTTTAAGTACTTCATTAAAAACCCCCTCTCAAATTCTGTTAAAGTGAATACTATGAATATATGGATCAGCGTATGAAATAAAGTGCTTTCAAATCAAAACAGATGGCCCATTTATCTATAGCAATATTATACATAATGATATTTTGTACTGCAAAATTATACAGACACCCTTTAAGGTTCTATATAGTTTTAGCCTGAACCCCCTTTCCACACCTCTGTCACAGAATTTCCATTAGGTTTTTACCTTTCTGTGAATCAAATGCAAGTGCAGGCTGGGTGCAGTGGCTCATGCCTGTAATTCCAGCACTTAGGGAAGATGAGGTGGGCAGATCACTTGAGGTCAGGAGTATGAGATTAGCCTGGCCAGAATGGTGAAACCCCATCTCTACTAAAAATACAAAATTAACCAGGCTTCATAGCATGTACCTATAATTCCAGCTACTTGGGAGGCTGTGGTATGAGAATCACTTGAACCCAGGAGGCAGAGGTTGCAGTGAGCTGAGATCATGCCATTACACTCCAGCCTGGGTGATGGAGTGAGACTCCATCTCAGAAAAAAAAAAAAAAAGGATTTAGAGAGAGGCTCCACCAAGATGGCCGAATAGGAACGAATTTGGAGCACAGTTCCCAGGAGAGCGAAGCAGAGGGCAAGTGACCCACACTTTTCCAACCGAGGTACCAGGTGCATCTCAATGGGAATGGTTGGACAGTGGGTATAGCCCAAGGAAGACGAGCTGAGGCAGGGTGGGACACTGCCTCCCCCACGAAGTGCATCGGACTGGAGGACCCCCTTCCTACTGAAAATGGCCACTGGGGGGCTTTTTGGCCACTCTAGCACTCTGGTTCAGATACAGCACTTCTTCCGTGGTCTTTACAGCCACAGACCAGGAGATTCCCACCAGCTGACAAATGCCGCAGGTTTCCAGCACAAAAACGCACAAATCTGGATGGCCATTTTAACTGGCACCTGGAATGCCTGCTAGACAGAGCCACACATTCCCCTGAAAAAGAGGGGACTGAAGGCATGGAGCCAGGTGATCTGGCTCGGTGGGCAGGTCTCACTCCCACAAAGGAGAACTCTGGCTGATATCTGGCAGGTATCCTTCTGGGATGAAGATACCAGAAGAAGGAACAGGCAACAATGCTTACTATTCTGAAGCCCCTGCTGGTGATTCCCAGGCAAACAGGATCTGGAGAAGACCTCCAGCAGTCCTGCAGCAGAGAGACCTGTTAGAAGGGAAACTAAACAACTGAAACAAATAGCTTCAACATCAACAGAAAGGATGTCCACTCAGAGACCCCATCTGAAAGTCACCAACTTCAAAGATCAAAGGTAGATAAAGCCACAAAGTTGGGAAGAAACCAGCAAAAAAAAAAAATGAAATCACTAAAAATCCAAACGCCTCTACTCCTCCAAGGGATCACAACTCCTCATAAGCAAGGGAACAAAACTGGCCTGGAGAGTTAGTTTGATGAATTGACAGAAGCAGGATTCAGAAGGTGGGTAATAACAAATTTCTCTGAGCTAAAGGAACATGTTCTAACCCAATACAAGGAAACTAAAAACCTTAAAAAAAGGTTAGACAAAATGCTAACTAGAATAAGCAGCTTAGAGAAGAACATAAATAATTTGATGGAGCTGAAAAATAAGCATGAGAACTTTGCGAAGCATACACAAGTTTCAACAGCCAAATCAATCAAGCTGAAGAAACTATATCAGAGATTGAAGACCAACTCAATGAAATAAAATGAGAAGGCAAGATTAGAGAAAAAAGAGTGAAAAGAAATGAAAAAAGCCTCCAAGAAATATGGGATTATGTGAAAAGACCTAATCTATGTTTGATCAGTGTACCTGAATGTGACAGAGAGAATGAATCCAAGCTGGAAAACACTTCAGGATATTATCCAGGAGAACCTCCCCAACCTAGCAAGGCAGGCCAACATTCAAATCTAGGAAATACAGAGAACACTACAGAGATATTACTCAAGAAGAGCAACCCCAAGGCACATAATTATCAGATTCACCAGGCTTGAAACAAAGGAAAAAAATGCTAAGGGCAGCCAGATAGAAATGTTGGGTTACCCACAAAGGGAAGCCCATCAGACTCACAGTGGATCTCTCAGCAGAAACCCTACAATCCAGAAGAGAGTGGGGGCCAATATTCAACATCCTTAAAGAAAAGAACTTTCAACCCAGAATTTCGTATCCAGCCAAACTAAGCTTCAAAAGTGAAGGAGAAATAAAATCCTTTGCAGAAAAGCAAGTGCTGAGAGATTTCACCACCAGGCTTGCCTTGCAAGAGATCCTGAAAGAAGCACTAACATGGAAAGGAATGACCAGTACCAGTCACTGCAAAAATGTACCAAATAGTAAAGACCATTGACACAATGAAGAAAGTGCATCAACTAATGGGCAAAGCAACCACAGAGTATCAGAATGTCAGGAACAAATTCACACATAACAATATTAACGTTAAATGTAAATGGGCTAAATGCCCCAATCAAAAGATATAGACTGGCAAACTGGATAAAAAGTCAAGACCCATCAGTGCACTGTATTCAGAGATCCATCTGACTTGCAAAGAAACACATAGACTCAAAATAAAGGGATGGAGGAAGATTTATCAAGCAAATGGAGAGCAACAAAAAACAGGGTTTGCAATCCTAGTCTCTGATAAAATGGACTTTAAACCAACAAAGATCAAAAGAAACAAAGAAGGCATTACATAATGGTAAAAGGATCAATGCAACAAGAAGAGCTAACTATCCTAAATATATATGCACCCAATATAGGAGCACCCAGATACATAAAGCAAGTTCTTAACGACCTATAAAGAGACTTAGATTCCCCACAATAATAGTGGGAGACTTTAACACTCCACTGTCAATATTAGACAGATCAATGAGACAGAAAATTAACAAGGATATCCAGGACTTGAACTCAGATCTGAACCAAGCAGACCTAACAGACATCTACAGAACTCTCCACCCCAAATCCACAAAATATACATTCTTCTCAGCACCACATCACACCTACTCTAAAATTTACCACATAATTGGAAGTACATCACTCCTCAGCAAATGCAAAAGAACAGAAATCATAACAACCAGTCTCTCAGACCACAGTGCAATCAAATTAGAACTCAAGATTAAGAAACTCACTCAAAACTGCACAACTATATGAAAACTGAACAACCTGCTCCTGAATGACTACTGGATAAATAAAGAAATGAAGGCAGAAATAAAGATGTTCTTCAAAACCAATGAGAATGAAGACACAACATACCAGAATCTCTGAGACACATTTAAAGCAGTGTCTAGAGGGGAAATGTATAGCACTGAATGCCCATATGAGAAGCAAGGAAAGATCTAAAATCAATACCCTATTGTCAAAATTGAAAGAGCTAGAGGAACAAGATCAAACAAATTCAAAAGCTAGAAAAATACAAGAAATAACTAAGATCAGAGCAGAACAGAAAGAGATAGAGACACAAAAATCTCTTCAAAAAATGAATAAATCCAGGAGCTAGTTTTTGGAAGATCAACAAAATACATAGACCACTATCTAGACTAATAAAAAAGGAAAACAGAGAAGAATCGAATAGATGCAACACAAAATGATAAAGGGGATATCACCACTGATTCCAAAGAAATACAAACCACTCTCAGAGATTACTACAAACAACTCTGCGCACATAAACCAGTAAATCTAGAAGAAATGGATGAATTTCTGCTTACATCCTCCCAAGACTAAACCAGAAAGAAGTTGAATCCCTGAATAGACCAATAACAAGGTCTGAAGTTGAGGCAGCAATTAATAGCCTACCAACAAAAAATGTCCAGGTCCAGACGGGTTCACAGCCAAATTCTACCAGATGTACAAAGTGGAGCTGGTACCATTCCTTCTGAAATTATTCCAAACAATACAAAAAAAGGGAATCCTTCCCAAATCATTTTATGAGACCAACATCATCCTGATACCAAAACCTGGCAGAGATACAACTAAAAAAGAAAATTTCAGGCCAATATCCATGATGAATATCGATGCAAAAATCTTCAATAAAATGCTGGCAAACCAAATGAACAGTACATCAAAAAGCTTATCCATCACAATCAAGTAGGCTTCATCCCAGGGATGCAAGGCTGGTTCAACATCTGCAAATCTATAAACATAATCTATCACATAAACAGAACCAAAGACAAAAGCCACATGATTATCTCAATAGGTGCAGAGAAGGCCTTCAACCAAATTCAACAGTCCTTTATGCTAAAAATGTTTAATAAACTAGGTATCGATGGAACGTATCTCAAAATAATAAGAGCTATTTATGACAAACTCACAGTCAATATCATACTGAATGGGCAAAAACCAGAAGCATTTCCTTTGAAAACTGGCACTAGACAAAGGTTCACTCTCTTACCATTCCTGTTCAACATAGTATTGGATGTTCTAGCCAGAGCAATCAATCAGGCAAGAAAAAGAAATAAAGCATATTGAAGTAGGAAAAGAGGAAGTCAAATTGTCTCTGTTTGCAGATGATATGATTGTATATTTAGAAGACCCTAAAATCAGCCCAAAATCTCCTTAAGATGATAAGCAACTTCAGCAAAGTCTGAGGATACAAAATCGATGTGCAAAAATCACAAGCATTCCCATACACCAATAACAGACAAACAGAGAGCCAAATCATGAGCAAACTCCCATTCACAATTGCTACAAAGAGAATAAAATACCTAGGAATACAACTAACAAAGGATGTGAAGGACTTCTTCGAGGAGAACTACAAACCACAGCTCAAGGAAATAAGAGAAGACACAAACAGATGGAAAAGCATCCCATGCTCATGGTTAGGAAGAATCAATATCATGAAAATGACCGTACTCCTCAAAGTAATTTATAGATTCAATGCTATCCCTAACAAACTACCATTGACCTTCTTCACAGAACTGGAGAAAGCCACCTTAAAGTTTATCTGGAACCAAAAAAGAGACCATATAGCCAAGAAAATCCCAAGCAAAAAGAACAAAGCTAGAAGCATCACACTACCTGACTTCAAACTATAATACAAGGCTACAGTAATCAAAACAGCATGATACTGGTACCAAAACAGAGATATAGACCAATGGAACAGAACAGAGGCCTCAGAAGTGGGGCCACACATCTACAACCATCTGATCTTTGACAAACCTGACAAAAACAAGCAATGGAGAAAAAAATTCCCTGTTTAATAAATAGTGTTGGGAAAACTGGATAGCCACATGGAGAAAGCTAAAACTGGACCTCTTCCTTACACTTTATAAAAAAATTAATTCCAGATGAAGTAAACACTTAAACATAAGGCCTAACACCATGAAACCCTGGGAGAAAACCTAGGCAATACCATTCATGACATAGGCATAGGCAAGGACTTCATGACTAAAACACCAAAAGCTTTGGCAACAAAAGCCAAAATAGACAAATGGGATCTAATTAAATTTAACAGCTCCTGCAAAGCAAAACAAACAATCATTAAGTGAACCAGCAAGCAACAGAATGGGAAAAAATCTTATGCAAGCTACCCATTTGACAAAGGGCTAATATCCAGAATCTACAAAGAACTTAAACAAATTTAAAAGAAAAAAAACAAACAATGCCATCAAAAAGTGGGTGAAAGATATGAACACTTTTCAAAGGAAGACATTTATGTGACCAACATATGAAAAAATGCTCATCATCGCTGGTCATTAGAGAAATGCAAATCAAAACCACATTGGGATACCATCTCATGCCAGTTAGAGTGGCAATTATTAAGAAATCTGGAAACAACAGATGCTGGAGAGGATGTGGAGAAGAGGAATGCTTTTACACTTTTGGTGGGAGTGTAAATTAGCTCAACCATTGCGGAAGACAGTGTGGTGATTCCTCAAGGATCTAGAACTAGAAATACCATTTGACCCAGCAATCACATTACTGAGTGTATACCCAAAGGATTATAAATTTATCTATTATAAAGACACCTGGACACGTATGTTCACTGAAGCACTGTTTACAATAGCAAAGACTTGGAACAAACCCAAATTCCCATCAAAGATAGACTGGATAAAGAAAATGTGGCACATATACACCATGGAATACTATGCAGCCATTAAAAGGGATGCATTCATGTCCTTTGCAGGAACATGGATGAATCTGGAAACCATTATTCTCAGCAAACTGACACAAGAACAGAAAACCAAACATCACATATTCTCTCATAAGTGGGTGCTGAACAATGACAACACATGGACACAGGGAGGGGATAATCACACACTGAGGTCTGTTGAGGGGTAGGGAAATTGGGGGAGGAATAACAGGCAGTGGGGAAATTGGGGGAGGAATAACATTAGGAGAAATACCTAATGTAGGTGATAGGGGGATGGAGGCAATAAACCACCATGGCATGTTTATACCTATGTAACAATCCTGCAAGATCTGCAAATGTACCCAGAACTTAAAGTAAAATAAAAAAATATATATTAAAATTTAAAAAAAATGCAAGTGCAGGAGCACTAGGAATCCTGATAAAGTACTTCAGCCATTTCTCTCTCCCAGGCTACTGGAGAGAATTAGTGGTAGTAGCCACAATAAATGAAGGTTTATGCAGAAAACTCAGACACAGAAAACTCAGACCAATTACAAGAATCCTTCACACAGCCAAGGAGTCTTTTGCATACATAAAACTTGGCTCTTGTATACCTGGGAACTCCAGAATTTGGAGGTTTAGAGCGTCAGCTCCAGTGAATGCAGTACAAATGGAGACTGTGAATTCTGGAATTACACCTGGTTTTTTGTAACTAATGTATCTTTTATTTTCTTAGACTCTAAATGCTGCAGTTTTTGCTAATGATATGTAATCTAGAAGGCCAGAGAAAAGTTCTGTTCATAACTGTAAATAACTAAATCCAGGTCACCTGTATCACATCAGGTAATTCAGGCCACACAGAAGTTGCCCTGAAAGCAAGAATTTCCTTTTTGCTATTGCTTTCGTATATTGTGCTGCAATATATTGCAGAACCTAAATGGTGGCAGATTTTGGTTATCTGAGGTTATGTATGATTTTCGGAAGGAGTAAAACATCTCTCAGGGTCATGCCTAGTCAACTACAGATAAAGCTAAGCGAACAGTTTTGGGACAGAAGATACCTACGGCATAAGGCAGTATTCATTTCTCTCCTATGGTTTTAAAGGCAATTCCAAAAAGAGTTTAAAATACTATTTCAACAATTGTGGTACATTTGTGGGGAGAAAAAGAATAAGCCTCCCTTGGCAAGTACTTTTAAGGACAGCGCTCATGTAACTATGGGAATTTGGGTTTATTAAAAACAAATATATTAATCTTATTGGTGCTCCATCTCACCCACAAATTAAGATAAACATTTTACAGTTTGTGTTTTCAGTCTAAGCTAGTTTAAATATGTGGAGTGAAATGTTATAAATGAACCATTTATTTGATTAAAACATTATCGCACAGATCTGCCTTTATAGCATTGTCATAAATTGTGCAAAACAGATATATTCAACACAGCAAGAATTTGGATAAATGCCATCTCTAGTGCCCAACTTTTGCCTGAAATCTGGTCAGGTAAGTATTTAGATAAATCATTTATTATAACATTTTATTAATATTAAATGTACAAGGACAAATTATATTTTTAAAACATGAAATTTTATTCTGAAATAAATACCAAACATAAGACTTAGAATTTAACATTTTGGTCCTCTAATGGCTTATATGGTTAATGCATGACTGCAATTTTAAATGGGCAGGGATTCCCAACAACCTCCAAATTCAAAAATAATTTTGCCATGCTATGGTTAAACTGTAAAATCTCAAAAGACTGAAAAGATTGACTTTCAGACTAGCTAGAATTGACTTGAAACTAAGGGAATGTATTACTATATCTAATGAAAGAATGTGCAATTCAAAATGCTTTGGTGGATGAACGGGATGAGGAAAAGGGGTTATTCAGCAATTAAAGCACCAAAATCTGAAAGGTAGAGAGACGAACCATGGCACTGCCCAGACAAACACTATCTTAGGGAACAGGAACTGCAGCCCAGCTATGGCTAGGGGTACACCAACTGTGGTCGGACCATTTTAGTTCCTACCATTCAGCAGCCAATTCGCTCAACTAAACTCTTTTCCAAGTCTTTGAATGAGTTCACTAGAATTCTCATGTCTCTTTTCATATCCTTAAAGATTATAATTACCATTATGGAATGTAAAAATCTATATTCTGATATCATACTTTTTGAATTATGTATCCCTGGGAGTTCACACCTAGATACAAATCTGTTCTCAGTACACTGACCAAACCATGTTTCTATGACTTAAAGATTAAACTACAACCTCCACACTGTAACTACTACTGAGTGAGAGCAGCTCAAAGCCAGTGGATCAGGAGAGTTGAAGATTTGAAGGAGAGTGGTTGAAGAAAGGGGTAAAGTGTTTGTCAAATAGAAGAGAAGTAGAAGGTGGGAGGAAAGTTAACAGAGGAAAAAAAGGAGAGATTTTATGAGGTCAAAGAACAGACATTGCAGCAGTCACTGAGTAATTCAGAATTTAATTGCTTTCCAACAGTTTGGACCTTACAGAAATATGTGAGAAAACATAAAAACAACCTATTTGTACACTGTCACTGAGTTCAATTAATTCAGTCAGAACATAGATCGTTTACTTAAATACTGAGGTTTGACAAATTAAAGGCCAAAGTATTTGAATCCTGGGAATAAATTCACTGCCCCCAAAACATCTCTTAATATAAAGTGAGTAAATAAATTGGATGCCCTTTTGAATCATTTCCTATTAGATTGGTAAAGAAGGAATAAGTAATGCCATCACTTATGTAGGTTACCACCTCCAGTATGGTAATTACCGAAATGAAAACCAGAGTAAACATGGAAAGGAAAAGAGAGCTGGGAAAATATCAAAGTAGAATCTGGTATAGATCCAAGAACTCTTATCACAGATTGGCATGGCAAAAAGTGCTCCTTTAGGAAATTTTGATTTCATTCCACTCTAATCATATGTGATATAGCCAAACCGTTTGAGGAGAGAGTGGGCATAAATATGTTGCTAGTAATGGCCTTTCAAGCAAAAAGAATGCAAATGTCATTTCCAATAACCCAAGCAAGTGTTTAATTATCTTACAAAATGACCAAAAAACAATGTATTCAAAGAATATCTTATATTCTTTGAACATAAGATAAGCATATATGTTGCCTGTTTCCTAAGTCACTTATCCACTTGCCTAAGTTGGTTCTGCAAGTGAGTGTTAACAAAAAGACAAGTGATGGTTGTGATGAATCTTGCTTTACCTGTTTAAAAGAAAATCTCATTAGTCTGGATTTGCTTCAAGTGTGAACAAAAACGAATTCAGTCTAAACAAAAGGATTCTGATGATACCACCATTCTAGGATAAGGCCATCACAACACACACACACACACACACACATACACGCACACACACCCCTCACATTTCTAAAGCAAGATGAATGTCTTGCTGTACAATGTTTTCCTGCCCTGTGAACCTGACTATTCTATAAAAAGCTGGGAATAACTATAACTATCAATATCTTTATAAATAGAAGAGGCGTTTATTTATGCAAAATTATTAAAGTGCAACCTTTACTTCAAAAAGAATATGGTGATCATAGGTACTCTAATTGCTTTGGATTCCAATAACTATTGCCCATTGTTTTAAAGATTCTATTATTTTAACTTTTAATAGGTTAGATTGCTATAAATCTGTTTATTTTTCTGGAAACCTGAATATTCTTACTATATTTATTTTAGTTTATAAATGTCATTATTTGAGATGTTGATATTTTTCTTATACTATTATCTAGTGTGTTATAAAAAATATTAATAAAACAGTTTTCTGGGAATTCAATTGGTCTATCAAGTATACCCTATATACAAAGTACTTCTGTAAGCATTGTGAGGCATACCAAAGTGCTAAGCAATCTCTATCCTTTATAACTTGTGTTTTAAAACAAGGTAATGCATGAGTAAAGAGATAACCGATGTGAGAATGCTTTATATTTTATAAAAGAACCAACTGATCATCTAAACATAATAGTCTAAAAACGCAAATTGCAAGTCCTGAATACTGTTTGACTACACATGGGTTTTCTGCATGTGTATTCATACATACAGTCTAAGCAACATACCCTACAATAACAAGCTTATATAGATACATAATAAAATGAGCTTAATGTAGAATATATAAAAGCCAACTTCCCAAAAGAGCAGTAATGCCAAAGAAACCCAGTTTTAATTATAAACATATATTAATAGGTTTCCTAAAGTGGTTTCCACTTTAATTTCTGGAATAGCAAATTTAAAAGATGCAACAATATCTTTTGCTTTATTTCACACCTTTGTTATTACTCCAACACAAGAAAGAACAGTGTGTAAATTCCTAGAGTACAACCAAAGGATTCATCTATTCAATTTGCTTTAATTTTTTTTTGTAGGAGAGTCAGGGAACTATTAAACCATGTGAATAAGGCTTACATTTTTAAATTGTTATCTTTCTCATTGTAAATATCTTTCTAAGATTTTCTGAATCAAATATAATGGCTGACTCATGCTACATTGCTAAGTATGAAGTTCTCCTATTATACAGTATGGTCTGATGGTTTATATTCCTAATATTTCCAAATGACCTAAATATTATTTTTATAATGCATTAAATATTAAAATTACATATTAAAATGCATATTTTCACATTGATATGCTAACATAAACAAACCTGAGAAGTCCCTGTTAAAGTCTGTATGTTCCAATTGCCTGGGCTTATATTTGAGGCTTTGGCATAGTAACTGACTGCACAAACAACTCATCCTGGAAGAGTTCTTTATGCCTCGTATTATCCCCAAATCTATTGACATAATTTATAAAATATTTCAAATTAAGGTTAAATCAGCAACGTGAAATCTCCAACCCTTGATTAGTTTACTATGTAGCTGATATCAGTAGTAACATTTTAAATATATCAAAAGATACTCTTGAATTATGGAAAATGAAAAACAAAATAAATAACTTGCTAAGAAATAATAAAAAAAATTAAGGTGATCTATGTCACTTCTCAAAGAACAGACAGAAATTATTTTAGAAACAATTTTGTTTATGTTTTTGCTTTTCTGTTTGTAAATCTGACTTCCAAATTCATTTATTTTCTGAGAGCAATGAGTATGTAAACTGTATTACTAATTGAAGAGGTAATTTAATATATTTATTCTAATTTATTTAAGTATATTCCTTTATAATAAAGTATTAATAATTTTTATATAAATATACACTTACAGTTCCCAGAGGGGAGAATCCCAATAACGTCATTGCATCTTGGTGTTAGAATCTTAGTAAATTCTTGTATTGAGAGGTATAATCAAAGAATTGCTAATTCAGGCTGAGGCTTGCGGGTCACGAGGTCAAGACATGGAGACCATCCTGGCCAACATGGTGAAACCCTTTCTCTACTAAAAATACAAATATTAGCTGGGCATGGTGCCGCATGCCTGTAATCCCAGCTACTCAGGTGGCTGAAGCAGGAAAATCACTTGTACTGGGGAGGCGAGGGTTGCAGTGAGCCGAGATCCTGCCACTGCACTCCAACCTGGTGACAGAGCAAGACTCCATCTCAACCACAACACAACAACAAAAAATTGCTAATTCAAAAATGAGTTATAGTCCATATATGATTTTGAAATTGAGCATTTTAGAAACAAAATCAAACATGTTTCTCTAGAAACAATTCTATAATACTGGCTAAAATATTTTAAATAGTGCCACTGGTACTGCATTAAAGGAAATTTGAGGTAATCTTGTTTTTGTGGACTGGCATTGGAACCAGAAAAAGTTGAAATTCTGGGTCACGGAAACATAGCAAAAGAGAAGATGCCTTATTTTTTTAGAGGTGACAAATTTTTCATGATGGTGAGTGACTAATTTAACTTCTTAACTTTCTAAATTTGCATGAACAAAAAATAATTTTCTAAGCCAGCAACTTCTAGATCTCAACTGGAGATGAAAAAGAAAATGGGAGAAATCATGGAAATTTGGGGACATCAGATAAAAATATACTCATTTTAATATATAGGCACTGTTCATATTTCGATTATCACTTGGGTTCTCACAAACCAATGACTACACATGTATCTGATTTGTCATCACTTCTTAGTGTGTTTCTGTTCATTTTCAAAATAACTATCATCAAAAGTTTCCATGATATCTTAATATGTACAGTAAAATATACAAACACAACCAAGGGAAGATTATAGAAAAAGTGAAATTGTCACTACTTCCAATTCCACCTGATTCTATAAAGGTACAAAAGACAAATTAAGATTTTGAAGCCACAACCAAAACAGACAATGTAAGGCAGTTTTCAGGTTCTGAAATTATTTCTTGTATATTGCTTCATTTTTATTTTGATCATTACATATGCCAAAAAGACAAATAGTGTAGAGGCTATGGTCTCTGTTTTTGCCGAATAAGGGAGTTGAGGCTTGGAGTTTAGAATTTGCCCAGTCACAAGGCAAGTACTTATTAGAGCCAGAATTGTCGGAGATTTTTTTTTTTTTTTTTTGATTTCTCAACTGATAATTTTTTTATTTTTTATAATATATATATTATTGCACTTTACATTCTGGGGTACATGTGCAGAACATGCAGGATTATTGCATAGTTACATACATGGCAATGTGGTTTGCTGCCTCCATCCCTGAGTCACCTATATCTGGCATTTCTCCCCATGTTATCCCTCCCGAACCTCCCTGTCCTGCTGTCCCTCCCCCTATTCCCTCCCAACAGACCCCAGTGTGTGATGCTTCCCTCCCTGTGTCCATGTGTTCTCATTGTTCAACCCGCCTATAAGTAAGAACATGTGGTGTTTGATTTTCTGTTTTTGTGTAAGTTTGCTGAGAATGATGGTTTCCAGATTCATCCATGTCCCTACAGAGGACACAAACTCATCATTTTTTACGGATGCATAGTATTCCATGGTGTATATGTGCCACGTTTTCCTTTTCCAGTCTATCATCCATGGGCATTTGGGTTGGTTCCAGGTCTTTGCTATTGTAAACGGTGCCACAATGAACATATGTGTGTATATGTCTTTATAATAGAATGATGTATAATCCTTTGGATATATACCCAGTAATGGGATTACTGGGTCATATGGAATTTCTATTTCTAGGTCCTTGAGGAATCGCCACACTGTCTTCCACAATGGTTGAGCTAATTTACACTCCCACCAAAAATGTAAAACTGTTCCTATTTCTCCACATCCTCTGTAGTATCTGTTGTCTACAGATTTTTTAATGATTGCCATTCTAACTGGTGTGAGATGGTATCTCAATGTGGTTATGATTTGCATTTCTCTAAAGACCAGTGATGATGAGCATTTTTTCATATGTTTGTTGGCCTCATATATGTCTTCTTTTGAAAAGTGTCTGTTCATGACTTTTGCCCACTTTTGAATGGGTTTGTTCATTTTTTTTCTTGTAAATCTGTTTTAGTTCTTTGTAGATTCTGGCTATTAGCCCTTTGTCAGATGGGTAGAGTGCAAATTTTTTTTCCATTCTGTTGGTTGCCAGTTCACTCTAATGATTGTTTCTTTTGCTGTACAGAAGCTCTGGAGTTTAATTAGATCTCATTTGTCTATTTTGGCTTTTGTTGCCAATGCTTTTGGTGATTTAGTCAGGAAGTCCTTGCCTATACCTATGTCCTGAATGGTATTCCCTAGATTTTCTTCTAGGGTTTTTATGGTGTTAGATCTTATGTTTAAGTCTTTAATCTATCTGGAGTTAATTTTAGTGTAAGGTGTCAGGAAGGGGTCCAGTTTCAGCTTTCTGCACATGGCTAGTCAGTTTTCCCAACACCACTTATTAAACAGGAAATCATTTCCCCATTGCTTGTTTTTGTGAGGTTTGTCAAAGATCAGATGGTTGTAGATGTGTGGCATTGCCTCCGAGGCCTCTGTTCTGTTCCATTGGTCTATTATCTCTGTTTTGGTACCAATATCATGCCGTTTTGATTACTGTAGCCTTGTAGTATAGTTCGAAGTCAGGTAGCATGATACCTCTAGCTTTGTTCTTTTTGCTTAGGATTGTCTTGGATATGCGAGCTCTCTTTTGGTTCCATATGAAGTAAGAATTGTCTTTTGATACTCAAACTGATTCATACTGCTTTGGAAATGGTTAAACAGATACAGAGTTATACAAACCTATACCTACATGAGATTGTGTATATAAATAATTGCAGTAGGTAGCTTTCAGATAACCATGATCTTCATCTTTTGATGTTATACCTATTAAACATGTCATGTTACATAGAAAAAGGGATTTAGAAGACACAGTTAAAACTTCTAATCATCTGACCTTAAAATGAGAAGATAATCCTGAATCTGCACATTACAATTGTTCCTTTATAGACACATTTATATTGTACCCCAAAGAATGTTTTAAATTATGAATTTATTTAAAAATAATTAATATACGGTATATATACTTGATAAATCTCATGAGTTTTAACTATGTAAATTTCATACAGAATTTTGTACCAGGCTAATTTTTAGTAACAAATATTGTTACTTTGGAAATAGATACAAATTGATATGAACTGGCCTATCGATTTTCTACCCCGAACCTTTAATATCTATTTTTTAATTCATCCAAACCACTTGACTAATTCCATATATATTTTCTGCCTGTTCTTTGGAAAATCATAGAGTGTTATACCAATTCTTAAAACACGTTTTCATATTTATTGCTTATATTTAACTTAACTGTCGTCTCTTAATGGAAAGTGTTGGGTTTTGGGTGGTTGTTGTTGTTTGCTTGTTTTGAGAGGAAGAGGAAGCAAAAATAAATTATTTAAATTGAAAACAATTATTGTATATTAAAATTTTAAGTGCAACATGCACTTATCTTTTATTCATTTTTGAGGTATCTATGATATTTAAATAAATTTGAACTGCTAAAAGGCAGGACATAGTAAAGGGTTTTCTGAATACTATGTATTGACCACAGAAAGAATCAGTCATGAACTAACAGATTATAATAAAACTGTCATGCTCATGGCCACCTTCATTTTAGAATCTAGTTCTGCTGCATAGAAACTTAGCTCTAAAACAAGAATATATTTCAATTATTTTTCATTTTAACATCCTGAGTTCCACCTTTAAAAAATCTTCCTTTTATGTCATATTTACAATTAAGATCTCTAAATCAAAATGTGAAATAAAAACAACCCAAGATATTTTATAAGTTTCTGTTATAAGTGATAAATCAAGACTCAACTTATAGTCCATCTTCAGAGTGGAAAGTAAACACATCTAGGTGGAAAGAGTACAAAGAAAGCAAAGACCAGCTGGTGATTTAGGGAACATTAATTGATATTCTATTACAATCAAGTGCTCTCAAAATGCAATGATTTAAAGCCAGAAACATAATAGAAACATATTTCACAATTTTAGGATTGCTAATCTTTGCTGATTAGCCAATTTTTCAGAACTTTCCAGGTTCCCATGCCTTCCCTATATCATTCTCCTTTGGGATGTGTCTCAGAATAACTGTCCCCTTTTAACAGCCAGACCACAACTAAGAAAATAATACCTGACATTTATTGAGGGCTTGTATTGTGCCAGCATTTGCAAGAACATTACATGGGTTATATCTTTTAATCTCTACAACAGCTCTGTTAGGTTGCTATTGCTTTAGTCACACTCTAGAAATGAGGAAACAGGCTATGTATATAACCACTAAAAGGTATCAAGGCAAATAAATGTTTCATCCAGGATCCAATTCCCAGTCTATCTGATTAGAAAAATCTTTCTTTTAACCAGCACAATACACCAATATGCCAGAAAGTTATAGCTCAAAGACTAAAGTCTTTTTGATAAGTATTATCCCAAAGAGTATAAATAAATAAATACAATAAGAAAAACAACAGTTTATTCACCAATAATTTTTCTAAAATCAGAATGGTGTACCAAGCATTGTGCTACAGCACTGGATATGTTATACCACCACCACCACCACCATCACCATCACCATCATCATCACCATCATTATCATCATCACCATCATCATCATCATCATCATCATCACTATCATCATATCCATCATGGGCCACAGATATGCTTCTAAGCACTTAACCTCTATTAAACCCTTGTAATATCTTTACAAGTCAGGCCCCATTATTATCCTTATTTTACACACAAGAAAACCAAAGTTAGTAATCTGTTGAAGCAGAAAATCCTGGCTCTTGAGACCTAGGAGCCTTACCTTGTCCAATGCTTACTGCTTTATTTCATAGTTACCATCCTCTATATAGATTTATGTGATCAGTTTTGTACATTTTTCTTTCAAATTATTCTATAAATATGTAACTCTCCATGAACATTTAATGCTACATATAATATGTGCTAATAAATTAGAAAATATTGTTAAAATGTTCTATTATATCAGAAATGATAATTTATCAAAAATGGAAAGGGGATAACAAGATAGTATTCTACTATTTATGAAAGATTCTAGAGACAGTATTCACAAAACTACCCACCAAACAGATCAGACTGCTAGCAGGTGAGTTATTTCAAAACTTAAGGAACAGAAAACTCTTACAGTATTTAAAGTGTTTCAGGGAAGAAAAGCTCCCCAAGTAATTCTACCTATCTAGTATTTTTTCCAATACCAAGTATAATAAACTTAGCATAACATGTCATTTATGAAAATAGATGCAAGTGTCCCAACAAAAATACTAGCAAATTATATTTAGATATATTTTAAATAATTGTACACAATAGCACAAACATATAACAAAATACAATAATTAAAACCAAGTACTACTGACACTCTAATAGAGAAGCAGCTTAATAAGTAAGTCCCTGAAAAGATGCAAATTATATCATAGTATTTAGTGTATAATACATGTTCCTTTTTCTAACAGTTGCTTTAAGTCATGTGGGGAAGCACAGATAACCATTTGGTAGAAAAAAACAAAGAGAAATTCTTATATACTTAAATATAGTGCCAACAACAGAAATCATAAAGGGAAACACAGGCATATTTTATAAAATAAATAAATTTAATGACTTGAAAAAAAATTTTTTTGAGACAGGGTCTTGCTCTGTCACCTCCCAAGTTGGAATCCAGTGGTGTGATCACAGCTTATTGCAGCCAACTTTAACAACTTTTAACAAACACAATAAGTGCAATATAAAGGCAAACAAAATGTGAGAAAACATATTTGCAATATCTCACATCCTTAATATTTTTGAAAAATGAGACTGAATCTCAGCACTCAGCATAAAAAGGAAATCTGAGCCAGGCCAGTGGCTCATGCCTGTAATCCTAGCACTTTGGGAGGCTAAGGTCGGGGAAGGACTTGAGGTCAGGAGTACAAGACTAGCCTGGCCAACATGGTGAAACCTGATTTCTATCAAGAATACAAAAAGTTAGCTGAGCCTGGAGGCACTTGCCTGTAAATCTCAGCTACTTGGGAGGCTTGAATCCAGGAGGTGTAGGTTGCAGTGAGCCAAGATGGCACCAGTGCACTCCAGCCTGGATGATGGAGCGAGACTCTGTCTCATGTCTCAAAAACAAAACAAAAAACTCTATCCCTAAAATTCCTACCCCATCCTTCCAACTAGATAATTTGTTTATTTTCTGTTTCCTTTCATTACAATATAAGCTCTATTTGAGAAAATATTTTCAGCTTTTTGATCATTGCAATTTTTGCACTCAAAACACTTCTTATATCTGTCTATCTGAGCTTAATAAAATGCTGTTGAATAAATAAATTATACAACTCTAAGGTAAAAGGATTCCTGGAAGATTCTGAAGTAGGAAGCACCAAAAATCTGCCTCACTACCTAGGCAACAATTGCATTGCCAGAATTTGTCTGATGTAACTATTTTGAAACTCTGAAATCTATTGGGTGCTGGAAATTTTCAGAGGATGGTTTTTTACAAGAACAAAAAAGACCATCCTAAAACCATATGAAATCTTGAAAAAGAAGAACCAATCTGGGGGATTCACACTTTCTAATTTTAAAACTCATTGCAGTGCTACAGTAATCAAAACAGTGTGGTCTTACATGAAGAGAGACGTAGAAACAAATGGAATAGAATAGAGAGCTCAGAAATAAACCTTCACATACATGGTGAGAGGATTTTTGACAAGGGTGCCAAAGCCATTCAATAGGAATTGTCAATAGGGAAAGACAGGTTCTTCAACAAATATTGCTGGTAGAACTAAATATCCATATGCAAAAGAATTGCAGTTGAACACTTAACTACATCGCACACAAAAATTAACTCAAAACAGATCAAATCTAAATCTAAGACCTAAAACTCCAAAACTCTGAGAAGACAAAATAGGGCAAAAGTTTAACGACATTGGATTTGGCAATGATTTATTGGATATGACACCAAAGTCACAGGCAACAAAAGAAAAAATTAGTAAATAGGACTTATGAACATTAAAATATTTTGTATATCCAACTACACTACCATAGAATAAAAAGGCAATTCGCAGAATGAGAAAAAATATTTGCAAAACATATATCTGATAAGGAATTAATATAGAGAACTTTAAAACTCAACAACAACAAAAACAACTGGATTCAAAAATGGGCAAAGGAATTAAATAGATGTTTCCCCGTAGAAGATATAAATGGCCAATAAACACATGAAAATATGCTCAGCATCACTAATGGTTTGGAAAATGCAAGTCAAAACTAAAATGAGATAGCATTTTACACCCAATAAGATGACTATTATAAAAAAATAAAAACATAAAAAGTGTTGTAGAGTATGTGCCCTCTTGATGAGGATGTAAAATGCTATAGCTGCTGTGAAAAACAGTATGAAAATTTCTCAAAAAATTAAAAATAGAATTACCATAATATCCAGCAATTACATTTCTGAGTATATAACAAAGAAACTGAAAACAGACTCTGAAAGGGATATTTGTGAAGCCATGTTCATCACAGGATTATTCACGATAGCAAAAACTTAGAATATATATATATAATATATATAAACTTACATATAATATACATAAACATATATACACATACACAAATATATACACACATAAATAAACACACACAACATATGCATACATATATACATACACACACAAAGGAATATTATACTATTTGCCTTAAAAAGAAAGGGCAACACAACATACACATACATACATATATACACAAAGGAATTTTATTTTGCCTTAAAAGGGAAGAACATTCTAACATATGCTACAAAAGAAATGAACCTTGAGGACATTATGCTAAGTGAAATAAGCCAGTCTCACAAATATTGCATGGTTTCCATTTATATGAGATGCCTAGAGACTTAGGGTAGTCAAAAATCATAGAAAGCGAAAGCAGAATGGTGGTTGTCGGGGTCTGGGAAGAGGGAGAAATGGGGAATTATTGTTTAATGCATATGAATGGGGTTTCTGCATTACAAGATAAAAAGAGTTATGGAGATTGATGGTCATAATGGTTGCACAACATTAAAACGTATTTAATATCACCAAACTGTACACCTAAAAACATGATTAACATGGTAAATTTCATGTTACATGCATTTTATCATCATAATTAAATTGAAAATTAAACCCCCAAAATCCTGTATGATATGATCCATTTTATGGTTAAACATATACTTAAAGATATTTATTTATTTAAACAAGCCTCAAAATACAGACACCAATATGTCACCATTGTACCTTTTCATCAATGAATGTATACTTACTTATAGGTTACAAAATAATTCAAATTTTAAAACAAAGATTAGAAATTAACTGCCTTTCCCCAAACCAAAAAACAGCAATTGCCAAAGCCTTTTTCTCATCACATAAACAGGAGCAATGTATTAGATTTTACAGTTTTGAATTTACACACCTTTTTCCATTATATACCTTTTTAGAAAGATATGTCTATTTTAGACTTTTCAGACTAGAAGTAGAAATTGCACAATTACTAGGGTCACAAACATATAAATTGTTTTAGAACTATTGAAGCATTTAAGAAAGGTAGAAATACAGTTGCCTAAAGGGGAATAAACAGCAGTTTGCAGTGACATATAGATTGTCATTACACAAACAACTCTAAACAGAGCTGTTTAGAAGGTTCTCAGCTCCTAGGCAGACACCGTTCCCAGGTGTTGTCTCTTTCTCTCTGCCAAGTACTTCTGGTTTGAGCAGGTGTGACTGCATGGTGGGAGGAGGGAAAGAAGTAATGCTTGGAGGAAAGTTATTGCTGGTGGAGCTGATGGGAGTTAACTGTCAGGGCACTGGGGCAATTAGTAGATCACAGGGCTACCTGCAGCTCCTCCATCTGATAATTAAAAACACCACTAAGTGCTTTGTTTTTGTTGCACATACTTTTTCTGTCAAACCTGGGTGATAAAATTACAGTTTAAAATTTACTATCTCCCATATAGGACTAAAAATATTTTATTATAATTTGGTAACTGCAGATAAAACCTGAATCTTCCTTTTAAACTGTTTATAAATTAGACAGCTATGGAAACAGTAGGTCACTTATTTATTCAGCTGTTAGAGTTTGCCACTACTAAAGTATTTATTACTTTTTAATAATGTATCATTTGTACCATGATTCACAAGTCAATGCATCAGTGCATCAGGTAGATAAGAATTTAGTAAATAACTTAATGGGTCTATCAAAAGAACATATTTTTAACCATAAAACATATATATATATATATATATGTGTGTGTGTGTGTGTGTGTGTGTGTGTGTGTGAGTGTGTATCAGCAGAGCTGTTTTTCATGCATGCACAGAGTCAGAAAATAAATATTTATCGAATGTCTACTATATGTAAGGTACCACATTTGAAGCTGGATATACATTAAGGAACACAGATATTCTACCTGCCTTCATCATGTATATAGTCTATTGGAAATAAGATGAAAAATAAGCAAATAAACAAATGATTATGTAACTATAATTTTTGAAAAGTGCTATAATATTTTTAATAAAGATACAGTAAAAGAATAACAGGGAAATATGATGTATATGTATGTGTGCATTTGAGCATGAGTTACTTGGATAAGATGACCAGAGAAAGATTCTCTTAGGCTATATAGTTTAAGCTGAGGAGTGAGTTGGAAACAGAAAAACTGCAACATACAGAAGGAGATGCATATAGATGAAAAGTGTGTGTGTGTGTGTGTGTATATATATATATATATATAAGAGAGAGAGAGAGAGAGAGAGAGAGAGAAATGATAATTTCAAGAAGATCACGAATACTTTAAAGACCCTCATCAATATGAAATAAAAAAGCTAAGGGCAGAAATTTGTGTGTTGCATTATTATTAAGCCAATATGTACATGATATAAAAATAACAATAAATAGCATAATAATACTATTTGTAAGAAATGAAATTAGGTTACTCCATATCTATGAGGAGAAAGCATACATCATATTAGTAATAAAAATTATACTGAATGCAGAGTGAAAAAAAATAAAAACTCCAGTGAAGACAAATGCAACACAAAATTATGGAAAATAATATATATTCTACCTACGTATTATTTGAAAATATGTGACCTGACAGAAGAAGATAACTAGCAAAACAATAAATTAAACAAGAAACCATCACTTCTGATCTTCTTACTTATTCCCTTTAGATCCCTGATTCAACCTTTCAGTCCCACCATGATCTATGGATCCCATCATTTTTGATAGTACTCATTTTCTTAGTGCCAGAGATGGGAAAAGAACTTTAGAAACTATCTTAGTTTGAGACTTAATGTTAATTTAAAAACTAACAATTCAGAATGTGGCTTCAAAAGTTAAAAAATACAGACTAATGTATGTGACAGTTTAGGGAAGCACATCCCTGGAATTTTCTGTTGAGCTTTTGGCAAGCCTGTTGAAAAAATATGTGGGCTATTTGGATGGATTACAAATGAAACAACTAAAATGATGAAAGGAATTTCTTACAAGGACAGATTAAAGGAAAAAATATGTATGATTTCAGCATGTCAGAAACTAAAAAAGAAACGTTATGATTTACAAATATTTGAAACATGTAAATTTGAGGTAAAAAAAGAACTCTGTGTACAAGGTACACAACTATGAGTATATTAAAAAGAGAAATGAAACGATTCCCCTGGTAATAATGTTAATTGTTTTACAGTAAGAATATTTGGACTAATGACCCAAGGATATGCAAGAATTAAAACCACTAGGCAGACATATTAGACATTCCTAGTAACCTAAACTATGCAGACCACAAAATACGTAGACGGCCATCTGAACAAGATAAAGTAGGTCAGGGAACAACTGCAGAAATCTTCCTATCCCCCAGCTATGTTTTAAATTTAGAAGGAAGTCTTCTGTGGATTTGGGGCTTTTTTCTGTAAGTGTGCTACAGTGAAAAGATTCCTCAATTTGGATCTATAAGACCTAGTTTTGAGTGCTGATCAGTTATTCTCTTCTCAGTCCATATCCTCATCTGTCAACAGGGATAATAATAACCCCTTAAGTTGTTGTGGGTTTTAAAAGAGCTGTTTTTATGAACACATATTATATGTACTTAAATGCACTGCTCTTAGTGAGATATATCAATTATTATTATGAGTGTAATGTGTCAAAAGCTATAGGATGAAGACTGTCAAAGAGAATAATGCTTGAAACTAGGCTATGATATCTGTCATCTGCTTAGGGTAAATCGGCTCTCCTCCAGGACACTGCTTACCTTGCAGCCCCCTTAATTGGATACTGTTTCTCCTCCTATAACTTCCAGGTCTGAACATGTGGTACCAATTCCTTTGCTGCTACAAGCCACTTCCAGAACGTTTTCCCTCCTCTCTCTCTAAAAGCACTCAGTTTTAATTTCATGTCGTCTCTACTCCTCCACCACTCTTTAGTCTAAGTACTCCTGATCTCTGAACTACATCCCCACATCCTTAAAGATTCCTGATTTTGGTTTACTGTCATCCTCCCCAGCATTTCTTGGGGCACAAGATTTTGTGATTTTTAGTAACAACAAAGATGATTTTTCCAACACATGGCCATTCAGTGCCAGTTTTCTTCCAATCATATCTTCTACCCTCCCTGAAACATAACTTCTACAGTCATACTCTCATGATTATAATTACCAAAATTTTAATTACGTTGGAATTACTACAATGCCTCCAAATCTTTTTCCTCCAACCATCACTTATTATCTTCTCACTCATTCCCTTTAAAACCACAATTCAACGTTTCAGCCCTAACAGGATCTATAGATCCCACCACTTTTTAACAGTACCCATTTTCTTTCTACCAGAGATGGTGAAAATACTTTAGAAATTATCTTAGTTTGAGATTTACTAAAGCAAAAATGGTGAAATCATCCAGACAAAGCAAAAATGGGTGTAATCAATGGAAAAATCGGTAAGTGGTTAAATACTTCTGGAAATGCCTAACCACAGAGACTAAGTTGGGAAAAGACATAAAAAGGATTAGAAATTAGAGTAGTGACCAAGAATAGGGTCAGTGGAAATGAAGGATGAAGAAAGGTAAAAGACAGAAAATTCTGGTAAGAGACAGAAACTCTGAGAAATTTAAAATACTGGTAGCTGAGTAATTTCATGTGATGAGAAAATCTAATAAATAGCATTGCCAGTAGGTACTTAAAAAGAGAGATGGGAATCGTTAATGTTGGGATCTTTCAGGAAGTCTAATACCAGAATGTGAAAAGGGCTACAAGCTCATATGTGAAAGTTTTTAAGGGGACAAATGATGGAGAAGAAACAAGGTTCTGAAGCCACTGAGGAAGTGAAGCATGTTATGAAGGTTAGTAATGGGTTCCAAAGGGGAAAGGAGGTGTTCTATGCCAATGGAAAGAAAGAAAGTGTTAATGTTGAGAAGCAGTTTGAAATAGTTTTGAAAAAGCAAGTAGTATGCCAACCTCTCCTTCTCATCTCTTGAGTCCAAGAACAGAAAAAAAAACCTATAATTACCTCAAGTAAAGTAGTACAGAAGAAGGGAGTAAAAAATAAGTTGGAATCAGAACATATAGACTCAAATTCAAATTGCTTACTCATTTCAGGTCATATGACTTTTTTGAATCTCAAGTCCTTGTCTGTTAAATTAGATTAAGAATATGTTCTCTGCTTATGTTCCCTAAAGTAGAAATGTTTCCTAAAGTGAAAAATGCTCATGTTTCCTAAAGTGGAAAAGGCTTATAAAATTTTAACCACTGTGTTATTATTTGGGGGGAATGGACATAATAACACATGTGGAGATAAATTTTAAATGTTAAACAATTTACATATATACCAAGGAAAAAAATGATGAGGATGAACTCATATTAGATGGAATATAATATGGTTTGGCTCTATGTCCCCACCCAAATATCATCCCAAAATGCGATCCCTATGTGTTGAGGGAGGGACCTATACTCCCTAAATGTCCAAGGAGGGACGTGACTGGATCATGAAGGTGGTTTCCTCCATGCTGTTCTTGAAGAGTGAATAAGTTCTCAGGAGATTTGATGGCTTTATAAGTGTTTGGAAGTTCCTCCTTCACTATTCTCTCTTTTACTGCCATGTGAAGAAGGTCCTTGTTTCCTGTTTGCCTTCCACTAGGATTGTAAGTTTCCTGAGGCCTCTCCAGCAATGTGGAACTGTGAGTCAATTAAACCTCCTTTCTTTATAAATTACCCAGTTTTGAGTGTTACTTTTTTTTTCCCTCGAAATGAGTCTCCCTGTCACTAGGCTGGAGTGCAATGGCCTGATCTTGGCTCACTGCAACCTCCCCTCCTGGGTTCAAGCAATTCTCCTGCCTCAGCCTCCCGAGTAGCTGGGACTACAGGCATGCACTACCACGCCCAGATAATTTTTGTATTTTTAGTAGAGACGGGGTTTCACCATGTTAACCAGGATGGTCTTGATCTCTTGACTCATGATCTGCCCACTTCGTCCTCCCAAAGTGTTGGGAGTACAGGCATGTGCCACCATGCCCGGCCTTTGAATATTTCTTTATAGCAGTGTGAAAATTGAGTAATACAGCATAATTCTCATTGCCTTGTAAAAATATTTAAAATTAATCCAGTTTGAGTTTTTTTTTTAATAAACCACATTTTGGCTGAATAATTATTCAAATAAATCAGAAAATATGTTCTAATTGATGTGGTTTGAGACTATTTGGTGCTTTTGTTTGGCTAAAACTTCATGAGGTTATGTAGAAATAAAATTAAATGAGGATGACTTGTAAGGCAAATTAAATATCTTCATTAAACTAGGAGAAATAAAAACCTTGTTAACCTCTAAAGTCACTTTGTGCTATATGATGTACCTGAAAATTACAGAGAAAGCACGCTTCTGCACACCATATTGAATAGCAATGAAACAATGTAGAGGAGCAGTGAAATCCTACAAAATTAAAACAAATCGCAAAAATCATGCTGAAATCAAACTGAATGGCAAGATTTGAAGAAAATGTGTTTTAAACCACTTTCCAAGTGCTCATCTTCTTTCTCCATGTTCACTACTTTCACCAATAATGCATTCTAACACATTAATGCTTTCTGACCAAATGAAAGAGCACACTGCTTTACTTCTGAATGTGAAAAAAGAACTTTACACTTAACCAATCTAAATTTGAAAATTTCAAGTTATTGTCTCAAGAGAATAAGTATAATTTACTCCTTCTGAAATAACTACCATTTACATAATGGTTAGACATACTGTGTATGTTTTACAAATAATAAAATCATTTAACAAAATATCTCCATGATATACAACATGTGTCATTCATTGAGACACAGCATCATCTAATAGTTAAGAGGACAAGCTCTAGATTCTAATTCTAACAAGCTACTTAGCAGCTCTATGATCTTAAGTTATTTAATCACTTTATACCTCCATTTTCTCATTTATATATCCATAATAGTAGTACTTGCTTCAAGAGTTTTGAGACTTAAAGATGGTAATTAGAACAGTGGAACACATAGTATGCACTCAATACACGTTAGACTTGAAAAACATTAGAATGAATGTCCCTTGTTAACTTATCTGAGCCTCTTAACACTGACATGGTGGTGGTCTCTAATGAAAAGAAAGTGAGGCCGGGTGCAGTGGCTCACGCCTGTAATCCCAGCACTTTGGGAGGCCGAGGCGGGCGGATCACGACGTCAAGAGATCAAGACCATCCTGGCCAATATGTTGAAACCCCGTCTCTACTAAAAAAATACAAAAATTAGCTGGGCGTGGTGGCGCACGCCTGTAGTCCTAGCTACTCGGGAGGCTGAGGCAGGAGAATTGCTTGAACCCGGGAGGCAGAGGTTTCAGTGAGCCGAGATCACGCCACTGCACTCCAGCCTGGCTCCTGGCGACAAAGCAAGACTCTGCCTCAAAAAAAAAAAAAAAAAAAAAAAAAGAATGATGGCTGAAAAATTACTGTTTTTAGGTCAAAATCAAATTTAGTCAGAAGTGTCAGAACCTTGCACCTAAAAATGGGATCAATCACTTAGAAGCAGCTTTTCTTTTTAATTGAAGGTTCATAACAAACACAGCTAATTACTTTATATTTCTGCCTGTATATTATATTTTCAACAATGCTCTTGCAGGAGTGTTGAGAAGTATTTTCAAAGTAGGCTCATCCTACAACACATTATAAGGAATAATTATGTAAGAAAGTGAGAAACAAAGCTTTTAAAGTTCCTGAAACTACTTTGACCTATTTTTATATATAAAGACATACTGCTGTTTAAAATGTTCAAGTACTTTTAAAGGCAAACTGATGGGAGGGGTAGCTACATTCAATTCAATGTATATTAAGTGCTCGTTTGGGTTTTCTTGTTTGTTTTGCCTGGTACTATTCTAAGCCCTAGCTCTGTAGAAAGCACAAAACACGAAACAAGAACTTGGCATATAAAAATTAAAGCACTGTGAATGGTAATTTGGTTTTTGTTTGTCTGTAAACAACATTCCAAAAAAGTTAGGGTTTATAATACAGAAGTTAAACTATAGAAAGATAAGTAAACAGAAAGAATAGAATAGTTAAAATTAGAGTTAAAGTAGCATTTGGAGAGAAAATGTGCTAAGAAGTGTGCAGCAGAGATGTGAGTACAGACCTGAGGCTCAGGCCTGTAGGTGGGAGACTGCTCCACATCACAGAGAGGGATTTGCCCATTTATTTCAAACAAAAAATACTCTCCAACATATCCACTCAATTGTTTTGAACTTTCCTGCTTGTGTCATGAGCCCATTTCATCCTGGCTGACCTCATATAATCCCCAGTATCAGTAAAATCTAAATGGTTCCCCTGATCTAAAGTACAAGAGGAGATTTAAAGGATTACTTTGCATTCCCGAAATATACCATTTTGTCAAATACCAAGCATAAACCTTAAGGAATGCATGGTGGCCTAACCCCATTTAGAGATTATCTTCAAATAAAGCATATATCATCTAACAAGAGATTAGAACCTTGGTCTTCCCATTTATGAAATATTATACTACATTAAATTATTTTAAGAGATCAATCATTTTGATACAAACCTGTTTTAGAGAAGAGAAAAGGCAAAGCTAAGTCAATTTTCTTTCTCCATCGAAACATTCACATTCAAGTGCTTTAGTGCTTAAAAAGCCTTCACCTAAATTCTTGTACTTAAATCCTTCATTCTAAGTCACACACTATAAATCTGAACAATTCCTACACAGTTACTATCACTATAATAATGCATATTTTAAAACAAAATAGCAGCACATTTTCTAAAATATAACCAAATAATTGCAAGGCATCTTATCTACATTGTAAGGTCTATTTCTTTTTTACAAAATTGAGTTTTGTGTCTTGTAATACTTTATTACTTCAGAAGAAAAATAGTTTTAAAAAACCAACATTTTATTTGACACAATGGGAAAGGAAAAGTCCTACATAAGTAAATTCTTCAGATATCTAGTTATTTCAGCATTAAGGAGATTTTCAAGATTAAATATTTTTTACAAAAATTTTTTTCAATAATGTGTACATTTCACTGCATTTGCACCCAAAAAATGTTGAACATCTTGCAGTGAGGCTTTCTATAGGTCGCAAAACCAACGTTAGTACCAGCTGTTGCATTCTCTTATACAGTGATACCTTTTGGCCTTTACACTTACCGCCCACCCCAACGCCCTACCCCCCCACCAGCATGCACCCAGTTTCTTGTACTGTAAAGTATTACTGCTTTTAAATATACTATTTGACTATCCTCTTTGTTTAAATGTTGGCATGTTTTGCTGCTCTGATTAAGCCTATCCTATTATTTCATATGCTTTTCATTTTCTGGATTCAGTTTATAGAGGCCTCAGAAACTTGAAAGTCAAGAGAAAGAAGCTTTTCTATGATACATGATCTAAAGCCTAAATCTGACATCTATTTTTGTGGTCAGAAGTTTCTGGTTCTTTCTCCTCAGTTCTCAGCTATGTGATATGTGGATGAAGCTTCAAGGCAAGTGGCTTCTCCACAAATGGAGTGGATATAAATTACTGTACACTTGATAGCTTTAGGCAGGACAGTGTGATCAAATCAAGGTGTAAAATCCTAAGTTGCTCCCTAATTTAGATCCCAATTTATTTTCACTTATGTTTTAAACTTCAGATTTGGAAGGCAGAGGTTTTACATTATCATCTTCCTTTCCTTTCCTCACAAAAAGACAAGTTACAGGTTTCACAATGTTTCAAAGATTTGTAATCCTTTAATAATGATGAAAAAATACCATTATCAATTTTACAGTAGATGTTGTGTCCTATTTGCCATCTAGCAAGGGAAGGAGGGGAGGAGGGAAGAGGAGGAGAAGAGATGGAATGAAGGAGAGAGATAATTTTTATCTTAGAAGAACTCTGACACAGAAAGAATGCCACTGGAAACCGACTGTTTGGCACAGTGTCATTGATTGTATAAAAAATTCCTGAAAACGGTGTAATGATGGATCTGTAACACGGTTTTGAGGGCTACATCAGCAGATGCTAGAACTAAAAGTTATCAGTTAAAGGTCAATTAAAATCAAAATGCATGATATCAAGTCCCTGAAAGCAGTTGATATGGAGGAGGCACATATATAGGGATTAATCCTTAGCTGAAATGGGGCATGACAAAGCTTTATTTGTCATGACATTTGTCTCTTTGGCCATATGACTTGTTTTATTTAGACTCTTCTAAGATCTGGAAAACATACACTTTACCATCATGATAAAAAGAGTAAGTAAAAGCATTTGTCTCTTTCCAGTGCAGTAGATGCATAGGAATAAATAGTTGAGTGTATATGTCTGTGTAAATCAATATAACAGAATTTCTATTCATGAAACTTATAGTTCCTATGAAGAATAAGCTTAGAAAGCATGCTATAAATTTCACTAATAATTGTTTTACTACAAACACTTCATAGCTCTCCGTGTTTTTCCTTGGAAGGTACTCAGAAGACCTTTCAAAAGTAATAGTTCAACCTAAGTGTGCACTTGAATATCCATGTTTCCAAGTTAAAGTCCTACGGTAGAAGGATTCTACCTTACAATGCCCTCTTTTTTCTTTCTCAGGGAAGTGCTGAAAACTAACTCATACATTAGTTTCATAGAGAGTAGAAAGTTACTTTATGTGGATCTGCAGATTTGCATTTATGAGTTTACTTCTTTTATTCTTTCATTTTTTTTTTTCTTTAAAAGATCTTCGTTGATTATCCTGACACCTGCTGGTGAGGGCACTGTTGATTCTAGTCTACTTTTCTCTTCTACAACTCACTCAAATCAAAGACTTTTCAGGGGTATTTTCAGTGACAACTGATAATACTTTTAGTTTAATTATTTATAGTACTTAATTCCTAGCTGTATTACATAGGAAACCATGAGAAACATTTTAATAATTACTTCATATTGGCAGCCATTTGACTCTTTGTTTATAAATGCATGTTTGCTTTGATTAAGCAAACATTATCATCATTACATGAACTATGATAAAAATAAAAAAAAATCATCCCAGAGGCATAGTTACACAGTCTAAAACTATAGAACATGTAAGGAAGATGCTAATCATCTTCCTTAAAACACAGAGAAGAACTGAATGATAGGAATGGCTTAGCTTTGGTTTTCTACTTTTTAAAATAATAATGTTAGTTTTCAACCTACTTAGCAAATAAAGCATAAACTGATTAACTATGATAGAAGCCATAACACTAAATACATATTTGCAAAATTTGCTATTTTTTACTCAGTATCTAAATATTATTATTTACTTCTGACTCGAACTGAGTTCTGAAGCCTGCACTGTTTCTTTGGAGAGATACAATGAACCTACTGCATCATAATCACACTCAACACTATTGCAACTGCAGGAGTGTGTAGTAAACAACAAATATCAGAATTACTTTTTTAGGCATCAAGAAACTCTCAAAGGAGGCAGCTTTTACAAAATTATTCACAAATGACAACAATCCTTCAAAAATAAAAAGTTTTACCTAATTAAAACTTTATCTTAAAAGTAATAGCTGGTACTACTAATTAAACTCTAAAACCAGTCAGACTTATATTTTGTAATGGTATTGACTAACCATGCTACTTTATTTTAGTCGTGTATATCTTATTCTTTTCCTTTACATTGCTATAATTTTGTGAGAAGGAAAAATCACATGTATGTAGAGAGAAAAGCAAACTTTATTAAATATTTATTTAAAATATCCTAGATCCTGATTAAATGATTTATATGAACATTGATGTTAATATATTTGAGAAAATCACAACAGTTTTAATTCAGAAAAGTGTTCAGAAGTACGATACATTTGTTTAATTTTTAAGATCTTTGCAACTTCAAGATCAAAAAAGGAAAAATTGACCATCTCTATTTTTTTAATGATTTTTAAAATTATTGTAAGTCTTTTCCCAAAACTATATACACTTAAAACAAAACATTTCAATTCTAAGGAAACATTTCAGGAAAAATCAGAAAAACATTTTCAGAACCAGAGGAAAAAATTGTGTGTTGTATCACCACAGTGGCCAAAATTTTGCATTATTGTCAAACTGTCACGAGACTACTTTATTTTCACTTCTAATTTTTAAATCAATATTTCTGAATTATTTTTATATGTTTTACCTTGACTCTGAAGTTAGCATTTATTTGTAAAGTATAAAATGTAACGGTTATGTAAATTAGGCAAGAAGACACCAAAGTGTAATAATAATATAATAATAACATAAAAGACAGAAACTTCTTATTTCTGTGTAAATATAACTATACTAATCATAAAAGGTTAGTGCTGTTTTCTGGAGTGAGACTGTTCAGGTATTAATTTATTCTCATGTAGAATTAACTAAAAATCGCCATTGATTAAAAAAAGAAAATGCAAATGCCAGTGATTCATAGTATTTGGGACATGTCTAGACATTTTTAGACAGTGCCATTTGCTTAAAGACTTCAGGCACAAACTGCAGGCACAGGGACAGATTGCATAAGATGTCACGTGCTTGCTGCAACTGAATGCACGTTATTGAATTTTTTAGAGCAACCCATACCATGAATAATTTAATAGTTAATAAAATATTCAATCTGACTGATCCATTGGTTTAATTTTAAAATAAAGACGACTAATAAAAGGAGTTACATATCCTTATCAAATCCCAGGCATTAATGCAAGTAAATTGCAACCCACACGTAAGGAAAACACCAATTTCTAAAAGACATGAGATTAACGCTTGGGGGGCAGGAAGGAGTGAGTGCAAGGAAAATTCTGTTAGCACTGGCTTCAATAAGTTTGCCCTAAGTTTAATTGTATGGAGCTGTCACGGAAGCTGTAGTCTGCCTTCTGCAGAGGTGAGGGACAAAAAAATTAGAGAGGTACAAGTTTTAACAGAAAAAGCTCATGCAAAATGGTCTATTTCTTTTTCCTATAGCCCTTCGCCTTTTCTCACAGGTTAGCTGGTGGGATAGGGGAGAAATCTATTGAAGAATATGCAGTATCCAGCTGCCCGAGCATTGTCTAAGAGAACCAGGATGGAGAGTCCAGGCAACATCTCCAGGCCTGGCTTGTCTGGTGGAGTAAGCTGTGCCCTGGGCGCGGGTATCTTCAGGAGACAGAGCTCCTGGCTGCAGCGAGCCTGGACTCGCCGCGCCCCAGGGTTCCCGCAATCAGACTCAGCCAGGCGAGCGCGGCCACGCAAGCTAGACGCACTGTCCTCCTCCACCCCGCGCCGTCTTCCACCTCGGAGCGGGGACGTACGGTGGTGGCGGTGACACAATGCGTGTGAGTGGGTGAGTGTGTTTTCGTGTTTGGGGTGGAACCGTAGGCGGGGATGAGTAGGAGGAGAGGGGGAGTGCCTGCAGTCTCTCCCCTTCCCTTCCTGAGAAGAGATCAAAGTGCAGGAAATCCAGACGGGAAATGAGAGAAAGGAAAAACAACAGCCATGGAAACACGCTCTCTTTTGCATATCGCTGGAGACTGGGCAGAGCAACTACTGGAACCATGACCATTTCTTAACCTTTAGTGGAGTGGCTGCCTCTACCTGCTAACTGGAAGGGCACTTTGTACACTCAGGCGAGGCACACACCTACACACACGCCTACACGCTGGGGGGGAGATCACCACATTCCGGGGTACGGAGAGAGGCCGAGGCAAGGCGCAGCCATGGATCTCTACAGTCAGAGCTGCGAGGGCGTCTGGCCAGCAACACCCGGCTTCTTGGGCAAACAGTCGCCCAACAGTCCACAATTTTCCTCTGACTCAAATAGATGGATAGGTGCATGGATGGATGGTGCAGAATATTCATGCTATGTCTAATCTCAAGTGGACTGGAGTCGACGCATTTTTAAATCCAACTACCTTTTTTAGAGGCACAGCATTTAAAATCCTGTAGCTCACTCAGCCCTCCACTTGAAGCTGCCTGCAGAGGATTCTCTTACCCGCGGATCCCTCAGAAGGGGCCGCCCGCATCTGTGAGCGCAGGAGTGGCACAGTTCCCCCACGCAGAGCTCCCGCTCGCCTACCCACACACCCTGCCTCCCCCGCCGCCCTTTTCCGGCAACAACTTCAGCCCTTGCCGGCGGCAAGACCCAGGTCAGGACCAGGGTTAGTAAGGACAAGCCGCACCCCTCAGGAGACCTGGAAGTTGCCTAAACAACTCAGCAGGACACTCGTCGAAGTCCTGCGTTGTCTTTTAAATGCTTTTTCTTTTAAATTTAATTTAATTTTTATTTTTCTGTTTTAATTTTTTCGTGCAAGTCACAGAAGGCATCACCCTACAAGCTCTCGCAACTTTTCCACTCCTGGGCGGGGGCGCGAGGGGTGGCTTGCCCCGCACTGTTCCCCGTGACCAAGAGTTAACACTCGTACCCGGAGAGGGTGCACAGCAAAGCTCCAGGCCCCTGGGGTTAGACTGGGAGAGGCGGGCTCCAGGGTTTTGCTCTAATCGCTGCTGCACGTCTGGGATGGGAAGGCAGGAGAAAGCCGAAGTGATCTGTCAGACTCCTCTCCACCTCACCCGCGGCCAAAACGCCCAGCGCCTCGGTCTGGGTTTGCGAACGGCTCAGCCCGGGCCCAGCGCCAGAGCACCGCACCCGGGGGCGGACAGCCCTGCGGCTCCCCAGACTCTTCCTGCATCCACCAGCTGACGCCCGGGCGCACTGGCTTCCCCCCGCTCCCGCCCCCACGAAAGCCCGGCCGGGGGTCCGCAGCCAGCATAACCCGCACCGCCTAAAGAGGGTTTGCGCCGAGACCCAGTGGCCGAGTGAGCCGAGGAGTCGTTGGTTCCCGGGGAACGTTGTCCTCTGCCGCTCCCCCACCGTCCTCCTCGTTCCTGTATCTCACCCCGGTACCCCGCACCCTCCTCCCGGCTCAGCCCCGCGCACTCTGCTCAGACTTTGCAAGCACTTTCTTGGGGCACCCAGGACTCAACGCCTCCTCCGCGCCGCCCGCGGCGCTCGCCCTTCTTTGCACACGCCCGAGGGACCGCCTCCGGCCCCCTGCGCGGCGTTTCCCAGGGGACTCCCAACCCATCCCTCACCCAGCGGCCCGGGTCCCGACGCCTCACCTTTGACGAACTGGGGGACACCGAGGCTGAGCCCGACCAACAGCCAGGCGGCTACCGAGCGCTTCATGATCCCGTCTCCCGGTCGTGACCCCGGCTGGTCAGGGGTCGTCGCGGAGGGCAGTGTAGCGGAGCTGGCACCGCAGGGGCAGCAGCAGACTCCGCCCCTACTAAAGAATTCAAGAAGACGTCCTCTTTCCGCAGTGCTTTCTTAAACAAATTCTTGGAGAGGGCGAGAGGGGGTGACCAAAGAGAGGAACCTTTCCTCCCCTTTTGCCTGTGCTCCGGCGCGCCGAGGTGGGTGAGCTCCCAGGAGCCGCCGGCGGGCTCAGCTCTCCGCTGCGGGTGGGTCCCGGCAGAGGCGCGGCGGGCGGGACGCGGGCTCCCGCGGCCGCTCCGGATCTCCTGAGCGGGCGGGCAGACCCACCGGCAGACGCGCGGACGGGGCGCTCGGCTCTCGCTGTTCTCCGCGCCGCTGCTGCGGGGCTTCTGACTTGGAGAACAATGAAGCGTGAGCTGGAGGGGGAGCGAGCGGGCCGCCGGGAGCGCACTGTGTACAAACAGAGGCGGCGTGCGTGTGAGTCTGAGCCTGGCAGGCGCGCTCCCCACTTCCCCCGGAGCCCGCCCGCCCTCCGCCCGCCCTCTCATTCACTCCCCGGGTCTCCCCCTCCTCTTTCTCTTCTGCTCTCTCTCTCTCTCTCCTTCCTCCCTCCCTCTTCCTCTTTCAGCTCCTTCTGTTGTCAGAGAAAAGGGAGACAACTGCAGCCACACCCTAGCACCTAGCACCTGCCACCACCTCTGAAGTTCCTGCATTGCCTGTACCTTCTCCAGGCATGCTGGAGACTCTGGAGTCAAGAGCTGCACCCTTGCTACCTTAGAGTCCCTTGGATTCAAGCATTGACTTTGTAATTAACCACGTTAAGGATTCCCCCTGAACTTCCTTTCTCAGTATAACCAGGAAAAGAAGTCAAGAGATTTCGAAAAGTGGCTCTTGGGGCACAAAGCTGCGTGAGAGACAGAACCCTGCAAAGTGAACTGCCCCGTATTTCTCAGGAAATGCAACAGAGTCAGCATCCAGACTCTAATCAGCTAAGATAGGACTGCTCTGCTGTTCTGTCTACATTTTAGTTAGCTCCAGGGCTGGGGAGAGAGGGTTGTGGGCTCATCTGTTCACGGGGGCAAAAGGGTGGAAGTGAGTAGGAGACATGCATCTCGTTAAGTAGGACATCTGTTTCAGAGAAGACTGGGGCGAGTTTGGGAACTGTGCAAGAAGATAGGCAAGGACAGACTCTTGAAGCATCACTAAGGTGGATCAGATATTCCTGCTATCCGCCAAAATAAAATGGACTGGTTTTTCCAGTGAAAGTGATTGAACCAAAAACACAGCTCATGGCTTACAATTGTGCTTTCTTCTCTGTTTTTCGGTTAGAATGATTGCTTACTGTACATGGATCCGATTCCAGCAGTTACAGGTACCAAAATGAAACGGGGCTCTTTTTTTTCCTCCTAGAGAGGGAGGTAGGGAGAGAGACAGAAACACAGAGCTAGAGAAATGGAAAGAGAACATTCTTGAAGGCAAGAAGTTGAATGGTGAATCTACTAAGAAAAGAATAACAGTGCAATTAGCAATGGAACTATATCTTCATCTGCCTCCCTGAACCCTTTAAATTTCAATTTCCATCTTCCTTTTGAAATTTTAAGAGAAATGGAGAATGCAAGATGAATAGAACCCTAATGCTGAATACTGCTAGGGAGGATTTAAGGTATTGTATCACTGGCAAACAAACAACAACAGAAAGAAAGAAAGAAAGAAAACCTTTCAGAAAAGGATTTGTTCAGATCTCATGATTGGTGGGCGGGTTAAAACACATTTTTTTTAAAAAATCACCTTGCTACCAGAATGAGGGAGATTCATTTATTTACTGTCTGTTTTTCTGCTTAAAGCCGCAGATGTTAGAATAAGACAGTAGTGTCCAGAGTTGTAGCAAAGTGGTTTCAAGCAATCAAATTCTAACTTTCTGGCACATCATCATAACTTCCTTTTGAAAGTATGTTTTCAGCCACACTGTGGCATGTTCATCATAAAGTACACTTTAACTTTTGAAATGAGACGTCTGATGTTAGTTTTAGGTATTATTTCTAAAGGATAGTACTAAATCCCAAAAAGGTAAAGTTGAAAACCAGTCTCTCCGTGATGAGATATTTAAAGGAAAAAAGGAATGAGGTAGGAATTTTGTTTGGTTTTCTATTTTCTTCCCTGCTTCTTTCCACTTTTTTGATAATATTTGACCTTAATGAGCATATTAGGAAATTAAATTATTTTTGCCAGTAGTGTGTGTTTCTAAACATGTATCTTTCTTTTAATTTAAAGAAGCGTTTTTGAAAACTCTAGTGGTCATAAAAGTACATTAAAATGCACATTCTATGCCCAAATACTTGGGGTGAGGACAGTAAATGCCATTCTGTATTACCTGATAGACAACTTATGAAAGAATTTGCCAGTTTAATACCTCTACTTTCTCAAGTTTCATCTCCAATCAAAAATTGATACACAGTCTTAAATACATAGCTCCATATTCATAATCATCCCCTCTTTTTTAACCACTTATTGATAATGATCATCTACCAATAAGCCTTTCATTTTGAAGATTCTAGGCACTTTACCTAATTTACATTGATAGGACTCATTTCACTCTTACTGCACTCACACATAGCCTCTTCAGAAGTGAAATATAAGAGATGTTAAGAGACCTCAGAAATTGATTTAAAATAAAATAAAATTTAAAAAGTAAAAAGATGAAACTCTATTGTGAATCTTTTACCTCACGTAAAGTGCTAAGGGACCTTTGCTAATCACTGTGATCCAGCCTACAGTTTTATAGCTTCTCCCAATAGGAGCCTAATGCCGAGAGAATGAATTTGTAGATCACTCAAAGACAGTGCTTCTCAGGTTATTTTCTGCAGGCCTCCTTTTCCCCAAGATGTTAATAGGTTTCTTGGGGGGGGGGGGGGGGGAATCCACAGTAAAATAATTTGTGGAGACATTGCCTATTAAAGTAGCCTCTTCAAGATTCATGGTGAATGTTAGCCTGTTAAATACTTTGAAAGGTCTTGTGGTTACAAATTTTTTTTGAAAAATATTTAATCTAGCATTTTGCAGACTTTCTTTTTTGTACTATAACAAGATTTTTCTTAGAAAACCTGTTAGCATAGTAAATATTTAGGGCTACAAAAGAAATAACTTGAAAATGATGCTTTAAAACAAAGCAGGGGGCCGGACACACTGGCTCACACCTGTAATCCCAGCACTTTGGGAGGCCAAGGGGTGGATCTCCTGAATTCAGGAGTTCGAGACCAGCCTGGCCAACATGGCAAAACCCAATCTCTACTAAAAGTACCAAAATTAGCCAGCCATGGTGGTGGGCACCTGCAATCCCGGCTACTAGGGAGGCTGAGGCAGGAGAATCACTTGAACCCAGGGGCAGAGGTTGCAGTGAGCAGAGATTGTGCCACTGCGTTCCAGCCTGGGCGACAAGAGCGAGATTCCATCTAAAAAAAAAAAAAAAGACAAACTAAATTAGCAGATAAACAAACAAAAAAAACCTGTAAAAAGTTCACTGGTTTTTGCTATGGGCTGAATGTTCCTGTACAACCCCCTACCCCCAAATTCATATGTTGAAGCCTAAGTCCCTACTGCAATATGTTTGGATGTAGAGCCTTTGGGAGGCAATTGGGCCATGAGAAGAACCCTCTTGAACTGGGTTAGTGCCCTTATAAGAAGAGACACCAAAGAAGTGATCTTTCTCTGCCCTCTGCTACGTGAAGACACAGCACAGTTAGAAGATGGCTATAAACCAAGAAGCGGGCCTTTACCAGACACCAAATCTACTGGTGCATTGATCTTGGACTTCTCAGCCTCCAGAACTGTGAGAAATAAATGTTTACTGTTGAAGCCACCCAATCTACAGTAATTTTTTATAGCAGCTGAAATTGATTTAAATAATTTTCAAAAATTATTCTCATTGACTAGCAGTTTGGATTCTGGAGGATACCTGGATTTAGGTATACATTGGAATTGGGGCATATCTGAACTGAAATAGGATCTCTATCATTCTAACTCCTTTAACTAAATTAAAGTCTGTTAATTGCCAAACGTCAGCATTCTCATCTATAAAATGAAGTTAGTATCAAACCCAAAGTGGTAGGTTGTGGTGGTGCACAAAAGGGCCTAGCCCAGCAGTGGTCAGACAGTGATGATGATGAAAGATAATAATACCGATAAATAAGAAGATAATAATAATATACATAACTCTAAAATAATTTTTCTTAATATTTAATGATCTTCACTCCCCATCTCCCACCCCCATTAAATTATCTAGAATTTTTTAGTTCATCTTTCAGTTTGTCAAGCAACAAAATACACTAAAAGTAGTCTTTTTTATTATCTTGAAATTGTAGAAATTTTTTATTATTTTGCATTTCCCAAACTTCTTATTTAATATCCAAAATGGCCTTCTATTAAAATTTTGCTCTCAGCCTCAGAGACTCAAAGCAGAAAATTCAATCAAGACCACCTACTTCAACTTCTGACCTACAGAACTGGGAGTTAACAACTTGGTGTTGTTTCAAACTGCCAAGTTTGTGGTAGTTTGTTATGAAGACTAATATAGTTGGTTACTATTGTTACTCCAATTGTAGTGAGAAGGAATAAGTCATGGAGTGGATGGATTAATTGTCCATGCTCTCAAGTTAGTAAGTGTCAGAGCCAATCAATGAATCTAAATGGTGTGAATCCAAAGCCCATGACATTCTTCTGCCAACAATTATGAAGGGTCAATTGTATGCTAAGCTCTAATGCATTTATATATATATTGCTTTACTAAATAAGTTATCTTAACAACCTTTATGAAGCAAATATTATTGTTTTCATTTGACTGCTGAGGAAACCAAGAATCAAAACATATATGTACTTTGCCCCGGATCAAGGTGGCAGTGAGGAATGGAGCCAAGAGCCAGTATCAGAGCCCTGCTCTGGTTCTAGGAGTGATGTTCATAGCCATTGTGTTAAAATACCTGTTTAGACAGTGATCTAACTTACTTTATTTATTTACATTTGTAATTTCAACGGTTATAATTATAATTGTCATTTTTTAGTACAGTTTACATTTCTCTCTGATTTTGATGCGTCATTTTAGAATATACATTGCTTAAATGTAGAATTTTAAGCACATTTTAAATTCTCTACAATATTTGCATAACTCATAACACTTTTCTCGTTGCTCCCACAAGCACCAAGATAATTTTTTCCTCCAACCCTCTGCTCATGCTGTTATCCCCACCTGAAATGCCCTCTTACAAATCCTACTAGCTGAATTCCTGTTGCCACTTAAGACCTCCCCGACTTATTCCATCACCAGAGAACCAACCATCATTGCTTAGAATGACCAATGCTTTTTTATTTTTCTCTAATTGTTTCATTTGTGTTAATCTTATCTTTCCATAGAATTATATGGTTCATACCATTTAGATAACTGTATATCTTAGACATAGCTAAGTGTTATGTTTTAAATTTCTTCAGTTTTTCCACTATGAACACTAATGAAAATTAATGTTTAAGACCACAAATTTTATACCAAATCCCTACTTCCTAATATTTTCCTGCCTGATTCCCTAATGGATGCTCTTTCCAGAAAACGTTCAGGGTAATTAAGCATGAGTGCCCCTTTGCTTTCAGAATCTGACCCTGGTAAGAGAAATTTCTGGTACTTCTAATTCTTTCCCTCCAGTTTCCCAGTCAAACTCATTTCATGACTTGGTTTTTAGCTTCCTGAAATATGTTTGAATAATTAATACATACACACAATAAAAGTTCAAAGGTATAGAGGAATGTGCAGGAAAATAAAGTTTTTTCTCCTAATGACATTCCCTTCTTACACAAGGTTACTCTCTCAGGGCCTACTGCTGGTATCTAGTAGCTATCCTTGTGTATTGTTCTAAAGATACAACACACACACACACCCCTATATATGTGTTTATATATATATATATATATATATATGTGTGTGTGTGATATATAGTGTGTATATGTGCACACACATACTTTTTACGAAAGTTACTAAATTGTATAAACATTATGCATTAAATTGTATCAAGGGCTGCATAATATTTGTATGTGTAAATCCTTTTTGATAAACACTTAAGTTGCTTCCAATCTTTTGCTATTGCAAGCAATATTACAATGAATACACATTTTGTACATGTATGCAAGATAAACAGAATAGATTTCTTGAAGTGGCATTGTTGGTTGAGGGAATGTTCATATAAAATTATGATAGATATTTTCAAATTTCCATTCACAAAAGATCTATGACTTCATCTTTCCACCTGTACTGCATCACACAGCTTGTCTCTCTCTTTAGTGTGGCTGATATGATTCTTAAAAATCTTTGAAAGGCAAAAAAATGCTATCTCATGGTTTTGAATACCATTTTTACTGAGTTTGAGCAACTTTTCACATACCTAAAAATAATTTTTATTTTCTTTATGTGAACTGGCATTTCATGTATTTTGCTTTTATTTCTACTGATTTGCTAACCTTTTTATTGATTGGCAAGAGATTTGTACATATTAATTAGTCCATTTGGGGTCACATGTCAAAAAATTTGTCCAGGTCGTTCTTGTCCTTTAACCTAGTTTACACCTGCTTGTCTGATTTTATTGTGCTAAAATATTTTATATTTGGGTGATTAAATTTATCCGCCTTTACTTTATGATTTATAGGTTTTGATATTTGCTAAGATAGGCTTTCAGTATTCTGAATTTATAAATATATCTTACAATTTCTTATAGTAGTTTTATGAATATTTCATGTGTGCTTTTACAATTCTTACTAAATTAAAATTTGAGAGATAGTATAAAACCTTACTTGTTTTCTCAAAAACTACCAGTAATACCAAACCATATATTGAATAAATCCATGTATTTTAAATTGATATAATGTGCCAGCTCAGTCACTTAGTCACTGTACATTTGTTTCTACTGCTTGCTTTTAGACTGTTGCATTTGGTTATCTATTCATGTGCCAGCACTACATACTTAATTGCTGTTTTAAAATGTTTTTAATAACTCCTGGGGATAAACATAATCTACTTCTTTAAAACAAAAAATACTCCCTGACTAATGTACATTTATTTTTTTCCTATATGAACTTTAGAGTGAACTTGTCTAGTTGAAAAAACATAATAAATATATTTATGGTATTAGTATACCTATCTATATATCCACATTTTCTTTTATGTTTCTCTTGTTAGGTTTCTACTTAGGTATTTCATCTTTTTATGTGCCTACCTAAATGCAAATTTCTTCATTAGATTTTGTAACTGGCTCTTCTACATTTATAGGAAGGCCGTGTGTATGTGTGTGTGTGTGTGTGTGTGTGTGTGTATTTGTGTCTATATGTGTGCACTAATGTTAAACACAGTTACTTTATAAATTGTAAATTGTCTTTTACAATTTATATTAGCTTTTTAGTTTGTTATTTTGGGTTTTCTAGATATAAAATCATCACATCTGAGAAGAACATTAGTTTTGCCTCCTTAGCTCCTCTTTTCCAATTTGCATGCTTATTTTTTTTCCATCAAATTGTTATAACTGGTATTACGTAATAAATTTTAAATAAATGGACACACTTGGACTGTTCTTCACTCTGGTGACCTCCAAGGCACAGTGCAAGGATTCTTGTCTCCCATTTCCAGTGCATGCACTACAGCCATTTTCTCTATGCCAGCATTTGCTTAGAAAAATAAAAAATAAAGGGTAAGACATTAATGTCAGTGTAGAAAGAAAATAAGTGTTCATAATTGTGCAGGATGGGATAAAGGAGGGAAATTGTCCTTTCTTTATAGTAAATAAAAAGAGGCTTATCAAAACTGGATGTCTTAAGCTTTGAGGTTGCATTTGACAGAATACTGGAACTCATTGTCTTTTGATTTAAAAGAAAGGAATTATAAAATCTTCCATAGCCACCATAGCAGGAGTTATGTAGTTATCTAGGGGAAAAACATATTATGATTGTCCAAAGGACCATCTTGGACTATTCCCCCCTTTTATCTGGTTTTCATTGTCACATTCCTCTCTTTTTTCCTCCATTTATCACATTGCTGAAAATTGAGTCAGAGATGTGTTTATTTAAGATATAAAAGATACCTGATACATCAAGAATAGCAATCAGACTAAACATGAAACTAAATGAAATCTAAAGAAATAATGTGTATGCCATCTATAAATAAACATCAAAGATTATGAATAGATAAGATCCTCTTGGGTTTTCTCTTGTTCCAACATGGGCTACAACCTAAAGAGAAAAATCTATCAATAAAAAATTATTTGTTTTCAGAATCACAGTTTTATTGAAAAAATAAAATGGAAATGGAATCTATTTTAATATGTGGTATTTTGGGCAACTGCAATTTAAAATATAGCTTGTTTCTTAGTCATTGGGAGAATAACATTTAATTTTATGTGTTTAATATTGATACAGATTCTGTTTTTTCTGTCTGTAGATAAAATGGTCCTAGCATTTTCCCTAAAATATATAGTGATTAATATATTTCATTAAAATATGATAAAATATCCATGCATATCTCATAGCACAATTGTAATTTGTATTAAATTGTTTTTATATTAATATAATATGAAATAATTGATTAGAGATTTTAAATACATACATTTCTTCAAATATCATAACGCTTATATTAAAATTAGAAAAATTAAGAAAATATCATGGTCTCAATATGAAGCTAAGTTTTAAGAAACATTAAATAAATTAAGAAACACATGAGGAACAGTCCAAGTGTGTCCATGTATTTAAAATTTCTCATATAATACCAGTTATAACAATTGGATGGAAAAAATGATGTCATTGTGTTTTCAAAATGTTGTATAGAAACAATCACTTGGTTTGAGTCTTCTGTTTGTTTTGGAGACTCTGAAAAACCTACATTCATGGATGATGATAATATCATTAAAAAAGAAAATTATAACATCTTAACCTTTTGTTTCTGAGATGATTAAAACAAAAGTAAGAATTCAAACCAAATGATTCTGTATAACATTTTAAAAACAAAAGGACATCATGCCTTTCTTGATTTACTTAATGATCCTGGGGCTTTAATTCCAGTAAACTTCCAGTTTCAAAAACAAAATTATAAAGCATATGTAAAAGAGACAATGATGCAAAATTGCACAACTGCCTCTCTTAATTTTTAAAATTCAGAGATTTTAGTTTGATTCACATAATCATATTCTCTCAAGAACATTTATATGGATGCAACTTGATTTGAAAAGCAATTTGTGACCTGACATATGTAAAACTGTATATCTTGATGTGACAAGTTGTAAATTGTACAGTAAAAGCCAATTGAATTGGCTTTCACTCATCCAGTCATCAGCAAATAAAATGGAAAAAAAATTCTTTAACTGAATTATTTAATCTTGTATTATGAGGAATCCATTCTTGAATGTATTCCATAATATAATGAGACTTAAAATTGAAAGTACATACTACAAGTCAATCTCAGATCATGATATTTAATTGATAAATCTGGCCAATCCTTTCAACATTAAAAGTGGAGATAAATAAATTAAAAATGCATCAACATGGAAGACAGGTGATCCTGCTAAAAAAAAATTTAATTGCATTTGTCTACTTTTAAAAATTAATCTTACATTGAACTTACATTGAATTTAAATGTGAACTATTTTCTAGTACTTTTTTTTTGGAGAGATGGGGTCTCAAACTCCTGGCCTCAAGCATTGCTCCTGCTGCCTTAGCCTCCCAAAAGTGCTGGGATTGTAGGCCTGAGCTACAACACTTGGCCTCTAGTCTTTCTATTTATAAGTAGGAGATATAGCATTTAGGGCGAGTGGTGGAAATTTTTGCAGTTTTTGCTGTAACTATCTGACTCAGCATCAGCTGAAAATACTCTTGTATTATTTTAACATTTTCCTTTCCCCTACTAAATAATGTCTCACTTTGGCTATGCCCTTAGCTGGTGACTCAGTTCTGTCTAAGATGCTGCCTAGGGATCTTAAGCAATGATTGAAAATGCAGGAAGTATTCCCCTTAGAAAAGCCCTGCCTGGCTGGGTGTGGTGGCTCACGCCTGTAATCACAGCACTTTGGGAGGCCAATGGGGGCAGATCACAAGGTCAGGAGATCGAGACCATCCTGGCTAACACGGTGAAAACCCGTCTACTAAAATTACAAAAAATTAGCTGGGCATAGTGGCAGGCACCTGTAATCCCAGATACTTGGGAGGCCGAGGCAGGAGAATCGCTTCAATCTGGGAGGTGGAGGTTATAGTGAACCGAGAAGGCACCACTGCATTCCAACCTGGGTGACAGAGCGAGACTCCATCTCAAAATAAAAATAAAAACCCTAGTTTTGATAACTTATATGCACAGACTATTGATTCACAACTTTTAGCCAGTTAAATTTAAATAAAGGGAGCTTCTAGGACTTTTATCTTTTATGTTTTTTAACCACAGCAAAATGTTTTGTTGTTTTATCTGCTTTACATTCTACTGAACTTACTTTTAATTATTATATTTCTTTTCACTTTTTAATACTTAATTTCAGTGTTTTTTTTCAAATGCAGAAGAATACTCTTATGAATTCTCTGAATAGCTTGCATTCTTAATGAGGAAGACAGATAGCCTTTTTGCTTCTAATTAGTTCTGTAAAGTCCTTTTATTATGCTTTGAAACAGATATCCTTTTTGGGTCTCAAATGGCACCTTTGCCCTAAAACACAGTCTTATGGAGGAAATGGATGGCACAGACCTTAAATCATTGCTCCTGGCAGTCACTGGGACTTCTGGCTAAGGATTTCTTCCCTCGGGAGCAAGAAACACCAACTCACAGATGGCTTAGGGTAAAGACTAGAGTATTGTTGCTTTCTCATTTCTAACCCTATTCAGTTCTTGGTAAATGAATTCATAAATTTAAGATAATTTTCTGGCAGTGGCCAAGACTTCCATTTATCCCATAGCATGGGGTAAAAATAAAATCAGAAGTCATCATAATTCTTTTGTAGATATTTATCTAAATTAACAGCATCATAAAATGTTTTATAAACTACAAATGTTCTAATGTAATTTCTATTTTATTTTGTGTTATTTAGCATGACATATTTTTCTTATATTTTTCTTTCTTCAAACCATATCAAATTAATTTTTCCCTGGCCAAATATTTAATAAATCTACTGACTTAAAATTTCACCTTTTTCAGGTACTACTTTTCCTACAAACATGATACCTTGCATACTGTTCCATTTTCTCTTCTGACTTTTCTGGTACCAAGGCCTCATAGTTTAACTTTTATGAATTTCTAATATATATTGTACTAGATAAACTTAGATGCCTTTTTTTAAATTAAAATATATCCCATTGAAACTTTATGGGTTTGCTTCAATTATGTAGGTCAATTTGAAAATAGCTTCTATCTTTCTAGAATTATTTTATTTGTTCTGAAATGTGTGTCTCTGCCTACTAGCTTGTTGAATGTCCTTTAATGAAATTTTGCAGATGTCTCTTTCTCATTTTGTCTCTCTGTCTCAAACGCTTCTCATTATTTTTGTTCAAAATATTATGTTCTTTTGTTTCTGTTATGAATTATATTATTTTTTGCCATTATGTTTCTAAGTGACTCTTTCGATAAATTACAAAGCTGTCGTATTAAAGAATTTCACTTGTCTTACTCTGCTTTCTGTTGCTTAGAACAGAATACCTGAAACTGAGTAATTTATAAAGAAAAGGAATTCCTTTCTTACAGTTATAGAGGCTGAGTACTCCAATGTGAAGGGGCCACACCTGGTGAGAGCCTTCTTGCTGGTGGAGAATTCTGACAGAGTTCCCAGGCTGCCTAGAGTATCACATGATGAAGGGACTGCGTGTTGGCTCAGGTCTCTCTCCCACTTCTTATAAAATCACCAGTCCCACTCCCATGATAACCCATTAATCCATCAATGGATTAATCCATTCATGAGGGCAGAGCCCTCAAGACCCAGTCACCTCTTAAAGGCTCTACCTTTCAATACTGACATATTGGGGATTAAGTTTCAACATGAGTTTTGGAGTGGACTAACATTTCAGATCATAGCATCTCACCCCATTTAATGTTCTTTAGTTCTACCAAATTTTCTGAGTCCTTGCTTTTTTTCTTGCAAATAATCATATATGAATATAATGTGGGCTCTTTGCTTTTCCCTTATCTATGTTTTACTTTCTTTGTTAGTTGTATAATGTGGCAACTAGTTTTGCAACTAGTTGCATAATGTTGCAACTAATAAACTATTTTATTCATCGCACTTATAAAACAAATCTAAGTAACTCTCTGTGGTGTGGACTTCTGGTGGTGTTGTTTCCAGACTGCAATTCAGAGATGTGCAAATGTGAGCAACCTGTGGAAACACATCATGTGCAGGCTTATGTCTGGCTCCAGCAGAGCTCTCTTAAGTACTGAGCTGCAAAAGATGATACACTATATTGTATATTTGTGTATAAGCTTTTTAAAAAGAATACTGAACCATTTAAACAATTTGTGATTAAAAAGGTCTAACAAAAAAGTTACTTTCCTGGTTGATTTTTGTCTCTCTTTAGAAACAGGCAAAGTAGAAAAGAAAGGTAGAGGATGTAAAATGCAGCAATGTCTTCCCAGGAGATAGAGCAAGAAGTGTTTCTCACTTAGACTAAGGACATCCAGATGGATAACTGCTGACTGGAGCTCAGAGTACACACCTGGAATAGGAGAGTTGGAAAGCTGGGAATAATGGATGGCACGGTTTTAGAAAGGGCTGGAAGTGGAACACAGCAGCCATCAGGAAGCCGAACACCTGGATAAAGTTTTACAAGTAGAGATAAAGTATTACAAGTATTACAGGCTCCTTGACACTTCTACAACCAGGAGAGAACTTTTAAAAATGAGAAATTGCAAGTATTGTCTGATTTTCATTTGCCTTCTGAAAATGTAAGATTTTATTTATTATTTTGTATTATTATTAAACAATATTCTACAAAATAGTTCTCTAAGAATTTCTGCAAGCTGGAATGTTGGCTGTTAAGTACAATTTTTTGTACTAACATTTATTGTCAATGTGTCAAGTAAAGTTTAATTCTTCCATAAAAAAAGAGACAAGATGATGAGTAGGGGCTGCTTTCACTTTGACTTGAGCTACCTCACAAAAATTAGGACGACATCAGTAGTCTAAATATTTATCCTATTTTTCTACTGGGAACATCACCTGATAACATTTTATCAATTAAATCTCCTGATCAGTGTGTCTCTTTGGTCAGTTTGACAGTGAATTTTGTCTTACCTTTGACGTTAAACCCATGATAAGCCTCACCAACTCCTCTGTTACCTTATACTGCTTTCTTCTTTGTATATCCAGCTCTGTTTAAGTTTTCTCAGGCAGTTGGAGTTGATCCTTACTCTCAGTTAATCTCCAACTCACTAGTAATAAAACCTTACCATGAGACATTCAATCATTCACCTCCTCTTTCACGCATTATAAAAATATCCATTTACCATATACTATGTCTCAGGCATTAAACAAAGTAGTTTTTTTTTTAAGCCACTAAATTCAAGGTCTGTGAAATGCTAAGATATATTTTTATTTAATAGTGTTATTGTGCAGCCTAGGCATTTTGGTAATTTCCTAGTCCTGACTAAATTCACCTGCATACAACCTTATACTCCATATGTATACCAAAAATCCTGGTCTGCCAAGACTGCACATCCACTTAAACTAAAAAAATATGGGAAGCTATTTAGCTTTACACAACAGGGACAACAGAGTTTCATCAGGAAACCAGACCCCAGATCAATCCTGTTAAGTCTTCTCTGTGAACATCTGTCTTATCTGTAATTTAAAATGAAAATGCTCACTAAATGCCTGCTGTGCCCAGGTAAGCCACATGCAGAACAGAAGTGGACCTAGTAGAATATAATAATGCATGGTAGCAAATTGGAAAATTCATGCCCAATTTAAAGGGAACAGCAGCTACCTAACCACAAATTGCTGTTTTGTAGAAATATGGGAGCAACGTGGTCAGATTTGTTTTTTGAACCCCAAAATGTAACACATAACTTCCCAATTTTTAATGTGCAGGTATAATTCAATTTATCTATAAATCAAATAAAGTATACATTCTTGTAGTAATTGTATTTTTTACATAAAAAGAACTTTCATTTGTATAATTGACTAAAATAAATTAAAAATTGATCAACAAGCCTATTATCTTTGTTATCAAATAACATAAAATAGAAAAACTTATGTCAATATTTTAAGCCAATTTGGATAAGTAAAAATATTTTAAAAATGAAAATAATAAGATAAGTTAGTGACTAATTTCTGTATCTGCAAAAAATGAACACAAAACTTCTGTATGTCAGAAAATCATAAAAGAATTAAAAGGTAAACTTCAAAGCAGAAACAATAGTTGCTAGTAATAACTGACTCTCATCCACCACCAGTGAGACTACTGATTGCTTCCACCTTTCTAAGAAACAATTTGACAATATGTATCAAGAAGGATAAAAATAATATAGGCTTTGACCTAGTGAAACAATTTTTAAGAATATATACTAATGAGATTGTTTGATATAGTTTCATATATGATTAAAATTTTAGTTAAAAGGATGATTATTCTAGAATATTTATTACATCACATAAATTATTTCTCATGTTATTTATTACATCAAATATTGGAAATACGCTAATGTTCAGCATTAAAAATAATAAATAATCATAACCAATTCAATAGAAATAATTTTATACTCTTCATAACATGATGGTTTTCAATACCTTTTAAGATGTAAGGCGAATGCTGATGTTTAACTTGGGTTTTTTAAATATCATAAAAAATCACCTATAATCTACCACTGGTTTTGAATGACTGCTTACAGATTAGAATAAACCTTTCAGGAATGTTCCTGAATGCCTCTGAGCAGAGCACATAATTATGTATATATTACCTCTTTTGTTTTTCCCTTTCTTCCTGTTTTCATCCTCTTCTCTGTTTCTCATTGTACACTAAGCAATGTATCATGGATATATTCATGGTTCATTACATATTTTAGTGTAATTTTAAATGAGTATGCAACATTTCTCTGTATAACAAACACAAACATAAGCATCTATTCCCTTATTGATTGTTTTTTAGGTCAGCTGCAGTTTTTTTTGTTGTTGTTGTTGATGATCTTCCTGTCATAGAAAATGCTGTAACAAACAGACTAGTAAGTACACCTGTATAAACTCCAGCAATTTTTTCTGTAATGTTTCCTAGTTGAGAGGTTACTGGACAAAAAGCATACACATATTAAATTCTAATAGATATTCTTATATTTTCTGTAAAGTCAGTACCAAGCTAAATTTCTACCAGTAGTGTACCATAGTATGTGTTTTCCTCAGTACTAAACATGAGCGAAGTATTTTAAGTTATCCAAATCTGATAGTCTAAAAAAACCTCATTACTGTAACTGTATTATCTTGACTACTAGTGAGGTTAAACACCTTCTTTTCCTTTTTTATAATAACTTTCATCTTAAATGAATTTTTTTTTTTCTTTCCTTCCTTTTCTTTCTTCTGTCTCCCAGGCTGGAGTGCAGTGGTGCCATCATGGTTCCTTGCAGCCTCAACCTCCTAGTGATTTTCCCGTTTCAGCTTCCCAAGTAGCTGGGAGTACTGGCATGCACCACCATGTCTGGCTAATTTTTGTATTTTTTTTTTTTCTTATAGAGAAGAGGTTTCACAATGTTGCCCAGGCTCATCGTGAACTCTTGGGCTCAAGTTCTCTGCCCACCCCCCGACTCCCAAAGTGCTGAGATTACAGGCGTGAGCCATTGTGCCCAATCTGAATTACCTATTTGCATTCTATGTCCATTTTTATTGTAATATTTGTTTTTTACATAATTTCATGCAAAGTTTTAATAAAGTCACAAAACAATATAAAGGATTCATATAATAGAAACCCATTTTCATTCATGTAAACTTCCTGTAACTCAAGGCTTATTTTTATACCAGTTATTTGACTCCAGCATCACTCATATAGCATTTCTATATGTCTTGATAAGTCCACAGGTTTTCTACTTTTTTTGAGCTAAATTGTGATGAAGCAGGTGCTAATCTGAGGCTTGCCTGCTATATTGTGAAAATCCCTCTGTGCTTGTAATAAAGGTTTCATCTCTACGACACCTAGAGTATGTGTCAAGAGTAGATAAATGAAACTCTTTTATAAATGGAAAATACAATATTACACGAAATATTTGTGTGAATTACTCATTTCTTTATTTTAATATAAAGTATACATTAAGGCTTCTAGAAAAAGAATTCTATGTTTGTTTTCAAAGATAAAGAAAAGCAATATGCTTTTGAAATTAATAGACAGGAGGAAAAAAATAACATGTCTGAAATAGAATTGGGGTAGTATAGTGCTGATTATCTCTCTCTGTTTTATGGTTTATGTTATGTGTGGTTGTTTAGGAACATCATTTTACTAATCTTTGGGATATTGTAGCCAAGGTAGCCTGCGGAGTTTTGCAGTTCATTTTATCTTATCTTTAATATGGATTTGTGGGCTCTTAGGGCCATCAGCTATACTATGAAAAGGTAAGTCCTCTTGTTGCTCCTCTATTTACTCCTTGTTTCCAATCCATTAGCACATTTTTTATTGAGTTCCTATTTTGTTAAAGGCAAGACTCTAAGGAAAAGGCAAAGAATTATAGGAATTACAATCTCCCCTTTAAAACCTCAGAGGCTGTGCGGGAGTGGAAAGACTAATATTTAAAGATAATTAAGATAATTTAATAAGACCTATTTCAACAATAAACGTTGAAGATTTTGTTTTCATTTTGTTACTTATTTGTTTACGTGTTTTTACCTGGAATAAAATATGAATGTTTTAGTGCCCATAGATAAGAGAGGCGATAGGGCAGTGAATAACATAATATGTATGGCTATAATGTGGTTGTAGGTATAGAATGTATATAGAAAAAATAAGAAGCAAAAAACAAATTTTGAAACACTCAGAAACAAATCTGTTACTGAAACTATTTGGTGAAGACTAAGCTATTGAAATGTCAATAATTGATTTAACATATATCATTTAGCATTGGGTTCTTTAATTGCAGGTAGCCAAAAATTCAATTGGGAAATTGTTGTTTCCAAAAACTAAATGGGAAATTATTGTTTATGAGATTGAACACAGAGACCTTTCATGACCCAGAGATGGCTGGATTCAGAGGATCAAAAATTGGTACAAGCTGTGACTTTTCTCCGTCTCTTAGTTCTGTCTGCCCCCTGTTTTGGCTGTAGTCAGACAAGCACGCCCCATTGTGGTGCAAAGAAAGCTACGGAGGTTTCAGCCTCCTATCATTCTGGGTTTTAGTATATACAGAGGATATCTTTTAAAAATAAAATTGAAAAAAAAGTCCCAATTCAATGCTTCAAATCAAGGAGCATGCTTGTCTCTGAGCCAACCTCTGTTGATGGGCAAATAGAATGCACTAAATGGCTGAAGCCCGAGTCAAATATGTGCCCCTGAAATAGGGGATTTAACCAGCTCCACCAAAACAAGCAAATTGAAAGTGAGGTTTGCCACTCCTGAAAGGAAAATTTAAAAGAACGAAATGGCTTGTGGATGATCTACAAGCAGTAGGCTTGATGTTATGAAGCAAGATAAGTATCAATTAGGGGATTGTGGGGCCTCATCTTTAACACTTATAGTTCACATAGTTGTATGTTTTGCATGAACATGTGAATAGAATGTTAACAGGGTGACCAACATATCTAAATGTTTAAAAAAGAGAACTTCAGCCAGGTGCGGTGGCTCAAGCCTGTAATCCCAGCACTTTGGGAGGCCGAGGTGGGCGGATCACGAGGTCAAGAGATCGAGACCGTCCTGGCCAACATGGTGAAACCCCGTCTCTACTAAAAATACAAAAAAATTAGCTGGGCGTGGTGGTGCGTGCCTGTAGTCCCAGCTACTCGGGAGGCTGAGGCAGAAGAATTGCTTGAACCCGGGAGGCAGAGGTTGCAGTGAGCCGAGGTCACGCCACTGCACTCCAGCCTGGCCCTTGGTGATGGAGTGAGACTCTGTCTCAAAAAAAAAAAAAAAAAAGAGAACTTCAGTGTTAGGTGGAACGCTGGGAAATAAGCACATACGTAAAGTGTTTAAAAAATCGAGTAGGCAAATTTGGGGGTGGTGGCTTACGCCTGTAATCTCAGCATTTCAGGAGTCCAAGGCGGGTGGATCAGGAGGTCAGGAGTTCAAGATCAGCCTGACCAACATGGTAAAACCCCATCTCTACTAAAAATACAACAACCACAAAACATTAGCTGAGTATGGTGGCATGTGCCTGTAATCCCAGCTACTAAGGAGGCTGAGGCAGGAGAATCACTTGAACTCAGGAGGCAGAGGTTGCAGTGAGCCAAGATCGTGCCACTGCACTGCAGCCTGGGCGACAGAGGGAGACCTCTGTCTCAAAAAAAAAAAAAAAAAAAGAAGAAAAAATCAGTAGGCAGATTTAACAGTAAATATCAACACTTTTACAACTGCTTCACCATATCACCCACATTTGTATCTTGAAATTCATTATAAGGGAAAAATTGGTCAAGCAAAAACGAATATATATGTTTATTGCACATACTTAATATCAACATAAGAAAAACACAAAATGATGAATAATAAAGAATAAATTAAATAACCCACATAGTAAAATAGTTTGGAAGCACTGAATATTATAATTAGTTTTGTGGGTTTTTTTTTTTTTTGAGACAGAGTCTCGTACTGTCGTCCAGGCTCAAGTGCAATGGCATGATTTTGGCTCACTGCAACCTCCGCCTCCCGGATTCAAGTGTTTCTCTTGCCTCAGCCTCCCAAGAAACTGGTATTACAGGCATGCACCAGCATGCTTGGCTAATTTTTGTATTTTCTTTAGTAGAGATGGGATTTCAGCATGTTGGCCAGGCTGATCTTGAACTCCTGTCCTCAGGAGATCTGCCCATCTCGGCCTCCCAAAGCTGGGATTACACATGAATAATATAATGAGTTTTTTATAAAATAAACTGTTGCACAAAAAACACAAGTTAAAAAATAGTCTATGTAATATGATCATATTTACATATATGAATTCTTAGAGAAAGTTTGGAAGGACATATACTAAGATATTTAAAAATTAATTATGTCTATGTTATGGAGATAGAAGCAATTTTTCTTTCTGCTTAGTTGCATTTTCTAGTTTGTAAAATAAAACAATTGTAGTTTAAAAATGAATAATAATGGAGGGGAAAGAAAAATTTCTTTATTTTCCATTTCAAAGTAAAAGACAATTTCAGTGACATAAAAAATAAATGTGTTAGCATGATTTGAGTAATTTAGCTTTATTTTTTAAAAATACATGCAAAATATGGCACATCAGTCATAAAAAGAAAAAAATAGTAACCTGTGTGTGTATGCTTGTATATGTATATGAATACACATATATTTACGTATACATTGTGTGTATACCACTCTCCCCCTCATTTTTTTTTCAGATTTTACATTATAGTTAGTGTTAACTAAATGCCAGCTTTTTTTACCAATTACGAACCAACTGAATTACATAAAAAGTATAAAATGGAGCATAGCTGTTTTGCTTCAGAATATACACGAGCCAAAGGACCTTGCAGTTTCAGACTGTAAGAAGAGAATTACAGTTCCAGCCTCAAAAGACCCTTGATCACACATCACTCATTTTGAAATATAACAGTTGAAGAAAGCAGAATAAGACTCTGAAAAGTTAATTGGAAGATATTGCCAATATCTTGCAGAATAAAACCTACTATGTTTCCAAATATTTATAATAACTGACATAAAAATAAATACAACTATCTAAATCCAAATAACTTTTGATTTAAAAGGAAAATATAACTTAAAGAGGTACATGAGGAAATCACAGAATGTCAAATCTGGAATGTCTTAGTGATCATCCAGTTTAAATCTTATGTTTCGTAAATATGATAAGCTGGATACCATGATGCAAAATGACTCACCTGAAGTCCTGCGGCTCATTGAGGGAAAATTCAAGACCAGATTGCCTGACTCACAGTCCTTTGCTTTTGTTGTTAAGCTACACTGCTAAAGGAACCACCAATGAGCTCAGTACTCCTTGGATTTCCTCCCTGTGGGTCTGGAGAAACAATGATTTGGCTTGTGCTGTCAAATAATAGATACAGCCTGTGAGTCATGCAAACTGCTTTTCTCATAGTTTATTAACAATGTAACTTCAGACACATTAATTAAGCTCTCTGAGCCTCACTTTCCTCGTGTTTTAAATGTTTAACATCTTCGTAAAAGTATTGTGAAACCTTTATGTTTTGGAGATCACATGTATGAAAAACCTAATATATACCAGGTTCTAAGCAGATTGGCCTATTTCCAGTCCTACCACACTATCTTACACAGGAGTAAAACTGATCAACCTGTCAGTTTCTTCAGAATACTAATAAGGTAATTGCCTTCAGTATTCTTCTTCAGATCACTCTTAAATTTTGTCTAGGTTACAAGATGCTGATTCTTAATTCTCCATTTACTGAATTTAGTCACCTCCTTTATTTTATTTAAGAAAATCTGATTTTTTATTGCAGTGGGAAGGAAGATTTTCATACTGGGCAATTTGAAAATGAGATAACATAGATATTCTGTCAACCATGTTTTTGTCTAAATTTCCAGAGCATGTATTTCATCTTTTTTACTCTAGAAGATAATGTATGTGGGCATTTCTTTTATTAGGTTTTATTAGGTTTCATAATCTTTTTTTTTTTTTTCTTGAGACAGAGTCTCACTCTGTCGCCCGGGCTGGACTGTGGTGGTGCAATCTCGGCTCACCACAACCTCACCTCCTGGATTCAAGTGATTCTGTTGCCTCAGCCTCCCACGTAGCTGGGACTATAGGTGCCTGCCATTACGTTCAGCTAATTTTTGCATTTTTAGTAGAGACAATGTTTCACCATGTTAGCCAGACTGGTCTGGAACTCCTGATCTCAAGTAATCTGCCCACCTTGGCCTTCCAAAGTGCTGGGATTACAGATGTGAGCCACCACACCTGGTCAGGTTTCCTAATGATTTAAATAAGCTTAATTTTTATTTGCTTCAAGATGGTTTATCTACAATGTATGTTTTACTGTCTTTATTTAAAAATTCATATAAAATAATAGTAACATTCTACATATAGAGGTGATTAATTATTATTAATATCTGGGAAGACATATTGATACTATTTCTTGAGATGAAGCTATTTTAAGATCTTTTGAGCAGTAAAAGTTTAGTATATAACTGTAGTAACATCTCTCAGGCTCTAACCACCACCTCAAGGATGCATATCCCATTAGAAACCAGGAAATTTAAAACAACCTCAGAGATACCTTAAAAGTATAATGCTGAAAGCAAAATGCATTTTCAGCAGTCCAAGGAATCATAGTGAATTTCCATCATCAGGGTTTGCAAAAACCACCAGAATAACCCTTAGCACCAAGAGTACCCATTTGGCATAGGAAGGGAAGTACTAAACGGGAAGAAAAAGCTGTGGGTTCCATTGTGAATAGATCATTCTAGGAAGTGCTTAGATGGGAAATACTGAGTAGAAGTTACCAGGAAACAGATTTCAGCCTGTAAAATGAAAAACATTTAAATATTCAAAACTTTTTAGAGCTGCCAAGGAAATGGTGAATTATTTGGCACACAGCTCTTCATGAAAAGATTGGTATATTTAAACATGCTCCATCATTTCCCTAAAATATGAAAAATTTTCTTATTCAATTTATTTTAAGGAAAAAAATGACAAAATACAGTATTAAAAGTGATCCTTAGATTACAAGAACTTTGAAATCCTCTTACTATGATATTTAAAGTAATTTGCAACATTAAAATATAACACTGTTTAGCATGTTTTTTACAAATGAGCGATTGATTTAGTACTTGAAAATAAATAGGTTTAAGTTTGACTGTGCAATGATCTTTAAAATCACAATTTTTGTAGACATTAACCTGATATTGTGTTAAAATTAAAATAACAGTTACATTCTAAAATTAAATTAATTAAAGCAATTATAGATTTTAACAAATTTCCTAGGTTTATTAAACTGATTTCTTAATTTTAACTAATGATATCAGCCTTAACTGATTTCTTAAATTAGTGGCAAGCCCAATAAATCTAATTCCAGTTTTTATGTATATCTTTCTGTGTTGAGCACATACATGCATGCACGTGTGTTTTGCAGTTGGATATTGAATAAATGTAAGAAATTATCAATAGATATCACTGGATTTAGAGAAGGAAAAAGTAATAAAATAGAATCATCATGCAACAAATTTAACTGTTATTTCTAGAGAAATTCTGTCAATTAAAATAATGATTTAAAAATTGTAAAATAATAAAAACTAATTAAATTGATACCTATTTGTTAAAATCTTTACATGTGGTGCTTATAAGACATATTTCTTGTTTCTTATTATTAAATAAAGAGGTGAGAAGTCAGGAGTGGATTTTGAAAGGAAATTAAGGACACATAACTTTCCTGTAAGACAGCATACTGAGAGCTTAGATCAAATTGCTGTAGTGCTTGAAATGTTTAAACTTGGATGATTAATATAAATTCTCTGGGCTTCAGTATCCTCCTTTTTAAAACAAGTACCTTCAACCTTCAAATGAAATTATAAACTAACAAACAACAAACATAAAAATAAAAGCAAAACAACTGAAAATCTTACAATAAACACAAAAGTCTATTATATTTATTATACCAATCAACATATACTATATGTGTCACAACCAAACAGCAAAAAAGCCTCCTATACTTATTATGTCAATTTAATTCATCCCCTGTGTCTGGTGTCTTGGTGCTGAGGATGCTGTGATTTTAAAAAGATAACAACAAAAAATGAATGACAATGAAAAAACAGCCAGCTTCCTGACCTCATAGAGCTTTCCTTTATTGAGTTCCTTGACTTATTTTATTTATGTATTTATTTATTTTTAAGACTGAGTTTCACTTTTGTTGCCCAGGCTGGAGTGCAATGGCATGATCTTGGCTCACCACAACCTCTGCCTCCCGGGTTCAAGCAATTCTCCTGCCTCAGCCTCCCAAGTAACTGGGATTATAAGCATGCGCCACCACACCTGGCTAATTTTGTATTTTTAGTAGATACCATGTTGGTCAGGCTGGTCTTAAAACCTCGACCTCAGGTGATCTGCCTGCCTTGGCCTCCCAAAGTGCTGGGAATACAGGCATGAGCCACTGCACCTGGCCCCTTGACTTAATTTTATAGTGGCTTTTTCCCCAAAGATAAATAATTGGATATCAATGTTTTAACTAATACATGCAATCTCTGTTCTTGAAAAACATTTTAGTTTAAAATGTGTGTATTAAATCTATTTTTAACTTGATGTAACATATATTCAAATCATATAAATTCATGGTCTTTATGCTCACAAAAGTTATTTTTGCACCTAAATATTAGTTGTATTATTTACAACTAAATAATAATATAGTTATTCTATGTTGTAGTAGAAAATTTTAATAATGTTCAACGATGAATAAGACTTCTTGGGTTCACGACTCTGCAATGTGACCTTACTGATACAACCAAAATGGAGTGAATACTATTTCTTCACCTTCTTGTTCCTAAGATGATCTTGGTTCTTCCTTTGGTAAATAGAATGTGACAGTCGTGATGTGTGAGTTCTGGAGTTTAGTCAAAAGAAACCTTGGGAGTTTCTCCTCTCTACATCATAGAACCCCGAGGCTACCGTGTTGGAATGAAGTTCAATCAAACCTACGTGAGGTTGACAGGAAAATGGCAGGAAAATCAAAATTCCCCAGCTGAGAAGTGGCACCAACTTCCATGCATGTGGACCATGCAGCCCAGGCCCCCTTCAGCTGAGTGCAGTCCCATGGTGAGCCCAGGCAAAACCAAAAGAGGAGTTACTCAATCAACCCAAGGATTTGGTTGAAATAGCAAATTATCATTGATTTAAGGCACCAAAACTTTGAGCGACTAGTTTTGTAGCATTAGGTGACTGATACATTTCCTTATTTTACTAGATCATATAATAGGGCGCAAGAAGTTGTAGTCTTTGAAAATCAATCCAGAATTTATTGATTTTTAGAATGACACTATAAACATGTAACTCTACTGAGATGCACAATGGCAAAAGTGAAAAAGACGCTATCCATCAGCAAAATGGAATGTGAACAGTTTTATGACTTGTTGAAAGTATACATTTAGTTGGTATGCTTGAATGAATAAAACATATAATGAAGTATTCCATTATCTAACACAATTGTGCAGGATGTCTACCAAAAAAAAAAAGTAAATTTGAAGAGTGAAGGCAATTATCCTTTTAAAACAGATAGTTCAAAACCTCCTTAATTAAGGAAAGAGAAGAGGCTTAGAATGAGTCAAGATTTCAATCAGATTATATTGAATTAATCCTCTAAGTCTTTGACAACTGGAATGTAAAGACTTAGGTTGAATCAGAGGCCTCCATACTGATACATTTTATAACTCCCCTTTTAGAAGATTTTAGGTCCTTAGATGATTGAATACAAGAAATGTGGATTCCTATTTATTGTTTTCCATGCATTATACAAAACTATTAATATTTAATCAATGTTTTACAGGTACATTGACTCCCACAATTTACTTCTTTCTAAAGCAAGTGTTCTTTTCCCAGCATATTAACAGAACATGATAGAATGACTTTCACTTTCAATTTTCTAAACATTTTGATGGCTGCTCTATGGAAGCATTTATTAGACTCTGAATATTTCTAGGGTCCAGACGCAATCTCATTTATCACTCTGTTCCTTGGGGCCAACATTTTGCAGTTCTATAGAAGAAAGTAGTTTTTCAGTAAATGTTGGCCTGTTGAATGAATGATTATAAGACAGTAGTTAAATCTGAATCTTTATAATTCAGATTCTTGGTAGCTATATGATTCTGGACTAAAGTGATCTGTCCTCTCCTATGTCTTTTCCATAGCATAACAAAAAAAGAAAATGTTGACACCCACAGTTTGCCTAGGCAAATTCTAATGTATTATGTGATTGCCTTTGTATAAAAATCATTAAAGAAAAAGCTACTTTCAAAATACATGTGCTCATTATGTTTATCAAAATTCTGACATCCAAATATATTATCAAAGGGGAATCAATAGAAAAATGGCAGAAAATCATGTCTAAAGTTATAACACTTACAATTGCAGTGGGAAAATCTTTGCAAAAAGTCTAGAACGGGTTAAAGGGAAGCCAGATATTTTTCCACTACTGTAGCAGTTTCCACAGCCATGCTCACTGTCTCAGGATTACTGAGCTGTTATTCCTCCTTTGCATGGTCCATATATCCAACTCCTTTGTCTTCAGGATCAGAGAACACAGGACAGAGAGAAAGAAAAACTTTACAGTACCCATTATCTTCCACTGTTCTTTGACTTTGAAAGATTTCTCCTCCTGATAAGTTGTAAATTTTTTTTTTCAGAGTATATTGATTTTCAGAAGTACTTTGTGGTTTCCTCATAGAAAATGCAGTTAGTACTAACAGCATGCTTAAACTTTGCCTGTGATGTTACAGAAACAGACATTTTTCCAGAAACAAAGGCAAATATTTTTATTTTAGAATAGGCTCTTTTTTTCCCACATGTGTTTATTTTTGGCTGGAGGCCTACCACTTTTTACATTTTATTATTTAAAATAAAGTACTCTATAAAATGAAAAAATAAAAAAAGAATGATAATAGTAAAAATGAAAGTTACTAAGTATAATCAATAATTGTAACAAAATATATAAAAATTATCGTTAAGTGTTTGGACACGGGCTAGTTGAAATATGCATTGAAAAGTCTTCAAGGTCAGATGCAGTGGCTCATGCCGGTAATCCCAGCACTTTGGGAGGCTGAGGCAGGCGGATCACTTGAGGTGAGGAGTTTGAGATCAGCCTGATCAACGTGGAAAAACCCCATCTCTACTACAAACACAGTAAAAATTAGCTGGATGTGGTGGCACATGCCTGTAATCCGAGCTACTCTGGAGGCTGAGGCAGGAGGATCACTTGAACTTGGGAGGTGGAGGTTGCAGTGGGCCTGGACTGCACCATTGTACTCCTGCCTGGGCAACAAAGAGAAAAATTCCACCTCAAAAAGAAAAAGTCTTCAATTATTGTATCGACTTTACCAATTTATATTTTTGCCAAATATCTAAAATATTTGTGTTATTAAACATTTTAGTAAAATTAAAATATATAGCAGCCAAATAATAGATATGATTGAGTCTGCTGTTATATGATTAATGTTTTTTGTTAGATATAGCATTTTTTATATAAGAAATCTTAGCACTGGGTATTGAAACATAAAAGGCAAAGCAAAGGCATTTTGAATTGCTATTTTCTGGAGTAATGCTCTCCAAGATTCCTTACTATGATGCTGTACCTGATGACACAGCATGTACTCCTTAATTGAACTGACTGCAGAAGGAATACAGAGGTATAATTATGGCTGTTCCTTCTACTTCTTTTCCTGGGTAATTCTTTCTTAAAGTAATTAGATGGACCGAGCAAGGTTGGTTTGCTTGTGGAGGGGAGGAGTCTGATTGGGGGAACCAAAGCTCAATCCAGGTAATAAAGGTGTCTGTACTGGAGACAGCATGCTTGCACTGAAATCTTTCAGAAAAAGAAAAAGTTCTTTGTACTGTAACTCTTCTGTAAGTTTGAGATTGTTTCAAAATGGAGAAATAATATTTCAAAGAAATTTGTGCTTGCTTAATAACAGTATAATAAAAACCAATCAGATTTTTAAATTTCAAGTTATTGCCTGGATTGTAGATTGGATATACCCAATAAAACTTCTCATCAAAGTGATTTTTTTCAAAGTCTGTTATAAACTCTTGCTTAGATTCTGTGACGATGACAGAAATCATTATTGATTGTGGATTTTTCTGTATCCTTGTGCAGTAAGATTGGTAAACAGTTCAAATAAATAACTACTGAACACCATAAACTATTAACTTTCAATATGTAAAACACAACTCAGAAGTCTTGTTAGGGCACAATCTTTTGGAAAAAGATTCTAATCATAACCTTTGGCTTAGAAGTTTATTTCTTTTAGATAGTCTTATTTTCTCTAACAGTTACTTGGTGTTTTGTATGCAGAAATAAAACAGAATAATTAAAGACTTAAGAGATGGCTTAAAGTAGATCCTTGTGGTATGAATTGATGGTCTTCAGTGAAATGAATTACAAAAATGAGCATTTAGCATGGATAATCTTGTCTTGACTTTGAAGTATTATAGAAACAAAAGCATAATACTTCTATATCAGCATTTATTTCAGAGGATGTTATCCTCAAAAGTAAACTCAACTCTATAATCTTTCTAAAAATGAGGCAGTTTCATAGGAGTCTGACCACTTACACTTTTGTTATGAACCTACTTATGGATTTTATGTTTTTCAGAGTTAAAATGGTTTTATGTATAATAGTAATTGGTAGCAAGTTTAATAACTTATTTTTCAAAAGTGCTTTTAGCTTTGTTATTTGCTCAAAGAAATTAATTTGAGAGTAAAAAGATGAATTAAAATTTGTGCAAAACCATGTCATCGACACTATGGATTTGAATAGCATTCATATATGTGAGCAGAGTGTGAGAAGTTTTAAGGTGTTTTTTTTTCATTTTCTGTAATTCCTTGCTTAGTAAGATATGTTAGTGTTTTGTTTGTTTTAGCAAATATTAAACGCCTGTTCTCCACATTTACATAAGAGAGTATATTTTTCTATCCCAAAGATGCTAGGCTTGGCTATACAATCCCCCTTCCCCTCCCTTTCCCCTTCCCCTTCTCCTTCCCCTTCCCCTTCCCCTACCCCTTCCCCTTCCCTCCCTCCCTCCCTACTTCCTTCCTTCCTTCCTTCCTTCCTTATTTCCTTCCTTTCCTGTTAGGAAACTGGGGTCTTGCCCTGTCACCCAGGCTGTGTGGCACCATCACAGCTCACTACAGCCTAGATCTTCCACACTCAAGTGATCCTCCCAACCCAGCCTCCCAAGTAGCCAGGACTACAGTCATGAAGCACCATGCCTGGCTAATTTTTTTATATTTGTAGAGATGAGCTCTTACTATATTGCCTGGAATTCCTGGACTCAAGCAGTTTTCTCATATTGGTCTCATAAAACTTGGGATTATGGCGTGAGCTGCCGTGCCCATCCACAACTTTCTTCGTTAGTAGAATGTTAGTGGATGTGATGCAAGTAACGGTTTGAAAAGTGTTTGTGAGATTGGGCTTGCTCTCTTGTGATTCTACCTTCTGCCATAAGAACATGCCTCAGACAGCTTATAGCCTGAGGAAGATGAGAGGCTTGTAAAGCGTGTCTCAACCTGACCTGAAGCTTAGACCTAAGACCAACAAACCCAGCCTACATTAACTGAACCCCAGCCAGTTAGCATATGTGGGAGCTAGAAATAAATGTGTGTTGTTTTGAACCAGTGAGATTTTGCAATTTCTTATGATACAGTGTGGTAGGCAGCATATGGCCCACCAAAGAGGTTCATATCCAAATCCCTGGAACCTGTGAGTGTTACATTTCATAGCAAATGGGAATTAAGATGTGTAGATGGAATTAAGATTACTAATCATTTAACCTTAAAATAGGGAGATTAACCTGGATTTTCCAGTTGAGCCCAATATAATCACAAGGGCACTTAAAAAAAAAGAGAAAAGTTTGATTATTGAGAACCAGAGGGATGGTAGCTTGAGAAAGATTCAGCCTGCTGTTGCTGGATTTTAATATGTAGAGAGGCAGTCATGAGCCAAGGAGGGTGGGCAGTCTCTGCGAGAAGGAAACAGATTATCCTCAGGAGCTTCCAGAAGGAATTGAGCCCTAACAACACCTTGATTTTAGCCCAGTGATACCTATTTTAAACTTCTGACCTTTAGAGCTACAAGACAATAAATTTGTGTTGTTTTAAGCCATTAAGTTAGCAGTAATTTGTTATAGCAAAAATATGAAACATTATAAAATGCACAGAAACAGCTAGTACCACACAATTAGCACTGATGTGATACCACAAAAGTATCTGGGCATGGGTGGTCAGTGAGAAAATAGTTACAGGAGCCTGGAAAAATTTTAAGGAAACTGTTATAGATGCTGGAAAGATGGTAAACTGTATGCAATGGTGTACATTCCATAGCTTTTGTGATAGAAAGACAGAAAATATACCTAATGAATTTTAGAGCAATATGAAGACATTTCAAGTCAAAATGGTGAAAGTATGAGCTGGTTATTGTTAATTATGCGATGACAAAAAAGAGACAAAATCAGAAAAAGAAAGGTCAATTTGCAAATAGAATTAAGAAGGAATCTAGACACCACAAATTTCAAACTTGCATGATTAGAACATACGAGCTATTTCCTACAAAATCAGGGGTGCACTTCACCCATTACAGCAGAGTCTCAGAAAAAAAGCCAAGTCCAGGATGCTACCAGTAAGGCCTTAAGGTAAATACCAAATCAAGGCTGTGGTTGTAGCAGCTTTGCTAAAATTGCTAAAAATATTAAGATCATATCTAGTTAATCTTTTAAGCTAGGCAAAAAGGCTAAAATGAATAATGTTATGGCCACCAAGAAGGCTGATGCGATCAAAGTATCTGTAAATAAGTCAATAGAGATAGGCGTTTATAAAGATCACTTTTATGTGTCAACTTGGCTAAACCATGGGATCAAAATATTTGATCAAATATTATTCTGAATGTTTCTGTGAAGGTTTTTTAAAAATGAAAGTAGCACTTAAACCTGTGAACTTAGAGTAAAACAACTCATACTCCATAACATGGGTGGGTCTCATCAAATCAGTTGAGGGCATCCTATAATAAAGTTGACCTCCTCTGAGCAAGAAAGAATTCTGCTGGCCTACTGCCTGTGAACTTGAATTGCAACTCTTTCTTGGGTCTCCTCCTTGCTGTCCCACTCTGCAGATTTTGGGCTTACCTAGCTTCCACAATCATGTGAACCAGTTTTTTAAAATAATTTTTCCCCCCCACCCCCACCATGTTGGTTCTGTTTCTCTAGAAAAGTCTAATACAATACTTATAGCAAAAAATTTGATGTGGCTTTTGGCAAGTAGATTTGACTAAATCAAATAAATAAATGACAAAACTTGTGGGAGAACTCCAGATATCTATACTATAACCACTTACTTACAGGTTAAAAAGTTTTCCTTTGGAGAGAATAAAATATTAATATCTTGTTTTGAAGGACATCACATATAGTTAATAGTAAACATACCATGTCAAAAACATACGTTTTTGAAAGTTCATATGTTTAACTTTCATATGTTGAAAGTTTAGATGAGACCTCTTAGTCTTATTCATTCGGCTTCTTAAACCCTGGCATTTAGAATTATATACTTTCAAAACAAAATTGGAAAGGTGTTTTTGGGGGAATCTGATCAGAGTAAATTAAAATATCTAAAGTTCAAAACATGGATCCCCCTAATTAAATGGAAGCCAGGTCATTCTAAAGTGAAGTTTATGGTGCTAAACCACACACAAAGGCCCTAAATTTTTTTTTTTTATGTTGCTCTGTAAATAAAAGGTTTATTTTATTTTATTTTATTTTTTTTTAAGAAAGAAAAAGAAAGAAAAGATAAAAGAGAGAAGAGAGAAAGAAGGAAGATAAAGAGAATGAAAGAAAGAGAAAAAGAAGAAAAAGAGGGGAGAGAGAACGGGAATTTTGCTCTCTTGCCCAGGCTAGAATGCAGTCTAAAAATGGGTATTAAAAAGCTCTTTTATACTAATAATTGTGTTATACAATGGAGACAGGAAGGAATAAGGGAGGAAAATAACAAACAAACAGCCAATCAATATTTCATTTAAACCTATGAAATGCTATGCAATTGCTGGGGAGTGATTTACTCCCAACCATGTGGTCACTTTTAGAATAAATGTGATGTGTTACTGAAAAAAAAATGTATGTTTTGTGGATTTGGAGTAGAGAGTTCTGTAAATGTTTATTAAGTTTACTTGTTCGAGGTCTAAGTTCAAGTCCTTGGTATCCTTGTTAACCTTCTGTCTCATTAATCTGTCCAATATTGACAATGTAGTTTTAAAGTCTCCCACTATTATTGTGTGGGAGTCCAAGTCTCTTTGTAAGTCACCAAGAAGTTTTCCTGTGTATCTGGGTGCTCCTATATTGGGTGCACATAGACTTAGGATCGTTAGCTCTTCCCGTTACATTGATCCCTCTACCATTATACAATGTCCTTCTTATCTCTTTTGGTTTCTATTACTTTAAAGTCTATTTTATCAGAGATGAGAATTGCAACTCCTTTTTTTTTTTTTCCTCTCCATTTGGTTGGCAAATCTTCCTCCATCCCTTTGTTTTAAGTCTCTGTATATCCTTGCATGTGAGATGGGTCTGGATGCAGCTTACCGATGGGTTTTTTGGAATGGCTGATACTGGTTGTTCCTTTCTGTATATAGTGCCTCTTTCAGAAGCTCTTGTAAAGCAGGCCTGGTGGTAATGAAATCTCTGAGTACTTGCTTGTTCGTAAAAAATTTTGTTTTTCCTTCATTTATGAAACTTAGTATGGCTGGATATGAAATTCTGGGTTGAAAGTTCTTTTCCTTAAGGATGTTGAATATTGGCCCCCACTCTCTTCTGGCTTTTAGGGTTTCTGCTGAGAGATCTGCTGTGAGTCTGACAGGCTTCCCCTTGTGGGTAACCCGACCTTTCTCTCTGGCTGCCCATAGTATTTTGTCCTTCGTTTCAACCCTGATGAATCTAATGATTATGTGCCTTGGGATTGCTCTTTTTGAGGAATATCTTTGTGGTGTTCTCTGTATTACCTGGAGTTGGGTATTGTCTTGCCTTGCTAGGTTAGGAAAGTTTTCCTGGATAATATCCTGAAAAATATTTTCCAGCTTGGATTCATTCTCTTTGTCACATTCAGGTACACGTATCAAACGTAGATTAGGTCTTTTCACATAGTCCCATATTTCTTGGAGACTTTGCTCATTCCTTTTTACCCTTTTTTCTCTAATCTTGTCTTCTCCTTTTATTTTGTTAAGTTGGTCTTCAAGCTCTGAAATCCTTTCTTCTGCTTGATCAGTTCGACTGTTAAAACTTGTGCATACTTTGCAAAGTTCTCGTATTGTGTTTTTCAGCTCCATTAATTCACTTATATTCCTTTCTAAATTGTCCATTCTCGTTAACATTTCATCAAACCTTTTCTCAAGGTTCTTAGTTTCCTTGCATTGGGCTAGAACATGTTCTGTTAGCTCACAGAAGTTTCTCATTATCCACCTTCTGAAGCCTGATTCTGTTGATTCCTCATATTCATTCTCGATCAGGCCTTGTTCAATTGGTGATGAGGAACTGCAATCCTCTGTAGGAGGAAGGGCATTCTGATTTCGGGTGTTTTCAGCCTTTTTGCGCTGGTTTCTTCCCATCTTTGTGGATTTATCTACCTGTCGTCTGTGTAATTGCTGACTTTCAGATTGGGTCTCTGAGTGGACGTCCAGCTTGTTGGTGGTAAAGTTTTTTCTATTTCTTAATTTTCCTTTGGCGGACGCCCCTCCCCCACAGAGCTGGACCTTCCCGGTTTCAGCTGTACTTGCTGTGAAACTCTCAATCCTCAGCAGTTCCAACTGCTGTTTTTTTTTGGGGGGTGGGGGGGTACCAGCCTTCCCCTGCGGCAACCCACTACGCCGGCTGAAACAGCGGCGTTAAGATTCGTGGCGCTTTTCTGCCCGGGTATCTCCTGGTCTGGTTCCCCCACTTCAGTCTGCTTTTCAATCAGCTGAATGGAAGACTCTGCCTTCCCGGAGCTCCAAACACCAACCAAAGGGCACTCAGTCCCGCATACTCTGGACTGAGAACTGCTGCGCCGGGGCACCTGCAAAACGGCTGCGCCGGCCAAAGAGTAACGCTGGCAACCAGTGGGGCTCCTCCGCCGGGAATCTGCTGGTCCATGGGCAATAAAAATTCGTCTGAAAGTGTGGCGTCCACTCACTCTCTGCGCTTTCAGTGGGAGCTACAATCCTGAGCTGCTGCTAATTGGCCATCTTGGATCTCTCTTGGCCCTAAATTTTTAAATCAGTTTTATACTGGCATACTCTTAAATATCTCATAAGGGCCATCCATCCAATGATTGGAATTTGAGAGAAAAGCTTCTCTCATGAGGGGGTAGAAACCAAGATAGCAAACAGACAAAAGACAGTTTAAGAATCAAAGAATATGCAGAGAGAGTAAAACTTCTTAAAGAACTATAATTATTATTTTAAAAGATAAAATAACTTATTCTTGCCATAATGAAGAATAAGATGCTATCTAAAATAAAGAACAAGAAGTAATTGAATGGCGAAAAAAATGTAATAGTGAAAAGAAAATTGAAACAGAAAAGTTGATTAATAACCTTAGACCATAGAGCATAAGATCCAAGAATAAAAAAAAAAATTTGGAAAGAGAGTAAGACAATGAAAGGACTAGCCCAGTTTTCCAATATCTAATTTAAAAAATTGTTGGTATATGATAATGATATGTGTATATATTTATTGGTTACATGAAATGTTTTGATACAGGCATGCAATGCATCACAATCACATCAGGGTAAATGGAGTATCCATCACCTCAAGTATTTATTCTTGTGTTTAAAACAATCCATTTATACTCTTTTAGTTATTTTAAAATGAATAATTACTTTTACTATAATCCTCCCATTGTGCTATCAAATACTAGGTCTTATTTATTCTTTCTGACTATTTATTGTACCCATGAACCATTTCCACTCCTCCTCTGCCTGACTTCACCCACTGACTACCCTTCCAGGGGCTGAACCATCCTTCTACTCTCTGTCTCTGAGTTCTAACTGTTTTAATTTTTAGCTCCCATAGATAAGTGAGAACATGTGAACGTTTGTCTTTCTGTGTTTGGTTACCTGACTTAATATAATGACCTCCAGTTCTATCCATGTTGTTGTAAATGGATCGCATTCTTTTTATGGCTGAATAGTACTCCACTATGTATAAGTACCACATTTTCTTTATCCATTCATCTGCTGATAGATGCTTAGGTTGCTTCCAAATCTTAGCTATTGTATACAGTGGTGCAACAAACACGGGAGAATAGATATCTCTTTGATATACTGACTTTCTTTCTTTTGTGTATATATCCAGCAGTGCGATTGCTGGATCATAGGGTACCTCCATTTTTAGTTTCTTGAGGAACCTCCAAACGATTCTCCATAGTGGTTGCATTAACTTTTATTCCCACCAACAGTATATGAGGGTTCCTTTTTGTCCATGTCCTTGCCAGCATTTCTTATTGCCTGTCTTTTGGATATAAGCCGTTTTAACTGGAGTGAGATGGTATCTCATTATAGTTTTGACTTGCATTTCTCTGATTATCAGTGCCTTTGAGCACCTTTTCATATACTTATTTGCCTTTTGTATGTCATCCACTGAGAAATGTTTATTCAAATCTTTTGTCCATTTTCTAATCAGATTATTATATTTTTTTCTATAGAGTTGTTTGAGCTCCATGTATATTCTTGTTATTAATCCCTTGTCAGATAGATAGTTTGAAAATATTTTCTTCTGTTCTGTGGGTTATTTCTTCACTTTATTGATTGTTTTCTTTACTGTGAAGAAGCTTTTTAACATGATGTGATCTCATTTGTCTTTTTTTTTGCTTTGTTTGCCTGTGTCTGTCGGGTATTACTCAAGAAATCATTTCCCAGTCCAATGTCCTAGAAAGCTTTCTCAAAGTTTTCTTTTAGTAGTTTCATAGTTTGAAGTCCTAGAGTTAAGTCCTTAATTCATTTTGACTTGATTTTTGTATATGATGAGAGATAGATGTCAAGTTTCATTCTTCTGCATATGGGTATCCAGTTTTCCCAGTACCATTTATTGAAGAGGCTGTCCTTTTCCAATGTATGATTTTAGAACTTTTGTTGAAAATGAGTTTACCATAGATGTAAGGATTTATTTGTGGGTTCTTTATTCTGTTCCACTGGTGTGTGTGTTTGATTTTGTGTCAATACTATATTGTTTTGTTTCTTATAGTTCTATAGTATAATTTGAAGTCAGGTAATGTGATCCCTCCAGTTTTGTTCTTTTTCCTTAGAACAGGTTTGGCCATTCTGGGTCTCATATACATTTGAGGATTATTTTTTATATTTCTGTGAAGAATGTCATTGCTATTTTTGATAGAGATTGCATTAAATCTGTAGATTCCTTTGGGAATAATTGGCATTTTAACAATATTATTTTTTCAAACCATGAACATTGATTATCTTTCATTTTTTTGTGTGTGTCCTCTTCAGTTTCTTCCATCAATGTTGTATTGTTTTCATTGTAGAGAAATTTCACTTCTTTGGTTAAGTCCTAGGTATTTTATTTTATTTGTAGCTATTGTAAATGGGATTATTTTATTGATTTATTCTTTCGGATTGTTCATTGTTGTCGTATAGAAGTACTACTGATTGGTTGGACATGGTGGCTCATGCCTGGAATCCCAGCACTTTGGGAGATCAAGGCAGGTGGATCACTTGAGCCCAGGATTTTGAGACCAGCTTGGGCAACGTGATGAAACTCCATCTCTACAAAAAATACAAAAATTAGCTGGGTGTGATGGCATGTGCCAGTAGTCCCAGCTACTTGGGAGACTGAGGAGGGAAGATGGTTTGAGCCTAGGAGGTGGAGGTTACAGTGAGCTGAGATCATGCCACCACACTTCAGCCTGGGTGACAGAGTGGGGCTCTGTGTCAAAAAAAAAAAAAAAAAAAAAACTACTGATTTTTATATGTTGATTTTGTATCCTGCAGCTTCATTGAATTTATCAGTGCTAATTGTTTCTTGGTGGAGTCTTTAGATTTTTCCAAAAATAAAATCATAATTATCTGCAAACAGGAATAATTTAACCTCTTCCTTTCCTATTTGGATTTCCTTTATTTCTTTCTCATGTATAATTGCTCTAGCTAGAACTTCCAGTAATATGTTGAATAACAGTGGTGACCAGTGGGCATCCTTGCTGTGTTCCAGATCTTAGAGAAAAGCCTTTCAGCTTTTTCTCATTTAGTATACTAGCTGTGAATCTGTAATATATAGCTTTTATTATGTTATGTTCCTTCTATATCTAGTTTTCTTGTTGTTTATTTTTTTAAATTATGGGTGGATGTTTAATTTTATAAATGCTTTTTCAGCATCAATTGAAATGATCATATGGTTTTTGTCCTTCATTCTGTTGATATGACTTATCACATTGATTGATTCGCATATGTTCAACCATTCTTGCATCCCAGAGATAAATCCCACTTCATTATGATGAATCTGACTTTTTAATATGTTGTTGAATTTGTTTGATGGTATTTTGTTCAGGATTTTTGCATCCATGTTCATTAGTGGTATTGGCCTGTAGTTACCCTTTTTTGATATGTTTTCGGTTGATTTTGGTACCAGCGTAATACAGGCCTCATAGAAGAATGGGTTTGAAAGTATGTCATTCTCCTCCATTTTTTGAGATAGTTTGCATAGGATTGGGCTTAATACTTCTTTAAATGTTTGGTAGAACTTAGCGGTGAAGCCATGGAATCCTCATCTTTTCTTGACGGAAGACATTTTATTATAACTTCAATCTTGTTACTTGTTATTGGTCTGTTTGGTTTTGGATTTCTTCATGGTTCAATGTTAGCAGCTTGTATGTGTCTAGGAGTTTGTTCATTTCTAGATTTTCTAATTCATTGGCATATATAATTGCTCATAGTAGCCACTGGTGATCTTCTGAATTTCTACAGTATCAGTTGTAAAGACTGCTTTTTCATCTCTGATTTTATTTATTTGGGTCTTCTTTTTTGTGTTGTTAGTTAGGTTTATTAATTTTGTTTAACTTTTCAAAAAAAAAAAAACAGCTTTTTGTTTATTGACCCTGAATAACCAGCAGTGATACCCAGGTAGATATCACAGGTTTTGGGTGAGACTGAGAGTTGCTGGCTTCAGGAGAAACTCAGTACATTCCCAGTGGTGGTGGCTATAGAGGCAGACTCCTACTTGAGAAAAGCAGAAGGAAAAGGATAGGGGACTTTTTCTTGCACCATAGGTATCAGCTCTGCCACAGGGGATATGTTGAACACCAAGTGGGTGCTTTACCCTGCTATGGCTAAGCTGGTAACCAAGATGCAAGACAAAGTCCTCTCCACTCTTCACTCTCCTATCAAGCGGAAAAAGGTGTCTCCTTTGGAGCTGCAAGCTGTGTAGCATGAGATTAATGGAGAGGTGGCACCAGCACTTCCTCAGCCATCCTGGTTGGTGTCTCAGTAGGTCACATGCCCGCCCCTCCCTTTCCCCCTCAATCCACTGCCTCTAAGCCCAGTTTAGCTCTTAGCCCTAGGATTTGCCTAGGATATGCGGTCATAGTGGCCTAGATTGCCTTTCAGTTTATTCAGACTTTAGAGCACTCCAGCCCAAGGTGGTGAGGCTTGTCAGGACTCAAATTCTGACTGCTGGGATGGATGATTCCCTTCTTGCTAGAGCTGGTATAAATGCTCTTTCCATGGGCAGGCATCATGTGAGTGTGTTCCAGTTTTGCATTCTTCTATAACAAGGCAGCACTAAGTACTATATTCAATGCACTGTCTCATAATTTATGGTGCACAGATCATCTTTCTACACCACCTGGCCACTGTTGGAGGATGAAAGAGGGGTGGCATTGACGATTCAAAACTGTTTCTCCTACTTCTTCAGTGCTTCTATCAGTGATAATGGACTTACAAACAAGTACTATGAGCGCTCACCTGATTTTTGGTTCTAGGTGCTTTTTTTTTTTTAATTGCATTTTAGGTTTGGGGGTACATGTGAAGAACATGGAAGATTGTTGCATAGGTACACACATGGCAGTGTGATTTGCTGCCTTCCTCCCCCATCACCTATATCTGGCATTTCTCCCCATGCTATCCCTCCCCAACTCCCCCACCCCCCCACTATCCCTCCCCTTTTTCCCCCCGACAGACCCCAGTGTGTGATACTCCCCTCCCTGTGTCCATGTGTTCGCATTGTTCAACACCCGCCTATGAGTGAGAACATGCGGTGTTTGATTTTCTGTTCTTGTGTCAGTTTGCTGAGAATGATGGTGTCCAGGTTCATCCATGTCCCTACAAAGGACACGAACTCATCGTTTTTGATGGCTGCATAATATTCCATGGTGTATATGTGCCACATTTTCCCTGTCCAGTCTATCATCGATGGGCATTTGGGTTGGTTCCAGGTCTTTGCTATTGTAAACTGTGCTTCAATGAACATTCGTGTGCATGTGTCCTTATAGTAGAACGATTTATAGTCTTTTGGATATATACCCAGTAATGGGATTGCTGGATCAAATGGAATTTCTATTTCTAGGTCCTTGAGGAATCGCCACACCGTCTTCCACAATGGTTGAACTAATTTACACTCCCACCAACAGTGTAAAAGCGTTCCTATTTCTCCACATCCTCTCCAGCATCCGTTGTCTCCAGATTTTTTAATGATCGCCATTCTAACTGGCGTGAGATGGTATCTCAATGTAGTTTTGATTTGCATTTCTCTAATGACCAGTGATGATGAGCATTTTTTCATATGTTTGTTGGCTTCATGTATGTCTTCTTTTGTAAAGTGTCTGTTCATATCCTTCACCCACTTTTGAATGGGCTTGTTTGTTTTTTCTTGTAAATGTGTTTCAGTTCTTTGTAGATTCTGGTTATCAGCCCTTTGTCAGATGGGTAGACTGCAAAAATTTTTTCCCATTCTGTTGGTTGCCGATTCACTCTAATGACTGTTTCTTTTGCTGTGCAGAAGCTGTGGAGTTTGATTAGGTCCCATTTGTCTATTTTGGCTTTTGTTGCCAATGCTTTTGGTGTTTTGGTCATGAAGTCCTTGCCTACGCCTATGTCCTGAATGGTTTTGCCTAGATTTTCTTCTAGGGTTTTTATGGTGTTAGGTCTTATGTTTAAGTCTTTAATCCATCTGGAGTTAATTTTAGTGTAAGGTGTCAGGAAGGAGTCCAGCTTCTGCTTTCTGCACATGACTAGCCAGTTTTCCCAACACCATTTATTAAACAGGGACTCGCTTCCACATTGTTTGTTTTTGTCAGGTTTGTCAAAGATCAGGTGGTTGTAGATGTGTTGTGTTGCGTCGGAGGTCTCTGTCCTGTTCCATTGGTCTATATCTCTGTTTTGGTACCAGTACCATGCTGTTTTGATTACTGTAGCTTTGTAGTATAGTTTGAAGTCCGGGAGTGTGATGCCTCCAGCTTGGTTCTTTTTGCTTAGAATTGACTTGGCTATGCGGGCTCTCTTTTGGTTCCATATGAAGTTTAAGGTGGTTTTTTCCAGTTCTTCAAAGAAGGTCATTGGTAGCTTGATAGGGATAGTGTTGAATCTGTAAATTACTTTGGGCAGTATGGCCATTTTGACAATATTGATTCTTCCTAGCCATGAACATGGAATATTTCTCCATCTGTTTGTGTCCTCTCTTATTTCATTGAGCAGTGGTTTGTAGTTCTCCTTGAAGAGGTCCTTCACGTTCCTTGTTAGTTGTATTCCTAGGTATTTTATTCTCTTTGTAGTGATTGTGAATGGCAGTTGGTTCTTGATTTGGCTGTCTTTAAGTCTGTTATTGGTGTATAGGAATGCTTGTGATTTTTGCACATTGATTTTATATCCTGAGACTTTGCTGAAGTTGCTTATCAGTTTCAGGAGATTTTGGGCTGAGACGATGGGGTCTTCTAGATATACAATCATATTGTCTGCAAATAGAGACAATTTGACTTCCTCCTTTCCTATTTGAATACCCTTTATTTCTTTTTCTTGCCTGATTGCTCTGGTTAGAACTTCCAGTACTATATTGAATAGGAGTGGTGAGAGAGGACATCCTTGTCTAGTGCCAGATTTCAAAGGGAATGCTTCTAGTTTTTGCCCATTCAGTATGATATTGGCTGTTGGTTTGTCGTAAATAGCTTTTATCATTTTGAGATACGTTCCATCAATACCTAGTTTATTGAGAGTTTTTAGCATAAACGGCCGTTGAATTTTGTCAAAGGCCTTCTCTGCATCAATTGAGATTATCATGTGGTTTTTGTCTTTGGTTCTGTTTATGTGGTGAATTATGTTTATAGATTTGCGTATGTTGAACCAGCCTTGCATCCCCGGGATGAGCCTACTTGATCATGATGGATAAGCTTTTTGATGTGCTGTTGCAATCGGTTTGCCAGTATTTTATTGAAGATTTTTGCATCTATGTTCGTCATGGATATTGGCCTGAAGTTTTCTTTTCTTGCTGAGCCTTTGCCAGGTTTTGGTATCAGGATGATGTTGGTCTCATAAAATGATTTAGGAAGGATTCCCTCTCTTTGGATTGTTTGGAATAGTTTCAGAAGGAATGGTACCAGCTCCTCTTTGTATGTCTTGTAGAATTCGGCTGTGAACCCATCTGGACCTGGGCTTTTTTGGGTGGTAGGCTCTTAATTGCTGCCTCAACTTCAGACCTTGTTATTGGTCTATTCAGGGTTTCGACTTCTTCCTGGTTTAGGCTTGGGAGGATGCATGTGTCCAGGAATTTATCCATTTCTTCCAGGTTTACTAGTTTATGTGCATAGAGTTGTTTGTAATAATCTCTGATGATGGTTTGAATTTCTGTGGAATCTGTGGTGATATCCCCTTTATCGTTTTTTATTGCATTTATTTGATTAATTTCTCTTTTCTTTTTTATTAATCTGGCTAGTGGTCTGTCTATTTTGTTGACCTTTTCAAAAAACCAGCTCCTGGATTTATTGATTTTTTGAAGAGTTTTTCGTGTCTCTATCTCCTTCAGTTCTGCTCTGATCTTAGTTATTTCTTGTCTTCTGCTAGGTTTTGAGTTTTCTTGATCTTGCTCCTCTAGCTCTTTCAATTTTGATGATAGGGTGTCAATTTTAGATCTCTCCTTGCTCCTCATGTGGGCATTTATTGCTATATACTTTCCTCTAGAGACTGCTTTGAATGTGTCCCAGAGATTCTGGTATGTTGTGTCTTCGTTCTCATTGGTTTCAAAGAACATCTTTATTTCTGCCTTCATTTCATTATTTATCCAGTCAACATTCAAGAGCCAGTTATTCAGTTTCCATGAAGCTGTGTGGTTCTGAGTTAGTTTCTGAATTCTGAGTTCTAACTTGATTGCACTGTGGTCTGAGAGACTGTTTGTTATGATTTCTGTTCTTTTGCATTTTCTGAGGAGTGATTTACTTCCAATTATGTGGTCAATTTTAGAGTAGGTGCGATGTGGTGCTGAGAAGAATGTATATTCTGTGGATTTGGGGTGGAGAATTCTGTAAATGTCTATTAGGTTTGCTTGATCCAGGTGTGAGTTCAAGTCCTGGATATCCTTGTTAATTTTCTGTCTTGTTGATCTGTCTAACATTGACAACGGGGTGTTCAAGTCTCCCACTATTATTGTGTGGGAATCTAAGTCTCTTTGTAAGTCATTAAGAACTTGCCTTATGTATCTGGGTGCTCCTGTATTGGGTGCGTATATATTTAGGATCGTTACCTCTTCTTGTTGCATTGATCCTTTTACCATTATGTAATGTCCTTCTTTGTCTCTTTTGATCTTTGTTGGTTTAAAGTCTATTTTTATCAGAGACGAGAATTGCAACTCCTGCTTTTTTTTGCTCTCCATTTGCTTGGTAAATCTTCCTCCATCCCTTTATTTTGAGCCTTTGTGTATCTCTGCATGTGAGATGGGTTTCCTGGATACAGCACACCGACGGGTTTTGGCTTTTTATCCAATTTGCCAGTCTATGTCTTTTAATTGGGGCATTTAGCCCATTTACATTTAGGGTTAATATTGTTATGTGTGAATTTGATCCTGCCATTTTGATGCTAGGTGGCTGTTTTGCCCGTTAGTTGATGCAGTTTCTTCATTGTGTTGATGGTCTTTACTGTTTGATATGTTTTTGGAGTGGCTGGTACTGGTTGTTCCTTTCTATGTTTAGTGCCTCTTTCAGGAGCTCTTGTAAAGCAGGCCTGGTGGTGATGAAATCTCTGAGTACTTGCTTGTTCGCAAAGGATTTTATTTTTCCTTCACTTATGAAGCTCAGTTTGGTTGGGTATGAAATTCTGGGTTGAAAGTTCTTTTCTTTAAGGATGTTGAATATTGGCCCCCACTCTCTTCTGGCTTGTAGGGTTTCTGCTGAGAGATCTGCTGTGAGTCTGATGGGCTTCCCTTTGTGGGTAACCCGACCTTTCTCTCTGGCTGCCCTTAGCATTTTCTCCTTCATTTCAACCCTGGTGAATCTGACGATTATGTGCCTTGGGGTTGCTCTTCTTGAGGAATATCTTTGTGGTGTTCTCTGTATTTCCTGGACTTGAATATTGGCCTGCCTTCCTATGTTGGGGAAGTTCTCCTGGATAATATCCTGAAGAGTATTTTCCTGCTTGGATTCATTCTCCCCTTCACATTCACGTACACCTATCAAACGTAGATTAGGTCTTTTCACATAGTCCCATATTTCTTGGAGACTTTGTTCATTCCTTTTTACCCTTTTTTCTCTACTCTTTCCTTCTTGTTTTATTTCATTGAGTTGATCTTCGACCTCTGATATCCTTTCTTCTGCTTGGTCAATTCGGCTGTTGAAACTTGTGTATGCTTCGCAAAGTTCTTGTGTTGTGTTTTTCAGCTCCATCAATTCACTTACATTCCTCTCTAAGTTGGTTATTCTCATTAGCATTTTGTCAAATCTTTTTTCAAGGTTCTTAGTTTCTTTGCATTGGGTTAGAACATGTTCTTTTAGCTCACAGAAGTTTCTTACTACCCACATTCTGAAGCCTGATTCAGTCATTTCATCACACTCATTGTCCATCCAGCCTTGTTCCCTTGCTGGTGAGGAGTTGTGATCCCTTGTAGGAGGAGAGGCGTTCTGGTTTCGGGTGTTTACCTCCTTTTTGCGCTGGTTTCTTCCCATCTTTGTGGATTTATCTATGTGTGGTCTTTGTGGTTGGTGATTTTCAGATGGGGTCTCTCAGTGGAAGTCCCGTTTGTTGATGATGAAGTTATTTATTTCTGTTTCTTAGTTTTCCTTCTAACAGTCTGACCCCTCTGCTGTAGGACTGCTGAGGTCCACTCCCGGCCCTGCTTGCCTGGGGGATCACCTGCAGCAGCTGCAGAACAGTAAGGGTTGCTGCCAGTCTCTTCTTCTGCTATCTTTGTCCCAGAAGAATACCCGCCAGATGTCCGTCTGAGCACTCCTTTGTGAGGTGACTCGTTGGATATACGGGGATCAGGGAGCTGCCTCCGCGCTTTCACTGGGAGCTACAATCCTCAGCTGCTCCTAATCGGCCATCTTGGATCCCGCTCTGCTCATTCACCCTAGGTGCTTTTTTTGGTAGAGAGTTGTTAAACTGGTGTCCTTGTAGAAGGGACAGTTGGTGAAGTCTCTTATTCTACCATTTTGCTTTGTTACTTTCACCATATCTAAATTTTAAAAATTCCAGAAGGAGAAGATAAGAGAGAGGAGAAAATTATTTAAGAAAATTTCCAAATCTTTAGGTCAGCTATTTTCAAATAATTAGTACTCACCAGGGTCTAAGAGAATGAAAGAAGTGGAGTCACACCACAACACATCACTGTGGCATTTTATATTACTGAGGATAAGAGAACTTTCTATAAACTTATAAGAAGAAAATATATTACAGAATTTCATACAAATGACCTGGGAATTAGAAGACATCTAGACTTCTCAACAGAAATAATTTAAACTTGAAAAGAACAGAAAAACGGCTTCAAAAAAATCTGAGGAGAAATGATTTTCTACTTAAAATTATATGCCCAGGTAAATTATGAATACATGTGAATCTAGAATGAAGATAATTTCTGAATATTCTTGGTTTCAAAGACATATCTCCCATGAATCATTTTAAAGAAAATTATAAGAAAATATACTTCACTAAAATAAAGGAGTAATCTAAGAAAAGAATGTATTCTGATATTTAAGAAATAATGATTTTACTCTAAGGTAAGTGATGGGAATCTCCAAAATGATAGTGAAGAAGTAACATCAAATAATACCAATGAAATAAATCAATTTATTTAAATTGGGTCAAATAAAAATGGGTAGGAGATATTTCTTCAAAAATATAAAAAAAAATAGAATACTTAATCTATAGAAATATCAGATGGAGATTTATACAACTGGGGGAGATTGCAGATTGAATTAATGACAAAAAACAAAGAAGACAAAAATGAGGCAATTATTAATCTAAAAAACCAAAAATTCATAGAAAAATGATCATGGATTATTGTAGGCTCTGTTATGAAAATAATTAAAATAAAATATACACACTGAGTTTTGATTTAGCCAAATGTTTTATATAACTATATTAGGATGATAGAAAAGTAGAAAGTGTTTACATAAAGGCTGTGTGAGAAGAGAAGGGGTTGCTTAAAGACAGAGGAAGTCTTATCTTTTCTAGTGGAAATGAATAGATAACCCCTAAACTGATAAATGAAGAAAGTAATAATATAAGGATATTGTTTTCCATGGAGAGATGGAATAATACACAAACAGATTGGTAAAAGGATTTGAATATGCTAGCCAATGGGAAATGTGGGTGAGAAGGAGTAAACGGTAATGTGCGTGGGATTCCTGTCTTTCATTATGAATGCTATGTAAATATTTTATTCCTCATACTATTTATAAAAATAACATTGCCAAAAATAAAATTAAGTTATATAAAATAAAATCCTCTCTCTTAAATGCTGTAAGAGAGTAATATTTGCCTCAAGACAGACCTTATGAGAAGTTTATTGTAAATTCATCTTTATTTTATAAATTATAATTTTTGAATTTATCCTTTCAAGACATGTTTACTCACTGCCTAAAGTTGGAAGGCATAAGACATCTATTGTCAGACAAATTTATTTCTGCCTTAATTCACATTCACCCTTGTTAAAATCAGCAGTGGCCATAAGCAAATTACAAATTGTTGGGCTTTCTGCTAAGTATGTTTACAATCATTGGTTTTAAGTATTACATTCAGTAATCTCACACAGCTTAATATTCATAATAACAAAAATAAATACATTTTCATTTTTTCTAGGCAACGAAGAGTGTCATTCTGAATTTTAAGCAAGTTGGGCTGGAGATATAACTAATGATGGTCAAAACACAAATTTTAATATAAGAAATCATTTTTTGGGTAAAGCTACAAGTTAACTATGGTTCTAAATAGTTTTATTTTGTATTTTATGCAAGACCAAGGATAATGAGGTAGGAATAAGCATGGTTTTTCCTTTAGAGACGGTGATAAAAATTAAAATAGACTGTTTAATCCAGTAGATATAATGGTGTACAATGATCATGGGAAAAATATTCACAATGGCAGAGAGCAAAGGCTCATTTAAGAAATGAAGGTCATAGATAAATATGAAATTATCTTCGGATATATCCATCTATACACCAGTAAAATATATTCCTAAGAGTTGAGTCTTTCTGTGGAATAGTAAGAGTTTGAAAAAAGCATGATGAAGATAGTCATTGGGTGAACTGAAGCCTTGATGTACCTGGATAGATCCATAGTGTTGATCAAAAAGTGGGGAATGTGTAAATAATATAATAGTGTTCCTTAATTTCACAGGATGCTGACAATAGACTTTACAACTTTATGCATTTTGTACATTATAATAAATGGAAACATCTTATTAACATTTTTATTTTATTTCTGTTTTAAAGTTTTATGCAAGTCTACTTTAGTTTGTGAAGGTTATATTTATTTTTAAGAGCTGAAATAGGCAAAAATCTAAGCTTTAAATTCTCAGGTATGTTGCAATGAAACCCCACTCCTTTCTGTTGCTTGGATGTCACCTTTAATGCTGATTTATCTCTGAGTATCTCTCACTGAAATGAGTATTTTTAATTTATTGTTAGGGATATACAGCAAATTATCCCAATATTTTCAATTTGCTTACTTTTTCTAGTACAGCGGTTCTTCGACTTGAGGAAGAATTAGAATCACTTGAGAGCTTGTTAAAACAGATATTGCTGCTCTGCAATTTCAATTTCTGATTTAGTAGGTCTGTGTTGAGGCTTGAAAATTTACATTTCTCACATGATCTCAGAAGATGATGATGATGCCAATAGGAGCAACATACATTGAGAACACTGCTATTGATTATATATAATTTTTTGATAATTCAAAAACTTAACCAATCAGAATCTGTTCACTAAGCATCTCTTAGGCATTGTGTTAGACACAGAGATTACAGTGTTATTCTGAATTCAGTAGGTCTGTGGTGTTAAGGCTTGAAAATTTATATTTATAACATTCTCTCAGACAATTCTGATGATGCCAGGAGGAGCAACACACATTGAGAATACTGCTTTTGACTGTATGTAATTTGATGTAAGCATGATTGTAAACATACCAGGAAGTCCAACAATTTATAATTTGCTTACGGCCACTGCTGGTTTTACAAAGGTGAATATGAATCAAATAAGACAAAAATTTGTCTGGAAGTAGAAGTAAAGACATAGCCCTCATGACTTGCAGCATCAGATTACAGGGATGAAAAAGACAAACTCTATGTGCTTTGGGACTATCAAATCTAGACAAAGCTTTTAACCTAATTTTCCATCTTAAGGATAAAATCTTTGACCTTCTAGGGCAGTACTATCCAAAAGAAATAGGATATGAGTCAAAAATATAATTTTAAATATTCTAGTAGCCATATTAAAAAAAGAAATAAATAAATGAGTAAAATCAATTTTAATATATCTTATTTATCCAAATATAGCTAAAATATCATTTTAACATGTAGTCAGTCTAAACATTATTAATAAGATATTTTACAGTCTTTGTTTTCACACACTGTTATAAATTAGGGTATAATTTATACTTACCACCCATCTCAATTTGGACTGGTCATATTTCAAGTGCCCAAAAGCCACACATGGTTAATGGCTACCATATTGCAGAGCAGAGCTACGGAGAACAAAAAGGGTATCAAGAACCAATCCATGTTGTCCAGGATTTTAGTTGTGACTTCTAGGAAGACAATCTCCACATCCATATTTTCATGACTGACTTCGCCTTAGGGATTCTGTTCTGTATTTCTTGCTGATTATGGCTCTTCTTAGATTTATTTCCATTATCAAACTTGAAACTTCTAAAGTACTTTTTCACAAACTAGTTAAATTTTTGACTTTCCTGTTTCTTTCAGTGCTTTTTCAGGTTAAAAACTCAATGCCATATTTGATTCCTTGTTTTTCTGATGCTTTGTCCTGAGATTCTAATTACTACTCTTATTTTGGATTGCGCCTTTTCAACCAATATTTAGTTTATTCAACTGGCTCCCATCTCTTTTCTGCACTTCATTCACTATTTCTTAAAGCATATTGCCTTCTTGGCACAATACTGTGCTGTAGAGATAAAAAGATAAGTAAGACGCAGCATCTGCCCTCAAGAAATCTGCATCTCTCTCTTCCTTCACTAACTCATCTTGTTATGACAGCAAGACTGTCATCCTGTGCCTTTCCTGCTCAGAACGCTCCGTGTTCAAATATTCCATTGGCTGCAACATACAACTTAAATATGATTCCATTTCCATACATTATCTTTACAGCCCTATATATAACTGTTCTATAGCACACAACCTCTGCTCAAATTGGTTTCTTCCCTGTTCCTGCATTCTAGTCTCTATGATTTTGTGCTTGGTGTTCCACATGCCTGATTCTGTGTGTTTTTAATTCATATTTATTATTTTAACTCTTAAAACCCCTGACATATTTTCTCTTTGGAAAATGACTATAATTTCCAAGGTGAAGATTGCTTATATTGGAGTGAGTTCAAAATAAAAAGATGTTTACTTGAAATATTGACAAAAGCCGAAAACATTCAGGAAGATTTCTTGTTCAAAAAAGTAAATCCACAATAGCAATTATGACAAAAACAAAGCACACTTGGAACAAGTATCCAATCTTATGAAAATTATTTACCAAAGAATGCTGTTTAGTTCATGAAAGAAGGAACTACTTGAAGGAAAACAAAATACTTATTCTCAAAATATCGAGGATTGTTAAGACACTGAACACACAAGGAACCACTCTGTCGCAGCCTCTATTTGCCTTATGATAGCACATAAATCCTTTCTTCCCAGGGACAGAACTTGCTTATCAGCCCAGAGAAGGCACCAATCGGCACTGGAGGAAACTGGGAACAGATTTTACAATTTTGCTACATTTTCCTGCTGCTTAAAAGATTGAAACAGCAACCGCTGTCTCTTGTCTTGTCACATAGAATGTATGGCTTTTTGTTAAAATGCCATTTAAACAAGGCCCCTACACCACTGCCTTGAGAGGGAAATGCTTTTGTACTGAGGCCTCTCCCTTGTGATTGCTATAGTACATGTTAATAAACTTCTGCTGGTTTTTCTTCTGTTAATTTGATTTTTGTTTTCAGGAGGGTATCTCAACTTAGAACCTAAAGAGAGAAAAAAAGAAAAAAGTTTTCTCACCTACCACTACTTAATCCTAAATGACTAATTCTGCCTGGAGTTAATCGATTAGACAAAACATAGCAAGGCATTTTCCCACCAAGGTGTTCCCAAATAAAATATTCTTTCACTGAATAATATATATTAAAAGGTACTCTTATCTTGGTACTTAAACTTTACCTATTTGCTAAAGATGGAATTCTCAGGACTCCTAATACCTGTTAACTTTGCAAGAGATAGTATTATTTACCAATTAACACAAAACCTAATGAGGCATTAAAAATGTAGAGAAATGCATGATCTATTCAAACTAAAAATATATAAAGATAATCTAATATTTAAAATTCTTGGGCTGGGAACAGTGGCTTACACCTGTAATCCCTAGCACTTTGGGAGGCGGAGGTGGGTGGATCACCAGAGGTCGGGAGTTTGAGATCAGGCTAGCCAACATGGCAAAACCCCATCTCTACTAAAAATACAAAAATTAGCCGGCCGTGGTGGCACGTGCCTATAATCCCAGCTACTCAGGAGACTGAGGCAGGAGAATCACTTGAACCTGGGAAGCGGAGGTTGCAGTGAGCTGAGGTAGTTCCACTGCCCTTCAGCCTGGGTGACAGAGAGAGACTCTGTCTCAAATAAATACGTAAACAAATTGTTTTCCTGCCTTCACTTGTTGTGAATTTGCTACTTTCTAATTGACCCAAATAAGTTACATATCCAGGCCCAGAGTCAGTGTGGAATTTCCCAAAAATAACACTAAAATTTAAGTCACAATTTTAATAAAACAAAAATATAGAAAGCCCATTCTGATACTTAAGAACAGTATAATCTTAACAGTTAACATATATTTAAATCTAATTTTCTTCCTGACTTTGACATTTTAAAATGGAAATAACTTCTCTACTCACTATAATGCAAAAGTTTATTTGTGTCGTTCATTTATAATTTTTATTTATTTTTGTAAAAACAAGGGTTTCACTATGTTGTACAGGCTGGTTTCAAACCCCTGGCCTCTAGCAATCTTCCTGCCTCAGCCTCCCAAAGTGCTGGGATTACAAGCATGAGCCAGCAGACCCAGCACATCCAGCTGCCTTTTTTTGTTTAAGACACTTAGTTAAATATGTTTTCCATTTTTGCATTTAAAATAAAATGTGATATATATGTGGCTTATTCCTTTTAATTTTTCTAAAGTGTATTGTTCCAATTTAATATTTCTTTTAATTTTAACCTATATAATATTTACTCTAACTTGGGGAAAATTTTGTAGTATAACATACATGCAGAAAAGTACAAAAAAACGTAAGTGGGCAGCTCACATCTCACAAACAAAACATAACTGTGTAAATCCACCAGGATCAAAAAACAGGGCATCACCAGTAGCTCAAGCACTCTTCACTCATCATCTCCCATACTCTTCCTCCTCAAAAATAACCTCTATTCTGATTTCTATCACCGTTGACTAAATATACTTTTTCAAATGTATACAAGTAAAATTATATAATCTCAGTCAATTTATGGAGCTTTATTCATGTTGCATGTAGCAGTATTTTATTTAATTGAATTGATACGTAGAATCCTATATATGAATATACATACAAATTGTATATGTGTGGGTATGGACCAGTGTCCACTATTTATTCTATTTTTGATGACCATTTATTTGATTCTAGTTTTGTGGCCACAGTAAAATGGTGCTTTCTTGGTAAACTTGTACGTGACTTTTAGTACGAATGTGCACATTTTGAATGGTTATGTATCTCATAGTCTATACCTAAAAGTATAGGTTTATATTCACCAGTATATAACTAAAAGAATTGGGGGACATACCTAGAATAAATACCTGTGAATATTGGATACATATAAGCATACTGTATTAGTTTATCATGGGAACACTATCATGGGAACAGCACCAAGGGGATGGTGATAAACATTCAGGAGAAACCACCCCCATGATTTAATCACCTTCCACTAGGCCCTACCTCCGACACTAGGAATTACAATTCAACATGACATTTTGGGCAGGGACACAGATCCAAACCATAGGAAGTAGTGTTCACTTTTAGTAGATAATGCCAATCGGATTTTCAGAAGTTTGTGCCTATTTTTCTTTCCTCCAGGAGTGAATGAGCTTTTTATTATTGCAGATGTTCTCAGTCACTGGTGCTATCAGTTTTTGTGTTAGTCATTAATTAATTTTAACCTTTCTGGTACATAATGGAATCTAATTGTGGTTTTACTTTATAATTCCTTGTCAAATAAACAGTAAACACATTTTAACTTGTTTGTTGGTCATTTGGATATTGTTTTATGAAGTATTATCTTTAGATCATATTTTGTTTTGGGATTGTCCATTCTCTAGTGACTATTTTTCTTTTGTGTTTTGTGTCTTTATATTATTGATGTATAGTGTTCTTAAAAATGTATTCTAAGTATTTTTATTATGACTAACTTTTCCCAAAGTGTGCCTGCATTTTCATTCTTTTTGAATTCTTTGATGAGTACAAGTTCTTAATTTTACTAAAGCCCAATTTCTCTATTTTCTCTTATTCTTTAGTGCTTATTGTGTCTTACTTAAAAGATTTTTGCTGATGTTAACGTCTTGAAGATACTCAATATTTTTCTTCTAGAAGTTTAAAATGTTATTCTTAACATTTAGATCTAACATCTACATTATTCTCTGTATACAATCAAGTCTTCTGCAAATAAATAAAAATATATTCATTTCTTTAAATACTGATCTTTTTTCTTTCTTTCTTTCTTTCTTTCTTTCTTTCTTTCTTTCTTTCTTTCCTTTCTTTCTTTCTTTCTTTTTTCTGAGACAGGGTCTTGCTCTCTTGCCCAGGCTGGAGTGCAGTGGCACAATCTCGGCTCACTGCAGCCACTGCCTCACGGGTTCAAATAATTCTCCTGCCTCAACCTCTCAAGTGGCTGGGATTATAGGCATGCACCACTATACCCAGCTAATTTTTGTATTTTTAGTAGAGACGTGGTTTTACCATGTTGGCCAGGCTGATCTTGAACTCCTGAGTTCAAGTGATCTGCCCAACTCAGCCTCCCAAAGTGATGGGAGTACAGGTGTAAACCACACCACCCAGTCAATATTGATCATTTTTTCTTGCTTTATTGCACTGCCTAGTTTGATGTCTTGATACAAACTTGTTGTATAATGATCCAGTTGGGGTAGTGTATCCATCACCTTATGCATTTATCACATCTTTCTGGTGAGAGCATACATAAGAATCTCTTTTAGCTGTTTTGTAATATACAACACTTTACTGTTAACTATAGTCGACATACAAAGTAAAAAACTCTGGAATTTATTCCTCCTATCTAATTGTAACTTTGTATCCATTGACAATTTCTCCCTATTCTCTCTTCCATCCCCCTCCAGTCTCTGGTAACCATTGTTGTACTATCTGCTTCTATGATACCAACTTTTTTTTTTTTTACATTCTACATATGAGTGAGATTGGGTGGTATTCATTTTTCTGTGCCTGGCTTAGTTCACTTAATATAATGTCCCCTGGGGTCCATTATGTTGCTACAAATGACGGTATTTAATTCTTTTTGTGGCTTAATAATTTTTCATTGTGTATATATTTCAGATGTTCTTACTGCTTATTTTTGAATTTTAATTAAACCTTGTTTTCCCATAATAAACTTATACTCTGTATGTTATCCTTTTAAAAATATATCAGTAGATCTGTGTAGTTAGTGCTCTCCTCAGGAACAGGGCCAATAGGAAATTACCTCTCCCTTCGTCCTCTTCCTCTGTAATTATTACCGGAATTGTCTCACGTGATTATGAAGGCTGATAATTCCTAAGACCTGCAGTCAGCAGAATGGAGATTCAGGAGTCAGTGGTGTAAGTTGTAGTCTGAAAGTCAGCAAGCTTGAAGACCAAGAAAAGTTGATTTTTCAGTTCAATTCCAAAATGAGGAAAAGACCAACGTCCAACTCTAATAGTAAAGCAGGAGGAGTTTTTCTTATTTGCAGGAGGATCAGCCTTTTTTGTTCTATTCAAGGCTTTAACTGGATTAGACATGGGCCATTCACGGTAGGAAGGGCAATCTGCTTTCCTCAGTCTGTCAATACAAATGCTAATCTCTTCCAAAAACATCCTCACAGGCATAGTCAGAATAAAATTTGAACAAATATCTGGGTACTCTATGGTCCAGTCAATTTTGCATATAAAATTAACCATTATAGGATCCCCTTTGCTATGTTCAGTATAGGATTTTTTTTTTATATATACGTTCCTGCAACAAACTGAGCTATCATTTTTGATTGTCCCTGTTATTTTTTGACATCAAAGATTTTCTGGCCTCAAAAACTAGTTGAATAGCATCCCTATGTTATCCATTCTCAGAAGATATTTTGCAAAATTGGGGTTATTTTTCTTGTTGAAATATTTAGACGAATTCACAGTGGAGGCTATCTGAATCTGGGCAGTAAGTTTTGAAATTTATAGACCCAATGTTTGGGTTTCCTGAAATTTATATGTTGAAATGTAATCCTCAACGTGATGGTGTTTGGAAGTGTGGTCTTTGGTTACTGAGTCTTGAGTTGGACCCTCATGAAAGGAACATATGCTTTGATAAAAGAGACCATGGAGAAATGCCTTGTTCCTCCACCATATGAGGACACATGAGAAGACCATGTGTAGCAGGCCCTCACCAGACATGAATTTGCTGGTACCTTGACCTTGACTTCCCATCTTCACTGTGAGAAATGATTTTTTGTTTTTTATAAAGTACCCAGTTTACAGTAATTTGTTAGAAGAACTCAAACAAATTAAGACAGGTTTTAATTACAAATGTGGGTCCTTTAAAATACATAATAATATTATTTAGATTGTCCATTTTTCTTGTATCAGTTTTGTACTTGGGTGCTCCTAGTAATTTCTTTTTTCTCCAAAATTTTAAATTGATCTTCATGAAGTTGCTTATAACTTGCTATTAATATCTCTTTAAGGTCTTCAGGTTCTACAATTGCATTCACTCATTCATTTTAGTGTTACTATTTTTCTCAATATTTTCTTCAAAATTTTAATTTTTTTTTTAAACTGGAAACATAGTTTCTATATTTTTATGTTTCCTGAGTTTAATTTACTGTTTTTTCCCATAACTCTTGAAATAAATTTTCAACCTTTCTTCTTTTCTAACATATTTGTTGAATTCTGGAAATATCCTTCCAAGCACAATTTTAGCAGTATCTCACAAGTTTTGATAATTTATTTTTTAAACAAAAGAGTTCAAAAATATTTTACAATTTCCACTGTGATCTCTTATTTAACCCATGGAAACATTAGGGTTATGTTACTTAATTCCTAAATGTGGAGGTGTGTTCTAGTTGTCCTAATTTATTGATTGTTGTCTTAAATTCTCTGTAGTCAAAAACAGGATCTGATTTATTTCAATTCTATAAAATGTGTTGAGACTTGCTATATGGTGAGTTTGTAGTCAATTTTGATTAATTCCATGTGCACTAGATGACATATTTTCTCATTTTTGAGTGTACTGTTCTATATATGTCAATCAGTTTATATAATCATATTATTCAGAACTTCTTTTTTCTGTTTTGTACTGTTTTACATGCTTGTTCTGTCATTACCGAGAGTGGTATGCATAAGGCCTCCAATATTTTGATATGTCTTTCTCAATACTATTACATTTCTTCTGTATATATTTTGAAGTCTTATTATTAGTTCAATATTAATTTAGAATTACCTTCCTGGTCATTTTTAATCATTATAAAGTTATTTCCTCAAGTAATTTTTTGTATAAGTTCTATTTTATTATTACTATTGCTATATCCCTTCTTTTATTTTATTAGTGTTCACATGGTGTTTTTGTCCATTTTGCGTTGCTATAGAGAAATATCTGAGGCTGGGCAATTTATTTAAAAAGGGGTGTGTTTGGCTTATGGTTCTGCAGGCTATACAGGAAGCATGGTGCCAGCATCTACTTTTCATGAGGGCTTCAGGCAGCTTCCACTCATGGTGGAAGATGAAGTATGTGCAGAGATCACATGGTGAGAGAGGAAGTAAAAGAGAAGAGGAAAGGTGCCAGGCTTGTTTTCACAACCAGCTCTCTTGGGTACTGATAAAGCAAGAACTCACTCATTAGTGTGAGGATGGCACCAAGCCATTCATGGGGGATCCTCCCCCATGACCCAAATAACTCCCATTAGGCATCATCTCCAACGCTGGGGATCAAATTCCAACATGAGGCTTAAGGAGACAAACATCCGAACTATAGCAGATGGAATATATTTATTTATAGCTTTACATTTGAACTTTGTATGTCTGTACATTTAATATGTGTCTCATGTAAATACTAATTTTTTAAATAAAAGTCTAGACTAACAACCTTTGTATTTTAATTCAGTTAATTAGACAGTGTACATATTTTTAAATAGTTTCACTGAAGAATAATTTACTTACTATAAAATTGATGCACTTTAAGAGTCTAGATTATTGAATTTTAGTAAATTTATAGTTCTGCAGCAATTATAGAAATATAGATTTAGATTACTTCCATCACCCCAAATACTTTTCTTGCACTTCAAAAGAAAACCACTTACATATTTTCTGCCTATTAGGTTTTCCTTTCTAGAAATATTTAAAAAATACATTCACATAATGTGTGGTTTTTAGTGTGTATCTTTCAATAGCATGTAGTTGAGGTTCATCCATGTTGAAACATGTACTAGTGATTTGTTCCTCCATAATGTTGAGTAGTACTTTACTGTGTAAATACACTACTTTTTTAAAAAACTATTTTTTAAAACTATATCTAATTGATGGACACTTCAGTTGTTTCCAGTTTTAACTTTTATCAGTAACACTTGCTATGGTCTGCATGTTTATGCCTCCCACCCCAAATTCATGTGTTGCAATCAAATCCCAATGTGTTAACATTTAAATGTGTGGACTTTGGGGGTGATTAGATCATGAGGATAGAGCTCTAATGAAAGCGAATAAAGAATTTTATAGAGGCAGACACAGAGAGCTGTATTGTCTCCTTCTTCCATGTAAAGACCTGATAAAGAAGTTTCTGTGTACCAGGAAGTGGGCTCTCACTAGAGATTTTCTCTGCTGGTGATTTGATCTTAGAATTTCCAACCTCTAGAACTGTGAGAAATAAATTTCTGCTATTTACATGGTACTTAGTTTATGGTAGTTTATTATAGCTGTTTGAACAGACTACAATGAATGCTGCTATGGGCATTTGCATGTAATATTTTGGAAATCTTTTTTTTATTTTCCTTGGGTAGATATCTAGGAGTGAATTCATGGTGAATCTATATTTAAATTTTTAAAAGAATTTTTCTAAGTTGCTGTACTTAATTTCATCTCTATCAGCAATGTAAGACTCTTCCAATATTTTTCACATTCTCTCCAACACTTGGTATTGTTTTAATGTCTTATTTTAGCCCATTCTGATAATTGTGCAGTGGTTTCTCATTTTGGTTTTCATTTAAATTTTCCTAGTGACAAATTATATTAAGTATATTTTCATATGCTTATTTATTATTCATTTATTTTCTGTTTTCAAATCCATTGATTTCTGATTTAATTTTTGTTTTTTCCTTTCTTCTACTTTGAATGAACTTTGCTTTCTCTTTTTCTAGTTCCTTAGGTTGGAAGCTTAGGTTAATGATTTTAGATCTTTCTTCTTTTCTAATATGTGCATTCAATGCAATAAATTTCTCTGTAAACACTGCTTTTGCTGCATCTTATAACTTTTTGTCTCCATTTTTGAATATTGGTGAAATCTGAGTCTCACCCATCACCTTAGCAGTGTACATTGTACCCAATAGGTAGTTTTTTAAATCCCTCAACTCCCTCCTACTCTCCCCTCTTCTGAGTCTGCAGTGTTCGTTATACCACTCTCTACGTCTTTGTGTAGCCATAGCTTAGCTTCCATTTGTGAGAACATGCAGTATTTAATTTTTGATTCCTGAGTCACTTCACTTAGAATAATAACCTCCAGTTCCATCCATGTTTGGTGCAAAATACATTATTTTATTCTTTCTTGTGACTGAATAGTATTCCATGGTATGTATGTGTGTGTGTGTGTGTGTGTGTGTGTGTGTGTGTGTATACCATGCATGTATACATACCTGATCATCAGTTGATGTCACTTAGATTGAGTCCCTATCTTTTCAATTATGGCTTGTGCTGCAATAAACATATGCCTTTAAATGTTTTTTGATATAATGACTTCTTTTCTTTTTACTGCTAATGACCCAGCAGTGAGATTGTCGGATTGAATGATAGATCTACTTTTATTCTAGGAGAAATCTCCATGCTGTTTTCCATAGAGGTTGTACTAATTTACATTTTCATCTGCAGTGTATAAGTGTTCCTTTTTCTCACATCCACACTGACATCTATTGTTTATTGACGTTTCAATAAGGCCATTTTTTTCTTGGATAAGGTGGTATCTTATTGTGATTTTAATTTGCATTTTTCTGATAATTAATGATGTTGAGCATTTTTTATATGTTTGCTGTCTTCTTTTGAGATGTGTCTATTCCTGTTCTTTGCGTACTTTTTAATGAGATTATTTGTTTTTATCTTGTTGATTTGTTTTAGTTCCTGTGGATCCTGGTTGTTAGTCTTTTGTCAGATACATAATTTGCAAATATTTTCTCCCATTCTATAGGTTGTCCAATGATTATTTCTTTTGCTGTGAAAAATTTAGTAGTTTAATTAGGTTCCATTTATTTTGATTTTTGCTGCATTTGCTATTGGGATCTTGGTCATGATTTCTTTGCCTAGGTCAGTGTCCAGAAGAGTTTTTCCTACTTTTATTTTTTTCCTAGAATTTTAATGGTTTCAGGTCTTAGATTTGAGGCTTTAACCCATCTTGAATTAATCATTGCATATTGTGAGAGATAAAGATCCAGTTTCATTTTTTTTTGCATGTAGCTATCCAATTTTCCCAGCACAATTTATTGAATAGGTACCCTTTCCCCAACTGATGTTTTTGAATACTTTGTCAAAATCAGTTGGTTGTAAATATTTGACTTTCTTTCTGGGTTCTCCACTCTGACCCATTGGTCTACGTATCTACTGTTATACCAATACATGTTGTTTTGATTACTATAGCCTTGTAATTAGTATAATTTGAAATTTGGTAGTATGATACCTCTAGATTTGTTGTTTTTATTTAGCAAGATTTTGGCTATTCAGACTCTTCATTGGTTCCATATGAATTTTAGGATAGTTTATTCTGATTCTGTGAAAATTGATATTGATATTTTGGTAGAAATTACATTGAATCAGTACATTGCTTTGGGAATTATGATCATTTTCAAGATATTGATTCTTCTAATCCATGAATATAGGATATATTTTCATTTGTTTGTATCATCTATGATTTTTTCTGGCAGTGTTATTAGTTCTCCTTGTAGAGATCTCTCATCTTTTTGGTTAAGTATATTCCTATGTGATATGGTTTGGCTCTGTGTCCCCACCCAAATTGCATCTCAAATTGTAATCTCCAGGTTCAAGGAAGGTACCTGGTGGGAGGTGATTGGATTATCAGGGGCAGTTTTCCCCATGCTGCTCTCATGCAAGTGAGTAAGTTCTCATGCGATCTGATGGTTGAAAAGTGTGGCATTTCCCCTTTGCTCACTCTCTCTCTCCTGCAACCATGTGAAGAAGGTGCTTGCTTCCCCTTCACCATCTGCCATGACTGTAAGTTTCCTGAGGCCTCCCCAGCAATGCAGAACTGTGAGCCAATTAAACCTTTTTTTGTTTATAAATTACCCAGTCTCAGGTAGTATCTTTATAGCAGTGTAAAACAAACTAATACAGAGAATTGGTACTGTATTGAGAGTGTAAGGATAACGTAAAAATGTGGAAGTGACTTTGGAACTAGGTAACGGGAAGAGGTTGAAACAGTTTGGAGGGCTCAGAAGAAGACAGAAACATGTGGGAAAGTTTGGAAGTTTCTAGAGACTTGTTGAACACTTTTGACCTAAATGCTGTTAGTGACATGAACAATGAAGGCCAGGCTGAGGTGCTCTCAGAGGGAGATGAAGAACTTGTTGGGAACTGGAGCAAAGGTGATTCTTGCTATGCTTTAGCAAAGAAACTGGTGGCATTTTTCCCCTTCCCTAGAGATCTGTGGAACTTTGAACTTGGAGAGAGATGATTTAGGGTATCTGGCAGAAGAAATTTCTAAGCAGTAAAGCATTCAAGAGGTGACCTGGTTTATTCTGAAATGCTTCAGTTATGTGCATTTACAAAGAGATGGTTTGAAATTGGAACTTACATTTAAAAGGGAAGCAGAGCATAAAGGTTTGGAAAATTTGCAACCATGTGGTAGAAATTAAAATCCATTTTCTGGGAAGGAATTCAAGCCCACTGTAGAAATTTACATAAGTAATGAGGAGCTGAATGTTAATAGCCAAGTCAATGGGGAAAATGTCTCTAGGGCATGTTAAAGACTTCCACAGAAGCCCCTCCCATCACAGGTCCAGAGGCCTGGGAGGGGGAAAATGGTTTTGTGGGCTAGGCCCAATGCCCTGTTGCTCTGTGAAGACTCGGGACATGGTGCCTTGCATCTGAGCCACTCCAGCAGTAGCAGTGGCTAAAAAGGGACCAATGTACAACTCAGGAAATTGCTTCAGAGTGTATAAGCCACAGGCTTTTGCAGCTTCCACATGGGGTTGGTCCTGTGGTACACAGAAGACAAGAGTTGAGCTTTGGGAACTTCTGTCTAGATTTCAGAGGATGAATGAACATGCCTAGATATCCAGGTGGAACTCTCCTGCAGGGGCAGAGTCCTCATGGAGAACCTTTGCTAGGGCAGTGCTGGGGCAGTGAAGAAGGGAAATGTGGGGTTGGGGCCCCATACAAAGTTCCTACTGGGGCACTGCCTAGTGGAATTGTAAGAAGGCCACCATCCTCTAAGCCCTAGAAATGTAGATCCACTGACAGCTTGCACCGTGCTCCTGGAAAAGCTGTAGGCACTCAATGCCAGTCCATGAAAGCAGCCACAGGGGCTGTGCCCTGCAGAGACACTGGTGTGGAGCTGCCCAAGGCTGTCAGAGCCCATTCCTTGCATCAGCATGCTTTGGATGTGAGACATGGAGTCAAAGGAGATTTTGGAACTTGAAGATTTAATGCCTGCTTGGCTGGGTTTTAAACTTGCATAGGGCCTTTGGCCCCTTTCTTTTGGTCAATGTCTCCCATTTGGAATCAGAACATTTACCCAATGTCTGTGCCCCCATGGTACCTTGGAAGTAACTAACTTGCTTTGGATTTTACAAGCTCATAGGCTCAAGGGACTTGCCATGTCTCAGATGAGACTATGGATTTGGACTTTGGGTTAATGCCGGAATGAGTTAAGACTTCTATTTAAGATGTTGGAAAGGTATTGAAATGTGATTTGTTTTGACATGTGAAGAGGCATGAGACCTGGGAGGGGCCAGGGGCAGAAGGATTTGGTTTGGCCCTGTGTCCCCACCAAAATCTCATCTTGACTTGTGTTGAGGGGAGGGACACGGTGGAAGGTTATTGGACTCCCCCCGTGCTGTTATCATGATAGTAAGTTCTCATGAGATCTGATAGTTTACAAGTGCAACATTTCCCTTTCACTTACTCTCTTCTGTTGCCTTGTGAAGAAGGTGCTTGCTTCCCCTTTTGCCTTCTGCCACGATTGTAAGTTTCCTGATACCTCCCCATCCATGAAGAACTGTGAGTCAATTAAGCTTCTTTTGTTTAAAAATTATTCAGTCTGAGGTAGTATCTTTATAGCAGTGTGAGAACGAACTAATACACTGGTATTTTATTTATTTATTTAGTAGCTGTTGCTAAAGGGATGCATTTCTTGATTTGATGCTCAGCTTAATCGTTGTTGGTGTATAGAAGTGATACTGAATTGTGTACATTGATTCTGTAACCTAATACACTATTGAATTTATTAATTGGATCTAGGAGTCTTTTGGATTTTCCAGGTATAAGATCATATCATGGGCAAATGGAGATAGCTTGACTTTTCTCCCCAATTCGAATGCCCTTTATTCCTTTCTCTTTCCTGATTGCTCTGGCCAAGACTTCCACTTCTATGTTGAATATGAGTGGTGAAAGATAAAAGTGAGCATTCTTTTTTCTTGTTCCACTTCTTAGGGAAATACTTTCAACTTTTCCTCATTCACTATGATGCTTGCTGTGGGATATTCATATATGGTTTTTATTCATTTGTGGTGTGTTCTTTCTATGCCTAGTTTATTGAATGTTTTTATCATAAAGAGTTGCTGGATTTTATCAAATGGTTTTTCTGCATCTATTGAGATGATCATATATTTTTTAAAATTGTGTTTATGCAATGTATTACATTTATTGACTGTGTATGTTGAACCATTCCTGCATCACTGGGATGAAATCCGCTTGATCATGGTGAATTTTTAAAAAATGTGTTGTTGAATTTAGTTTGCCAGTATTTTGCTGAGATGTTTACATCTATATACATCAGGATATTGGTCTGTAGTTTTCTTTTTCAGTTATGTCCTTTCCTGGCTTTAGTATCAGGGTGTTACTCTCTTCCTAGGAGTTGGGGGTATTTTCTCCTTCTCAATATTCTAGAATAGTTTTAGTAGAATTGGTACCATTTCTTCTTGAGTGACTGGTAGAATTGGACTGTGAATCTAACTGGTCCTGGGCTTTTTTGGTTGGTATTTTTTTTTTAAATCACTAATTCAATCTTACTGCTTATTATTGTTCTGTTTAGGACTTCTATTTCTTCCTGATTCAAGCTAGAGAGGTTGCATCTTTCCAAAATTTTATTCATTTTCTGTAGATTTTCTAGTTTGTGTTTACATAGGTGTTCACACTACTCTCAAATTATCTTTTGTATTTTTGTGGTGCCAGTTGTAACATTCCCATTTTCATTTTTAATGAAGATTATTTGAATTTTCTCTCCTCTTTGATGGTTAATCAAGTTAATAATCTCAATTTTGTTTATCCTTTCAAATAACTTACTCTGTTTCATTGATCTTTTGTGTTTTTTAAAAATTGTATTTAGTTTTTCTCTGATCTTTGTTATTTCCTTTCTTCTGCCAGATTTGGGCTTATGATGCCCTTGTTTCTCAATTTCCTTGTGGTATGATATTAGCTTGTCAATTTGTGATCTTTCAGACTTTTTGATGTAGGCATTTAATACTACAAATGTTCATCTTCAGTCTGCTTTAGTTGCACCTCAGAGGTTTTGATAACTTGTGTCACAGTTATCATCCATTCTGAAAAAGATTTTTATTTCCATCTTGATTTCATTGTTAACCCAAAAATAACTCAGGAATAGTTGTTCAACTTTCATGTATTTGTTTAGTTTTGAGAGTTCCTTTTGAAATTGATTTCCAGTTTTATTTTTGTCTGGTCTGAAAAATGTACTTGATATACTTTTGACATTTAAAACATTATGACTTGTTTTTCGGCCTGTCATATGCTCTATCTTGGAAAATGTTATAAGTGCTCATGAATGTTAAAAGTGCTGATGCTTTGCCATTCTTGGGTAGAATGATCTGTAAATATCTGTTGGGCCATTTTTCTTCCAGAGTGAAGTTTAAGTCCATATTTCTTTGTTGATTTTCTGCCTTTATGATTTGCCTAGTTTGGTAAGTGGTAGGTTGGAGACCTCATTATTATTGTGTGGCAGTCTATGTCTTTTTTATTTAGGTCTAGTAGTAATTGTTTTATGAATCTGGGTGCTCCAGAGTTAGGTGCATTATGTATTTAGGATTTCTACATCTTCTTGAATTGATTATTTTATCATTATATAATGACCTTCTTTGTCTTTTTTTACTGTTGTTGCTTTAAAGTCAAATTTATCTAACATAAGAAGAGCTACTACTGCTCACTGTTGGTTTCCATTTGTGTGGAATATCTTTTCCATCCCTTTTTATTTGAGCCTATAAGACTCCTTATGTGTTAGGTGTACTTTCTGAAGATGGCAGATGTTTTGGTTTGTGATTATTTTAATCCATTCTGCCAATCTGTATCTTTTAAATGGAATATTTAGACTATTTACATTCAATGTTAATATTGAGCTGTGAGGTACTATTCCAGTCGTTGTTACCTGGTGACTTTGTTTTCTTCACTGTGTTGTTGTTTTATAAGCCCTGTAAATTGTATGCTTTCAGAAGTTTCTATTTTAGTGTATTAACTCTTTCAGTTTATAAAACTCCTTTTAGAATTTCTCACAGCATTGGTACAGTATTGACAAATTCCCTCAGCAATTACTTCTCTGAGAAAGATTTATATCATCTTCATTTATGAAATTTAGTTTTGCTGAATACAAAATTCTTAGCTGACTGTTATTCAGTTTAAAGAGACTGAAGACAGGATCTCAATCCCTTCTGGCTTGTAAGTTTCTGCTGAGCAGTCTGCTGTTAGTCTCATAGGTTTTCCTTTATATGTTATCTGATGCTTTTGTCTCACTGCTCTTAGAACTTTTTCCATTATGTTGACAACTGCCTGATGACTACATGCCTTGATGATGTCCTTTTTGCTATGGATCGCCCAAGAGTTCTTTTATCTTCCTGTTTTGAATGTCTAAATCTCTAGAAATCCCAAGGAAGACTTTGTAAATTATTTCTCAAATAGGTTTTTCAAACATTTTGCTTTTTCTTCTCCCTCAGGAACACATATAATTCTTAGGTTTGGCCATTTTACATAATCCCATATTTCTTGTAGACTTTGTTTCTTTTGTTTCTTTCTATCGTCTGATTGGGTTAATGCCTTGACCTCTGAGATTCTTTCTTCTACTTGGTCTAGTCCATTAAAACTTTCCACTGAATTTTATAGTTCCCTAAATGTGTTTTATATTTCCAGAAATTCTGATTGGTTTCTCTTTAAAGTATCTATCTCTTTAGAAAATTTTTCACTCATATCCTGAATTGCTTTTTAAGTTCTTTGTAGGTTTTCACCTGTTCTTGTATCTCCTTGAGTAACTTAATAATTAACTCTTTGAATTCTGTATCTGATACTTCGAAGATTTCATCTTGGTTTGCATTCACTGCTAGAGCTTTAGTGTGATTTTTAGGAGTGTTATAGAACCTTGCTTTTTCATATTGCAACCATTATTTTTCTGGTTCCTTCTTATTTGATTAGACTGTTTCTTCTAATTATTTTTAATTCTTTTTTTATTTGACTGAGATTTTAAAAAATTTATGTCTTTCCACTTGAGGATGTGACTTTAATGTTTCTAGATTATTATTACCTAGCTTTGGGCTCTAGGTGCTTTCACTGGTGAAGACTCTGTATAAGTTCTCTGGTTCTAGAGAATCTTTGTGTGATGGCTTTCTCAGATGCTGATTGTAATAGCAATATGCTGGGTGTGTGAGCAGCGTCACTTTATCCTGTTGGGCTGGAATGGCAGAAATCTTAATAAGCTTATCTCATTCCCCCAGGGTGTTCACTTTACATTTATTTTCCAGTATTTTATTCACTGGGTTGAACAGTTCAGGCTTCAGGCCAGTAGAAGAAACCCATGGGTTAAAAACTGGCTATGGCTAAAGCAGGTGGGTAAATGCAGTACCCCAATTGTGGGCAGAGGTCCCAGCCTTGATAGAGGCAGCTGCCGGAGCTGTCAGTGAAATGTGCTGAGGCCTTTTCAGGGGAAAGGGGAGACATTTACCCCAGGTACCCTTTCATGCCAGCAGGAAAGCAATCTGCCTCCCAGGCACTTTCCTGACCTGGTGTTCCAGCTATTCAGACCAGAGAGGCACCTCTTTTGTCTGCAGGAATGCTAATATTCCAAGGAGAGAAGGATTTTGACTCTACCTCTCAGGTAAGCCTAAACTTGCGGGGCATTCCTCCTGTGGGGGATGGAGTCACCGTGAAGTATTCCAGAGAGGCTGTCTACAGATGTACCCATGCCGAACATGCATTGGAGAAGCCCGCTGTGCCTGCAATGGTGGGTGAGAGGGGAAAGATGCCTTCTCTAAGACCCTTCACAAGCACTTGGCTGCCTGACTGTTGGGGTAGAGCTGCAGACGTTCTCCCATTGAGCTAGTACTACACGTGTGTCTCTACTGAAAGAAACTTTCTACAAGTGGAAAGACAGAAGTGAGGGCCTGCAGTCTGTGTTATTTTTGGTTTTATTTTGCTTTTGTTCGTGAGGTGTTTCGTTCCTGTGGTACACTTCCCTTTTCCCTAAGAGTAGCTTTCCCTGAAGGCCAGAATGCTGTAAATACTGCTGCTTCTCTGGGTCTAGCCACAAAGTAGGGATGCCACACCACAGGCTGGTGTTAGGGAATGTCTGTAAGGGATTAGTTTATGTGACCTGTCCTTTAGTCTCCCAGCAGTGGGTATCAGCACTAGTTCTGATGGGAGTAGGAGAGCAATTGTGGGGTCCAGCCCCATAGGGTCTTGTGGGTATTCTTTTGTGTGAGGAGAGGATGGTAGAAAAGAAAGAGACAAGACACAGAGATAAGAGAAGAATTCAGCTGGGGCCGGGGGGAACCACTGCTACCAAGGAGTGGAGTCCAGCAGTGGCCCTGAGTGCCTGGACGTGCTGATATTTATTGTATACAGGCAGGGGGGTGGGGTGGAGAATGACTCATCTGACATGGTTGGTAGGGGTCAATCAAATTACATTTTACAGTTGAGGGTCATGTGGGTACAGTTCAGGGGGCCACGTGAGTATAGTACAGAGGGTCACATGGGTACAGTACAGAGGGCCCCTCCCCTCTCAGGTAACCACTGCAAGGAGGGGGAGGCACATACGTCAGTTTCTTTCTATGCACTTATCAGAGAGATCAAAGGCTTTTTAGGATTTCTCTATTCTCACAGCTTCTAAGAATTTACAAGGGAGCATCTGGTGGGGAAATTGGAACATGAAGGCGAACAAGGATGGTGACCATCGGAGCACAGCACCATGGAGAGGTGTTTAAACCCTTGGATGTCTGTGGGCCGGCCTGGCTAGTGTCGGACCTTCCTCAAGAGCTGGCAAAGCAGAGTTTTCTCTGAACTCCCCAGTGAAAAGGAAACTCCTTCTCACAGCCCGCTAAATAACAGGCGGCTCTCCAGAGGCTGATGTTACCGCAAGGCCTGCCTGCTAAGTAGCGGTGCCTTCCCAGGCACTGGTGCTACCGCAAGGCATTTACTCTCACCTCCTGATCACTTCTCACAATGTCCCTTCAGGTCCTAATTAGGTTTCACCTGATTACGTCTATATTATAAGACTAAAATGTTCTTACACTAAAGCAAAGATTAATAGAGAATAATGGTGTAATAAGATTGATTATATAATTATGTGATTGAATCTAATATCTGTTTGGTGTCATTTCTATAACTAAGTAATCAGTTATGTATTATGCTATAACTAAGTAATCAGTAAATGTGTGTGTTATTATTGCCATATCTAAGAAATAAGTTATTTATTTTGCTGAGACAGATTGTGCCTTCAGTCTCTTGCCATGGCACCTGGGCAACTTTCTTCCCACAAGTAATGTAGAATGTGAGATTTTCTTGGTTATAAATAGCCTTAATGTTTCGGCTTTCTCAAACGATAGAGGTAGTAGTAATGTATTAGTCACATGGATAAACTCAAGACCCCTTGGATAGCCAGGCTGATGAAGGAAGTGGTCATAGGTGAGGTTGTGGAAAAGTTTTCTCCTTCCTGAGCACTGTATTATTCTACTTGCAGATGTTGTAATTGGTTATGCCAATTGGCCTCCAGCCAGGAGGTAGCTTTTGCAAAAAAACACCAGCTGCAATGGTAGCAATGGTGTTTGTGCTTTCCTTATGTTACCTGGGGGAGGTACTCTAGTGTCTCAGGCAATGAATGGGGCCATGGACCTTTCAGAAATCCTTGTCCATTGTGTTATGCTACCAGGAGAGGTGGAGGGGCACAAAGCCCAGTGAGGTCTGGGTCAGGCAAGTGTGTACTTGGCTCCCCACATGCAGGTGCAAGGAGCGGCCCCAATGGGGTAATCTCAGGGAAGTTCCTTGGCCACTAGAATAATGTTCCAGGAAGGGACACAACTGTATCTGCTGCAGAAAAGAATCTGCATGGGAAGAGGAGGTAGCAGGTGGCAGTAAACCCCACTCAGCTTCTATGTGCTTGGCAAGGCTGATCTTACACCCACAGTGTTCTGCTAGCAGCAGCTAGCTGTGATCCAGGCAGCCTGTGCTCAGATCTCAAAACTGCCTTAGACCATAAGCCTTCCCAACCAAGACACAAACCACAGGTTTCAGGCAATGCCCCCTCCTGGTCCACCAAAGCACGAGCACCCAGCTTCTGTGTCTGTGCCTATAACACACTTCCTGCTCACCCATTGGGTCTGGCCAAGGGAGTTATTCCCACTCAAGATTATATTGCAAATCGTAGGTGCTTCTCTCAACCTCTGACTACTGTCTGAGTTCCCTGGTTGACTTCCACAAGATTACCTGTGAAGTAGAATCAGGAATGGCCTCCTCCATCCCTGCAAAGAACATCTTGATGCCACTCCTTCTCATATATTCTTCAACACTCACTAAATCAGCCTCAGAACTAGGTAGGGTTAGGCATTCCCCCATGGCCTAGATTGCCTGGCTTCCCAGTGGGAGTCTCTCACAGAAGCAGTCTCTCTTTCTCTCATGCTCTGGAAACTCACTGTTTTCTTCCTGGTTTCTGGTGTAGGCTGTTTCCCGCTGCTTTTTGCAAAGAGTCTGTGGTTTCTTTAAGTTTTTCTCTTAAGTTCCTGTGTTGCTTTTGGGAAAAAAAGTTCACAGTGTGAATGTTTACACACAGTTTGTCTTTCCAAGTGGTAGAGGCATGCTAATAATGCCTCTAACCACAATCTTGGGAAAAAACAAGTTTCAGTAAATTTTATTTTCATCTTAATTTAGTTCAAAGGGCTTAGCAACTAAAAATATATATCATTTGAAAAAAAATATTTTCAGAGGCAGGGTCTCACTATGTTGCCCAGGCTGGTCTCAAACTCCTGGGCACAAGTAATTCTCCTGCCCCAGCCTCTTGAGTAGCAGAAACTACAAGCATGCACCACTGTGCTTGACCAGATCTAAAATATTAATATTTAAATATCCCTCTTGCAGATTTTCAACGCAAGATATCTATGCAAATAAGGGTGTTCTAATTCCTTTTTTAAAAAACCAGACATAAATTATCTTCCTTATCAGATTATTTCTCTAACATACTTTTCTCTGTGTCAGAATTGCTTGATTCTTCAGTTCAGAAGTACTTGAGCTACTATAAATGCTCAGACCTCTGCTGTCCCTTACATCAAATGGCACAATGCCTTTGTGGGGGCTACCTATATATTAGCTGCTTGCCATTCTGGTAAACTAATAATATATTGGGGTTGTGTACCCTAAATGATTATCCCTACATTATTCATGGCATTTTCTTTCTGATGGTTGTATCAGGTTGATAATTCAGTTTATTGTTTGAGTTTATCTTCTAGGTTTTCTTTACATGTAGAAAGGATATCCTTTAATTGACCTCTTAAAGAAGAACTAATCCACTTGATAATCTGTAGCATATGAAGGGTTGTTGAGGGTATATGAACAATTAATATCAAAAAACTTACTAATGGACTACTAAGATATTTTTGAACACTTTTAGTTTTATATGTTTGGTATTTTGTTAAATAAAAAAGCAATTCAAGCTTTCAAAATATTCTTTTAGGAGAAGGATATATTCACTTCTCAAAATAGGGAGCCATTATCTGTTACAAAGGATGATGTGGGCGTATATTATATTTTTCTTTCTATTGTTGGCAGATAATGTCAGAGGCTTGATTTATAATGTGTGCTTTAGCAGAATAATTTTTCTAGTATGTTTTATAAAACCTTACTTCTTTTCACATCACATACTTTTTTTGTCTCTACATTTGTGCATATTTTCTACCTCTGTTCATTTATATTCCAATGTCCCATCAATACTTATTTATGAATATAGCAAATATTTTAATATCTATGCAAATGACATTTGTTTTCCTATAACTTAAACATTTAAAAGAAAATGCTGAGGGTTTTTTTTTGCCGTTAGTATCTGTTGAAGGTTCAGTGCAGACAACAAAAGACTCTTAGATATTTTAAACAGAAAATGAATAAATTAGGATCTTACGAAATGCTGCTGAAATGTAGAATGATTCCCAGAACAATGAAGAACTTTCCAATCATGAGAATTACTACTTCAGATTCCACCACTAGAATTATTCCGGAATAAGAACCTATTGCTTTTGCTGTCTCTGCCCCTGACCTCCCTGTAGGTTTGAGAAAGAAACACCATAATTATAAATCAGGAATTAGGAAGTCATAGGAATTACTGCTGCTTTTGCTGATGCCACAACTGATCTAGGAAACCGAATAATGGACTCTGGATTTCTGTTGCAGAGAGACCTCACATATCTACAACCAGGCTTGCCAGCATCACTATTCATAAGTTAGGCAATGACTATAATCCTCGGGACATGAGTTACAACTGTAGTTAGAGGTCTAGAAAATATTGTAATCAGTTATGTTTAAGGTCAAATTAAGATTAAACTCTTAAAATTAACTTGGAAATAATTGGATTTTAAGCTACTTAAAGCAAATAAATGATTTTAAAGATATGATTTTTAAAAATTATATTACTATAATTTCTCATAAATATCACTTGGATGCAGTAAAATGATCACTTTCGTTTCATTTTTCTGTAACATCAAAAATATACTTAAATGGAAATCTTCCATTTTTTGATGCTTGTCATCATCATAAATGTCTTGTGTACTTTCCATGAAGTAAAAAGAAAGTGGTCAGTTTTTATATCCCAGATTTCTACTTACCTCTGACCAATATTCAATCACCAAGTTCAAAGGAATTCCAGAAATAATTATTTTCAAACTCTTTGACTGCACTTAGGATTTCTGCTTCTCCTGATGCTTGGGACATGCTTTGTTAGTTAGCACTGAAACTAAGGGTAGAGGGGGAGAAAATGTGTCTCATTTCTTGTCTACCAATATGAGTTGATATTAAAAACTCCTAACTCTCAACACCTTACTTTTAATCTTGCTAACATATGTTTATTGGATAAAGAAGATGTTTCAAAGGGAAAGGGGAAAAATCTCCTAGATTACCCATTTCTCCCAGTCCTCTTTCCTCTTATCCAAAAATCATTTTTTGTTGTTAGGTTTCAGTCACTTGTTTATGATGTAAGCTTTATGTAATCAAGGACTTTGTCTGTCTTGGTCATTTTTGTCTAGCACAAGAACTTGTCCTGAACCTGAATATATTGTACAGAAGAAGAAGGGAGAACATTCTTACAGGACTGATACTCATTAAGTACACAATATTTTCTATAAATAATTTCAAACCCACACAAACTCAGTGAGTTTTACCTTATAAAGAAATGTATTAGGGTTCAAAATTATCAGTCAGGATTTATGAAGCATCAGTAACAGTTTAATGGTTAGATATAGAAACTGGAATTCTACTTTATGTAATATTATTGGAGCCAGATTCTCTTATGAGGCAACATTTAAGTGAAGGCCTAAACAGTATAATGGTAACGGGATGCACAAAGAATCAGTGGGTTTTCCTCATCCTGCTCCTTTTCTACCAGTGCTGTCACATCAGAGGCAGTGGCTTCTTTCTCATTGGCTCCTATGATCTATTCAAAAGAGGAAGCATCAATAATCCAGCCTGAACTGTTTGGAGATATAAAGCCAATAATGTCAATAAAGCTATGTACCAAATATTTTAATTGCCATAACTAGATTACTGTTATATTCTGAATGTTTTTGTTACCCCAAATTCATATGCTGAAATCTAATTATCAGTGTGATGATATTAGAAGATGAGACTGTTGAGAGGGTAGTTAGGCCAAGAGGGCAGACGTCTAATGAATGGAATTATTGGCCTTATTAAAGAGGTCCCAGAGAGCTGCTCTGTGCTTTCTACCTTGTGAGCATTCAGTGAGAAGATGGATATTTACAAACCAAGAAACGGGCCTTCATCAGACACCAAGTCTGCTGGCACCTTGATCATGGACTTCGTAGCCTCCAGAAGAGTGCCAAATAAATTTCTGTTGTTTATGCACTACTCAGTTTATAGTACTTTGTTACAGAAGCTATATGGGCTAAGAGAGTGGCCTGTATAAAGTTATCTTTAAATTAAGTAACCAAAATAACACTTTCCATACTCGTATACATTCCTGAGAGATTGGTATAAAATATACTTAAGAAAATACTCATACATGAGCTGACTCCTATTATCTCAGATGTTATTCATTGTTGAGAATTAGAAGTCAAAAAATATTTCTTTTTCTTTTCTGAGTCTGGAATCAATTAAGAAAATTTCTCAATAATTCATAAATATGGCAATTAAAGTATAATTAATATACAGAATATGATGGCTTCAGTAGGAGGTGAGTGAAAAGTACACTTATTTCTTCACCATTGTTCTTGCCATTTTGCTTATTTAATATATTTAATCAATTTGATTATGCTCTATTTTACTTTTCTCTCCAGAAAATGAAGAGAAAACTGTTTTTGAGTGACCTAAGACTTCAAGATTCTATGTTTATGGCTAAAAGCTCACGCTTGGTGTGTGAGTGAGACATTGATGATAAAGTCCCTTTTTCTGTACCTCCAAAGGCTTATAAGGCTACAGATGAGTCAGACATGCAAACAACTGTAATGAAAGGAAAGGAAGCCTGTGAGCCAGGACTATGTAAAAAGATCCACACAGGGTAAGTGGCATGCGGACGAAAATGAAAATACTTCATTTCAAGGACTTCTTAGCTCTTTTATACAGAAACCAGAAAATTCTTCCACTGCAAAATGTCCTTGGCTACTGAAGAGGCCACAGACTTTAATATAAAAGTTATTAACTGTTCCAAAAATTAGTAAAAACATATCTTTTAACAGGCTAAAACTTTTTACGAAAATGTTTAGGTTTCACTGATAAACATTTACAGATCTAAAAAGTGAAATGAATATACATTTTGAAAAACAGTACAATTTTTTCAATATGTTTTTAAAAACAACAAAAAATTTTTGATTTAAAAATGAGATGAGCTAGACAAATTTTTCTTCATACATTTGTAGTTCCTGCTTTAAATATTGGTGGGCACATAATTTTTAATACTTTCAAATATATTTTAAAGACTTCAGATTTTTTGAAACACTTCAGGTTTCAGGAAAGTTTGGAGATTATCACTCCTATCCTCAAAAGAAAAGAAAAAACAGCTGTGCAAACTAAAAAGCAACAATTTTTCTTAGGTTTATTAGAGAACTGAGGGCCAATGGCCATACCAAAATCTGAAGACAGAGTTAAATACACAGAGGCACAGCCCAGGTCAACTTATTTGAATTATAAACTGTCAGAGCTAGTAACTAACTACAGGCATGATTCAGAGGTATTGTGGGTTTGGTTCCAGAACACCCGCAATAACGTGGATATCGTAATAAGGTGATTCATATGAATTTTTTGGTTTCCCAGCACATATAAAAGTTATGTTCACACTATAATGTATTCTATTAAGTGTGCAATAGCATAATGTTAAAAAATGAACATTTCTTAATTTAAAAATATTTTCTTGCTTAGAAATGCTAACCATCATCAGAACCTTCAGTGAGCCTTAATCAATCTTTTTGCTGCTGGAGGGTTTTGCCTCAGTATTGATGGCTGCTGACTGGTCAGACTGGTGTGTGCTGAAGATTGGGATGGCTACGGTGGTTTTTAAAAATAAGACAATGAAATTTGCTGCATTTATTGAATTATGCTTTCATCAGTGATTTCTCTGTAGCATGCAATGCTATTTGACAGCATTTTACTCATAGTATAACTTCTTTCAAAATTGAAATGACTGCTCTCAAACCCAGTTGCTGCCTTATCAACTTTTATGTAATTTTCTAATATTATGTAGTATTCTGATATTATGTAATATTATGTAATATTCTCTTTGTTGTCATTTCAGCAATGCTCACAGCATCTTCATCAGGAGTAGATTCCACATCAAGAAACCACTATCTTTATTGATCTCCAAGAAGCATCTCCTCACCCATTCAAGTTTTATGGTAAGTTTGCAGCAATTAAGTCACATGATTAGACTCCACTTCTAATTCTTTTTCCCTTGCTATTTTCATCACATCTCCAGTTATGTCCTCCACTGAAGGTCTTGAGCTCCTCAAAGTTATTCATGAGGATTGGCATCAACTTCTTTCAAACTCCTAATAAAGTTGATATTTTGACCTCCTACTGTGACCTACAAATGATCTTAGAGGCATGTACAATGGTGAATCCTTTCCTGAAGGTTTTCAATTCCTTTGTGGAGATCCAGCAAAGAAATCACTATCTAAGGCAGTTATAGCCTACAAAATGTATTTTTTAAATAATAAGACTCAAATTGAAATGGTTCCTTGATCAATGGACTACAGAGTGGATGCTGGATGTTGTGTTAGCAGGTATGAAAACATTAATGTCCTTGTACATCTCCACTGGAGCTCTTGGCTGACCAGTGAAAGTCCTAGATAACATCTTCCAATATAAGGCTGTTGGTCTACATTGAAATATCTGTTGTTTGGGGTAGCCACTTTTATCAGTGATCTTAGATCTTCTATATAACTTCCTGCAGCTTATATATTAGCACTTCCTGTTTCACCTTGCATTTTTAGTTATGGAGATGGCTTCTTTTCTTGAAATTCATGAACCATACTCTGAGAGCTTCAAACTTTTCTTCTGCAGCTTCCTTACCTCTCTCAGCCTTCATATAATTGAAGAGAGTTAGACCATTGTTTGAATTAGGCTTTGGTTTAAGGGTGTATTGTGACTGTTTTGATCCAACCAGACCACTAAAACTTTCTCCATATCAACAATAAGGCTGTTTCACTCTTTTATTATTCCTGTGTTTACTGAGGCAGCACTTTTAATTTCCTCCAGGAACTTCTTTATTACTATTATATCTGTCTTGGTGCTCTGTGATTAGTGATTTTTGGTGTGAATAATGTAATTGTATTGAGGGCACCACGACTCACAGCCATATAAAAAGGCGTATGTAATTGATAAGTGCTGTGTGTGTTCTGACTTGCTCAGCTAAACAGCCATTCGCCCATTTCTCTCCTTCTCAGCTCCCTCATTCCCTGAGACACAACTAAACAGGCATACCTTAGAAATACTGTGCATTTCGTTTGAGATCAGCTTGAAAAAACAAATATCATAATAAAGTGATTTATTATGTCCATTCTACAGTTGAGATCATGAAAGTCATTTTTCAGTATTACACTGAACCGTTAATACTGTTAACATTGCCAAGGAAATAATAATTGAGCTCCAAATAGAAAGCAAACAGAGAGAGAGAAAAAAAAAAAGCAAAAAAAGAATAGACATCATTTAACTGTGGAACAATTAGAAAAATATATATATATAAGTATAGAAATAGCAGAAGTAAGAGATAAATGAAAGGAATAAATAATTGAATCAATAATATCTAATAATTTTTCAAATGACAGATACCAAAGCACAGATCAAGGAAACTTAGAGAACACTAGAGAATGTATAGATATAGATACAGATATACAAAGTGTACCCAGACATATCACATTCATATTCAAACTGCAGTTAATCAAAGGTAAAGGGAAAACCTTGAAATAATCTAGAGAAGGGAAAACTTACCTACAGAGAAACAAGGGTTACATCAAGTGTGTATTCAGAAATAATACAAGCAAGAAGAAAGTGCAGTTAAGTATTTAAAGTGTTGAGCGAAAGAAACCACCAACCTAGAATTCCATCACCAGTAAAATTACCTTTCGTGAATGGCAGAGAAATAAAAAGTTTCTGAGACAAAGAAAATGAGATAACTTGTCACAAGTGGACAAACTTTGCAAACAATTTTAAAAGAAGTTCTTTAAAGAGAAGGAAAATCATATATATTAGAAACCGAGGTCTACATTAAGGAAGAACATCAGAGAAGAAGTGTACGAAGGTAAAATAAAGTATCGTGTTTTATGATTCACAACTGACCAAATAGATAATGTTTGTTCAAAGTAATTATGGAAATAATATATGGAGTGATTACAGTACGTGGATGAGTGAAATTAAGAAATGGAGAAGGAACTCAAAATACTGTGCTATTTCTTGGTATCTGCACTACTCAGGAATTGGTATAGTGTTATTTGAAAGTGGATTTAGGTTAATTATAAAGGTGTGTTGTAAATCTTATAGTCAACTCTAAAACAATTAAAAAATGTATTGTAGAAATGCTGAGAGGAGATAAAATGGAATCATGTATGCCCAATTAAAACCAAAGAAAGCAGAAAAAGGAGTAGTAAAAAAAAAAAAAAATCAAGAAAAATAACAAAGAATAAAAAATTTTTACAAACATGATAAATATTAATTCAACTATAAACACTAGTAATCACTGTAAACAATAAATGGTCTAAATACATCAATTTAAAAATAGACTGTCCGAGTAAATTTAAAAAATAAGACTAAAGAAGAAATTTCAAGAGAAATACTAAAATATGTTTAATTAAATAAAAATTAAAATTCCATTCCTCAAAATTTGTAGGACTTAGTAAAAGCATTGCTAAGCAGAAAATTAATAGCATTGAATTCATATATTAGAAATGAAGGTGTAAACCTCATTAATCTAAGCCTTCATCTTAGACCTGTAATAAGAGAAACATAATTCTAAGGGAAGCAGAAGAAAAGAAACAAAAAAGTGTATAACTTGGCATTGAAGACAAAAATAAATCGATATATAAAATTAATAAAATGAAAGGCTTATTTATTGAAAAAATAAATACAATTGAAAAAACTCTTGCCAGAATAATCAAAACAAAAATAAACAGAGAAGATTCAATTTACTACTATCATAAATGTAAAAAGGGTTGTCATTATTATCCTTTTAAGGTCCATGGGGGTTGATGCTATGAACAACTCCATGTCCATAAATTTGACAACCTAGATGAAATGGCTAATTATTTGAAAGACATAAACTGCCAAAACTCACATAAGGAGATAGAGAATATGAATAGACCTATATCTAAGAAATAATTTTAAAGAATCAATAATATTACAAAAAAATCCAAAACCACCAGGCCCAGATGGTTCATTGATGAATTCTAGTAAATATTTAAGGAGAAAATGATATGTAATTTTATATGATCACGTCCAAAAAGTAGAAGCAGAGAACACCTTCTAACTCATTCTATGACGCCAGCATTACTTTAATTCCAAAATCCAACAAAAATATTACAAGAAAGGGAAACTACAGACCAATATTCTCATCAATAGAATTTTTAAGAACCTTAATAAAATATTTGCAAATCAAGTTCAATAATGTATAAAAAGAATTATATACTATGACAAGATGGGATTTATTCCAGGCATGCAAGGCTGATTCAGCATTTTAAAAAATTATTAAGGTATTCCATCGCAATAACAAGCTAAGGAATAAAAATGACATAATCACATTAATAGATACACAAAAACATTTGATGAGATCCAACACTCATTTGTGATTAAAAACTCTCAGCACACTAGGATTCGAGGGGAATATTTACAATTTGATGAAGAACATATACAAAAATCTTACAAGTTTACCTCACTAATGATAAAAAACTAGATGCTTTCTTCTAAGACTGGGAATAGGAAAGATGTCTTCTTTTCCCATTCTTATTAAATATTGTACTGGAACTACAGCTAACTAATTCAATAAGACAAAGACATAAAATAAAATTATACAGATTGGGAAGAAAGAAATAAAACTGTGCATATTCATATATAACTTGATTGTCTATGTAGAAAATACCAACCAATCCACAAAAAGTTTCCTGGAACTAAGAAGTGATTATGGCAAGATTGTAGATACAATGTTAAAACAAAAGTCAATTGCTTTACTATATGGTAGTAATAAATTAATGAAATTTGAAATTAAAAACATAGTACCATTTCTATTAGCACCAAAGAAATGAAATATTTAGATATAAATCTAATAAAATATGTATGGAATCAATATGAGGAAAACTACTAAACTCTTATGAAGAAAATCAAAGATGATCTAAATAAATTATAAATGGAAAGATATTTCATGCTCTTTTATAACAATACTCAATACAATTAAGATGTCAAGTATTCCCATCTTTATTTATAGATTCAACTCAATCACAATAAAAATCAAGGCAAGTTATTTTGTGAATATTGAGGAACTGATTCTAAAGTTTGTATGAAAAGGCTGAAGACCCAGAACAGAACACAATACTGAGTAAGAAAAGTTCACGGACTGACACTGTACAACTTTAAGATTAACTATGTGTGAAGACATTGTGATATTGATGAAAGAAAAGAGAAATAGATCAATGGAACAGACAGAGAGCCCAGAAATAGACTCAGAAATATAGCGAAGTGACCTTTGATAAAGGAATAAAGGCAGTTCAGTGGAGAAATGATCATCTTTTCAACAAATGTGCCGAAAAATTGGACATCTCTATGCAAAAATATAACTCTGGACACAGACATGTTGCAAAAATTGAAAGGGGTCATAGATCTAAAGGTAAAACACAAAGCTATAAAACTTCTAGGTGCTAACATAAGGAGAACATTTAGGTAACCATAGGTTAGGCAATGAATTTTCAAACTGAACAAGAAAAGCATGATTCATGAAAGAAAAAAACATGGTAAGTTTGACTTCATCAAAATTAAAAAGTTCTGCTCTTTGGAAAGCACTGTTAAGAAAATAAAAAGGCAAGCCATAGGTGGGGGAGATAATATTTGCAAAACACATTTCTGATAAAGGAGATGTGTCAAAAATATGCAAAGAACCCTTAAAGCTCAGTAATGAGAAAAAATTAAAACTGGGCAAAAGATCTGAATAGGCATTTCAGCAAAGAATATGTACAAATGGCAAATAAGCCTGTGAAAAGATGCTCAACATTATATGTCATAAGGTAACTGCAAATTAAAACACTATAATGCTACACACCTATTAAAATGGCTAAAATTCAAAAAATAAACTGAGTTTATCAAATGCTAACTAGGATGTAGAACAGACTCTCTCTTCCATTGCTAATAAAATTTAAAAAAATATGGTACAGCCACTTTGGAAGACAGCTTGGTAATTTCTTACAAAGCTAAACATGATCTTACCATATGATCCAGCATTCATGTTCCTAAGTATTTACTCATTTGGGATGATACTTACAAAAACACCTACACACAAATGTTGATAGCAGATGTATTCGTGATTTCACAAGACTGGAACTAACCATTCCATCAGTAAGTGAATGGATAAACAAATTGTGGTATATCCATGCAATGCAATATTGTTCTGCAATAAAAAAGAAATGAGCTATCAAGCCAATGAAACGACATGAAGGAGCTTTAAATGCATATGGAATTTAAGTAAAAAAAGTCTGTCTGAAAAGAATACATTCTGTATAATTCCAACTATATGACACTCTGGATAGAATAAAAAGTAGAGACAGTGAAATCAGTGGTTGCTGGGGATGGTGGTGGTGGTGGGAGAGATAATAGGTGAAGCATAGGGAGATTTTAGGGCAGTAAAACTATTTTGTATAACAGTCTAACAGCAGATATATGACATTATGTATTTTCCAAAACCCACAGACCTGTACAAATAGTGTACAAACGAAGAAAGTGAATCTCCAGTTAAGCCTTGGACTTCAGTTAATAATAACATGTCAATATTAGTTCATTAGTTGAAACAAATGTACCATACTAATGCAAGATGTTAAACTAAGGAAAATTGTATGTATATCAGGGTCAAGTATATGAGAACTCTGTATTACCTGATCAATTTTCTGTACATCTAAACTCTTCTAAAGAATGAAGTCTATATTTATAAAGTTGAACAAAAAGGAGTACTTATCTCTGTTATAGATGAGAAAAGTTGAATTCTGGCAGAATCTTTTATTTTAAAAGATGAGAACAATTGATACATTGATAATGTGGTTTTGAAATAAATCTTACAAATCTGAGTGTGCAGCCCATCAGAAGCATTAATATATCACTATGAGAAAGGCAGAGCAAAAACTTTTTCGTCTTTTATTAATATCTTAACCTGAGGAGAGTTGCCTTCTAGCCTAGGTTATGATAGCATTGGGAAACAAACAGAGAGCAAGGGATGGTGAAATCTACTGATACCTGCAAGTCAAATTAAGACACTAATTCCAGGTCTGTTTTGTGTCAGATCAAATGATGAGTTAGCATTTATTTAGCATGCATTACAAATTCTATAAAATTCCTTGTTTTATGGATTTATTAACATGTAGGAAGTCTAAAATAATTTCTCTATTTTATTTCCTAGCTATACTGATCAAACCAAGTCAAATTAATTAGTACCTGGATGAGAATTTGGCAGATGCAGTAAAAGATGTATATTGTATTGAATTCTAGGAAATTCCAAGCGCATAATTATCATGCGGTTTCTTAAGGATCTAATCTCAGAATTCTACCCTCAAAAAGGGAGAGAGAAAGACAGAGAGATAGAGGAGAGAGAGAGAGACAGAGAGACAGGGAGAGAGAGAGAAAGTATGTCTGTAGGGGCAGTGGGGTTGGGAGGCAACAAATGATTATGAATAATATGCTGTAATTGTTTTCCTTAAAAATCAGCTTGCATATGACACTTCTTATAAATCTTATGAGCAAGAGACTTACTAATGAAGTTATTCTAAACTTTAGTGTCTGAATTTCAATGATATTCATCTACTCATAGTGCCAGTAAAAGTAGTTTATGAACCCAGGATTTCATGCTGATTCACACATCTCTTTATCCCTTACTACCACACTTCTACCATTAAGTAGGGTAACTAAGGATAAAGATACTTTCAATAGTAGCTATTCACATTTCCACATACCTTCACATCCTGACAAAACTTTTAGGAACAATGGCAGTTGATAACAATCATTGAACATTGATTCTTTGTCCTGATATTTTCAGCCGACTCCACATTCCCCAATGAAACTATTCAGTTATCTCCCTTGATATAACCTCCTGTTTCAAGATATATTCTCAGCACCCTCTATTTCTTACCATCTTTACTGAATTTCGAAACATTATTCCAGCCATGCTACTTATTAAAACAAAACAAAACAAACAAAAACTTCCTGCTTATCCTTTAAGCAATTGATCTTGATTATTTTCCTTTAAATTTTTCCATAAAACTGATTCCACAAGTTACCCATTTCTTTCTGGTTCATAATTGAAGAAAAACAAAGACTTTTTATATTCAATTTTTTAAAATAATAAATGAAAAATTTAAAATAGAAGTTATAGAACTTGGGCTTAAATTATATTAAATGGAAATGCTGATCAATTCAAGCTTATTTTTGTAGTCCAGCTGCACAATTAGTTCATTAAAATATATATTGATATCAATATTTTCTAACCATTTGAGAGAATAAAAGACAAATAATAATATTGCTGCTGCCCAAACCTATAATCTAGATAGTATAAACAACTAATGCCAAGACATATGAACAGTTGTAAACTGTTAAAGGTATGAAGGTAAAAAAGATATGATGAAATCAGAAATGTACGGGTCTTGAGAAATTCGATAGTCAAAATTTTTACATCAATTATGCACAACTGCTGCTAAAATTGTGAGTTATTCTATATTAGCCAAATAGATGACTTCAGTTTTCTTTTGGGCTCTCTTCTCAGGACTACATAGCCATAATCCTTTTTTCAGCTTTCAGGAGGAAATTAGCACATCCGTTAAATTTTTAATCCAAGAGCTTGTTTTCCTAATTTCTAAAAATATAAAACATTAAGTCCATGTTTTTATAGAAATCAGAAATTATCTTTGAGCAGCTGCAATTTTTATGCTGCATATTTCAAATTTGTTTTAAGGTGGTATAAAATTAACAGATGCTCTTATTTCTCAGCATCCCAGTAAAGGAAAGGAGAATAAGTGGTATTTTTGGAGTAGCCATTTCTCCTGACTGTATGTATTATAAGACCATTCACTTATATTAAAAGAACTATCTAAAATTATCTTGACTTCAAAATTTGTCATATTCTTTGTTCATATATATTGGCTTCTTTTTATTTTTAAGAGGATGAATAAAGTCTTATTTCCATAGCAAATGAAAGAGTGTCAGAAAAGAAAGGGCTGCAGTTGATTCATTTTCTTTAGAAGTAGATGGGAAAAAAAGTACATGAATTTACTGGGTATATATCCAAAAGACTATAAATCGTTCTACTATAAGGACACATGCACACGAATGTTCACTGCAGCACAGTTTACAATAGCAAAGACCTGGAACCAACCCAAATGCCCATCGATGATAGACTGGACAGGGAAAATGTGGCACATATACACCATGGAATATTATGCAGCCATCAAAAACGATGAGTTCGTGTCCTTTGTAGGGACATGGATGAACCTGGAAACCATCATTCTCAGCAAACTGACACAAGAACAGAAAATCAAACACCGCATGTTCTCACTCATAGGCGGGTGTTGAACAATGGGAACACATGGACACAGGGAGGGGGAGTATCACACACTGGGGTCTGTCGGGGAAAAAGGGGAGGGATAGTGGGGGGTGGGGAGTTGGGGAGGGATAGCATGGGGGAGAAAGGCCAGATATAGGTGATGGGGAGGAAGGCAGCAAATCACACTGCCATGTGTGTACCTATGCAACAATCTTCCATGTTCTTCACATGTACCCCCAAACCTAAAATGCAATAAAAAAAAAAAAGTACATGAATTTATATGGGCAGGAGTGGTTTGATGGGGAAGTAATAATTCTTAGTTATCTATCATATTCCGGGTATTATTGGTAGATATGTCTGTTGTTTAATCTACACTGTGATCTTTTAAACAGTATTTATAAGTGACTAATTTTTAGCTGATACTGCCATCCCGACACAGCAGGTAGCTGCTTATTCATGCAAGAACCTGATATAGTTTTATTGCCACACTTTGGAAACTCTTATTTCTCTTTCACTGTAAAGGTCTTCAATGTACAAGTTACTGAAGATAGATTGTTCTCATATTGTTTCTTAGTAGATCCAGCTCTTGTAGTTGACTAAAATTTGGGCCAAATTTTTCTTTTCCAATTATGCCAATAGTTGTTCTCAGACTATAACTTATGGTGATATCAATGTATATACCAATACTAGTACAACATCAGTACCAATATGAACACTAACATAACTAATATTGATATACCATTACAAACATGAATACCAATACTGACATCAGTAACGATACCATTACCAATGCCAACAGAAGCATCAATAAAATTAAAGTATCAATATCTGTATTTTATGTCAAGAACAAACCTAGCTCATTTTATCTGCATTAAATTATCACAATAAACATGTAATGCCATTACTATCAGCATCTATTACAAGATGAAACTGATGCTCAAAGACACCAAACAACTCATTCAATGTCTTACAGTGAAGTGGCAGAATCAGAACTGGTTTTCAAATCTGTCTGATTGCAACATATATAGCGCACTGCAATCTTTTTGATACCATTTCTGAATATTTTAAGAACAGTCTAGTCTCTATTCTTTTCCCCATGTAGGCTTTCTTCTTAAAATTAAACAGATGTAGCCTCCTTTTAGCTCCCAGAAAGAGATTAAGATATTCATTCAATTTAATTTGAATTTTCCACTCAAATTACAAAAATATTCATTGCTGATTGATTTTTTAACAATATGTGTTAATTGCTCATCTAGTACTTCATTAGGCTTTCAGTGGGCCTGGTTCTTCAGCCATGGTGGAAATATTTATTAAAATATTTTTGAAGCAACACATATTTATATTCTTTGCACTTGAACTTTAGGTCACAGGTGCCTTTTTGCTAATCTGCTAAAACCTAGCTATTAGTCTGAGAACCCTCCCATTAGAGTCATGACCCTAGTCACCACCGGTGATTCAAGCATCACACTTTTTCCTGCTAGACAAACTTGTGTTCAAATTATTTAGTATAGTCAAAGAAGTCACTTTTGTCTCACAGTAATCTCATACATTCTAAGCTTTTCAGTGTTCAAATCACCACTTTGAAAGACATATTCATGTCCTCTTCTTTACCTTTACCTGAAGGCAGCAAACCAGAGTAGTGGTGCATAGACCCATTTCCTTCATTTATCTTGTGTAACCTCTTATAGCATAACAGAGGAGGAAAACAACTGCAATTTTCAGGTATATGGACAGATGTTGATAAGAGCAAATCAAGATTGAGTCCTCAGACTTTATCTCCAAGCAATCTTGAATAGTCCTTTACTCAAATGTGATTAGTTTCAAATACAGTCTCAGAGCCCATTGTCAACTGCTAAAAATAATTTCCTCTCCCTGTTTCCAATTGACAATTGAGTATAGTCTGTGTTTTCAGTTATTTCATGGCTTGCCAAACCCAGATTTTTTTCTGGCTTTGCTTTATTTTTTTTCCTAACTGGTATCTTATTTGCTCTGCATTTACAACTCCTCAAGGAGTTGTTTGTCCTATCTTCAATTTTTTTTAAAAAAAAACTCTCATTTGCTGCTCAAATTTCTCAAAAAGTCATATGTTTTCTCTTTTTGAGAAAGTCATTATTATATTCTACTTTACTTTTTTTTTTTTCCATAGTACTTCTCATTTGGAAACTACTAGATAATCCAGTCATTTTCATACTTCTTATTTAATATCTATCTCCTCCCATTAGATGTAAGTTTATAGAAGCAAAGATCTTGGTTTTATTTCCACAGATATTTTACTTGCCAATCTCTAGAATAGTGACTGATACAAATTGGTACTCAATCAATATTTGATGAGTGAATGGATGGCTTAGTATCTCATCCATTTTCTTCTATTTATGAAAACTTTAAAAATCATGTTTGATGATATGTAAACAATTTAATCTACTTTTCTCTACTTTCTCAAACATTTGAATGTATTTAAAGATAAATAAAAAATTTGTGTGGTCATGATTACAAGCAAAATATTGAGTCTAGGATAAAAAATTTGTGTAGAGTGTGACAGTTAATAAAAAGTTCATCTCATTGTGATGATAGCTGTGTTTGGCAAGACTAAAAGTAAAATTCTATGAACAGGTTCTATATAGGGAAAACAACAAAAGTAAATGTGGAGAACTAGAGAAATGTGAAGAAGCAGAAATTAGTATGGCATTCAGGAAGGCAGCAAGGAGACAGGATTGAAGGACAGAGTAGAGACAATATTAATTAGCCAGGGAGGATCCAGAATGTATGGCTGTGGGCTCTGACCAAAACATTTTGATCTTAGAATAAAAAGAAATAAGCAAATAAGCTTTTGATTAGGGAATAGAATGATAAAGATGTTAAGAAAAGATTAAGATCTTATTATCACTTGCTTCCTATAATTTGATATATATGGTATGCTAACAGAAAATGCAGTTAATAATTTTTAGTAACCACTTCATGCCAGTCTGTGTCCTGTATGCTTTAAATACTTCACTTACCTAAAAAGTAGTCATGCAATAGAATGACTTTTCTGTGCAATGCACATTAGCCTCCCACTCTTACAGGCAGAATTAGAATTCATTTCATAACCTATTACATTTATAGATATGGTCTGTTGAGTTCTCCAATATATTTCAATGTTTTATGAAATTGAGACAACTACACTGATAATATTAATTTACATCTGTTTGTTTTCTTTATACCAAGCATATTTCCTGCTAGAGGGTTCCATATCTGACCATATTTTGAGGGCATTTAATATGTGTTTTCTGAGTAAATCATTGGGTTTATGTTACTGCAAGAATATATTTATATGTATGCATATATGCATATAAACATAATAAAGAGATATAGCTCACCAGTATATTACACATTTAAAAGTTTTCAAGAGTATAGAGTTACATTGAATTAGTATAGATCTGCAAATTTTCTAATGTAATAATTCATATATCCATTTTAGGCAGTTAATAGATGCTTAATTGGATAATGTTAGTATGTTACAGTACTTTCTGCATAAGGAGAATTTAATAATGAAAGTCATTAAGAGAGTAGAATTACACTGTGATCAGTTCATCATTAAGGTGATTGGTTCTCCTCTTCCAAGCATTTCCTATGCTCTTTAATGTATTTGGGGGGAATTCTTAGGCCTAGCAACTGAATGTCCCACCATAATTTTTGGCTCTTTTTTTAAGAAAGTTAATATAACTTTGGCCTCTGTTTGAATTTTTATTCAGAAAATAGGTATATATTTTTCTCTGTGTCCTCTAAAAGCAGTACGAGGAATGTGAGTTAGATATAATGAAAACCTTCTTGACAGTGTTAGCTGTTAAACATTGGAATAAGTTATAACAAGGGAAGGTTAGAGGGCTTTAAAAATGAGATGAATCATCATCTTAATAACATAGCATAAAAGCAACATAGGAAATGTCATTCAAGATCAGAGCAGTGGTCTATTGAGCTGCTACTTTTTCTGTAACATAAATATCTAGAATGTAGTAGTTTCCTTCCCCAACAGTCACCTTAAAATAATGTAACTCAACTATTCTTAGTTTCACTTTAAAATGTTCCTGAGAAGTGAATATAATCTACCTTAAGCCTGTTTATCTTTTTACACAGTACAATCTCTTTTTGGATATCAGAGAATAATTTTCTTTACAATTTTCACACCAAAGCCATTCAGACTCTTTGGGAAAGTCCATCATTAGTGAATTAATACATTCATTCATACACCTGATAAATATCATTGGAAATATCATCAGAATTACACTATTGAAGAAGCTGAGTTAGGCATTATATGAACTCAACATAAATGATGTATTTTAATCTGATCTCTATAGGTATCAGTTAAGAATTGCATTCAGAGCAAGATGGCAGAATAGGAGCTGTTAAGTTTCACTCTTCCCCCCCAAGTGGAAATTAAACTAGCAACTATCCACAAGCAAAAATACTATCATGAATATCCCAGAACTTGGGAATAAGACTGAGACACCTCTTTGGACCACATAACTGAAAAAAGCTATTATTTAATGGTAAGAACAGTTCTTTAACCATGCTGCCCCTCCCAAAGCTGGCACAGCACCACACATGAAGAATTCCCCTAGATCTATGATTTCTATGGTGAAAAAGGTGAGTTGGAGGTAGACATTCAGCTTCCCTACTGTTCTGGGGCTCTACTGGAGGATCATTTCCATCTTGTACCATGGGAAACACTGGTAGTACTGGCAGGGCTACATTACCTGAGGTCAGTTAGAAACAAAGAATGGGGCTGGAGCTCATATCAACCAGCATGTAGATCTTGGTGGTTGCTCTTCATTCTGGCCAATATAAGCACTACACCAGAGAGACTAGCCAACAGTGCCATGCTGCAGGAAATACAGTCCATGGGACTTCCAAGCCCAAATCTCTAGCCAGCTTCCCCCACACAGCCTGGGTGCTTTCATAGTTTTCCTAGTTAAGAAGCAACTGCAGCTCAAATATTACCTGTGGATAGAATATCAGGCCCTGACCATCCAGTCACTGCAGGCAAGAGGTGATCCAACTAAGCTCTGTTTTGTTTTTTGTTTGTTTGTTTGGTTGGTTGGTTTTTGGGTTTTTTTTTTCTTTTCTTTCTTTTTTTTTTTGGTTAAATATTCTCCATGCTTAAAGGCAATTGCAGGTCAGTTATTACTAGTGGATAGAGTGTCTTGTCCTGCCCAAACTTGGTTGCTGAGTGGTGACTTCACCAAACTTTGGTGCTCTGCTTAAGCATATGCCAGGCTTGGAAAGAAACTCAAGTTCATGCATACCTGTACCACATAGCCTCTGCTCTGCCCATCCTGTGTGGTTGAACAGCAACCCAAGACACTTCACTTTGCCTGTCTATAGCTGCTACTAGCTGAATCATCTGCAATCATAGGCTAGACAAAATAATAAAGGCCTATAACCACCAAAAAGTACCTGAATAGCTTGGAAAATTTACCTGTCTTACCAAGTGCACAGGTATCAATGTAAGTTTCCATGATTATTAAAAATCAGGGAAATATAACACCACCAAAGGAGTTCCAATAATGGAGCTCTAATCATAGAATCAGAATAAATGGAGATCTCGGAAATGACTGAAAAATTAATTCTGAATAACGCTCTTAAAGAGTTTTAGAGAAAACCAAGAAAATGCAGAGAGAAAATTACATAAACAATTTATGAACAAAATGAAAAGTCTTACCAAAAAATAATCAGTAGAATTTATAATGATAAAGACTATAATAACTGATTTGAAAAACTCAATAGAAAGCTTTAATAGCAGAGTTGATTAAACAGAATCAATGAGCCTGAAAATAGAACATTTTAAATTATGTAATTATATGAGCAAAAATAAAACAAAATGAAAAAGAAAGAAGTCCTACAGAAATTATGAGACATCATGAAGTGAACTAACTTTGCATAACAGGAATTTTTGAAAGGGAAGAGAGAGAAAAAGGACTAGCATGTATAGTCAAAGGAAAAATGGCTGAAAATTTTTCCAAATTTTGGGAAAGATGACAATACCCATGTACAAGAAGCTCAGAGTTTGCCAATCCAACCACAAAAGGGGTTCATCAAGAGGCAGCATAATCAAATAATTCAAAAATCACAGACAAAAGAATACCAAAAGCACCAAGAAATTTTTTAAAAAGTCACATTCAAGGGTGCCCCAATACAATTTCAGTAGATTTATCAGTAGAAATTCTGCATGCCAGAGGATAGGGGGATGATATATTCAAAGTGCTAAAGTAAAAAACAAAAATAATGCCAACAAAGAATATTTTACCTGTCAATGCGGTCATTCAGAAGTGAAGAGTAAATAAAAACTTCCCCAGACAAACAAAAGCTAAGTGAGTTTGTCATCACTAGGGCTAGCTTTATAAGAATTGTTACAGGAAGGTCTTTAAGATAACAAAAGACTGCTAATTAATAACAAAAAATGAACGTAAAAAAACAACTTCTTATGGTTTAAGTAATACACAGTCATAGAAATATCCAGTATTTTAGAGTGTTGCAAAGCAATTTTATCCATACAAGGATTAAAAGACAAACTATTAAAAATAAAAACATTTACAGTACACTGTAAGGGATACAAGTTAAAAAGAAAGGCAAATGTAAAATTTGACATGAAAATTATAAAAGATGGGGGTTAGAGAATGAAAGTGCAGAGGTTTTGTACATGATTAAAGGCATGTTGTCATCAGCTTAAAGTAGCCTATTATTAAGAATAAGATATTTTATGTAAGCCTCATAATGACCACAAAGCAAAAACATAGTAGTTGCACAAAACATAAAAAGAATGGATTCAAAGCACTCCACCACATAGAACCATCAGACTAAAAGGGAAAACAGCAAAAAAAAGTGGAAAGGACCTACAAAACAATGAAAAAATAAATTACAACATGGCAGTAGCAAGTCCTTACCTATCAGTAATTACCTTGGTGTAAAAGATTATATTCTCCAGTAAAAAGGCATAGAATATCTGAATGGATAACAAAACATGATACAATCATATGCAGCATACAAGAAACTCATTTTATAAGTAAGGACACAGATAGACTGAAAATGGAAGTATAGTAAAAAATATCCCATGCAAATAGAAACTGAAAGAAAGCAGGGGAAGCTGTGTATATATCAGACAAAATATAATACCTATATCAGTCACAAACTATGAAAAGAGACAAAGAAGGTCATTACATAATCAAAAAAGTGTTAATCACTAAAAAGATATAATAATTGTAAAAATGAGGGAACTTCAAAAAGTTCATGGAAAATTGGAATCAAAGATAAAAATAGAACATATAAACAAAATTTCTCAACACAACTTCATCAACTTCAAAATACTTTTGTGAGCAATGATAGTAGCCATTTAATTTATCCCTGTAGAACTGAGGGTCCTGGAAATTTAACCTAGTTAATGTAGTCCTTTCTTATATTATTAACTGAAGAAAAATTGGTGCCCTTTAAATATTATTTAAGATTAGGGAACAAACACAAGTCAGAAGTTGTGAAATCAAGACTGTGGGAAAAATGCGTGATTATTTCCCACTGAAACTCTTGCAAAATTGTCCTTGTTTAAAGAGAAGAATGAGCAGGAGCATTGTCATGGCGGAGAGGACTCTGTAAAAGCTTTCTTGGTCATTATTTGTTTTTCTTTTTTAAAATTTCTTTTAAATATCATTTAAATTTTAGAAGAGTTTTAGATTTACAGAAATTTTGAGAATATAGTACACAGAATTCTCATATACCCTACATTCAGTGTCTTCTATTAATAACATCTTACATTAGTATGGAACATTTTTCATAGTCAATGAGCCAATAACAATGCACTATTATTAACTGAAGCCCATAGTTTGTTCAGATTTTTCTAGTTTTCACCTAATGTCCTTTTTCTATTCCAGGATCCTATCCAGGATACCATATTACCCTAATATGGTAAAATTCATGGATTGGGAGAAAATATTTGAAAATAATACATCTGATAAGAGGCTAATATCCAAAATACATAAGGAATTTAAAACAACTGAGCAGTAAGAAAATAAATAACTTCATCAACTAATGAACAATGTACCTAAATAGACACTTCTCATAATAAGACATACAAATAGCCAATAAATACATTTAGAAAAATGGTCCCTATTGATCATCATGAAAATGTAAATTAAAACCAGGAAGAGTTGACTCCTCACATCTGTTAGAATAGCTATTGTAAAAATGATGAAAGATAGCAACTGTTGGCAAGGGTGTGGAGAAAAGGGAGCCCTGTGCATAGTTAGTGGGAATGTAAGTTAGTATAGTTATTATGAAAAAAATGTATGGAGATTTCTATAAAAACTAAAAATAGAACCATATTATTTAGCAGTCTCCCTTCTGGGTATATATCCCAAATAACTGAAACCAAAAATTGAAGAGATAACTGCACTCCCTTGTTTATTACAGTCTTATTCACAATGGCCAAGATATGCTATCAACTCAAGTGTGTATCAGTGGGTGAATGGATAGAAAAAATGTGGTATATATACACAATAAAATGCTATTTAATTTTGAAAAATGGGAAAGTCCTGAACATGGATGAATATGAAAGAAATTATGCAAAGTGAAGCAAGACAGGCACAGAAAGACAAATACTGTATGATCTCACTTACATGTGAAATCTAATAAAGTTGAACTCATAGAAGTAGAGAGTACATGATGGTTACCACAGACAGGAAGAATTGGTTTTAAGATTTGTTGCACAGCAGGGTGGCTATAGTCGATAGTAATGTGTTGTATATTTCAAAATAACTAAGAGTATTTTGAAATGTCTCATCGTAAAAAATGATAGGTAAGAGAGGTGATAGACATGTTAATTAGCTTGATTTAATAAATTTACATGTATATTCATATATATATATAAACATCATATTGTATCTCCAAATGTATATAATTATGATCTGTCAATTAAAAATTATATGAATAATACATTTTAAAATTAAGTAATCACAGCTATAATAGGATTTTAATTCTGCCATTCTGTTGTGGCAACAATTTCAGATTTTATTTTCTTTTTGAGACAGGGTCTCAACATGACATCCAGGCTGGAGTGTAGTGGCATTATCTCAGCTCACTGCAACTTCTGCCTCCTGGGCTCAAGTGATCCTCCCACCGCAGCCTCCTGAATAGCTGCGACTACAGGTGGGCACCACTACGCCCAGCTAATTTTTCTTTATTTTTCATAGAGATGGGGTTTTGCCATGTTACCCAGACTGGTCTTGACCTCTTGGGCTCAAGAAATCCATTTGCTTTGGCCTCTTAAAGTGCTGGGATTACAGTCACGAGCCACCGTGACTGGCTTGAGATTCTTTTTAAATAAAAAATTATTATGACATTAAGAAAAACAATTACGGTCAGCTCTGAGAACAAGGTCCCACAAACTATTAGCTTAACAAAACGGAATAGTTTTTCAAAAGAATATATAAAAGCATGCTGTGAAGTCTGGGAGTAGGCCCTCCATCAGTGGTACAGCATGCCCATGGTATCATCAGGACTCAGGATCCTTCTATTCTTACACTTAGCCTTTTTAAGGGTATACTTATTGTCTGTTAGTTACAAGAGAGCAGCTGAAGCTACACTCTTCACAACTATATTCGAGGAAGGAGGAAGGGAAATGGCAAAGGACAAAAATTGCCTGCCAGATGTCAGCCTCCTTTTAAAGAGCTTTTGCCTAGAGCCTACTCAATAAATTTGGCCAGAACATAATCACATGGTGTCTTAGTCTGTTTGTGTTGCTATAAATGAATACCTAAGGCTGGGTAATTTATAAAGAAAAGAGGTTTATTTGGCTCATAGTTTTTCAGACTGTACACGAATCACACCACCAGCATCTGGTGAGGGCCTGAAGCTTCTTCCACTTGAAGCAGAAAGAGAAGGGGAGCTGGCGTGTGCAGAAATCACATGGGTATAAAGGAGGAGACAAGAGAGAGAGAAAGGGGAGTGAGGTTCAGGCTCTTTTTAACAGTAAGTTCTCGTGGGAACTAACAGAACAAGAACTTACAAGTTACTTCAAGGACAGCATCAAGCCATTCATGAAGGATCTGTTCCCATGACACAACCACCTCCCACCAGACCTCAACCCCAACATTGGGGATCAGATTTCAACATGAGATTTGAGGGGACAAATATTCAAACTATATCACATAACCACCACTACTGCAAGGTGGCAGCTAAGAAATATTAACTTGGGAGTATTTCCACTGCAAATAAATTTGGAACCCAATTAATAAGGATGTGAGCAAGAACAGATATTAGCTAAGCAATGAAAGGTCCATACCACGTCCTCTACATATGTACTCCATGTTCTTTGCACTGAACTATCCCACCATTGGTACACTATTATGTTCATATTTCCTTGACTTTGCTTCTTTTTTGCTATTTTCTGTGACTAAAATGTGCCTGTCCTGTTCACTACCAGTTGAAATCATAACTGTTTTTAGAGGTACATCTCAGCACCTACTCTATAAAACATTTTTCATCTTCTTCCTCAAAATTCATTATTCTCTTTTCTGTTCTCCTAAAGATTTTCTTCTTATCATACAGTGCTTATCTAGAGTAATGTAAATTACATGAGTTTCACATATTGTCTTTCTCCAGGATGTTTTTAACTATCAGAGATCAGGAACTTATTCTATTTATTTTTGTGTCCCATATCAGTGCCTTGTATATAATAGTTATTTAATGTATTTTTGGAATTAAACATATAGGGTTCACTGTAAAGAAATTTAATGTTTGGTAGGAGAGACAACTTGCTTTTATAAATAACATAATAAAGAATGAATTTCGGAAGAGCCAGGCAGGGCCCGCAGGAAGTGCAGTGGGAGTTATCTCTGTGAAATTTGTCAGAGGCGGACATGAAGTATGTATACTCCCTGTTTCCTTGGTCATTTTGGTGTCACATTTGTCATTGATATGGCAGCCCTAACTCTAGATCTTTGTTTCCTCAGCTATTCTTTCTCTGCATAGTCTTTAATCTCTGTCAGTTTCTGACTTATTTGTTCTTAAGTATGTACTCAGCTCTCATACAGTAAAATAAAACATTTTTTCTTTTGACATTAATTTGCTTTTTAGTTTCATGTGTGTGTTTTTTTTTTAATCTTATGCTTACCAACTGTTCTGCTTATTTTCTGTTTCCTCTGCAGATCAAGTCTTCAATCTTCTCCACTATAAATGGATTACACCAATGGGTTTGCAAGGCTTCAGGTATAACTTAGGTTTGCCCAGAAGGAGATTACAAGGAACACAGAAATTGAAGTGAATATTGATTTCCTCAATCTTGGAAGTCAATTTAGGTTACTGTGTCTTTTGACTACAGTTCACTGCTTCTTTCAAGACAACCTGGTGTTCTGAGATCCATTCAGGCTTCTTTACTGTTCTCTCAGCCGTTAGCCTTTTGGAGTGATAAGAGTTTAGTTGTGGTTCCTCAAGTTGTAATTATTCTTTCTGTAAATAAACCCTTTTAAATCCTTATGGAATCCTACTGTGTACATTTTTAACAACATGAATTTCTTTCTTAACTCTATACAACCTGGATTGCCTCTTTTTCTCTTTCCTGTATAATGATGACGTAGATAGAACTCTGAAACTCTATTCCAACCCAAATACTCTTCTTTCAGAAAAATGGTGCTTGTTAGGAGGACATCTGTGAGTTGGTCAACGAAAGCTTTGGACTAGAAACAGGCTATAAGCCTATTATGGCACAATATCAGTGAAAGATTAAGACTATTTTTTGTATTTATAAAGGAAAGTGATGCAAAATGGTCAAGTAATTTGAAACAATCTAATGCTTCCATACTACAGGTTGTAGTTGGATGCCAAGAATTTCTCTATATTCTAAGAGCATATACCTTAAAAATCCACACTTGGCTATACCATAGCTTATCGATGGAGAATTTAGTTACTTTAGTAAAATACATATCATTTAACCTCATTAACTATGAGGCAATTTTTACCCTAGAAACCTGACAAGATATAAAATTGTAGGTAAATTTTATATACTATCTGAAAAATGGAAAATAGTTAAAAATCATAGATAACATTGCATAAATGAGTTTCACAAGTTTTAATTCTATTATGTATAATTCTATTAAATTTTCTTAAACAAAATAAAAAACTAATTATAAAAATGAAAAGCATAAAATATCAACTCATAATATTATTTGATGATATTGATATAACTAAATTAACTAGATAACTTAAATTTTAAGACATTTAGCTGAATTATTCTATATCTCTAATTGGATTTTTTTAGAAGAGTAAAAATAATATGAAAGTAAATTAGAATCTTGTGCTGACTGTTTTCACTGCTATATACGATCAATGGAAAACTGGTAGGAGACAAGTAAAATAAAGATTAATTTTTTAAGATCCTCCTTCTATAGTGCTAAGTAGATGATAGTTCTAGACTAACTGACCACAATTTGCCTTTAGCTACCTTGACCTGGTGGCATTGCTCTTGTTCTCTCCATTGAGAACACATGAGTAATATACCTTGGGAACAATATCTGGAAAGATATACACTGAATGTCAATAGCAGTTACCCTCGGGTGGTAGAATTTTAAACGGTTCTATTATTTCTCTTTTGGTTCATTTGTATTTCTGATTTTTATCTATGATGTATATATGTTTCATGTAAAATTAAAAAGACATAGTCAAAAATCTCAGAATGGTCATTTTAAGAATTTCTTCTGATAATAATATATATGCAAAGAAGTCAGAATTAGACCTGAGCTGCCTCTATTAAAGTCAACATTTAAATTTCATGGATTTTAGAATTTACTTGAACTTAACTTGATTCAACTTAGAACACCCTGGTGAGCACCTATTAGGTGTCTTGTGTACCATGCTAGGCCCCGAACAAAGATGAAGAGATGCAGTTTCTATCCTGGAGGCAGCAATAGAGATATGATAAATTTTAACAAAGGTAAAAAAGAGAGAGATGGAGTAGGATGAACCCTACTCTACAGGTGTTCAATTAAACTACAGAAGATACCATTATTACTTTTTATTTTTCTTTTGGGAAGTGACTTTTACAGAATTTTAACAAAATCACAATATTGGCCTGAATTTTTAGGGATGAATAAAATCTTAGCATATAAAAAGAGCAGCATAGAAAGGATACATGAATTTGTAATGCAGGAAAAAACATACTCAGATAAAATCATATTTTAGTGCCCCTCAATTATGTGACTGACCACAATATAGAAGAGGAAATACTCTATGTTGCTTTAGCCAGCAGGATTGGGGTGTATCTCTCTTTTTAAAGTCACCTATTGTCGATTATGTCTGTGATTTATACCAATGCGTTGGTAAGATTCAAAACTTTCAAATACAATATTGCTATTGGAGAAATGAAGCATTTTATGAGTAACACTTTTTGACCTGGTTTTTAGGAATTATCTGCCATCAAAATACAGGTTGCTTTTACATATACATATAAATTAAATCAGGCTCACCTCAGTTTAATATGTGTCTTAAAAATGTGCATCTTTGGTCTTAGTTTTATGGCCAAAGTAACATGATGTCAATTGTCTGTAACATTATAGGTTGTGAATGGATGAGAAAAACTAGAAATTGTTATTGAGTAAAATCTGTGGAACAATTTATGTTGATAAATGTAGAGTCTCAGAGATTTTTCTCTTTCTGCTATTTTCATCAATGAACTTAATACAGAATACAATCAGAGTCAGAAACCGAACTGTAGAAATGAGAAAGTTTACAACAAGAAACCAACAACAGAACTTTGTATCTGCGTTATGACATTCACAAACAGATAAAAGTTTATATACTATCTTTAAGGCTGGAATTATGAATCCAAGTTTGAAATCAGAAATTTGGATAAGTATTTTGAGCTTCCATTTGTGATTCTTCAATCTGAAAAAAATAGAGTTTACATTAAAATAAGAAGAACCCATAAAGAGGAAACAAATCCCTTAGGAACATATGCAGGTTTAAAAGGAATTTATTCAATATGGTGTTTGTCCATTGCTACAAAGATTTCAGTCTATAAGAAATAAAAAACAAAATAATATAGCTCTTGGAAAAAGCAGTGCTTTCCTATAAATACCAATTATAAGCAAACATGTAATTTTTAAACTTGAATATGTTAGAATTCTAAGAGAAAGAGGGGTGACTGGCCCAGGTTGGAAACGGAGCAGGTCAAAATTCCCGTGCTGATCAGTAGTGGGATCGCGCCTATGAATAGCCACTGCACTCCAGCCTGGGCAACATAGCGAGACCCTGTCTCAAAAAAAAAAAAAAAAAAAAACAAAAAAACAAAAAAAAAAAACCAGAGAGAAAGCTGTGGTTTGAGTTTTCTGATTAATTGAAGACAGAATTAATGTTTTGCAAATTCCCTAAGCTATGATTAGAAAATACCTTAATAAGATGGGCAGGCATAAATACATTTGCCTTCAGTTGATTTTATTGAAGTGACTCAGATTAAATATTCTAACTTTCAAACATGCTTATATCTGTGAATTTAGGGAAGAAGCACTATGTGTGGTACTGTTCTAGGTATTTAAAAAAAACCAGGTAAAGGACAAACTATTAGATCATGAAGGACAGTGCCATAGTAGTAAAAGGCGTATAGTAGAGGGCATCAGAAATTAGACTGAATTCATTCCACAATTCTGCATGAGCTACTATTTATTTGTCATTATGCTGGGTGCTGGGAGCATCGTAGGAAACACTATAGAAAGGCAAAACAGAACAAACTACTTTGACAAAACCTATTGCTGAGGAAAGAGAGAGCATTACATGAAAAGGACTTAATTTGACAGTGAGAAGATAAAGGATATCTCTTGTACTCACTTCTATTTTATTAGTAAAATAGTAATTAAGATAACCAGAAGAGAATGTGGTAGAAGACGGTTGATCTGAAGAGAGAGAGAAAGTTATAAAATACTAACCTAGGAGAGGAGATTGTAGGATTGACTGGCATTACTAAAGACCTATTAAAGCTCTGTCACCATAAATTGACTTTGAGCATGCCTATATGTTTTTTTGTTTTGTTTTTGTTTTTGAGATGGAGTCTCACTCTGCTGCCCAGGCCGGAGTGCAGTGGTACGATCTCAGCTCACTGTAATCTCTGCCTCCTGGGTTCAAGCAATTCTCCTGCCTCAGCCTCCTAAGTAGCTGGGATTACAGGTGCCGGCCACCACATCCAGCTAATTTTTGTATTTTTAACAAAGACCTGGTTTCACCACGTTGGCCAGGCTGGTCTTGAAATCTTGACCTCAGGTAATCTGCCCGCCTTGGCCTCCCAAAGTGCTGGGATTATAGGCACGAGCCACCCTACCTGGCTGCTTGTATGTATTTCTTAAAGCAGAAGTGAAATATGAATTTAGATTGCTTGGGATTTTCGTCAGCAAATTTAATGGAGCAGATAAAGGAAAAGTGGGAGGGTCTATGCAGAAATAATTATAATTGTTCTCATGGAATCTAAGCCAGATAAGAAGGGGACTGAGGCAAAGATGGGGTTGCAGGAGAATGAGAATATGGTAGGATCGATAAATTGAAGGTTTTCATGGAGTTAAAGAATTATTGAATCAGGATACTAGTAAGAGTGAACTGAAAAGACATAAAGTTATAAATGGAGAGTTGGATACTTCGAATTCTAAGTATAGACAGAGTGCAATTATTAGGAATACCAAGCTCTAAAGCCTGATCATGATAATTGGTTGGCTGTGAAAGGAGACTAAAATCATTAGAAGTAAGGAGAATCAGAAAGCGAAACTAGGATTTTGCGAAGGTCAATTACAGAGAAATTGAATTAATTAGAAGGTATTTGCACTGGTCCAAGGCCAAAGTTTGAGAGAATATTCAAATAACCTTGCTCATTATTCTTTTCCTTAAAATTAAAGCACTTAAAACCATTCTAATATACTAGGTATTTAAATGTATTCATACATGGGCATATACTTAGGTGTGTATATGTGTATATTAGATGGTCTTTTTCTTATGCCAAGTCCAACATCAGCATGGTGACAAATGCAAAGAAAAAGAACTCTGACTCTGAAAACCTTCAAGATTGCAGAGACATTTAAATCCAGATTTTCTTGAAGAATATTATATAGAAGGAAGTATAGCACACAACCCTCATCAAAACTTAAAAGTTCTCTTAAATTACATTTTTGTCCATTCATTTTTTTTCCCCTTAACTGTTTTTCCTATCTATGCTAGTTCACTTCTCTTTCTTATTGATTAATATCTTTTGTTCTTTGGTCACCCTGACAAATCTATAAGCCAGATGGGTGTTCTGTTACTTCTGCCGTTTGTATCTTCACCCATGATGCAGTGTAAATCATGCATGTTTTTAAAAAGGCATGAGAGGGAAAAAAGTCAGACTTACATGTATTGAGTCTCCGCCATATGTGTTTATGTACATATAATGTGCATAAATATTTGTGTGCATAAGAATTTATTCAAGGACATGAGGTATAGTGACCTACCTCAAATGCTGAGAATCAGAAATGTGAGGAGAGTAAAGCTTTATTAGATGATTGATATTCAGGTAATACTGAGATTACTGTAAATAAATGAGAAATTGAGTTTGATACTTGCATGATGAAACATGAAACACATTTTCAATAATTTCAGTGATCCCTTAAATATCATTCAGAAATGTTAGCTGACCTAAATTTCCATTTGGCTAATGACTTTCTTTGCAAAGTATATGACAAACTGTCACTGCCACAACACAAGCAATACATCAATAAATTCCACCTTTTGTGAGTTTTTGTATATTTATACATAAACAATGAAAAATCTCTGAGTACAGTAGAAATGGACACAATCTCTTGTAGAACCAAGAGAGAATATTAATGTTTAAAGCATTCATGTATTTGAATATAATGTAAAAACACAGGGCTGTATACTTCTCTCAAGTAAAGAACATTTAACTGTATTCTAGAGTAAAAATTCTCATTCATCATTTCTGGGTATAAACAAAATAACCTTCAGAAGTCTATATGAAAGTTGTGTGTGTGTGTGTGTGTGTGTGTGTGTGTGTGTGTGTGTGTTTATATAAAGTACTTGTAAAGCTCAGAGGATTTCAGTAAGCCATATGTTACTTTGTAGTTTTTCCTAAACAGTGTTAAAACCCTAATAAATAATACTAAATGTTTCTCCCATACCTTCTTAGGTTTCTCAATGGGAAGTGATAAATAAGAAATAAGCAGAGAGGAGAAAAATACCTTGAAGTACATATGTCAATTTTTAACTTAAATGCTATGAACTTAAATTTTATTATATACCAGAATAGCAGTTAGTTTATAATTAGGTGCTCTGTTCATTGAATAAGCTCTTTTTAAATTGAGCTTTTATAAGTGGTTTGGTATTTTTATGAAAAATATAGTGCTGTATTGGTGAAGATCTATTGCTCTAAGTAGAAATTATGTGATTTCAAAGAAAAGAAGCAACACAAGTTAGCTCTTGAAAAAGGAAAGATACTTGGCAGGTGCATACCATATTACTCAGAAGTAAAAGCAGCTGAGTCTCCCTAGGGTCCAGAGTTAGACAGTTGCCATTTATTGCCATTCATTCATATTCTCTCTCTTTCTCTCCTGTCCCCCCTCCTCTGGGGCACACCTTCCTCTGCAACCCTATCTTGGGCTAAATACTGTCTTATTTCTGGTTCCCACTGCATATTTGCCACTTTTACTTTCTCTTTCTAGATAAACTCATTTAAATTTACTTACCAATATCCCAAATATGGCTGTGTTGGTGAGTCTTTTACACAGACTCTGGTTTAAGGACTAGCAATGCCAAAGTAGAAACTGAGTTGCAAATTCAGCCACTTTCGTTAGCTGAGCACCCCAGCACCAGTGAATTATAACAGAGAAAAGGGTACATAGACTTGGGTAAAGTGATGGGTCGCCATGGGGGCATACTCTCTTAGAGTGGGTGAAGTTCTGCATGAGGATTGACAGGTCTTCCTGCTTCATTCTGCTCCAGTAGGGAAGACCCAAGACCATGATACAGATGGTTAAAATTCCCATTTATTTACTATTTTAGAAAGGTAAAGAAGGTTCCTTATTCCATGCACCCTTCTACAGTTGCCTGTAGAAGTCCCTAGAATTTCCTATTCAGAAATCCATTTCTTCTTGGGGAAAACACAATTTCAAAAATCTTAGAGATAGGTTACATCTGATAAAAACTGTGAAAAAAATACATGTTTGTTTGAATGGACTCATTTATCTGCTTATAATAATTAATAATTACAAAGAACCTTAGACATAATCTAATCTTACTCTTTGTTCTGTAGGGGAGCAAAGTACCTTGCAGAGATTGAAGATCATATGTTTGGTTATTTTGTAAAAGTCAAGACTAAAATCAGGTTTTCTTGACTTCAAGACAAATGCTATTCCCACTATACCAAAATGTTTCCTTTTTAACAACTCCTTTTGATCAATGTACCAAGGAAATTGAAATTTTGTTGCATTGGAAGTATCTGTGTTATTTTTCTATTGTTGCTGTGACAAATTGCCACAAATCTGTTGTCTTACAGTTCTGAAAGTCAGATGTCTAATGCAGGTCTCATTGGGCTAAAATCAAGGTGTTGGCAGGTGGTGTTTCTTTCTGGAGGCATTAGGGGAAAATTAACTTACTGACTCTTCCAGCTTGTAAAGGCTGCCCAATAACTTTGCTTTAAAGCTGCCTTTCATCTCCAATCTCTGCTTCCACCCTCACATCTCCTTCTCATTTTCTTCCACTTTTTTTTTTTTTTTTTTTTGAAATGAACTCTCGCATTGTTGCTCAGGTTGGAGTGCAGTGGCGCGATCTCTGCTCACTGCAACCTCCACCTCCCAGGTTCAAGTGATTCTCCTGCCTCAGCCTCCCACCACCACACCTGACTAATTTTTTGTATTTTTAGTAGAGACAGGGTTTCACTCTGCTGACGAGGCTGGTCTCCAATGCCTGACCTCATGATCCACCCACATCAGCCTCCCAAAGTGCTGGGATTACAGGCATGAGCCACCTCACCTGGCTTTTCTTTCACTTTTAAAGACTATTATTACATTGAACCTATCTGGATAATCCAGAATAATTTCCCTATTTTAAGATCAGCTGATCAGTAGCCTTAAATCCACATGTAACATTAAATCTCCTTTGCTCTACAACCTAATATATTCACAGGTTTTTAGGATTAGAACATACAATCTTTGAAGTCTGTGCTTATCCTTCTCCTCTGCCTTCTGCAATTTGAACTCGTGTCTGGACTGGAGACCGTGATCAATTAGGAGGGTGATTTCAGGTGAGATTAACATTTAAATTAGCAAACCCTGGGGAGACAGAGTGCCTTCCATTGTGTATGGGGGTCTTATCCAATCAGCTGAAAGTCTGAATAGATCAAAAAGACTAACTTCCCCAAGCCGGATGAAATGTTTTCATCAAACTGCTTTGAGACTTAATCTGCACCATCAATTCTAGGTCTCCAGGCTGCCAGTCCTTAGGACTAGAAGTACATCATTGTTTCCCCTGCATCTCCAGCCTACTGGCACACACACAGCAGATTTTAAACTAGTCAGCCTCCATAAATGCATGAGCCAATTCTTTATAAATCTCTCTCTTTCTCTCTTTCTCTCTCACACACACACACACACACACACACACACACACACACGCACACAACACACACAGTCCTATTGATTCTATTTCTCTGAAGAACTCTGACTAATACAGGTGGTCTTCAGCATCCACAGCATAACCCCTTGGAATTTATCCTTACTTTATATCAATCTTCAAATAGCATTACCTCACTTTGAATCTTGCTACCCAGTATGGGTTTGCTTACAAGGCTTTAAACTTTATGTTCTTGTTCTCCAGCCATGGTCTGCATGTCTTTCTAGATCAGTCCTAACTGTGAGTCTACTTTTCATCTTCACCAGAGCATACAATCATTTAATAATATTTTTCACCCAATTTTACAGAGACCACTAACCCTCTTCTGTTTGTTCTTGAGCCATATCCAGCCAGCTCTCTTTGACTGGAAATTTCTATATTTTAATCTCTAATCTCTTGAAAAAAACTGATCTTAACCATTGCAATATTCAACTATAAATTATCCCCTAAACTGTATTTGGTTTAGTTCTTATCTTTATTACCTGAATGTGGTTATAGAAGATCAGATAATCTACCCTGTGCCGACTACCCATACTACTTACTTTATCTTATTGATTTATAGCATACTTTCCTGGTTGGAAGTTCCAAACTTCTCCTATCCATTCATTCCTCCAATCACAATGAATGCATAATTTACCTCATGTTCAAACTATTCCTCTAAGAAAATTGAGGCCAACCCATATGACCTCATAGCCTCGTATGTGCATTTGACATGAAAATGAATATGGCAACAGAATGAGATTCTTGCTTTACTAGACACATGCTAGACGTTTGCAAAAGTAGCATGTTGGCTTAAAGAGGGAATTGATTGTCTCTATAGGAGTGGCGCAGTGGTGGCTGCAGGGAGATTCAAAGGAGGTTTCTAAAAGGAGATTATTCTTGAACTGGGTCTGGGAGAGGAAAAGAAGCTCATAAGGGGAGAGGCTAGGTTGCTTAAAAGACAGTTTCGTTGGTCTCTGCCACACTTGCCATTCTGTTTTTTCTTTCAGCCTTCTAAATTTTCTCTATCATTTAAGCTAGACTCATATCTTTCTACTATACCTCCTCTAAATGTAGGCATTTCTCAAGACTCAATTTCAAGCCACCTATTCAGTTACATCTTTCAGAAAATTTACCTACTGTCAGAAGATAATTCCTCGTCCCATTCAGTGAGTCATCAAATCCTATTCTCACTACTTTTCACTACTAACATTTTCTTTTTTCAACCCAAGATATGAGGCTGGTATAATTGTATTCTGGAAAAATGGATAAGAATGTCAGTTGAGCTACTTGCCTTCATTCTCTAAATTTACTAGTTTATTCAAGATGAATCATTCTCACATACGATTTTTCACAATATACTCTCTTATTCCCACAAGGAAAGGTCCAAACCTTTTAGTCTGCTGTGCAAGACTCTCCATAATCTAGACCCAAAGCACCTTTACAAATGTGTGTCCACTAGTCTCTAAACAAATTATTTTAGCATGGCATACACCAGCCCTCCCACGTCAACCCTTTCTAACTTCTAGCCTTGATAGTTTCCTAGTCCCAATTAGCTTTATGCTGTAGTCATATTGAAATCATCTTGGTTTCTTGATATTTTCTCCTGTCTATCTTGGTGTGTACTTCTTTGCATGTGTCTCTTCTCAGACTTGTAAACTCATTGGGACAGGATATATGGATATATGCTTCATTCAGATTTGTATTTTCCCATCTTGACCCCTAGAAACAAAAAAGTTATTAAACATACTGATCAAATGAAATATTGTGTACAACTCCTTTAAAATCCTGCATTCAGTGGGATATCCTTTATATTCTTAAAAAAGACATTTAATAAAAATACATTTAAAACCTGATTCTCTCCAGTTATTTGTGGAAAAAATAGTCTCTATTTGTACCTGTGGAAACACAGAGAGATAATTGCTTTGGTGACTTCTCATAACCTAAAGCAACAAGATAGTGACATAGCTGAGAATAGAGTTTAGTTCTTTGACTTCCAATTCATGTTTCCTACAAAGCATAACTTACCTAGGAAAGAAATTCTATATGAATTAAACATCTTTTTTTGAATTGAAATTACTTTTCAACATCAACACCTTTACCACAGGGTATTCTGTGAACTGAAAAGAAAGGCTTTGTGCTGAAGCTATGTCTCGCTAACACTTCAGCTGACATATTAACTTCTTGTTGAAGAGCTATTTAATCTGAATAGAATCTGAGCAGTTACAGTGGTAGGAAGATTTTATTTGACCCTCATTTTTCTGTTGATGAAAGCTCCACTACCTTTAAGATCTAAAAAGGTAAGATATCTACCATTAAAAAAAAATTACAGTTATCTAAAAGATACATTCACGGGCAGGTAACAAATATATTGCATTAGGCTTCACACATTACCAGGCCACAGAAGAGGTAATGAGATGAAATCAGAGAATTGATGGGCTGTATATGTTGAAAATAATATTGACTACTAAATAAATGTATAATGAAACTTAAAATATATAAATACTTTTCTCTTACATGTTAAAGCTTATCTGGGAAAGAGCTTAAACTTCAATAAAGAATACAAGATTGAAAGAAAATGGTCAAGACTTCAGCTACAATTCAATGAATATGATAATGTTCTTGCTCATAAATGTGTTTAAAGTTGCAGCACTTTTTAAAATCATGTATAAAGCCATGTTTATTGAGTTTAAAATGACTCTAGCAATGTACCATTTGACCACTGAGAGGGGTGAGGGTCTTTGCTTTTCATCCCTGAAAGGATCTACAGTTTTTAAGGGTTGTGTTTCAGTGCACAGAAGAGCATGCTCTCATGTGTAAGTAAATAAACTGGCATCACATTCTTGGAACATATTGTCTTTATTCATCCTAGGGTAACCACATTTTGAATTGCTTTAAGTGAGTTATGATAATATCCTGAGCTCCGCTTTTGCATGTCAACAGATAACTAAGGGAAGATCTGGTTGAATTGTGAAGTTTAGGCTGAGTTATTGACATTGTCTGTTAACATGGATAAACATTTTAAAATTCCTATACTCATTTGAACTCTACAATTCATTCATAACAATGTATAGAGTGTCTGTGTTCTAGTCATTGTCCTAGAGTCCAGAGAGCTATAGATAAGATGCAGTGGGAAAGAAAACACATATATAAGTCATTATTAAGTAATAGAAAAGATGGATAGACACAAGTAACTTGAAACTCAAACACAAACAGAAAAACTCTATAGGAATTTTCAAGGTGAAGAATGTGAGGAAAGGCATTCCCATCATAGGAAACTTCATTTGAAGAGCCAGGAAGACAGAAAACAACATAATGTGGGTGGAGAGCTGTATTATTCTGTTCTTACACGGCTATAAAGAACTGCCCAGACTGGGTAATTTATAAAGGGAAGAGGTTTAATTGACTCACAATTCTGCATTGCTGGGTGGGCGGGGGAGAGGCTCAGGAAACATAATCGGGGAATAACGGAAAGCAAACATGTCCTTCTGAAGGAATGTATTCTCTTCCCACAGCCCCAAGGGGGTGTAGTTTTAAGGGCTAGAACTTGCTGGTGCCATGCCCCACTCCAATCTCTCTCCATCTGGGAGATTTAACGGTCTCCGTTTTAATTTTCGAGTGCGAGGGAAGAATCAAAAGTTAATCACTCCAGCGGAAGTTCTAAAGAACTCCTTTCATTGGCCAGGGGTCTTAGAGAAGGTTAGGGTTCCTCCCAGGTTAAATGTCCCCTCTTCCACACCCCTTTGGACTCCATGTTTGGATCCCATTCCACACTCTCTCGTGTGGAAGTTTTTCTTTCTTCTCTTGTTTCTAAATAAATAAACAAATAAATAACTTTTCTGCAACACTTCTTGGGGTACGGTATTTACTTTACTAGCTTACTGCACACCTGCCGTGGTCCCCTCTCATTCTTGAGAGAGCGAAAGACCAAGAACCTACAACATTCTCTCGGGGGAAAACCCGGTTATACTTCCTCACATGGCAACAGGAGAGAGAGGTGCTGAGCAAAGGGAAAAGCCCCTTATAAAACATCAGATCTCATGAGAACTTACTATCTTGAGAACAACATGGGGATAACTTACTATCCTAGAACATCATGGGGGACCCCATGATTCAATTATCTCCCAGTGGGTCCCTCCCATGACATGTAGAGATTATAGGAACTATATTTCAAGATGAGATCTGGGTGGAGAGACAGCCAAGCCATACGAAAAACTATAAGCAACTCATTGTTGTTAGATTATAAAATTCAAATAGAGAAGAGGAAATATATACCTGTAGAGACAGAAAGGGTCCAGGTCAAGTTATATTAGTTGTGTCATACAAGGCAGTTTGAACTTTATCCTGCAGTAAAGACCCACTGAAGAGTTTTAAGAGCTGCTTTGTGTTTTAAACAGAATACCTTGGCAGTCGTGTGTAGAATAGATTTGAGAGGATAAAATTACAATCCTGAAGAACAGGTAGTTAAGAGAGTATTGAAGCAATCAAAGAGAGGGGTGTTTTGAATATAAATGAAAACACTGATAGTAATGATGAAAGTATAGGAAAAAATTTTTATAAATATTTAGAAGACAAATTTACCAAAACTGTCTGTCAGGTAGAGACAGATGGAGGAATTAAGAATAATTATTCTTGGGTTTTTCTTTCGAGTGTTTATATATTTTGTGGCATTAACTTGATTAGAGAATAAGAGGATGACATGGAAGAGAAAGAAGGGGAAGGGAGGAAGGTAATGTTAACTGATTGTTGCATATTCAGGCAAAACTAGATCCTTTTACATTAGTTGGCTGATGATAAATGTAGCGACATAAGAAGGTGTTCAAATACAACGTGTATATTCTCAACTAAATTAGCTTATTATTTTTATTTTTACTTTGTAATACTGTAGCATTTTCTAAGAATACTTCTGTTTTTCAAATATTCTTTACGTAAGTATATGAAAAGAAATATTTGAAAATCATCCATTTATAGAAAAAAGCAAGAGCAGATCAGAATGCTTTTTGAGGTATTTCATCATTCTTTTCCAGGGTTAATATTTAAGAAAGAACTTTAAAAGTTTAGGAATGTCCATAAAACATTGCTAGATTCATTAATGAGTTAAGGACTTATCTGTCTTAATTACTTTAATCCAGGGAATTGCGGCTAAAATAGATAGCTCACACTATTCATCTGATTCATTCTTATTGAGATTAATGTTTTTGTTTCTTAGATTTGGTCATTATTTCATTACTAAGATACAGTGGGTAAAACTCAAACCAAACAAAATAAACAAGTCAGCTATCAAAAAATATTACTTCATAATTTAATGACCTCCCTTTCATCTCTAAGTGGCAATAACAATGTTTTACCTGACCATGAAAAAATGAAAGAGCTGTGTTCTAGCAACTGATCCTGGAACTATACACAGTTTATGCATTTTTTTGTTAAAATAAATTTTAAAATGCTAGAAATATTTTATCACATAATGAAAGATCTGAAAGATCTGATGACACAAAATTTCCAATAATACTAAAATGAATAACATACGTCTAGATTTCACACATTTCTATGCCTTTGAACACTAAACATTTCTTTATATACATTTACAACAGGTTCCTCTATAGGATTATACTTGCAATGCAAATGTTAGGAAGTCATTTATACCATGATTTGTTATACATGTGATGCCAGTGATTCATTTTCATTATGATATAGTTTATTTTAACTAAATGGAATTATCTATAGGGCTGATAAAAAGATAGCCCATAGGAACAAAGGCCTTTTTAACTTCCCGGTTACGACTTTTAAATCTTCCTAAATCATTACTGCTGCAGTGCATTAAATGATACCCAGGTGGCCTTGAAGAGTTGATGTGCTTCCCTAAGCACATGAAAGAGTATTAGATTATGACACTGGGGAAAATCTAGTATTTTATGTTTAGTCAACTAGAACAAAGGGTAGCCTACATATTTGTTTCTTATTTTGCTAACCATTCCTAGCATAATACTTAGCTCTCAAAGGAATGAGTGCAATTCAATGGAAATCATTACAATATTAATCTAGGACAACTTCAATACCCAGTAGGTAATTAGAGGCATGGTCAATTTACATATGCCTTTAAGACAGTTCAGTGAAAGGCAAGACTGGTTTCTGCTAACTTCTTGGTGTTCTCCAGGTTAGCAGCAGGTTGATATTTAAAATTTGGTCTAGAGACAGTTGTGATTATTTCCAGTTTTCTTTTCCAAGCAGGTCACAATTACTTTTTTGTCAGGCGTTTTTTGATGCAATTGTCCTCAACATTAATTTCAGAACAACTTTTAACATGTTACTCCATAAATGTTGGAGAGCAATTGAACTAAGACATTTTCCCCAGGAAATGAGAAATGATCATTTTAATACTACCATGAGAAGAAATAACTATTTAAGGGCATCCAGTGGCAAGCCCAGCAGCTCTATAAACCTACCACAAGAGTCAAGTTCATTTGAATGACTATCTTATGGGAAAATCTAGCAGAATCACTTTGAAGCATTTTTAACATAAGAAATAACATGTACTTGTTAATATCCTAGTCACCACAGGGCCATATTAAAAAGATTTGCTATAGTTGAGGGATTGTTCAAGGTTATGATATCACCCATCAGACATCAAAACATGAGGTGCACAAGACTCAGAAAAAGAAATTCAGAAACTTTCAGTTTTACATTTGGTAATGGGTCCCTGGGAGTACCTGGGTGTCCTTGACACTGTGCTATGGTTCGTTTCTGCTGCTCTAGGCATTTTGCTGAATACTGTTTTCATATCTTTACGGGCATGCAGTCATAAACAATACCAAGAAATGGTAAAATAAGTATATGAACTTATTTGGTCTTGTTTACAGTACAAATTCAGAAAGTGTGAAGCTCTTAGGATTGAATGAATGCTTACTGCTTTTTATGTTTTGAAATAATTGAATGTGTTTTTTTAAAAAATTAGAGTGGAATAAATTTAAAACAAAAACATTTTTTAGTCTATGACGAATGTTTAATTTTACTAGAAACTAAGTCATTAGGTTTGATGTATAGTGAGTGGTGGAATTCCAGTTTGTTATTTCTTCATAGCGATATACATATCTTCATCTTAATAAGAAAATGAATACAATTGAGTTTTGGAATTTTAACAACTTTAAAGCCAAAAATACATTATGATTCATAATCTAGGGTTTCATACGTAAATCTGTAGTAACTGCTTAGTACATACAAATATGCAGAAAAAGGACAATTTTCTTGTGATAGAATTATACTATGTTATCATTCATTAATGGTAGACAGCATAAAATATAAAAATATTATAAAATATTTAGATTCTTGGTAGACAGCATAAAATATAAAAACATTATACTTTATGTTGTCTACCAATAATGAATCAGGGTGTTTCATGTATATACAAATTGAAACAAGTGTCTTAAATAGGATTGTTAATGCCTTAAACGACAATGCCATTTGATTAACTCTGTGTCCCTGTGTCTGTCACATAGCAGGAGCTCTATAAATGCTTACCAAGTTAATGGATGAATTCCTAACTAGTGGCCTGAGGAATTTACAATTCATAAATGTAGTACACATTATCTCATTAGATGTACAAAGTGTGTTGGCACAATAATGTTTCATCATTCATTTGATGTAAAATCAGAATTTTGGAAGCTCTTTTGATTAATAAATTTGGTCATATTTTTGATTTATAATTTACATAACAAATAATTTTACAAGTCGTAATGACATGCATATCCCTGCATCATACAGCTCACCAGAGGTTTTGACAAGCACGCTATATTCCCACATAAACATAAGTAGGTCTTAAGTTATGTTTATGACTCATTTTCCCTAAAATGGGCATTATTTCCTGCTAATAAAAATAATTCCTCTGTAGGCTATGTACTTACCAGGGAATGCAAAAATGAAAAAAATATACTCTTAGATGGATTCAGGGTTTCTAAACTAACATCCCTGATATGAGAAATTATTAATAGAAACACAAGGTAAAATGAATTAAAAAGCATACATGATATAAACTGAAGTGTTATCATTCTTGACTTGTATTTATTCCTAGTTTAGTAAAAGAGTACATTACATCTATTATTTTGACAATTTAATTACTATTAAATTCCCCATGGGGTTTTGTTTTTCATAAAATATGGTCATTGTAATTCTCACATACCTAAATGCAGCCAGTTAAGGTGAGGATGATAGATTGCACAATTTTTAACATAAGTATAAATAACATTAACATGAAATTTAGAAAGAAGGCTAAGACAGAATCAACCTTAAACTTTCTCATGTCAACATCTGAATAGTCTCCATGACCTGTTTCATTTCTTGCCAAGGAAGTCTTAGAAAAGAGACTTCTAGTGTCTTTTTATAGTTTAATTTTTTTTGGCATATAATGCATTTATTATTATTATCATCAGTATCATTTATTTCCACTATCATCATTATTAGTTTTGACTAATAGCTTTAAGAACTTACAGGTCTCAGGAATTGTTCCATCAAAAACATAGCTTTATCATTCCTCCTCTGGCCTGATGGTGGTCTCATCTTCTAGAAAAAAATCCAGTGACTATAGATGATAATTTTTTTTGACTATAATCATTTTTTGACTGGGTTATGATACAGAAAAAAAGGTACAGTTAATGAAAAGAATATCAGAATGTATTTCTCACTACAGCACAGTATTTGTACTACATATTATACCTTTTCTCTACAAATTTAAAAATTACTTTCTTATATTTTAATCTAGCATCTTCATCAACATGATCAAACTTATAATTACATTGCAAAGATTTGAAAACTGACAAAACGCAATAAGTTACCCCAGGTGATTTAACCAGGTAGTTGCAAAGCCCTTGCTGTTATAAGAAACCTAAGATGGTCTGATGCCTACCGAGAAAATGCTTTATCACTTATTTCATCATTCTTCCAGGGCTTTTCCTAAAATATTTTCAGCAAATTAAATTTTAAATGCTTTCCATTAACATTAAATCTAGCTAGATCATGTTTTTCTATACACAATTGACAGGTATACCTCACATTTAAATAAAGAACAATACGTGTTTCCATATCCAATAATTTTGTTTGTTAACCTAGCACTTTATTATATTAACATACAATCACTATCACTATTTTATTTTAAATCAGCACTTTAGGTTGCTCTAAAGAATTGATGTTTCAAGATATTTTAATATAAGAAGGCTTGAAGCATCTGTGCTTCAAGATTTTATTTTGGGAAATCTCACTTTGACACATTTATGTCTTAATAACATAACCAGTAATCTTTAATTTTCTATAGTGATGCCGGGATACATCCCACTCCCCATAAGAGTTGGTATCTTGTGGTATGTTCTACATATTAAAAACCTGTCAGATTACCAAAAAAATGTTAAGTTAGAACATTAAGGGTGGGCAGATCATTACTTCTAATTTTTTCCCCTAAAAATTGTGTTTTGCCTACTAGGGGCCCAGGGGGGGGGGGGGGGCGCGGCGGGGGGGGGGGAGGGAGAGGGGGGGGGGGGGGGGGGGGGGGGGGGGGGGGGGTAAAAAAAAAAAAAATAAAATACTTTGCATACTTTTGAAACAATATATAATGAAAGTTGTGTTCAAGTTTCTATAATGAGAGATCCAGTGGTTCTCAAACATTTTAGCAGCAGTTTTTACTAAAAAAATTAATTAAACTTATAAAGTAGGGATGAAATGTAGTTTTAATAGCATTCTCTTTTATGTCATGTATGTGTGCGTGTTTGAGTAAAAGCCCTGCCAATTGCTAACTGCAAGACTTAGTAACTCATTTCCCCAGACTAGAGACTCTTCATTTGTAAAATAGTGCAAATAATAGCTTACCTCATGGAGTAGCTATGAAGATTAAGTATAACAATGCTTGTGCAGTCTGAAGCAGCTTGTACCACTAAGAAAACAATAGCAATACTTACAAATGAATCAGATGAGAAGCTCTGGTGAAGCACAGGTTAGAAGAACTCAAGTCTCACTTTCTTAGCTTTACCCTTCCAGGCATTGTTAATGGTTCAGAAGGTGAATTTCAAACACTTTCTCCTCTTCATTCCCCCATTAAACTGAGGTTTTATCTATAATGCAGAGAATAGTTTAGATAAATGATGCCTTTTCCTTATTACATCCTGGATTCTTCCCTACTGTTTTATCAAGATAAGGAATCAGAGTTATTTCCCTGATTACAGGGACCCACCCATAAAAACAGTTTTAGGGTTAAAGTACAATAAAGAGCTAGCACTCAGAATGACTTTTACCTCTCACAGAATGGCTGATATTGGTAGGGGTAATAAATGTCAAAAGAGGTGATATTAGTTATTCATTAAACTTCATGGAGCTCAGAAAGTCCAGGATTGTCTGCTGCCATTTTCTAATCTTAGAGGCTAACCCTATGGGAACGGGAAACAACAATAACAACAAACAAAAACAAACTAAGATAATCCCACTGATTTGGGACCACTGGTGAGCCCTGGTTCTTTATTGACTGAAAATATTCCTCCCCATTATCTCATAAGACTGACAATCAGATTGACTTCCAGGGTTAAGGGGCCCACATATTAAAACACAGGATAGGTTTTATGGTCCGATCAGGGCATTGTGAGAGGTTAATACAAAAATATTTTACCTAGCACAATGGATAAAAATTACAGGTCAACAATTTTAGATGTAGTCTGCTGGTAAGTTCTTCTGAATTCAGCTTGACATCCTTCATGCATCTGTAGTCTACAGGTCAGCTAGGAGGTTCTCTAGGGTGACAAGAGCAACTGAGTCATGTGTTTTTCATCTCCTAGCAAGCTAACTGAACTTCATTATATACTTCCAAAGGCAATATATGGTGCACCCATTCCAGGATCTTTCAAAATGTCATCCAATCATGGCCAGGCTCAAAATCATGAAATTGAGAATCTGTATCAATCCTAGATGCAGCTCTTTGGATATACTCTCTTTGCTCCAGAGACCTGTGAAAAACCTCGGAAAGAAAAGTTACCTTTCTTGTGTACCCCAACAGATAACTGTGAGATAGAACCAGAAAAACTACAAAATCACTCTCATTTTGAGGGGAAAACAGAAGGAACATTGCAGTCACTGCTTCATGACAATTCTGAAATCCAGTAAGGCAAATGTCACTAGGCCTACTTATTCTAGGAACAGAGAATTTTCTTGATCAGGCCTTGGTTCTGCTCCCTAGAAATTAGTCCATGATTCATTGCATTTCTTGCCTTTCATCTCCATCCGTTTGGATGTCCTTTTATTTCCACTCTTTTGGCCACTTCTGAAAATGTTATTGAAAAATATACCTCTGAGGATGTTTCTTCCCATTCCTGTTGAAAGAAACATAGGGACCCATAGATCTTTTTAAAAATTTTGAAGTACCCCTTTTTATCCTTGCAAGCAGTGCCTTTGTTAGTCTAATTTGCTTTAAAATTTTGTAGCTTTCAATAAATTTGATTATATCAGTTCCATTCATCAAAGGTCATACCCACAGAACTCTATACTTTGCTTGGGTATGCCAGGCTGCTGTGGGTATCCTTATGATTTTTAGAAACCCTTTTGTCTAGTTGAGAGGGTCTAATACACACTATCTGAATTCTCTCAGATGTTTTAAGAAGGCGTCTTACAGCCATAATCTTGATTTTAACATTGCTTCAGATCATGCTTAAGAATATTTTATACATTGTGGAAACCAGATATTGAAATTGGTTTTATTTTCCATCATAGGGTTAGGCCAGTTACGGGGCTCCACTTCTGGAGTTTGGTGAGTGGCTATCTGGCATAAGGGGTGGGGAACAACTGGCCACATATGTCTCATGCTCTAGGAGGCAAGCTCTTGTCTTATTCACTGGGCATGCTATAATTCTGAAAATGGACAGAAAAGAGGAAGGCCTGAGACCTGGTGTATGGTTACTTGCATTGCAATCTATTGGCCAGCTCAGATTCAAGCATTAGGAAAATAGACTTGGCTCTATGGGAGAGTGAGGAGTGGCAGGCATTTTTGCAATATGCCATAGTAGTATTAATAATAACATGAACTATTGGCTGAACTTATGTAGCATCAGACAATCTGGAATTGATTGCTGTCTTTTGTGTTCTCTATGAGCACCCCACACGATGTGAGAAATAGAAATGAACAGTGATTGGAGACCAAGGAATGTTTTCTGCTCCTACCATCTGTTAAGACTTCTCTCTGTTAGCTGATTTAGTCTAAGAACAAGGATCACTGGGGGAAAAGAACATGGACAGAGTTTATGTAACAACCTGGGCATTAGAAATGGCAAATGCAAAATATCGTATATACCTAAACAGTTAAAAATAGACCCTCATAAGACACAAATTACTGTGACTTTTAGATTACTAGGAGTCAAAAAGAAGTTCTCCAAGAGGAAAAATAAACAGATCTCCAACAAAAAGATCATAATCAGAATGACTCTGAATTTTTCAACAGCCACAGTGGAAGCAAGAAGATAAAGGACCAATGTCACTTAAGTTTTGAAGAAAAATATTTGCACGCTAGAAATCTGTACTCATACAAACTACCAACCACATGAGAAGTCAAGAATTTAATAAAATCTTCTTCTCTCATACACTTTCTTAGGAAGTTATCCAAGGGTATGATCCACCATTAAGGGTGTAAGACAAAAAGGAGAAAGAAGCAAAGAGAGAGAGAAAAAAAAGAAAGAGGGGAAGGAAGGAAGGGAGAGAGGGAAGAGAGAGACAATATACACCAGAAGCAGATCTCATGCTTAAGCTAGGAGAGGAAAATTCCTGGACAATGGTGTGATGGTTGAAGTGCATCCTGGGATCATTTCAGTGTCTAGGTATAAAGGGAAGCTTGTTTAGTTTAGAGTAAGTTTAAAAATTTGTAGACAAGGAGAGGAAAGAAATAATTATCAACCTAAGTCAGTGGAATTATTATTATATAGATTATGAATATCTGAAATTGAAACACAAAACAGTGAATACCTATGTTTCTAATCTGCTGGTTACACTAAAGCCTGGTGTCTTTCTGCTAATTAATATCTCTGCAAGAGTATTCTGTTTCTTTAGGCTACAATAAGGAAGAAAACACAAATTTCAGAATAAAAAGAATTACTCTATGTATTCATACATGCTTATATATTCACAGAAGTATTCCTGGCAAGATACTTGGCAAGCGGAGAAGACCAATTGCCTCTGGATAGGGAAAATGGCTGGCTGGGATATTAGACTGACCATATTCACTATTTACCAGTCCCACTAAGATAGAAGAGGCACATTTTTCAAATGTAAGCCTTTTCGTTATTTTGTTTTTTAAACATTGGTTTAAAATAGAATATTTAAAAAAGCTTTCACTGTAAGTGATAAAATTACATAAAATTTTGACTGTCCTGGAAAACTGAGGTTGTCTCCAGAGTACTGGTCCTCACTCTGCTCTGCAATTTGTTGCCCAGCATACCTTTAGTCAAATGAGGTAAGCATGTTATTAGATTCAGTTTTCTCATCTGAGGTTCAATAACGTTTAACATAATAACATTTAAAATTCATGTGTAGTGTAATTTACATTAAAACGTTATGACTGCATAAATTCCTTTTTATGTAACACAACTTTTTTTTTTTGTTAAATGAACTATTTAGCCCCTAGAATAGTATCTGACATTGAGTGAACACCAGAGGTTTGTAAAGTGAATGACTGAATATAAATCATCTCAATTATTATTAAAACAATCCGCTGAAAGTCTGACATTTTAGCAGAGATTGATGTTGGTTAAGCCGTTAATATGCAATTGTGCCCTTTTTGGAGCTGCAGCATGTATCAAAGTGCTTACAGTTGAACAGTCTAGAATATAAGGTTTTGTTCAGACAGAAGCTGTTGTTTGCTGTTATCTCTTCTCTCTCCCTTACTGACTGCAATGATCCATATTTAGTCCCAAACTTATTTGTGATTAGATGCTGGAGATCATTAGTCCAACCAGCATCAACAAGTTGCCTTATGTTGTTATGACTTACAACCTGAACAATTCAGATTCTGCAGAGAAAACCTATACCAATTTGTCAAACGAAAATCTGATGTGTTAGAGCTGGAAATCATTTTTTTACATATTTGTAATAGATGTCTGTTTCTGATTCAATCTAAAAAAATAAGTCCCTAGCACAAGTTGACTGTGTGAAATTTTGGGTAGCATTAAAAAGCTATTTTTAGCTGATTAATGAAAAAAATATGTTGCAAGAAATATATCAAAAAACCTAATTAATGTTCATCTTCTCTGTGACTGCTTCTCTGTGGGTGACATTTGTGAAAATCATTTAGTTTTCATTTCATAGAACACATGACTTTGCAAAAAGTTTTGAAGTCTACATTAAAAAGTTATGGTTAGAGGGGAAAATATTCTAAAACTGAATAGTATCGCTAATTCTATGGGTAAAGTCATTTTGTATATTTAATATTAAATAATCTCAGGTTTCTATATATTTTTAGTAGAAAAGTTACACATATTATAACTTTTCCCAAGACATTAAAATAGAGAAAATAAAAATGTATATACACACTCTTTCAATTATTCAACAGCTACTTATTAGTTATCAGTGAAGTATAGGCACTGTATTTTTGTTTGGGAGATATAAATATGGATTATATGTTAATAGTATTTTCTTGATTCCCAGTAGCTTCATATATGTGTACCTAAATAAATATAAGCAACAATTTTTTATTAAAAGAATGCAAATCTGAAATGCATACTCAAGATATATAAGATAAGGGTTAATACTTCCATCTATAAAAGTTCTAGCAAATTTTGCTCAGGTGAAAAGCTCTTGAGTTACATTCTAATGCATTATTGATAAAATCCTAGATCGATAAAATCCTCATTCATCCTCTAATCTGCTTATTTTTTAACAGCTCGTTCATTAATTACTTCATTCCATAAATGTTTCTCGAGTTCCTACTGTGAGCTCAGCACTGCTTTAGGTATTACAGACACACAGTGAACAAAACAGCCACAAGTCCCTTCTTTCATAAAACCTAGTCTGTTATGGAGCTGCAAATCACAGAATTAAAAAGGAACTAAGTGGAATGGGTAGAGCCTCCCTGGCTGGGTCAGCTAACACATGGCCCAACATGAAAGAGAAAATGAATGAATGGTCAATGTACTTTGCCAGTATGGGCTATCAGTTAACTGGCAGTTATGACTAAGCCATTGCTACAATTATTCAGCCAAAACTCTTCCCACTTCAAACCCTTGGTTTCATCAGCCATCCCCAACTGTCTAAATGACTAACTTTTTGTTGAATTACTGTATGTAACATACTGTCCATGCCCACTACTCATCTCCTTCCTTACCTCACCCAGATCCCTTTTAATCCCAAGGCCTTTTGTTTTTCTCTCCTAGTACTTTTCACAATCTATTTACCTTACTTGCTTTGAGTTTCTGGTTTACTGTCCCTCTCACCTACCAGAAGGTATGCTTTGTGAGGGCAAAATCCATAGCCATCTTTTTACTGTTACCAAGCACAGTGTCTGGCATATAAAAGAATCTCTGTAAATAATGAATAAAACAAGCTATGAAACATTTAAGAGACTTATAGAAGCATGAAGAAGCCTGCAGGTAGTGAGCATAGAACTCTACGGACATACAAAGAAAATGTGACCCAGGCTAAAGATAGAGCATAAGAAAGGCAGCTTACAATTTCCTATTCTTAACAGAAAAATACTCTTAACAAAAATACCCAGAACACTATTTTTGCATGAGACTCAACTGATTACCCATTTTGTACTTAATTTCTATGAGATTCTGCCTCCACTCTTGCTCCATATAAATCTCTGTAGTAATCTCTCCTTCTTCAGCTAACCTGGATGAGACTCAGTCAAATAACCTACCTACAGGAAATACCTTATTTGACTCATGAGTTGCTCCCTTAGAGACTTGTGTCACAATATCTGTGATATAGGATAACTTAAAAAAATCCTCTCCTCAGAGAAATGACATATTTTTCTTAATAGTATTAAACCAGTAAGAAATGAAATTTTTCTAGTGATGTGAAAAGACTTGCCCTAGTCTAGTAGTTTAAAATCAGTCCAGACTATGTTGATGATCTTCTGTGCAATCTGGAGACATCAGAATATTTCCTGGTGGTAATTTATATCACAATCATAAAACCGCAATACACAAGTTAGGTCTCAATCATCAGCAAGAGGAAGAAATTTAATAAAATAGAAAAGCTTTTTGGCTACTCTAGATACTCAGCTCAATTGAGTTATTCTCAACTGACAGCTGGTTATAGTTATGAGACTTAAACGCTAAGGAATTTGGAGGTTTATTATCTCAGAGATTACCTATCCTCTCACTGACTACACAGTGGTTGAAGATTGCTCCGTTTTAGAGATAACAGGTTCTAATTTTTATATTTAGGTACTAGAAATAGAATATTTCATCAAGTGCTCTACACGCTAATGGAACTTCTTAGCTTCGACTGCATGAGGGCTAAACATTCCACTCATAAGCTAATGAAGGCATTTTGAGATTTATATAAACTCCAGAAATTTGCCATGAGTTATTTCTTACGGATATTTGGAGGATTTGTGAGACTTGTGATTTGCATAGAATTCCAGAGGTTAATTTTTATAAGTAAGTAGTACAGGTAAATAAGTTTGGTTAGTACTTTCATTTTTCTAAGACTTATAGGTCTTTCATAAACAACTGGAAAAAAAGTTTTTGATTTTTATAGTTTTTTTCTTTGAAGGCCTAGTGAAATAAGAGAAAATGGTTGGCAAGTTGTTGGCTGTGTTCATTCCAGTTAGGGGCAGATGTGGTAGTTGCAACTGGGTGAAATGAGACTTCTTTCTCAGTCATAGGCTTGACAAGATGCCTTCCCCTTCTCCTTCTGACAGGAAAAGAAGCAATGTCCGCATCATCTCCCACATAAGCACTTACAACTACTGGCATTGGTATTTTCTGATGTCACTACAGATGAATCTTATCTATCTCAGGCCAGTTTTTTCTCTAGGGTTCTGGATCCTATCCCCTCTTTCCTTTTTAAAAAATCTACTGCTTTTGCAATAATCCTCACCTCCATGGACTTTTCCTCTCAAAGATCTTATCCTCAGAGAATTAACTTATATGGTATCTTAACATAAATACACTGTTAAGAAATAAAATTATTCCAGTGATGTGAAAAGTCTTATTTGACAAGCATCGGCATATAAATGACAGTATTTTTTAGTCCTAAAAACAAACAAAGGAAACCTCCCAAGGCCCAGTGGTATGATATGCTAGCAAATGTTAACTGATCAGTTTTCCAGGGGTTTGAAGGGAAAGAGTCTGGTTTATAGCATTTTCCAATGTCTATGTTATGATTATCTAACGATGGCTGTTTCAAGTTACCAAGGTACTATTTTGGAATACAGAGTTGGAAAGAAATGTGCAGTAGCACACCATTATAAATTATCTTCCCACTGCACAGAAACTATAGATGTAGATGACCTCAAGGGCAAATGTGATGGACTGGATGTTTGTGTACCTCCAAATTCATGTATTGAAACCTTATCCCTTAAGGTGATAGCATTTGGAGAGGGGCCTTTAGGAGGTAATTAGGTTTACATGAGGGCATGGGGGTAGGGCCTTCCCAATGGAATATTCATGCTCTTATAAGAAGAGGAAGAGAGACCAGGGTGCTCAGACGCTCTCTCTGCAATGTGAGGACACAGCAAGAAGGTGACACCTTAATCTTGAACTTCTCATCTTTGAGAACTGTGAGAAAGAAATAGTTACTGCTTAAGTCCTTCCATTTAGGGTGATTAGTTTTAGGAACCTGAGACGAATAATACAGCATCAATAACAGTAATGTGTTGTAAATTATAACTTTTGAGTTTATTACCATTGTTTTCCCTTTTTCTTATTTTTAAATAATAGAGTCAGTAAAATATTTAAACATTCTGTATAGGTGATCCAACTCAGGTTCACAATTTAAACACCATCAATAGATTAATGGTTCTAAAATATCTCTAACCCTAAGCTCCAAACTAAAAAAAAAAATCTCTCTATACACCACAATCATCTATATAATTGCCTTCTTGGCTTGAATGCTTAAGAAGCATTGAAATTAATGTATTCAAAACAGAACTCTTCCTATAAAAAGTCTGTGCCTTTAGTAGTCCTATGTCTTATCCTTACTAGTTCATGATATTACAAGGTCCTGAGTTACTCAAACTGAAAAGCTACACACCTTCCTTCATTTTTCTTCTCCTACCTCCCAAATCCAAGTAGAGTAGATTCTATTTTCAAAATATTTCTCAACTCCATTCACTTCTCAAATTACCACCTTTAACCAATCTCTTGACTGGGACTCCCACATCCCTCTTTTCTCCCTGCCTCATCTTTTGCCCTCTTAAAATCTATTTTCCAAACTTTTCAAAATGGAAAAATATCTAAAGCTTTTTAAGTACCTATTAAGTGCTTATTAGGACTGTTCCAGAGTACTTTAAATTTTAAACCCATTGAATTCTAACAGCAAATCTATCATTTAGGGCATTATTATGATTCACATCAACTTGACGAGGAAACTAAGGTGTAGATGCTTGAAAGACATTGTCCTCTGTCACATAGCCGATAGCCAATATGAGAAAATCCAGGATTCAGCCCAAAGCTGTATTGTACCTGACTATAATCTGATAACCATTATTGATCTACCTCAGTGAAAATCAGACTTTTTCCTCTAACACTAAGCCCCTCATTCTCCATCCTCCTGCAAGCCCCCAAGTTGTTCTTTAAATGTATATAAAATTCCAAAGTTCTTATACTTGCTCTCAATGTTCCAAATGATCAGTCCTTTGCTTATCTGTCACAATTAGCTTCCTAAAGCTACCACAACAAATTACCCCAAACTAGGTGGCTTAAAATAACAAACTTTTCTCTAGTCGTTCCAGAGGCCAGAACTCTAAAATTAAACTGATGGCAGGTTCTCACTCCCTCTGACTCTGGGGGAGATATCTTAGTTCCTTCACATTGCTTGGCCTCATTGGCTTACGGCTACCTCTTTTCAATCTCTGCCTCTGTTTTCATATCATCTTCTTCTTTTCTGTGTTTTCTCTTTCTTGTTTATGTCTTCTCCTCTTCTGCCTTTTCTAAGGATACTTGTCATTCCATTTAGAATCTACTTGAATAATCCAGGGTGATCTCATCTTGAGATTCGTCTTTGTATCTGCAAAGATCCTTTTTCCCAATAAAGTAATATCTCAGATTTCAAGGATTTAGATATGAACATATACACTTTTATGGGGGAGCACCATATGACTCCTCACATGCTCCAAACTCATGCTGTATATCTTCCCATCTCCATCATTAGGCTTTGGACACACTGGCTTTCTTTTTATTCCTAGGAGATGATAAGTTCACTTTATCTCAGGACCTTTGTAGTAGCTCTACCCTGCGCTTAGATTCATCTGTCACAGAAACTGAAAGTCCAGCTGCTTCTCATTCTTCCGATTCCTGTAAAATATCACTCCCTCAGAGAAGCTTCCCTTCCCACCCAATCAGAAGTCACAACCCTGTCATATAACTTTGTTTAAATTCTCTGTAATTCACTCACCCTCATCTGATATATTTTCTAGTTCATTTGTTCATTCATTAAAAAATTATTGGCTGTCACTTTCAAGAAAGTTTAATACAAATTGTGATCTTGCCTCTTTAGTTCAGGTTGTTACTTCAGGACATCCAAATTATAATTCTGGATTAAATTAGTAAATCTATGAATAAGTTACTAAATACACTTTGTGTTGAATGTGGAAGGACAGAATTGTGCTCCAATCAGGAGTAAAGTTACAGCATAGTACCCGTATAGTGTCTTGACATGGGTGGAAATCCTGTGATTTCTTTCTGCATTACTTATAAGAGTGGTTTCAAGAATGCTTTTCCTTTGTGACAGTGCAGGTGACTGAGAGAATGATTGCCTCTCTGCATCAAAGCAGGTCCTGATGAAAAAATGAACGCAAGGCAGAGTTCTAGAGACTGCTTTTTCCATTGTTCATGTTTCCCAGATGCACAGGGGAAAGTCAGAGCTAATAAAATAGGATTTGGTAATGAGGGTGTTGAAGAGGAAATATTCGTGATCCAGATAAGTCATTATATACAGTGCCTACTGCAGTGCCTTGTACAGAGTAAACAATCCAAAACAATGTGCACGTTGTTTTCAAATAGCTTACAAAGGACGTAATTCTAAGTGTGTATGTTAACCTAAAAGACCATCAGTTTCCTGGAAATCAGCACGCTCATCTGACCAAAAAGGGTCAGGACCAGGGATGAACCAGTGTTAGGGTTAGGCATGGGGTAAAGGGGGTTGGCAAATAGCTGATACTTATAACCACTAAAAATATCCAAATAGAAGGTCAATAATGCTATATTTAATATAATATGGTTGATCATTTTGCAGAGGAGATAGGAAAAAACTCATTAATTGCAGCTTTCACGTCCGTGGGTGTGTGACTGTAGATACATGCATATGCACATCAAGATTTTTATGGAAACACTAACAAGTGAAGAATTAATAAGATGAATATGATATGATGGCCTTGGCAACCAAACTAAGTTCTTGCTAAATAGAGGGAAAGCTCAAAAAGTGGAAATGCAAGACAGATAGAAAATCACTATAGAATTCTGAGAAATGTTAGTGACAGCATCAAGAAATTAATAAACTATAATTACCTAGAGATTGTTGTATCATTTTGGAATTGTTTATGTCTTGAGAAAATTAAAAAAGCCTTGATCATTCTAAAGAAAAGAATGAAATTCAAAATTCCAGAGATGTTTGAAAGAATATCAGTAAATAAGCTACTCAAATATAAATGTCACTATTCAAGGGCGAATGCTAAGTCCTAAGTGCTAAGTGGTTACATGGGACCCCAGAATCACATTGCAGGTGAAACAGTGACAGAATGGGCACTTCTAGTAAGAAACTGATGACTGGCTCCACATCAATGCACTCAGGGACTGAGGTAGAGTTTTTGGAGACAGGTAAGTTACTAATGTAAAATTCAAGTGATTAAAAGGTTTGACACCAAAGCAACTAACTTCATACCACATTTTGGCATTCTTTGTCTCAGAAGAGAATTAGCATTCAGAAACTGCAGCCTCAGAGAACTGTGAGAAGGCTTTCAGACACTGAGAAGGAGTAGCTACTGAGAAGGAGAAGTTACTGAGAAGGAGGAGTTACCTAGAAGGAGATCAACCAAATGTGGAGCTGTAAGCAAGTACTACAACACAGAATAAGAAAAACCACAATAAAGTAAGTACTGATTTTCTTTATTTTCTAGACAAATTTTATTTTCAATGTTGTAGATTTTGCTATTATTCTAGTTTAAATTGACTTATCTCCATTCATGGTTCACTTAATCTTGATTCATTGCAGAAATTCTTAAAAAGTTATCCCTTTTTCAGACAATAGCTAAATTTTTTACTATAATTTTTAACCTCGTAATACATCAAATACAGTATAAAAAGTAATATTTCAATATTATGCTTTTAGGCAAATATAAAGTATTCTAATTAATTTTATACTACTTTTTAAATGAGAAACTATCATTTAAATGAGAAACTATCTAAGTGAACAAAACTTAGATTATATACCATACTTGATGAACCCAAAAGAAAGACAGGCCTAGGTATGGTTTATAGGGTGTAAATGCTGCCTACTGCAGGATATTTTATTTCAACTACTATCTCAGAAGAAAAAAAGGTGAAATAAAATCAATGTTATGGAAAATAACTGAACATTTCAGTTTTCTTGCTAGGGGGAATTTATTTTTCATTTTTATTTGAGCAGACTCTATGACTACATGTAGAAATGCCAGCAATTGTATCACCTGGGTCCTACAGAAGCTTGTCACCTTCTAAGGAGGATCTGTCAATTCATTGCTGTTAGAATAGTAACCAGCAGGCCGGGTGTGGTGGCTCACACCTGTAATCCCAGCACTTTGGGAGGCGGAGGCGGAGGCGGGCGGATCACGAGGTCAAGATCGAGACCATCCTGGCCAACATGGTGAAACCCCGTCTCTACTAAAAATACAAAAATTAGCTGGGCGTGGTGGCGTACGTCTGTAGTCCCAGCTACTCAGGAGGCTGAGGTGGGAGAATTGCTTGAACCCGGGAGAGGGAGGTTGCAGTGAGTCAAGATTGCGCCATTGCACTCCAGCCTGGCAACAGAGAGACTCCGTCTCAAAAAAAAAAAAGAGTGGTAACCAGCAATAAGTCAGAGTAGACTGACTTGAAATAATGCAAAACCAAATCAAGATATCATAATGTAATCTAACAGCTTACATAGAAAAAGCTAAAAATGCAATATTTCAAATAATATTAGCTCTAACCAATAATCACTGGAGAAAAGAGTTATGTGGGTTTAAATTGTGAACTTTTTAAATAGTTATATAAAAAAAGAAAATCCTCAGAGTCTTTGTTTTCAAAATTTGAACAGATAGAGCTTCAGCAAGGAAGAATCCCCTCTTCAACTCCTTTGCTGCTTGAGAAATATTTATGCAGATGAAAACAAAAGAAATTTTTCCATATGAAGGAGATAGTAATGGAACTGGTCATTCTCTTTTTATATCCATATATCGACTGTAGGTCACTCAGTTTCTTTCGCTTTTAGAGAATGGCCACATCCACAGAAGACTAGGAGCACAGATAGTCTCCAAATAGTACAGATTTAATATTTGAATGTCTTAAAGATACATTTCAATTATAGAAACAATATTATGAACATGGCCAGTGAGAATCTGAAGCATTTCAACATCCGAGCAGTCACATTTTATTGTAATATAATGAATGTGGGCTTTGGGGCAGACTTACTTGTATTCAAACTCAGGTGCTGTTACTTTCAGTGAACCTTTGGACACAAATTTGTTTTCTTCATTTTTAATGTTTATGGGTACATAGTAGGCATATATACTTATGGAGTACAGGAGACTTTTTAACACAGGCATACAATGCTGGACAAAAATTTTTAATTTCACTTTAATAATGATAATTAGTAGTAGTACTAGCACAATCAAAACAGTAACAATAATATTTATTGAGAATTTGCTGTGTTCCAGGCATTATTCTAAGTTCTTTTCTGTATTCTTTTAATTCTCACAAAATACAATGAGATAAGTATTACTAATATCTTCATTTTACAGAAAAAAGCTGTCACCAATTTTTTAATAATAGTTCCCAAGAACTATTTGTATAATAGAATTTCTTGTGTATGTTTTCAATTGCACACTATGTAAATATGTAAAATGTACATAATAGGTATCTTGAAGAGATAAATCTCTCTTAGTATGTCTTTATTAAAAGGTAGGTAAAATTTTATCACTGTAGAAAAAGATTGTTTTTTAAATTCATGATAATTGCCCTCCATCCATCCCTCCATACCTCCATCCATCCATCCATCCATCCTTCTCCCCTCTTGCTTCCTTGCCTTCCTGCCTGCCTTGCCTTCCAGCCTTTCTTCTCTATTCTGCAGCCTTTGCCTCTCTTGCTCCCTTTGTCTCTTCACTTCTTCCTCCCTTTCCTCATTTCCTTTCTCCTTCCTTTGATCAGATAATCATCCCAGTAACTATTTCTGTGGGACTACACACTGTGCTAGTCATCCCAGTGAAAATCATGTGGTGAATAAGATACAGTTTTTCCCTAGTGGAGCTCATTGGCTTGTGGCAGGGAATTGAGGAGGTGTATTAGTCTGGTCTCACACAGCTATAGAGATTTTATCTGAGACTGGTAATTTATAAAGAAAGAGGTTTAATTGACTCACAGTTCTGCATAGCTGGGGAAGTCTCAGGAAACTTTCAGTCATGGGGGAAGGTGAAGGAGAAGCAAGCACCATCTTCACAAGGCAACAAGAGAGAGAGCAAGGCTAGGAAGTGCCACACTTTAAAACTATCAGCTCTGGTGAGAATTCACTCACTATCACTAGAATAGCACTGGGAATAGCCCTCGTGATCCAATCACCTCCCACCAGGTTCTCCCTCAACACGTGGGGATTACAATTCGAGATGAGATTTGGGTGGGACTCAGAGCCCAACCATATCAGGAGGTAAGCATTAAAGTCATTAAAATACAATTAACCAATTGTTAACATAGAGGCAGATGCTTGAGAACTTGTAACAAAGGGCCTGACTGAGGCTAGGGACTTTTTCTCAGGTTAAGTAATTTAACATATAATTATACTTGGCTAAATTAACTTTATTGATGCTGAAAGAGATTCAATTTTAATATTAGATAATTTAATATTACTTTGAAAAAGTGATTTACATATTACATTTAACTTACCTAATATTATTTTAAAGATGCATTCAATTTTTTGATTTATATTAAAATTAAGACACAGTTTTAAAAGAATACTATCTGCACTTTTCAGAGTGTATGATTATTTTATAGCCACTTTTCCCTTTGATAATGCACTTTTAGAAAAGCAATGAAGAAATAATACTTGATTTATAAAATTCAACATTACAAAAGAAATCTTTTCAGAAATACATCCTGTTGCATAATTTAAAAATATTTTGGAAGTTGGCTTGGAACATCAAAATCATTACAAATAAAATAATCCTCATTATGTTGTTGGGTAAGTCACAGATACTATGATTGGAAAAATTGAAAGGACATGAGAATTTTCTCAGAACAGCAAATAAGTCATATTTTCATCATATACTTTTCTTATCTATATGTACTTTGCTTATCTCCGTATAATCAGTCCCATGGGGCATTTAAATAGGTTGGTCCAGTTGAAATGGGATTGTTTGAAATGAATGTATTTCTAGATATTATATTTCTTAGTTTAAAAAATATGGATATGAAATAAAACTCAAGTTCAACTTCTTAGAATAAAATTGGACTGTGACTTGAATCTACAAGATAGAGAACTCAGATGTATTATTGATTTACTACCACCAAATTTATGGTTATTTATTTATTTATTTATTTCTGTGCTGCTTCAGGCCTTTATTGGAAGTTAACAAAGTTTTCATTATTTGATTTTGCTGTTTGAACTGAGAAAGAATAAGTAGTATTGATGATTGAGAAAGGTTGTTATTTAATAGCAATGCAGGAAGTATGAATGTTTATCTGCACTTATTTTCTCCCTACTATAATGCAACGAACATAAAAATTCTTAATGCTTTAAGACCAGAAAAAAAATAGTCAACTCTATTCATTTTTTTAATGCCATGTAACAAATGATCAGATACTTACTGGTTAAGGTCAGTGTAAATTTATTATCCCACAGTTTCTGTGAGTTAGGAATCTAAGCCCAGGCTAACTAGGTCCTCTGCTTAGGGTTTTCACTAAGCTAAAATCAAGTTGTCAGCCAGGTTTGCGATCTCAGTTAATGCTTGATTCTCTTCCAAGCTTACTTGCTGTTGGCAGAATTCAGTTCCTTGGAGTTGTAGGACTGAGGTCCTCAGCTCCTAAAGGTTTCCGGTGGTTCCCTGTCTAGTGACAGGGATTCTCTTTAGAAGCTCTTCTTCTGTCCCTGATCTCTAGACTCTCCTGTAGTGGGCTCATCTGATCAGGTAAGGACCACCAGGATAATCCCTCTTTTGAATGACCTAAAGTCATCTGTCAAAGGACCTTAATTACATCTTCAAAATCTCTTCATCTTTGCCATATAAATTAATCATGGGCATGATATCCCATCATTTTCACTGGGCCCACCCACACTCAAGGGGAAAGGAGAATTCTACCTAGCAGGGGAGATTTCTCCAGGATTACTGCCACCTGGATCATTTTTAAATACTAATAGATACAGAGAATACCACTGGGAGAGAATTATACAGTAATTGATATACCTCCAATAAATTAGTTGATACTAAAAATAAATTTTTAGTAAATTTTATAACTTCAGATATATAAAAAAATCAACTGACTTTAATTAGAAAAAAGTATCAAAATACAGTGCAACATGCATTTTATATTTTTGGCATAAAAATTAAAATATGACAATATTTTTATGAACAGGTATTTATGTGTTGTATCATATTTACATGCCTATTTTAAATTGGCAAAAATATTGATAAATTTAATTTTTAGGCACAGCAGTAAGACTATTCTTTTTTTTTTTTTTTTTTTTTGAGGCAGAGTCTTGCTCCGTTGCCCAGGCTGGAGTGCAGTGGGATGATCTTGGCTCACTGCAACCTCTGCTTCCCTGGTTCAAGTGATCCTTTGCCTCCAGAGTAGCTGGGACTACAGTCAAATGCTGCCATGCCAGGTTAATTTTTTTATTTTTTTTTGGAGAGACAGGGTTTCACCATGCTACCCAGGCTAGTCTCAAACTCCTGGGCTCGAGTGAACTGTTCACCTCGGCCTCTAAAAGTAGATTGTTCTTATATTTTCCTTTCATTGTGGAGTGAAACAAAAATTGTTTCATATGAATACACTTTCAGAATAGGAAGGAATACAGTTAACCGAAATTTACAATGGTCTGGAATTAAGCTGCTCCCAAAGTCATGAATTGTTTCACCTTTGGCTGGTTACCTCCCATTTATTGAAAATCACAGAAAGTTCGGGTATGGTGGCTTACACCTGTAATCGCAGCAATTTGGGAGGCTGAGTAGGGCGGATCACAAGGTCAGGAGTTCAAAACCAGACTGGCCAACATAGTAAAACCCCATTTCTACTAAAAAAAAGTACAAAAAGTTACCCCTCACTCCGGGTGCGGTAGTGGGTGCCTATAATCCCAGCTACTCAGGAGGCTGAGGCAGGAAAATTGCTTGACTCAGGGAGGCAGAGATTGCACTAAGTTGAGACTGTGCCACTGCACTCCAGCCTGGGCAACAGAGAGACTCTGTCTCAACAAATAAAAGGAAATCAGAGGATATAACGTTACCTGCTGTATTTGAAATATTCTGACTTCTGTAATTTTTTAAAAATACAGTATTAGAACCATAAAACTTCACACTTAAAATACTTAAGACCTTGGATAAAAAATATATGTTTATAAAGTAAATACAAAATATACAACAATAAAACTCACAAATGTTGAAATGATAAAAGGATACATATACATAACACAGATTAACAATAATAATTAAGTAGATTATATATATGTATATATAATTATGATATTTAGAATTCTTCCCTTGAATTCATACACAAATAGAGCATCAGGGGCTTCTGTTCATGAATTATATGTAACATTTAACTTCCAGTTTGTTTATTTTTTTAAGACCTATTAACAAACAATTAATAAATAACAAGGTTAGTCTTTTCTTAAGTACATCTACAGTAACTTCAGAAGAAAGATATTTCTAGCACATTTTATATCTATTTACTTTTACAACTTTTTGTGTTTTGGGAATGACTTTTAACATTTCTATTGAATCAAATGTATAAAAGAGTTTGGAAAGGCTGGCTGTAGGAAATTATTTTCAGGCTGTACCAGATTCACAAGTACAATTTAGAAAAGTCTTCCCCAGGTGCATAACCCGTTTTCAGTAGTGTTTATTGAAATGAATATGAATTTGTAGAAGGTCACATAATACTGTCTGAACACAGACTTTGGAGTCAGACAGAACTTAAAGGCTCAGGCATTTGCCAAATGAGTGACTTTGGCTTATTATTTAATCTTTTGGAAGATCAATTTGTCTCTAAAGTAATATAATATAGAAATGATATATGAAAAATGATTAACATGTTATCAGACACAAATTTTTTTCTGAGAAAGTGTGGTTAATATTGTCCTTATTAGAATATGAGCATCCTATATTTTCTGATAATATAAAAATGAAATTCTTGACTCTAATTTTACTCTTGCCTTATGAAGCATTGGAAGAGATTGTAACAATGGTGTAAACAAAACAACACAAGAGTTCATGTTTGACATAAGATGCTCTTGGTTAAACAGACGAAAGGTCTATGTTGTTTAACTATCTGCATGTCAGTCCCATACTGATAATATTGTACATTGTTTCTGTGATTTGGAAAACCTGGGCATCATTTCAAAGCTTCATGTTAAGAGCTGGAAGGAAGACTATATTATGTCAACATGACCTACTCCTGATTCATGATCCTTTAATTTTAGTAGTACTTGTGTTTTTTCTTATAAGCTTAAGGAACAATAACAAAAAAGGTACATGTAATTGAGGTTTTGAGATCATTTAAGAATTCATCACTTCAAATTAAAAAAAAATTTCTTTATCCAAGATAGAGATCACCTGTAATTGCTAGATTAATCTGGGAGATGTTGACATTCTACCTGCCACATTTTATCAACACATGGTATGTCATTAGCAAAGACAAATGCCTACCCAATCTCCTGAACTAAGTACTGATCTCACTTTGCCTGTCTTTTGCCAACCACTTGATATTCACATGAGAAATCAATGATCACTGTGCCAAAATTTCCTTTATTAAAAAAAAAAAATCCTCAGCTAGAGCTTCTGAAATCCACATACTGTGGCTGGGTTCCACAACCAATACACTGGGACACTGAGATGTCCTTTGACTCCACCATACTGGATTCTGAATAGCTATTATATATTTACTCAGAGACACAATGAAAAAAAAATATTGTCTCTTTGTGAATTGAGACTGCTATGTCTCACCTAAAGAAACAAATATATTATTGAGATACGACTAGGAGAATAAGCTGATTAGCTCATTGATTCAGTCAATATGTCATTATTGAAAACATTACAGTAACATTCTTTTTATACAAGTTCTAAAGAAAACTGGGGAACGAAATAAATGGTCCTTGTCTTTGAAACACTTAAATTTTTGTTCATAAATTTATAATCAAAGGTTTATAGAAAACATGATTTAAAATTCATGCCCATTATCCAAATTATCCTAATTTTTCTTTGATTGCATTCCTATTCCTTCACTCTTCAGGCTTCATTCTTTGCACTTTCCAGTTATGTGACCTTAGTCAATTCATTAAGCTATTCAAGCTTCAGTTTTCTCATTTGTAAAGCAGACATAATAATAGTACTTAATAATTTTCCTTAGGAATAAAAATATGATTGCAAAACACTACTGTCTGGTTGTGAGAGAAAGCTAAATAAGCTGTAGCAATCAAACTAATAATTACAGTTGTCTGAATAATAGTAATCACAATAATAAAATTACAATAATAGTTTTTATGTTGGTTGTTCATGATTGAATGTCACTATATTACTGACATTTAGAGCCAAGATAAAAATGTATTTATAGCCACAGAACAACAGAATATTGCTGTTAGATTAAATACAAAAATCACGTTACTGCAATACCAATTTTACACAGATGCTGATACTGAGAATAGCTATGTTACCTGTCCTTTGGTGACTGGAAACCTAGTTCTTTTCTGCATCACTCTGCATTATAATTACACCTAGCATTTATTGTGCACTTACTAGGTCTAAGTAATGGAATAAAAAACCAGCAATTTAATTTTAATTTAATGTGTCTTTACAGCAATCCTCTGATGGGCATATTATTACTGCTACTGTCTCTGTTACTACATGTGAATAAACTGACCTTCCTCTGCTCTGAGTGACAGAGCCTGGATATGAACATGGGTAATCTGACTGCAGAACCCAAATATATAACCACCCTACCAGGTGTATAAATTTGTACATACGTTTCTCAGTGTATGTGTTTAATTACAGAAATGGAATATATGAGTTAAATACATATGTGGTAATTTTTACAGAATTACATTGCCATTAATTTACCTCTCTTCCTTAGGCTTTAAAGAGCATGTATTCTAATGTTTTTAAACTTTTACAATATTTATTTACAATGGTGACTCAGAATAATGAGAAATTAGTGATGTAGAAAAGGAATTCAGAAATAATCTAGGTTCAGATGACCTTGAGGTTAACATTTTTAAAACAAGAAGCAAAATAAAATTGATCTAAATAAATAAATCTGGTGTATTATTTAGTAAGAAGTAGTTCATGTTCTTTAACAACAAGAGGAAGAAAAAGGTGAATAAATGATACAGACATGGAATTGGGAAAAATGGCTCCTGTATAACAAGATAAATATGTTTTTGAGACAGAGTCTCGCTCCGTCACTCAGGCTGGAGTGTAGCGGCGTGATCTCAGCTCACTGCAACCTCTATTTCTCTGCTTCTTGGGTTCAAGCAATTCTCCTGCCTCAGTCTCCAGAGTGGCTGGCATTACAGGCACGTGCCAGCATGCCTAGCTAATTTTTGTATTTTGTATTCATACAGATGGTGTTTCACTATGTTGGCCAGGCTAATCTCGAACTCCTGACTTCAGGTGATCTGCCTGCCTTGGCCTCCCAAAGTGCTGGGATTACGGTGTGAGCCACTACACCCAGCCAACATTTTTAAAAGGATGTAATATGTAAGAGTTCAGTATCAAACAGTCCCATATATGTTCCTTAAATATACAATGAATCTATATGTCAATTTTCAATACCAAAGATTGGGAGACAATTCTCCATGAGGCTCATGAGCTTCTGGATGTCTCATGAGAAGGGCTGAATTCCTTTGTTCCAAAATTTCTTTTCAGGGCTATTTTTGTAGCAAAATGTCTTGGAAGCCAGAGATAAGTGGTATCTCTCTCTGAGACAAAGGGCAAGCAGGGCTTACTATCCAGTGTAAAAGACTCAGGTTCCTTAACTGCAGAGTTCCTTTCCTGTGACAACATCCACTGCATGTGCAGGTGTTACATGTCTCTTTCTCTTCACCTTAAGGATTGGACTCAAAGAATAGATGCCAAATATGCTGACACTTATGCTGCTTACTGTGTTGAGAGAAATATACATTTGCCCATGACCCAGGAACCTGTCTTTTGCCAGTGTATAGTTAGGGTTCTCCAGGGAAACAGAGCCAATAGGATATCTATAGATATATAGAAAGAGATGCATTATGGGGGATTGGCTCACAGGATTATGGAGGCTGAGAAGTTTGCAAACTGAAGGCCTAGGAAAGCCAATAGTGTAGTTCTAATATAAGCCCATATGCCTGAGAACTAGGGGATCCAATGTTGTAAGACCCAGTCTGAGTCTGAAGGCCCAAGAACCAGGAGGACCAACGCCCAAGACCAAGAGAAGATGGATGTCCTAGCTCAAGAATAAAGACCAAATTTACCCGAAGGTGAGGCATAGAGATTGGTTACCACTAGGGAATGCATCCAAGTCACGCAACAAAGTAAGTTAGTGGTGCAAGTTATGAGTCACATGGCACCAAAATATATTAGTAGTGGTGAATCTATAGGGTCTCTAGAAAGCTCAGTTATTGCCTCCTCAGAAGAAAGAATTGAACTGAGGGGCAGAAGGCGGAAGTACAGTCGGGCAAGTTTTAGAGCAGGAGTGATAGTTTATTAAAAGCTTTAGGGCAGGAACAAAAGGAAGGAAAGTGCACTTGGAAGAGGCCAAGCGGTTGACTAGAAAGACAAATGCACAGTTTGAGCTTCAGGTTTGGGCTTTTACATGCTGGCACACTTCTGGGGTGTTGCATGTCTTCTCCCCGGTTTTTTCTTGGGGTGAGCTGTCAAAATGCACAGTGGCCTGCCAGCCCTTGGGAGGTGAGCATGCGCAGTGTGTCTACTGACGTTGTATGCACACTCACGTGAGGCCGTCCGCCCTTACCGACTGAATGTCTCTAGGAGGTCATATGCCAGTAAATTCTGCTATTTTGCTTCTTAGTGCACATGCTCAAGTCCACTCACGCAACTCCTGAGATCTTATTAGTATGTGTATTTTTCAGTATTTCTACACTCTTAGTATGTGTATTAGTGACTCAAATAAGTCACCACAACAATATTTCATAATTTAGGGACGCTGCACTTATTCAGACTCCAGGTACCTATTCTTGGTAGTTTTACAACGTTTGCGTTTGTAAAATCTATTAAGAAACTTTTCTAGGCAAATTGATAAAACAGAGATAGGAGTTATCTATTTCAGAAACTAAATTCAAAATACATTTTAAAAGTCTTTTAACAGTACATATGTATAAAATAAAGCATTTTGTTTTGCCTATATATGGTCTATAAATACAATTTTAGGAAGCCTTGCACAGCCACACATAACAGTTAATGATAGTATATATGAAGATTCTCAAAATATGCCATTAAATTCATTATAATTATTCCATAAAACGTATGTTTGATTATTCTAATATATTATAAATATTGGTTGAATTGCCCTTTAATTGTTTTTAATTGGAGACACTTTTTGGCAACATTCAATCGTTACAGTTTTTACCTATTGTTAAATCCATTTTTGAAGCCAAAACTGTCATTTAATGAGTACCTTCTCTATTCCAGGGTGTATACATTAGGCACTAGAATTACAAAGATGACTAAAACAATTATCATTTTTTTTTGCATATAACACAATTCTAAGATAAATATGCTAAAGATGATATTATAATTTTATAAAAATTACAGCAGGATTGAAAAACTGGTATAAAAGTATATCCAAGAGAATGAGTCATTTTCTATGGATAAGTCTATGAAGACGGAAATAATGTAGAATCCTAGAGAAGTAATTATATCTTTGAAGGTTGTTAAGGAAATCAAGCCAAGAAGAAGTTTGATCGGTTTAAGGTCGAGAGAGGCTTCATGACAGAAGAAACAAAAAACACAGGCTTAAAATAGTAACAGTGGTAAGAATACCTAATGGATGAGAAAGTCTCTGGCATAGCAAGACTGTGGAGATTTTGCATGTAAATATAGAAAATAGGGGGGTAAAGATTAATTGGGGACATATTTTGAAGGGTATTATACTTCAAGTACTGAGGGTATTTGGATAGTTTTCTGCAATAATTGAAGCCACTGGAGATAATTGGATAAGGAATTATATGTATTGATTTTTGTGTTTTGGAAAAAATTTATAAAGCTACCTGAAGTTTGGATCAGAAGGAGAAAAGATGAGAGATATAAACTTATTACAATTTTTCATGTATTTCATTTTAAAGTGCTCTTGGCATTTTATTTTTATGTTTAAGATTGCTTTTCTTTAAAATCTTTAATAAAGCAGTTATTAAAGACAATTTATAACATGATAATAAAAATAAAAATCTATCTTGACCTACAACTAGTATCTTCCAAAATGTATAATTAGACCAACACAAGTGTTTTCATTAACACCATTATGATTTAGAGCTGTTCTGGAAGTAACATCCGGTATAATCAGACAAGAAAAAAATTAAATGCATAACAATTATTTATAAAAGAAAAATTACTATAATTATTTGCAGATGGTATGGTGGGATACATGGAAATCCCTAAAATAATTAACTGAAAAAAAACACTAAAACATATTACGGAACTTAGAGGATTCAAACAATTGCAAAGGAATATGATATTTTTAACATTATCAGGATATCATCTCTGAGTTAAGTTCCAAAGGTAACATGAGTTCAATAAACATAATATCTTTATATTTTTATTTTGAACATATTCATTCTAAAATTTGCTTTAAGAAATAAGTGAGCAAGATTGTCAAGGGAAATGAGGAAAATTAAAAAAAGGTATAATGTAGAGGGACTAACTCTACAAATACTAAAATAAGTTATAAACTATCAGTCACTAAAATCATTACTTAATATGCTCAATCAGGACAGGTTTCCAGAAATAGACACTCATACATCCAACAACTGATTGTGGAAAAATGATTTTTGAGTTACTTACTTGTATAACTGTGTAGCCATCTGGAAAAACAGTTAAATACAAATATCTGGCTTATGAATACACATAATTTGAATATGAATGTATATATTCCATAATGTATATTAAAATGAGTTTGGATTTCCCAATCTAAATTTACAAATAATTAAAAAACATAACACTCAATAAAATTGAGCAGAAGATATGAACATGCGATTCACTGGCAGAGGAATATCAGTAGCTATAAAGCACTGTTATAGAAAGTCAACTTCACTCAAGAAAAATGCACATTCAGACTACATTTATGATCCATTTTTCACCTACCTTATTTGCAAATATCAAAAATTTGGTAATATATTGCTTTGGCTAACTTGTGGAGGAAACTAATTTTCTTATATTGCTGGTAGGAATTTAAATGAGTATATTCTCCACTGAGGGAAATTTGACAATATCTATCAAAATTATAAATACACATGTCCTGAATGTAGTAATTCTGATATAATAGTGTATGTGTGAAATAAGGGATTTACAACCTTATTTTTTAGCATTATTTCTAATGGTAACAAGCTGGGGGAAAGGAATCCAAAGGATCTAAATGCTCATCAGTAAGTGACTAATGAAATCATAGTACATCCACTCAATGGAATAAGAATGAAGAAGTTCTGAGCAAAACTTGTATGGTGCTTAACTGATACAAGTGTCTAACAGTGTGGGAAGAGCATTTCCACCTGAGTAAGAAAAAGTGCCTTATTTGTATACATACAGAATATCCCTGGGAAGATGCACAAGGTATTAGTAATGTCAGCTGCCTTAAAGGAAAGGAACAGGGTACCTGGAGGCAAAGAAAGGAGCAAGACTTTCTAATGAATTATTTCATACATTTTTTTTTCAAATTTTAACGTTAATGTATTTCTTAGTCAAATTAATTGCTAAATATAGTTATAAATAATAAACATGAGATAGGCATTCCCATTTTTAAAGTGATAGTATTTCTTTTCATCTTTGGAAGTCTGAATTACGATATGAAGGTATGAAAATACATATTGCAATCTCCTTCTCAGGGTTGGTCACTAGAGTTAAAGGTCCTATTGCAGTCATTTTTGAGTCCCTGCAACATTAGTATCATGTTTGCAACATGCATGGCACTCAACATCATACACTGAAGAACTGCAGAGGCAGCAAATTTAATTACTGGCAAAGAGTGAAGAGCCACTGTCCTCACAAAGATGTCTTGCCAAGGAGTCCAGGATGTCATTAAGACTCCCACTAAGAGTTAAGTAGAATAGTTTGCATATAAATTGTAGACTTAGTGGTAGCAAATGGATTACAGCTCACAAGTTCAAATTTTAGTATCCTTCAACAGTTCTAATCACCTGGAAAAGACCTTGAGTTCAACTATTCAAATTACATGGGTGAGTAGCATGCTGGATAATATCTGAGATATACTTGACAAGAAACAATTGCAGAGGAAAATGAAAATAAAATAATAAAACATAAATAGAATCTTCTAAAATGTGATAAGCTTTTACCCATTAAAAAACTTATAATGGGAGTTATTAATCTTTATCTGAGAAATCATGTATTCCCTTATGATATAAAGGAGTTAAAGATTTGAGCTCCTGCCTAGAGAAAACATAAAAGATCTCTTTAAAGTAAGAGCTTACTCCTTGTGAATAAAGTCTATTCCTTTAAGACGAGATAAAGTGTCTTTCATATTATATGCATTTTAAATATTGTAAATTGGATTTTTTTTTTTAGTATTTCAGGCTTACTTTGTATATTTTAGGATTCTACATGCTTCAACAATGTAAGCCATTTTCTCTAATTTTTAAAATTCTTGAGAATTTGATTCACCCTTCTGTTAATATGAATAACACCTCCTTAGGTCAAAGAAGTTCTTTTGTAAAGAATATATATGACTGAGTAGATTTTAAACTTGGGATTTGGAAATCCAAACTTACCAGAGGGTTGCTTTTCAGAAACTTGCAAAACTATGTAGCCTTTAAAATATTTTCTTAACGTTTTGTGAAACTATCTATACCATATCACTTCACTTTAAAATAGTGGTATCTTAAACCCTGAATAGTCTGGTTTTCTATGGCCTGTGATATAATAATAGGTGTAAATATAGGTATAGCAAAATAGAGGTAGAAATGTCCCTTCCTCTCTGGAAGACAGCTCTCTGTCAGCCTTGGACCAACCCAGTTCTCCCCTTTTCTTGCTTGTAATTCTTAAGAACACTGTAAAATGTACTGAGAATACGATATTATGAGATAGGGAGGAGCTCTCTGAAACAGTACATGCCTTGTTTCTGTCCGTCCTAGGGAATGTCACATCTTGGGAAAACAGCTGGGTCTTTGTTCCTTTCTCCCCTAGAAGTAGGATGTTTTTCAAAGCTGTGCCCAGTGTGTCACATGTCGCCTGTGGTACATAATCTGGGGTGGGCTGCCTTTTGGGATCCTTCAGCTGTGGTGCAAAGTGCAGCATGTGCAGTCAGAACATCATCCATCTTGGGCAGTAATGGGCACAGTGATGGTGATTGGCATAGTGATGGTCTTTACTATTTTCCACACAGTGGTAGCCATCTTTTGGGATTGGTGGTTAGCAAACCTGCTTTGTATTCTCCCACTATATGTGTACAGAATGATGGAAAGCCACATCCAGGAAATTTTTTATGTTTGTCACAAAGCTACATTTTTAGGAAAGGGGCTTCAAAATCTATTCCATCATCTAATCTCCTACCTGTGCCATTTAAAATTTGTCTTGCGGTGTTCCCTTAAAGAGATGCAGACCACTTCTTCCTTAGTTCAGGGTAAGTCAGCTAGAGCATGTTGCATTTGCTGAAAATGATCAGAATTCTTTCCAAGCAAGGACTTTATTTAGCATCAAGCCAAAGAAACCAAAACATATGTCTTAGAAGTGACTCCTCTAAGGTTGCCGTCCTGAGGACAGCTATGGAAAATTTCCAGTTGCTTTAAATAAGCCCATTTTGCACAGCAGAGTTAGGAGAAATAGATTTTCTTCTGTGAGGCTAAAGAGGTATATTCCTTTTCCACCTTATGTTTCTGCATACCTATAAGCATCATTGCCATGTCATTTCCTTGTGTCTCTTGCTTATGATCCTAGGGAATTTGTCCCTCTGGATTGATAGGAAGTGATACACTGTTATATGTTGAAGGACAGGTGGCATAAGTTAGAATTTTACCAAAGTTAAATTATGAATTTAATAATTTAGAAACCAACCTTGCCATGTGGAACTGTGATATAAAACAAAATATATGGATTTATATTGCTGGATTCATATCACTTTGGAAACTGACCTGCCCTTTTTGTGTTTTAAAATATTGAGGGGAACATCCTTCATCCTCCTCTATGCGACAACCCATAGTTCATTTTAGATTTTACTCTCAACTATATCTTAATATACACACATTACACACACCCCATATATATTCTTTATTTATGTATATGCATATATGAGTATATATGTATATGTAATGAGGAGGAGCTTTTAGAATATATATAAAAAATACAATGTATGTATTCACTGATTTTAAAACATACATCAAATACAAACAAATCTAAATCCAAACTTCAGATCAAGTCAAGATAACCCCCCAAATGAAAAAAAAATAGCATTTCTCTTTTTCTTCTAACCCCAAAGAATTAAAGAACAACTGCTGTGTTCAGTGCACTTTTCTATTTTTTATAAAAAGCTCTATAAAAAGCCAAGGCCCAAAGAAGAAAATTGTTTGATTTTATTTGAATGATTGTCCTGTGGGGAGCAAAGGCTTCTTCACACCCAGAGATTCAGAAATCTGTCAGCTTCAGAAAACTCCTGAGGGTTGAGTCCAGAGATGCAAAACCTCTGAAGGCTGCCTGAGTCCAACCCTCCTTGAAGTATAAATAATAATTATTCTCTGCATCACCCTCTTAAGTTTTCCGTAATATTTTTATTCAACTTTCATAATTTTGTTGCCCTTAGCTACTTTAAGAATATGTGCTCCTGTGCAAACCACTCTGCTCTATTCCTCACAGGAATGGTAGGATTAAAACATTTTGAGACTTGAAAATCTTTATCTATAATAGTGCTTAGAAACTTAGTAGTGCTTAGAAATTCTTTTATATTAAAACACATATATTCGGTGATGTGTCACTTAATGACAGAGATATATTCTGAGAAATGTGTCATTAGGCAATTTCATCATTGTGTAAACATATGGTATACTTACAAAAACTAACTAGAAGTTACAGACTACAATACATCTATGATATATAGGGTATCTTATTGCACCTAGGGTATAAAGCTGTACAGCATGTTACTGTACTGAATACTGTAGGCAATTGTAACACATGGTAAGTATTTGTGTATTCCAATATATCTAAATATAGAAATGGTACAGTAAAAATAGGTATTAAAACCTTATGGGACCACCACCATACATGCAATTTATTGTTGACTAAAATTTCCTTATGTGGAAAATATGTGTGTTTATATATATATATATATATACACACACAAATTGTTGTCACTCCAGATTCTCTGGGAACCATACTACTTATTGGAACAGATACCAGAAGTCTATGATAAAATGTTTAGATTAAAAATAGAGCAGCAGAGATTAAAGAATTATAACGCAGAAAAAGAGAAAGAAGAAAACAGAACTGAAATGTCATGATGTGATTCTTCTAAAAAAATTAATAATAATAAAATGGTCAAACTACTAAAAAAAATTTAACAAACAAGCTATCACCAAATTAGAAATGTGAAAGAAAATACTACCTATGCATTACCTTGAACTTTCCTCTTTAGTAATCTGACAACAGCTGTGATTTTCCTTCCTTCTACTCATTTTAGACTTGCTGTGTTTGAAAGAAGATAAATACAAAACAAATAAACATCAAAATCTTGGAAGTTATATATACATATATATAAAAATCTCTTTTAAAAAATCTTCTCTATCTTCCTATAATTGCATGTATTTATGTAAAATATATATTTATTGAATGAAATGATACACCTTTTAAAAAGAAACATTTCAGAAATTATAGTTGTCAAAGTTACGTTGAACATTAAGACATAGTTTTGATTTCTATGCAGATATTGCAAAATCCCCAGGAGAATAAATATAGCAAAATGAATGCTCTAACTCTCTGATCTCAAGCTTACACAATTTTCTTCTCCTAATCAATCTTATCTTTTTAACCAAGAAACTTGAGTTCTTTCTCTATTAGTTACTTAGTGCCAAGTATATGAACCACCTTAGATTCTTACTTAGTACCCTGAGACTTTTTGGAGACATCAGCGTCAGTATCTGGGTTTAAATCACGTCTCTCCTATTAAGAACTGAGTATGAATCAGACTAGTGACAGAATGGCATACTCATGAGAAAATTCATAAGAAAGCAGGATAATACAGAAATGAGAAGTAGATATTTTTGGAAAATAATTTTCAATGGATTTCTCTCTGCACCTCCTGCAAGCAGAGCACCAACTCCCTGATATTCCAGAGGATCTCTTCAATGATGGTATAGTGGACAGTCTTGGATTATAGACTGTCTTCCTCTGAAGTAGGGTAAAAAGATATAGTAAAATAAAGTCAGTAAAATAAAAAAGAGTCCCTTTTCAGAGCAAAAGTTAAGCAGGTTGTCTTAATTATCCATCATAAAGCATCAGGTTCCACAGGTTTGGATTTTCTCAGTAGTGACACAGACCCACTTTGCATACAGCATCCAACTAGGTTTTTCCATATTGCCCATGTGGGACTTGGAGGCAAAAGGTCTGACACAAAGATGAAACTTATGAGGTTTACTGTGCAATAAATAATAAAGTAATTGATCTCTGACCCAGAAGTATTGTACTTTCTGCCAGCATCCATGAAAATGTGGCACACAAACTTGTTAGCTCATAAGAGGCGACAATTCTCAGAGCCTTCACAGTTATGGACAGGTATCTCACCAAACTTACTTTTTTCACTTTTATTTTAAGTTTAGGGGAACATGTGGAGGTTTGCCATTTAAGTAAACTCGTGTTGTGGGGGTTTGTTGTACAGATTATTTCATAAATCATGTATTAATCCTAGTTCCAATTAGTTATTTTTCCTGATCCTCTCCCTCCTCCAACCCACTACCCTCTGGTAGGATCCAGTGTCTGTTGTTCTGCTCTGTGTGTCCTTGTGTTCTTATTATTTAGCTTTGACTTGTAAGTGAGAACATGCAGTACTTGATTTTATGTTCCTGCATTGGTTTTCTAAAAATGATGGCTTCCAGCTCCATCCATATTCCTGCAAAGGACATGATCTCATTCTTTTTTATGACTGCATAGTATTCCATGGTGTGTATGAACCACATTTTCTTTATCCAGTCTACCATTGATGGGCATTTGGGTTGATTTCATGTCGTTGCTATTGTGAACGGCGCTGTGATGAACATACATGAGCGTGTGTCTTTATGACAGAACAATTCATATTCCTTTGGATATATACACAGTAATGGGGGGTTGCTAGGTTGAATGGTCATTCTGCTTTTAGCTCTTTGAGGAATTACCACATTGCCTTCCACAATGATTGAACTAATCTACACTACCAGCAAAAGTGATTAAGTGTTCCATTTTCTCTGCAACCTCACCAGCATCTGTTGTTTTTTGACGTTTTAGTGATAGCCATTCTAATAGGTATGAGGTAGTATCTCATTGTGGTTTTGATTTGCACTTCTCTAATGATTAATGATGTTGTGCTTTTTTTCATATGTTTGTTGGCCACATGTATGTCTTCTTTTGAGAAATATCTGTTCATGTCCTTTGTCCACTTTTCAATGGGGTTGTTTTTTATTATTGTTATTATTATTATTACTTGAGATGGAGTTTCTCTCTTGTTGCCCAGGCTGGGGTGCGATGGCATGATCTCGGCTGACTGTAACCTCCGCCTCCCAGGTTCAAGTGATTCTCCTGCCTCAGCCTCTTGAGTAGCTGGGATTACAGGTATGCGCCACCATGCCTGGCTAATTTTGTATTTTTAGTAGAGATGAGGTTTCTCCATATTGGTCAGGCTGGTCTCAAATCCCTGACCTCAGGTGATCTGCCCACTTTGGCCTCCCAACGTGCTGGGATTATAGGCATGAGCCACTGTGCCCAGCCAGTTTATTATTTTCTTGTAAATGTATTTAAGTTCCTTACAGACCCTGGATATTAGACCTTTGTCAGATGAATAGCTTGCAAAAAATTTCTCCTGTTCTATAGGTTGTTTGTTTATTGCTAGTTTCTTTTGCTCTGAGAAAATCCTTTGTCAATTTTTGCTTTTTTTGCAATTGCTTTTGGTGTGTTCATAATGAAATCTTTGCCTATTCCTATGTTCAGATGATATTTCCTAGGTTGTCTTTCACAGTTTTTATAATATTGGGTCTTATCATTAGGTCTTGAATTCAACTTGAGTTGAATTTTGCGCATGTTGTAAGGAAAAGTTCCAGTTTCAATCTTCTGTGTATGGCTAGCCAGCTATCCCAGAACAACGTATTGAGTAGGGAATCCTTCCCCCATTGCTTGTTTCTGTCAGGTTTTTCAAAGATAAGATAGTTGTAGGCAACCTTATTTCTGGGTTCTCTGTGCTGTTCCATTGGTCTGTGTCTGTTTTTACACCAGTATCATACTCTTTTGATTACTGTAACCCTGTAATATAGTTTGAAGTCAGGTAGCTTGATGCCTTCAGCTTTGTTCTTGTTGCTGAGAATTGCCTGGACTATTTGGTCTCTTTTGGTTCCATGTTAATTTAAAAATAGTTCTTTTTCCCAGTACTGTGAAGAATGTCATTGGTAGTTTAATAGGAATTGCACTGAATCTATAAATTGCTTTGAGTAGTATGGCCATTTAAACGATATTGATTCTTCCTACCCATGAGCATGGAATGCTTTTTTCGTTTATTTGTGTCATCTCTGATTTATTTGAGAAGTGTTTTGCAGTTCTCCTTGTAGAGTTCTTTTTACCTCCATAACTAGCTGATTTTCTAGATATTATCATTTTTTTGTGTGGCAATTGTGAATGGGATTACATTCCTGATTTTCTTCTCAGCTTGACTGTTGTTGATGTATAGGAATGTTAGTGATTTTTTAACATTGATTTTTGTATCCTGAGACTTTGTTAAAGTTGTTCATCAGCTTTAAGAAGATTTTGGACTGAGATTATGGGCTTTTCTAGATACAGAATTATGTTGTCTGAAAACAGGGATAGGGTGACTTCCTCTCTTCCTATTTGGATATGCTTTATTTCTTTCCCTTTTCTGATTGCCCTGAACAGAACGTCCAATACTATGTTGAACAGAAAGTGTATGTGAGGCCATCTTTGTCTTGTGCCAATTTTCAAGGGGGAATGCTTCCAGCTTTTGCCCATTCAGTATGATGTTCGCTGTGGGTTTGTCATAGGGAGTTCTTATTATTTTGAGGTACATTCATTCAGTATCTAGTTTATTGAGTTTTTAACATGAAGGATTGTTGAGTTTTATAGAAAGCCTTTTCTGCATCTATTGAGACAATCATGTGGTTTTTGTCTTTAGTTATATTTATGTGATGAATCACATTTATTGATTTGCGTATGTTGACCAACTTGCATCCAAGGGATAAAGCCTACTTGATCATAGTGGATAAGTTTTGAATGTGCTGCTGCATTCAGTTAGCCAGTATTTTGTTGAGGATTTTTGCATTGATGTTCATCAGGGATATTGGTCTGAAGTTTTCTTTTTTGTTGTGTCTCTGGCAAATTTTGGAGGGAGGAGTCCCTCCTTCTTAATTTTTTGGAATAGTTTAGGTAAGAATGGTACCAACTCTTCTTTGTTCTTCTGGTAGAATTGGACTGAATCTGTCTGGTCACAGATTTTTTTGGTTGGTTGGTTGGTTGTTTATTACTGATTCAATTTTGGAGCTCATTATTGCTCCATATGAGGATTCAGTTTCTTCTGGTTTAGTCTTGGGAGAGTGTATGTATCCAGGAATTGATCCATTTCTTCCAGATTTTCTTTTTTGCATAAAGATGTTCCTAATAGTCTCTTAGGAATTTATATTTCAGTGGGGTCAGCAGTAATAAGCCCCTTGTTTCTAATTGTATTTATTTGGATCTTCTCTCTTTTCTTATTAGTCTAGCTTCCTGCCTACCTACTTTATTATTTTTTCGAAAAACCAACTTCAGGATTTGTTGATCTTTTTGATAGTTTCTTGTGTCTCAATCTCATTCCATTCAGCTCCAATTTTGGTTATTTCTTGTCTTCTGCTAACTTTGGGGTTGTTTTGCTCTTTGCTCTCTACTTCTTTTAGTTGTGATATTAGGTTGTTAAATTAAAATCTTTCTAACTTTTTGATGTGGGTGTTGGGTGTGTAGTGCTATAAACTTTCCTCCTAACACTGCCTTAGCTATGCCCCAGATAGTCTAATATGTTCTATTTTGGTTCTAATTAGTTTCAAAGAATTTCTTGATTTCTACCTTAATTTCATTATTTACCTCAAAGTCATGCAGGAGTAAGTTATTTAATTTCAATGTAATTGTTTGGTTTTGAGTGATTTTGTTCAGTCTTGATTTCTAACTACACTTCACTGTGGTCTGTAGAGTGGTTATTATGATTTCAGTTCTTTTACATTTGATGAGAATTGTTTCCTGCCTGATTATGTGGTCAATTTTAAAGTATGTGCCATGTGGCCATGAGAACAATCTATATTTTGCTGGTTTTGAGTGGAGAATTCTGTAGATGTCTACCAAGTTCATTTGACCCAGTGTTGAGTGCAGATCTGAATATCTTTGTTAATTTTCTGCTTTGTCAATATGTCTAATACTGTCAGAGGGGTGTTGAAGTCTCCCACTATCATTGTGTGGGAGTCTAAGTATCATTAAAGGTCTGTAAGAATTTGCTTTATGTATCTGGGTGCTCCTGTGTTGAGTGCATATATATTTAGAATAGTTAGATCTTCTTGTTGAATTGAATCCTTATCATTATGTAATACCCTTCTTTGTCTTTTTTGATTATTCTTGTTATGTCTGTTTGCCTGAAATTAGGATTGTAACCCCTGCTTTTTTCTGTTTTCCATTTGCTTGTAGATTTTTCAACATCCCTTTATTTTGAACCCATGGATTAGATAGCATGTGTGATGGTTCTCTAGAAGACAGTGTACATTTGGGTCTTTTTCTTCATTCAGCTTGCCACTCTGTGTCTTTCAATTGGGGGAATTTAGACCATTTACATTCAAAGTTACTATTGATATCTGTGGGTTTTATCCTGTAATCAAGATATTAGCTAGTTATTATGAAGAGTTGTTTATGTGATTACTTTATTGTGACACTGGTCTGTGTACTTAAATGTGATTTTTTTTGTAGTGTCTGTTAATGGTCTCTCCTATCCATGTTTAATGCTTCAGGAGCTCTTATAAGGCAGATATAGTGATAGCAATTCCCTCAGCATTTGCTTGTCTGAAAATGATCTTATTTCTCCTTTGCTTTATGAATCTTTCTTTGGTCGCATATGAAATTTTGGGTTGGACTTTCTTTTCTTTAAAAACATTGAATATTGATCCCTAATTTCTTCTGGCTTGTAGGGTTTCTGCTGAGAGGTTTGCTGTTATTTGATGGGCTTCCCTTTGTAGGTGACCTGACCTTTCTTTCTAGCTGCCTTTCCCTTTTTTTTTTTCATTTTGACCTTGGAGAAATTGATGATTATCTGTCTTGGAAATGATCTTCACGTGAACTCTCTTACCGGCATTCTCTTCATTTCCTGAATTTGAATGTTGGCTTCTCTACTTGAGTTGCAAAAGTTCTTGTGGATGATATACTGAAATATGTTTTCCAAGTTGTTTCCATTCTCCCATGTCTTTCAGGGACACCGATGAGTCATAGATTTGGCCTCCTTACATAATCCCATATTGCTTGTAGGTTTTGTTAATCCTTTATTATTCTTTCTTCTCTATTTTTGTCTGTCTTATTTCAGAAAGCCAGTCTTAAAGCTCTAATATTCTTTCTTCTGTTTGATCTATTCTGTGATTAATATTTGTGATAGCATCATGAAATTCTTGTAGTGTGTTTTTTAGTTCTTTGAGATCTTTTCCATACTGGCAATTTTGTCTGTCAGCTCCCGCATTGTTTTATTGTGATTCTTAGCTTCCTTGGCTTGGGTTTTAATGTACTTCTGAATCTCAATGATCTTCATGCCTATCCATATTCTGAATTTTATTTCTGTCATTTCAGCCATTTCAGAATGATTGAGAACCCTTGCTGCAGACATGGGGCAGTTAGTTGGAGATAAGAAGACAGCATGGTTTTTTAAATTATCAGGGCTCTTGTGTTGGTACTTTCTCATCTTTGTGGGCAGATGTTCCTCCAATCTTTGAAGTTGCTGACTTTTGGATGGGTTGTTTTCTCTTTATCCTATTTGATGACCATGAGGGTTTGATTGTGGTAAAAGGTGAGTTGAGCCGACTGGCTTTGTTTCTGGAAGATTTTTGGGAGCCAGCACACAGCCGCCAACTCCTAGGTTGCATGCTCTAACTTTGGGTGACTTATATTGGGACCCAACTTTGTTATCTGGCTTCCTGTGGTTAGTAATCCACTGTGCTAGGGAGTCAGGGTGCTCCAGATAGGCTGGTCACTACACTCCAATAGGTGTTACCAGTCAAAACATTTTGTAGTGCGGTGACAGCGGGACCCCTCCTTGTTAGCACATGCAGTGACATCAGTGGCCGCAGCAGCAGTGTGTCACAGTGCATGCTCATTGGCTCTGCCAGGGTGCTTGCCTCCCTGCAGTGGCAGAGGCAGCATGACCCTGGTGGGTGAAGGTTCCCATTGGCAACTATGCATGTATGCTACTGGTTGTGTTATAAAAGGGGAAGCATGCTGGTGGGCACAGAACTGTGTGCACCCTATGTGTGATTCACACAGTTGGGGGTAGCCACTTAGGGTGAGGGAGGATCCAGGTAGCCTGATGTGTGACTGCAGGAGCTGGTCTGTTAAAGTTCTCTGCTGGTCATGCATGGTCCCCCCAATGCAGGAGCTGTGATGTGGGCACCAGGGCACCCAAAGCTGCACTGCAAACAGGCATGGCCCAGTTGGGATACCGGAGAGGCCAGTAGACCAAGGAGTGTTCAAGATCAGACCACTTCCATCCAATGGTCAACTGTGCTGCAGAGTTCAGGTTGGACCGTTCTTCTCGGGCTAAAGTCTCCTGTAGGAGCAAGTGGGGCCTATGGACATCCCTTGCTGTGCTTCACTACAGATGCTCCCACTGGGCTCTGTAGTGGCTTGTATGCTGCCCCCTAGCACCTCTCTAAGCACTTCTCCCTGCCAATGCAAGGGTTCACTGTGGTAGAGGAATCTCCTCCTGCCTGGATTCCAGAGGCCCATGGCGGAGTGAGTTGTTCTCTACCTGTTCAACTCATCTGTTCCCTGAGAGATTTTAGGAGCCAGAAATAAGTCCTGGTGTGCAGTAGCCCCATCCTGGGTGCCCAGCTTCCTTGCACTTCAACCCAGCTTCTGGGTCTTCCCTTTGACCTCTCTCAGTGCCTTCCCTCTGAAGATCTGTTAGGAGTCATGTTGGTCCCTCGGTAACTTTTCCACCAGCTATCTTGCCGGGCTACTAAAATTATTAAATTATTAATCACCACCAACATTATTAAACACTCTATTCTATAATGTCTTACTATGGAAAATGAAAGATTGTAAAAATAGTTTCATAATAGTATCCTCGAGAGGATTAAATGACATGATAATTCCAAATTACTTAATCCAGTGCCTATCATATAGTAAAATTAGGTAAAGATTAGATTGTATTATCTTACACTTACATATCATAAACCAATGTGCTTTAATATAATTTAGGGCAGTATAATTAACAACAATCTCATCCTATCGAAGCAAAAATCAAAACTTCTTTCTCTCTCTACAATTTTTGTTGTTTTAACACTCTGCTAAGTTTCCTAAATTCCTCCTTGGGTAATTTTCCCATGTTGTCCCAGATTTTCCTATTCATTTCACCTCAGGTTAATATACATTTATTGAGCGGCATCGGGAATCTCAATTATACAGTTTATGACACTGAGTGGATCAGAGAGAGAACAATTCACACTCATATGACTTCCCCTAAATCAATTTTTAATAATTATATTTTAAAAGTCAAGGCAAAACAAAACACTTATTCAACCTTGAAAGTACAGGAGAAAGTACACCTTGAACTGCACATACATATTCAATAATTGATTTGAAGCCAAATATCCTTATTCCTTCTGAGTTTGTAGGTCCAACCAGTCACACTAATATAAGTTCTCAAATATTGCTGGCTTGTTTTTTGCATAATTTGAGGAAATCGATGTCTACTTCAGATTCTCTCCCAGTTTTTTCTGGTAGGCCCTAGAAGTTCTCTGGGGGGGAATCAGAAAAATATCTGCTCTGGTCTGATTTCTTTGCAGAGCTGCTCTGCCAGGCAGGCCAGTGGCTGGTGTTGGTGACTGCTGTCTCCTCCAGTGGCAATATCACTCCTCCCATGGTAGGTACCATAACCTCCGAGATACTAAATTTGAGCAGATGCCAGAAGTAGAGAGTGCGGGAGGGGGCCACTTTCTATATCTGAATTGTAGGTCAGCACACGGGCCCTGATTCAGCACTGCTTGTGTCAAAGCTTCAAAGTGTCCCTTATGAAACAGTTTGTCTTCTGCCCTTAGTCCTTTCCCTGTGATGGGCCAAGCTCAGCCCCTTGGGGACTGGCTGAGGGAAGGTATTCTGTTTGTTACCATTTTCCTTCTTCTATGACACATCATCCACCTTACAAACCTTTGAAAGCTTTATTCCCAATGTCCATGTCATCTCAAGAAGATACAGAAGTTAGAACATAATAGTTTCTCAGATTAAATTCTAATGTTTATTAATTGGTTGTTAAATTTGAGGCAGAGAGGATCATCACCTCCTTTTGATTTTCCTAATTCATTGCTTAAGGCCCATTAACTTATTTTTGTTTTTATTTGCTCTGTTGCCAGGCTGGAGTGCAGTGTTGCGATCTTGGCTCACTGTAACCTCTGCCTCCCGGGTTCAAGTGATTGTCCTGCCTCAACCTCCCTATTAGCTGGTACTACATGTGCGTGACACCACACACACCTGGCTAATTTTTGTATTTTTAGTAGAAACAGGACTTCCCTACATTGGCCAGGAGGGTCTCAATCTCTTAAACTTGCAATCCTCCTGCCTCAGCCTCCCAAAGTGCTGCCATCAATTCTTTTTTCAGTACCCCATGAATTGTTCAAGTATCCTCATTTCTTAAACAATTCAAAACTGATCATTCTAATTTCTACAGTAAACAGAGAAAGTTTTAAAGTCTGATTAGTTCACCTTTTACATTGTTTTAATGCCCAAATATGTTGCCATTGAGTTTGTGGTACAGTATAAGTAGACAGGCCTTTGAACACCATGCTATCATCCTTTGGTCAAGGGACCTCCTCCATCCCACCCAAAGTTGTAGCTCTTAACTACTCATACCTTTTTATTCCCTGTGAACAATCATATACATGGGTATCAGTTGGCTCCAGAAGCATCCCCCACAAAAGGCTCCAGAACATAAATGTACTTCCTATAGATTTCACCTCCTTATCCCCTCTCACCTGTATAATCTAGTGCTTTTAAAAATTTTTATGGTGAACCCTCAAAATCCAAAGAGTTTACTTATGTCCTTTCTTCCCAAACTTTCTAAAATAGGTTATTCTTAATGGTTTCAAGATAGTTGTTTGACAATTCTTTCCCTAGAAAAGAGGAAATAAAGACATCTTTAATATCTAATTGGGTACCTGCTATCATTTGAATGTGGGTTATGCCTGCAATCTCAGCACTTGGGGAGGCCGAAGGTAGGTGGATCCCTTGAGGCCAGGAGTTAAACACCAGCTTGTCCAACATGGTGAAACACCATCTCTATTAAAAAATACACAAATTAGCCATGCATGGTGTCTACTTGGGAGGCTGAGGCAGAAGAATGGCTTGAATCCAGGAGGTGGTGGTTGCAGTGAGTGGAGATTATGCCCCTGAACTCCAGCCTGGGTGACAGAACAAGACTGCCCAAAAAAAAAAAAGAAGAAAATCAAATAAAGATTATCCAAAAGAGATTTCTTTTCTTTTCTTTCTTTTTTTTTTTTATAGTTAACAGGTACATTTTTCAAATAACTAAAATTCTTTCAAAAATAACTTGGAAGATTAAAAAAATGATTTGTTTAAATAAACTCTGAATATTTCCTGTATTTTTTCTTTAGGTTGCAAGTAGTGTTTTTATTTTCTTTCTTATTACATCTCAAAGTATTATATTTCATTTTTTATCTACTTTTATACTTCACTGACCTTAGAAAATAAAAGATAATTAAATGGTAATGCCTTTGAAACAACACCACCAATTGGGGAATTTCTACGGTGACACTGATTTGTGCTTTTAGACTCAATTATATCTCTGAATACCTAGGCTGTTTTTCCTTATAGCAAAGCATCAGAGTTCACCTTTATTATGTCCATTGTAGACACAAAAAACAAATTGTTCAAAGCATAACATCAAATAGTTGTTTGGGAAGAGCATGGGAATACTGGAAAACAGTCAAGGACAAATTTATGGATGCCCTAAATTAAATTAACTTTTAAAGTATAAAATAGGAGTCCTGGATTGCTGTAGTTTTTAAACCCTGGAATGGGGTTAAAAATTATTACCATAATGTAAAATAAATTGCTCTTCTGTTTACTTATTATGCTTGCATTTTTATCTTACACAAATGGATAAACCTATTTTAAATAATTTCTTACCAGTTAGTTACCTTAGATAAATATTTTTAAATGTTATTAAAATAACCATAATAACACAAAATAGAGGAATTCCAGCAGAAAACACAAAAGGTATAGAACTGAAGGTTGCCTATTGACAGAATTTTGGAGGATTTTCCATTAATTACAAGCAGGCTCAGCCTACCATATGTGGGCCTAGTGCAAGAGTGCAAATTGAGACACATGGACTGTGGTAGATTGGTTGCGAAATGGCCCCAATTTTCCACTTCTTCCAAAATTCTCATCTCTGCAATGTGATTTTGTAGCTTCTCTCATCAAGTGATAGAATTTCCCTGTACACAAATTCAAGCTGACTCTGACTTGTTTTTGCTAATACAATGCAATGGTAATAATACATAGTTCTGAAACTAGGCTTCAAGAGAACTTGAATGTCTCTGTTCTTCAAATGCTGTTACCACCATGAAACCATGTGGGCTAGCCTCATAGAGTGAAGCTGAATCACGACAGCTGAGACCATTTTAATCTAGCTAGACTCCAGCCAACCAACTAGCTAACCACCACCAAGAGATCAGCCATGCCTGGCCCATATCCAGAGAATTTCTTAATGAACCCACAGACTTAGGAGAAGTAGATAAAGGTCAATGTTTAAGCCAGTAAGTTTGGGGATGTGTTACGCTGCAATAACTAATATATAAATATCTAAACATTTAACCATTATTAATCTAGCAAACTGTTAAAGGAAATGCTTTAACTTCTTATCATTATTATAATAATTTCATAACAATGCAGAAGACCAGGTTTAAGTTTAAAATTCTCAAACTTTTTGTTCCAGAGCGTAACTTAGAGGCAAGGGAAGAGCCTGCCTCCTGACCTTAACCCAAGCCAGTGGCTTGCTCCCATCTTTTCTTGCTACTTTCAGCTCTTTTCTTCATGAGAAATCCAATGCACAAATGTGGATACATCAAGGCACAAATGCAAACTCTGCTGACAACTTCCCACACCTGCATATAGCTAGGGTCACTGTTGTGTAGACGTATACATGCACAGGTGTTGTCAATCATTGGAAGGAGAACCCCAATGAAGAGATCTTACAGGCTCTGCAAAGAGGCTTGGAGCTATTTTGGCAAAGATTTATAAGAATTCAGGAATACTCAGCATGAGAAGACAGGAGAGGCACCAGGTCCAGATGGGTACATGCCTTACTCTTGGAGATCCTTTATCTTGTAAGAAGAAAACAGTTGGAAGAGAACCAGTTTGGATGTTTTCTAAATTGCGGAACCCAGATGACAGCTCTCTTGACCAGGTCTAAGGAGGCTACTGACTACAAGGCCAAGAGAACCATACTGAAAACACAAATTTCGATGCAGTGGAAAATAGAAAGAGTAACTTATATTTCTCTTCTACTGTCTGCTCCTTATTCACAAATACAAAATTTTAACACTTAGACAACTGGACAATCACACTACATTAAATGAATAGAAACTTTTGTATAAATATATGTAAATAATAGCATCTTAATTGTGCTGTTCAAATATCTTCTATTTTTGCTGATTTATTTTCCTCTTTTACTGTGAGACAGAGATTTGGTTAAAATTTTCCACTTCAATTATAAATTTGTCTATGTTCTTATTACTGTCAGTTTTTGTTTTATATATTTTGAGTCTAAGTATTAACTGTTAACACACTTAGAATTATTATCATATCTTCCGATGGACTGAGCATTTTATCATAACAAATATCATTCTTTAACTCCAGAACACTTTTTATTTAAGTCTATTTTGTCTGATTTTCATATAATTATACCTGGTTTCTTTTTGTTTTTGCTTTCTTGGTCAAACATCGTCCATTCTTTACTTTCACGTTTTCTGTATTCTTTTATTTAAGGTATGGCTATTCTATTCCACATACACTTGTACTGATTTTGCAATCCTAACAATCTATAATATATATGATTTTTAGGATTTTTTCTACTTAACTTCAATTCAATTAATAATACATTTGTTTTTGAATTTACCTTTTTACTCTTGTATTTGTCCCATATATAGTACAGTATATTTCTTTTCCTTTATTTTCTTATTTTTCTTCTGAATTATTTGTGGATACTTCTTACTTTTTTATTAGCTTACAAGTTACCTATTCTATTACTAATCTTTTAGTCATTACCATGGAAATTATAATGTGCACATACAAATTGTTGGTTTTCTACTTCTAAATATCACAAATGTCTTACTACTTTTGAGATATATTTATATGTTTATATTAAACATAAATGTATTTAAATTTGACATGTATTTTAAACACTACATGCTGTCATTGTTTTTTTTTATACAGTCAGTATTCATGTAGATTTATCCTAATATTAACCATTTCTATTGCTCTTTATTCTTTAATTGTTTGAGTCGAGAACCCTTTCTTTCTGCTTGAAAAAAAATTCTTTATCTCAGTTTTTGTTTTTATGTAAATGCATTTATTATGATTTCATGATTGAAGGATATATTTGCTGAGTTTTGAATTCCAGGCTGAAGTTTTATCTTTTAAAACTCTGAAGATGTCATTCGAGAGTGTTCTGATATCTTCATTTTTATAGAAATCTATAGTTAGTCTTATTGTTATTCTCTTCAAGGTAATTTTTGAAGTAATTCCTTGGCTGCTTTTATAATGGTTCCTTTGTCTTCAGTTTTCATCAATTTTACTATAATGTACCTAGGTTTGGTTTGGTTTTGGGAAAAAAAAAATCTGCATGTAGAGATTCAATTGCTGACCATATCTTTGACAGCTTAGAAACATTTGGTCATTATCTCTTCAAATATTATTTCTATCTATTTTCTTCTTTTCTTTCTAACATATTAGGCCTTGTCAGTGTGCCTCTTATATCTCTTATCCTATTTTTTATTATATTTATTTTCCAGGTTTTGATCTGGATATTTTCTGCTTATTTTTTTTTTTTATTGCATTTTAGGTTTGGGGGTACATGTGAAGAACATGGAAGATTGTTGCATAGGTACACACATGGCAGTGTGATTTGCTGCCTTCCTCCCAATCTGCTATTTTTATCTTTACTAACTTCATCAAAATTGCTATTACATTTGTTTATCTAGTACTTAACATCAATTATATATAGGTTATGATTCTAGAAGTGTCATTAGATTATTTAAAAAATCTAAATACTAATTCCATACTAAAATTCTTTCTCTTGTTCTCTATTATTTAAAATACATTATCATGGTTATTTAAACTTCATATCTGATATCTTCAATGGGCTTGTTTCTATTGTCTACTTTTTTCCTCTTGGTTTTCTGTCTTGTTATCTCATCTGTGGTATATCTGGGTAAGTTTTACTTGCATGAAGAATATTGTGTCTAAAAAATTATCGATACAATTTTAGGTTTTGGTTGATGCTTATTGTCTGCACAGAGAAATTATTTTGTTTTGTACGAACCATTACACTGATAGAAGATGATCTGAATTCAATCAGTGTTTGAGCTAATTTTAAAAAAACAGGGTTAAAGTCTTTGTGAAGATGAGCCTATAATTGAGTTTTTCCTATTCCTGGATCTTATTCCTATGGAGAGGTAACAGTTTTTGTGAGAGACTAATAGATTTCTATATTCCATTACTTGTAGGAGATAGCCCTTCAAGTTTCCTAATTTGAAAATTGGAGAATTTTCCAAAGTTTTTCTTTTTGCCAGGTTCTGAATTCTAATTTTTGTTTCACAGCCCCATTCAACTCTTAATATTTCTTCCCAACTCCTTAACCTCTTTCCCACAGGTATGAAAAATTGGCAAATGTGTCAAGGCCACAGAGGAAGTGAGAAACAAGTACACAAAATATTGGGTTTCTGTCACTGTAGTTTTCTTTTCTCTTAGACCTTGATTCCTCAAATTTAGCTACAACTATCTCTCTAATGTTCACAGATTAATGTTTCTTATATATTGTCAAGCTCGATGTTTTTATTTTGCAGAAGAATTAGGCTGATTTAACCAAAGTCACCATATTTCCCCTTTTATATTTTTTTGGCAAATATTTTCTGTTTTATATTTCTCCTGTTACATGTTTTGGCAAATATTGTTAATTACATATAATTTGGAGAGTTATTATGATACATAAAATCTTCATGAAAATTAGATTATGATACATTTACACTTTACTTCTGTTAATGCAGTATTTTGGCGTATAGAAAAGGGTTTAATTTGCTTTACATTTACACTAATTAGTTAATTTAGCAATTCCAATCTGTGACTCTTATTTTAGCCACTAAATATACATTCAGTATTATCATATTGGGTGCTAATTGTAAAGAGAATATGCATTTTAATTTATGATCATATTTTCCTCCAATTTCGTTCGTGGCCTCAACTTTCTTTTTTTCATTATCTTCTTAAACTTTAGGATTAATAGGTAATAAATTGACATTCATTGTTCAATCCTTATAATTATTTTTTCAATTACATATTCCAATTCTATTCTCAATGTATTTTTCAAGCTGTATATGAGAGCACAATTTCTATGTTTTCCTATGAATTGATGTAACCTGATTTGTTGTCTGATACATAGTCCTTTGCTGTTCTTCATCTATATTTTAAATTTTAAGTTCCCCCAACCAGCGAAAAGATACAAGTAACACACTAGAAATCTTTATCTCCCGGGGTAATTCAGTAAGTAAGATAATAATTTAGTTTTGAAAATTTGGGCTCTAAGCTCAAAACTCTAAAGACCAATACAGGAAATTATCTTGTAAAAAATATAAAAAAAGATGTAATAAAATATGGCGAAATATAGTTTTGTCATATATGACAGAAGTGAAAATGTTACTAAATATTTAATACATATGAAAACGAAATGATTTTCAGGGAGGTACAGGTCCAAACAAATATGTTTTGTGATAATATTATGGATTTGAACAGGAAAAACTACAGGAGCAAAATAGTTTCAAATAGAATTTATCAGAGTTATTTACATGTTTGACTTTCAGGATTTCAATTATTAAATTTACTCTGATTTTCAAAATATATAATAGCACTTTTCAATAATGCATGAAAAATGTACCTAAAGCACATAAATATCCTTGGTTATATTATGTTATTTCTAAATAGGCTATATGATATAATTTTTAGATTGTTTTTGCAGATAATTTTTAGAGGTTTTTTTCAAATAGTTTTGCCGGTTTTAAAAGTTGATTATAAAAATGGTGAGATTTGTTATACAGCAAATTGAGTTATAGTATTAGTATGATTAAAAACACTATATTAATAATTTTATTTAATATTTCTATATCTTTAGTAATTCAGTTACAAAAGTAAAGCAAAACAACTGCATTTAATTATTCCTCAGTGGGTAAAAATGCTGAAATATGGAGTAGCACTAGAAAATGTATTGAGTTAGAAACAAGCATGTATTTAAAACAAAAAGTATATGCTTGAGATGATATTATAAGAAATTTAATTATTTGTGTATAAATCTTCCTTTGAGCCCTCACCTGGTGCATCATTTGCCATTAGCAAGTAGGTTTAATAAATCAATTCATACAGTGCTGTCTAAACTTCCCTTGACTCTGTTTCCAAAGTATATCACTTTAAGCATTTCTGACATTGAACAAAGTGAAATCCAGTATGTTTAATGACACTGCAATTTGTTTCAGAAATCCTTTTCAAACAAAAATATGACACAGTATATGATGGGTAAGTTATTTATTCTGTCGAAATGTTCTAATTTTATACTAAAAACTTTATGATATCTGTTATCAGCATTTTAATGAGTAGGAACATAAAGGAAAACATACTAAAGATAAATTCTTTTTTAATGAACTTCAACTAAATCTTTGAATACTCTCGTTCTGACTTGTTGTTTGCATTGTACCTTAGACTCTATTCTAATTTTAAAATTGTTTTAAATTGAAATGCAGATTGAATATCATTGCATTAAACTCCTCGAAGTGATGTTTACTTTTTTCCCTCTAATGTAATGTAATGTGCTCTATCAAATTTCATTTATATTATTTAAACCAATTATTGATTGTGGCTAAGTATATTATGTTTACTTCTGAGACCTATACGCAAAAAGATTGTGTATAATCTAAAATACCTCAAAGAAGAAAAAAATCGAGAGGATGAAGGTCTAGAATCTATTTTATAGTAAGTGTCATAAACAGAGTGGCCTAGTATGGTAAAGAAATATTCAGGAATATCATACTGGGTACCATTATATCCCTTCTGCATAGCTCCATTAGGTAAAGTGTAGAATAATTGAATGCATACCATGGAGAAACAGAGTTAAATCCACATAAGAAAATGTATTTCTAAAAATCAGAGTTGTATAAATTATATAAAGATGAAATAAGTCTTTGAGAACTTCAGCAACAAATTTGTGAGAGACTTGAGAGTGGACATAAGATAAAGGTGCATTGCCCTTGAATGGCTACGTCAACAATTATAATCAGTTATTGAAAATGATGAGATAATCTATGAACTCTTCTATATAGCATTTATAGAATTTTAATCTCTATTAAGGCTTTACATTTATTTAAATTATACACTCATGATGAGAGAAGTATAGGGTTTTAAGATGTTTTCTAACACAATAATAAATTTTAAAGCAAACTACCCCTTTGACAAGGGATTAATAACCAGAATATATAAGGAGCTCAAAGAACTCTATAGGAAAAAAAAAATCTAATAATCCGATCAAAAAATGGGCAAAGGATTTGAATAGATGTGTCTCAAAAGAAGACATACAAATGGCAACAGTCATATGAAAAGGTGCCCAACGTCATTGATCATCAAAGAAATGCAAATCAAAACTGCAGTGAGATATCATCTTACCCAAATTAAAATGGCTTATATCCAAAAGACAGACAATAACAAATACTGGTGAGGATGTGGAGAAAAGGGAACACTGTACACTGTTGCTGGGAATGTAAATTAGTACAACCACTATGGACAACAGTTGGGAGGTTCCACAAAAACTTAAAACTTCAGGTACCACATGATCCAGCCATCCCACTGCTGGGCATATATTGGAAAGAGAGGAAATCAGTATATCAAAGAGATATCTGTACTCTTATGTTGGTTGCAGTACTGTTTACAATACCTAAGACTTGGAAGCAACCTACGTGTTCATCCACAGATGAATAGATAAAGAAAATGTGTTACATATATACAACAGATTACTATTCAGCCATAAAAAAGAATGAGATCTAGTCATTTCCAACAACATGGATATAACTGAAGATCATTATATTAATTAAAATAAGCCAGGCACAGAAAGACAAGCATTGCATGTTCTCACTTATCTGTAGGATCTAAAAATTAAAACAACTGACGTTATGGACAGAGAGAGTAGAAAGATGGTTACCAGAGGAGGGGAAGGGTTATGGGGGTGAAGGGGAAGGTGTGGATGGTTAATGGGTAACAAAAATTTAGAAAGAATGAATAAGACCTACTATTTGACAGCACAGTATGGTTAACTATAGTCAATAATATCTTAATTGTATTTTTTAAATAACTTAAAGATTGTAATTAGATTCTTTGTAACTGAAAGGCTAAATTCTTGAAGGAATCTATACCCCATTCTCCATGATGTGCTTACTTCAGATTTCATGCCTGTATCAAATAATCTCATGTACCCCATAAATATATATATATATTATGTATGCTCAAAAATTTTTTAAAAATTTAAAAATTTAAAAGTTTATCTAATCCAGCTATTTGTTTAATAGATAAGGAAATCAAAGCCAACATATATGAAATGACAGCATGCTAAAAATTTTATGTAATTAGAATAAAAAATCTTTTATTTTTTTAAATGATACTTTAAGTTCTGGGTACATGTGCAGAACGTGCAGGTTTGTTAAATAGGTATACATGTGCCATGATGGTTTGCTGCATGCATTGCCCAGTCATCTACATTAGGAATTTCTCCTAACGCTATCCCTCCCCTAGTCCTCCACCCGACAACAGGCCCCAGTGTGTGATGTTCCCCTCCCTGTGTCCATGTGTTCTTGTTGTTCAACAGCCACTTATGAGTAAGAACACATGGTGTTTGGTTTTCTGTTCTTGTGTCAGTTTGCTGAGAATGATGGTATCCAGTTTTATCCATGTCCCTGCAAAGGACATGAATTCATCATTTTTTATGGCTGCATAGTATTCCATGGTGTATATGTGCCACATTTTCTTTACCTAGTCTATCATTGATGCACATTTGGGTTGGTTCCAACTCTTTGCTATTGTGAACAGTGCCACAATAAACATATGTGTGTATGTGTTTTTATAATAATATGATTTATAACTCGTTGGGTATATATCCAGTAATGGGATTGCTGGGTCAAATGGTATTTCTATTTCTAGATCCTTGAGGAGTTACCACACTGTCTTTCAGGATGGTTGAACTAATTTACACTCCCACCAACAGTGTAAAGTGTTCCTATCTCTCCAGCATCTTTTGTCTCCTGACTTTTTAATGATTGCAATTCTAACAGGCTTGAGATGATATTTCAATGTGGTTTCAATTGCGTTTCTCTAATGACTAGTGATGATGAGCTTTTTTTCATGTTTATTGGCTACATAAATGTCTCCTTTTGAGAAGTGTCTGTTCATATCCTTTGCCCACTTTTTGGGTTGTTTGCTTTTTTCCTGTAAATTTGTTTAAGTTCTTTAAAGATTCTGGATATTAGCCCTTTGTCAGATGGGTAGACTTCAAAAATTTTCTCCCATTCTGTAGGTTGCCTGTTCATTCTGATGATAGTTTCTTTTGCTGTGCAGAAGCTCTTAAGTTTAATTAGATCCCGTTTGTCTATTTTGGCTTTTGTGGCCATTACTTTTGGTGTTTGAGTCATGAAGTCCTTGCCTACACCTACGTCCTGAATGGTATTGCCTAGGTTTTCTTCTAGGGTCTGGGATGCAAGGCTGGTTCAACATATGCAAATCTATAAACATAATCCATCACATAAACAGAACCAAAGACAAAAAACACATGATTATCTCAATAGATGCAGAGAAGGCCTTCGACAAAATTCAACAGTCCTTTATGCTAAAAATTTTCAATAAACTAGGTATTGATGGAACATATCTCAAAATGATATGAGCTATTTATGACAAACCCACAGCCAATATCATACTGAATGGGCAAAAACTGGAAGCATTCCCTTTGAAAATAGGCACAAGACAAGGATGCCCCCTTTCATCACTCCTATTCAACATAGTATTGGAAGTTTTGGCCAGGGCAATCAGGCAAGAAAAAGAAATAAAGGGTATTCAGTTAGGAAAAGAGTAAGCCAGATTGTCTCTATTTGCAGACGACATGATTGTATATTTAGAAGACCCCATTGTCTCAGCCCAAAATCTCCTTAAGCTGATAAGCAACTTCAGCGAAATCTCAGGATACAAAATCAATACGCAGAAATCACAAGCATTCCTTTACACCAATAACAGAGAAACAGAGAGTCAAATCATGATGGAACTCCCATTCACAATTGCTACAAAGAGAATAAAATACCTAGGAATACAACTAACAAGAGATGTGAAGGACCTTTTCAAGGAGAACAAACCACTGCTCAAGGAAATCAGAGAGGACACAAGCAGATGGAAAAACATTCCATGCTCATGATTAGGAAGAATCAATATCATGAGAATGGCCATACTTCCCAGAGTAATTTATAGATTCAATGCTATTCCCATCAAGCTACCTTTGACTTTCTTCACAGAATTGGGAAAAGCCACCTTAAACTTATATGGAACCAAAAAGGAGCCTGCATAGCCAAGACAATCCTAAGCAAAAAACAAAAACAAAAAAAAAACAAAGCTGGAGGCATCATGCTACCTGTCTTCAAACTATACTACAACGCTATAGTTATCAAAAGAGCATGGTACTAGTACCAAAAACAGAGATATGGACCAATGGAATAGAACAGAGACCTCAGAAATAATGCCACACATTTACAACCATCTGATCTTCGACAAACCTGACAAAAAGTAGCAAGGGGAAATGGATTCCCTGTTTAATAAATGGTGTTGGGAAAACAGGCTAGCCATATGCAGAAAGCTGAAATTGGATCCATTCATTACTCCTTATACAAAAATTAATTGCAGATAGATTAAAGATTTAAACGTAAGACCTAACACTGTAAAAATACATCTTTATCTCTAGACAGTGGTACTCTAGCCAGGTGATTAAGAGCTTTGGCATTGGTGGGAAAGATGACACACTATGCTACATACAAGATTTGAGACTTTTGGGAAATTATTTAACTTTTTTAATCTTTAGAAATCCTAAATGCTAAAAGAGAATAAAATAAAGTAATTATCAGTAAAGTAATATATTTGGAAATATGTTCTAAAAACTCAGGAGAGGCTATAAATTGATTGAATCATATTTGATATGGAACTAACTAAAATTATATTTCAGATAGACTTTGCCAGACTAGATTAATTCTATGAGGCTTGAATATGTTAGAGCAAATTTCAGATATTATTTTTCAGTTAATTGCAAATATTACTAAGACATGGATTTTGGATCACCTGAAAATAATGATTTGTTTTTTAAATACTTAATGATCGAAACATTTCTGCGTATCAATCCAGCACATGATTAATTCTAATACAATATCAATATTTTTGAATTCTCCTGGACTCATTAACTTTTCAAGCAGGACTATTTCTTATAGCTCTTCCCAGAAGACTACTCAAAGTTTCTGCATGATATGAATGTACTATGACTTGGTTATGTTTAGTGTTTGAATGAGTTATATTATCGTGTGCCTGTAGAAAAAAAAAAAAACATGCATCAGACTTCCCTAACACAACCCTGCCAGTGTAACTCCTAAAGTACTCCTAAACATACTCTTTGTTCTATCAATTTATTATAAATATTTATTCCTCTCAAAAGCATTTTCCATTTTTAATAGAACAAATAAAAACACTATTGTACTTTTCAAAAATATTTCTAACCTTGAAAAGGACATTTTCCTTGTCACTAAAAAAGGCCTTTGAACATTATTCAGTATTGTCAGTGTGCCAGCATAAGGAAGTTGATATTTCTTTAATTCATTTGATTTGCCTTTACTTTTGCTAATGAAATAAATAACTTTGTGAAAATGAAAGTCATCATAATAAGAACTATTTTCAGAAAAGGAATGGTTATATTTTCAAAAACATTAAAGAGATATATTCATCACACAGTGATTTAAATAACAAAGTAGCTACTTATTTAGCAGAGCATCTTTTAAAGATTTATATAAAGATATAAATATCCATCCTGACTTTCTACAGTAGACAAAGGCATGTATCTTATTGACATACTAAACAGGTGAAGGTGTTCTGGATGAAAATGACTTAACCTAAAACAAAATACTAAATACCTCAGTTACATAGCCATTCATCAACTGAACTTGAAATAAAATTTCAAAGAGTCTTTAAATAACTGCTTATGAAAATTGAAGTAAAAATCTTTAATTAGTTGCATATAAAGAGCTTAAGAATTCATGTAGGTTACAATTAATACATTCTATTCTATTTAGTTAATGATAGTCACACATTACTGTTGTCTGATTTGTGTGACTCCAGATACTTGTCAGCAATTTCTTCTTATGGCATCATAAAATAGAACCTGGTGTTTGACATTTATGAAATTTATTTGAAATAGTGTTTATTGTATTATATGGTTATGTTCCCTAGACACTGTAACATTTATTCATTTTACTATTACTTTATAATTAATCAGTTTATTACTTTTGACATTTAACACATGAATAATCAATATTAATCAATCTATACATATTTCATTAAATTTTTAATACCTGCAACCCATGTCAAAAAGCTAAGGTAAATGTAGAAGTTAATTGCTATTAGTTTGTAAATAAGAGCCGTTGCTTTGATAGCACTAAGAAACAGAATTGGAATCATAGAGATCACATATATAATAGAATCTATGGCAAAGAAAAATAATAAGACTTTCAGAGTTTTCTTGCAGAGGCCTTATACATACAGGATTTGATAGCCAGTTGGAAATACTCAACTTCAAATGCAAGGTGTCTCCCTTATATAACGCTAGAGGAAAAGGCTGACACTGAGGTTTACATTGTTTTTATAATATTCTATTGTCTTTTCCTAAAAATCATTTTCAAAGTGTGAAATCAATCCATTTCCAGTTTAGATTAATGCAGAAGCCAAGAAACCTTGAACTTTGCCTTCAATTTTCAACTGAGGAAAATGCCAAAGTGTCTTGTGATTTAACTGACACTTGCTCAGTCTTCCACTATCTTATCTAACGCTGAGTTGTTCTTATAAACCTTTGTGATGTAGGATATTTAACAAGAGTGGAAATGTAAGGTCTAAAGATGTTGTGGCAGTGAATTATAACAAGGAGTTTTATGGCTGTCTTTCCTTACCTGTAGTTTCCCCTGACAATCATTCTTCCTGGTACTAATTTTTAGTATTCGCCTAAAGTTCCCTCCACTTGATGTCAAATTGTCTTGAGGATTGAAAAGATTTTGCTCTTAGAGAAGAGAAGATTGTACTGAAATTGATTTCATTTTAACTTATGTTTGATTTTGCCATTGTTGGATTTGGGCTTGAATGGACTTTATAAACACTGAACAGATACCTTCTTAAATAAGACTAACTTGATTTATTTGATCTTTCAGCAAAATGTTGCACAGATTGAAACTCACTCATATGTAATAAACTTGAATTTTGAGTTGGCTATTGCAGTGCTGTTTCCTGGTACAAAAGTTGCTCTTTTTATCCCAATTATAGTCAAATACCTGTAACTGCACTCTCTTTTATTATTTTAGCAATAAATAAAACTATTCAAAATAGCAATCGAACAGCTATGAAATAAATATTTATTTTTTAGTTATGGAATCATTCTTGAAAAACAAAAAGAGCTTTATCTGTAAATTAAAACTCAGAAATATCAGAGAAAAAAACAAAAACCACTCAGGCAAGTAAGGCTTTGCAAGTAAATGGAGAGAAAAATTTCAGCCTTTATTTTTGCTTTCTCTGGGGTTAAGAGTCTTCGTTCATTTTAATGAGAAGATAAATTTTTTCCAATTAAAAACTCTTGGGTTTTCCCATCCTGGCTAACACAGTGAAACTCTGACTCTACTAAAAATACAAAAAATTAGCCGGGTATGGTGGCATGCACCTGTAGTCCCAGCTACTTGTGAGGCTGAGGCAAGAGAATGGCTTGAACCCGGGAGGTGGAGGTTGCAGTGAGCCGAGATCACGCCACTGTACGCCAGCCTAGGCAACAGACTGAGACTCCATCTCAAACACACACACATCACACACACACACACACACACACACACACACACCTCTTGGATTTTCTATTTTTATTTAAGCACCTACAAACTGAAAAACTGTATTGTTTATGATTTACCTATTAGTTGTCTTCAATATATTTGAGGATTTTCTAAACTAAGGATATTATGGTATAGATATAAGTACCTGTTAATTATGCAGTAGGAAGCTCTATGGATTTCCTGGTCCTATAATGTTTAGTGGCTTTATCTTACTTCTTTATAATAAAGAATGTAGAATTGTAATTTATGGTTATTTATCCAAATATTTTGTAATGAAATGCTAACATGCAGAATGTTTTAATACAGAAATGCATTTTTTTTTTCTGTTTCAGATGCATTAGAAGAATTGTAATATTAGGTACTATCTGCCTTTAAGAAAATAGAAGCAGCTTGGCATCATGATTCACGCCTCTAATATCAGCACTTTGGGAGGTCAAGGTGGGCGGATCACCTGAGGTCAGAAATTTGAGAACGGCCTGCCCAACACATTGAAATCCCATCTCTACTAAAAATACAAAAATTAGCTGGGTGTGGTGGCATGTACCTGTAATCTCAGCTACTCTGATACTGAGGCAGGAGAATCACTTGAACCCAGGAGATGGAGGTTGCAGTGAGCCGAGATCCTGCCATTGCACTCCAGCCTGGTTGACAGAGTAAAACTCCATCTCAAAAAAAAAAAAAAAAAAAAAAACGAAAAAGAAAAGAAAATAGAAGCTAGGACCATGCATGGTGGCTCATGCCTATAATCCTAGTGTTTGGGAGGTCAAGGTGAGAGAACGGTTTTAGGGCAGGAATTCCTGACGAGCCTGGAGAAGGTAGTGAGACTCCATCTCTACAAAAAAAAAAAAAAAAAAAAAAAAAGTAGCTGGTTGTGGTAGTGACATGTATCTGTAGTCCTAGCTACTCAAGAAGCTGAAATGGGAGGATTGCTTGAGCTCAGGTGTTTGAGGCTGCAATGAGCTATGATTGATTGCACCACTACAGTCCAGCCTGGGTAACAGAGCTGTTGAAAGAGAAAAGCAAGCAAGCAAGAAAGCAAGCAAGAAAGAAAGAGAATGGGAAAGGAAAGTATGCAAAGAAAGGAGGGAGGGAGGAAGGAAAAGAAGGAAGGAAGGCAGGGAGAGAGGGAGAAAAAGCTTAATTTTGTTTTGTTTATCTATGGAAACAATAGCAATTAAAATATATTTTGACAAAACAGTAGGCATGAATTGTTGATTGGAGAGAAGGGATTTACAAAAGAGAAAAGAAAGAAAATACCCCATTGGCAAGGATTTCCTAAAGATTTGTAGGATGTTAGAAGGAACAGAAAGAGCAAAGAACATTATCAGGGCGTTGGGGCTGATCCCAAGTAAGTTGCTGAGAGAGAGAGAGAGAATCACTTTACAAATGAATGCTTGGTGGTTGAATCTATCAAAAGACAGTGGTGAAAGCATTATGTGAAGATTCAGGAGGCAAGCAGGGACCAAATTATCCTTATAGGGACCCAATTATCCTTATAGGGACCCCACAGTCAAGATATATGGCCACTGTAATTATTACTCTGAGACGCAGACTTCATTTGAATGAATTGCCAGTTGTTGGTCTATAAGAACTGCACCTGTCTTTCTAGTAGTAGCATGTAAAAATTAGACTTCATCAGAAGCTAGCATCTTTTCTGGTCAAGCAACAAATGCTAAACATATTTTTGCTATACCTGTATCTATCATATGTTAAACAAGCAAAAAAAAAAAAAAAGCCACTCAGTTTGCAGTAATTTTCTGTAGCAGTTCTAGAAAACTAACACAATGGCTTGCAAATATTCTCTCAGGAGTCGCTGCATCAAATTAGCTCACTTTGTGGATTTTCTTCTGTGTTTTTTTTTTTCATAAGGCTACATTCAGATTAGCTGAACTTACTTTTTAAAAATTATTTATTTTTTTTAATTTTTATGACTGCATAACAGTTATACATGTTTATGGGGCACATGTGACATTTTGAAACAAGCATACAACGTGTAATGATCAAATAAGGGTAATTTGGATATTAATCACCTCAAACAGTTATCATTTCTTTGTGTTAGGAGAAGTCTAATTCCTCTCCTCCAGTTATTTTGAAATATACAATAAATTATTGTTAACTATAGCCACCTGTTGCACTGCCAAAGCCTAGATCTTGTTTTTTTCTATGTAACTGTATTTTTGTACCCATTAACCAACCTATCTTTATATCCCCTCCTGATACGGTTTGGCTCTGTGTCCCCACCCAAAACTCATGTTGAATTGTAATCCCCACTGTTGGGAGAGGGACCTGTTGGGAGGTGATTATATCGTGAGGGCAGATTTCCCTCTTGCTGTTCTCGTGATAGTGAGTGAGTTCTCTTGAGATCTGGTTGTTTGAAATTGTGTAGCACTTTCCCCCTTCACTCGCTCTCTCTCCCGCTGGCCATGTGCTTTCTTCTCCTTCACCTTCTGCCATCATTGTAAGTTTCCTGAGGCCTCCGAAGGCATGCTTCCTAACCAGTCTGCAGAATCTTGAGCCGATTAAACTTCTTTTCTTTATAAATTATCCAGTCTTAGGTAGTTCTTTATTGCAATGTGAGAACAGACTAACACACCTCTTCACTCCCCTTCTCAGCCTCTGGTAACCATCATTGTATTCTCTCACCCCATGAGATCGATTTTATTTTGCTCCTACATATGAGTGAGAAACTGCAATATTTGTCTTTCTGAGCCTTGCTTATTTACTTAACATAATGTTTTCTAGTCCATTCCCATGGTTGCCAATGACAGGATCTCATCTTTTTTTTTTCCTGGCTAAATAGTATTCCATTGTGTATGTGCACCACATTTTCTTTATTCAGTCATCCGTGATGGACCCTTAGATTGATCCTAGATCTTGGCTATTGTGAATAATGCTGCCATAAATATGAGAGAGCAGCTATCTCTGTGATACACTAGTTTTCTTTCTTTTGGATATATACCTAGCAGTGGGATTATTAGATCATATAGGAGTTCTATTTTTAGTTTTTTTGAGGAAACTTCATACTGTTTTCCATAGTGGTTGTACTATTTTACATTTCCACTAATGGAGTAAGAGCTTTCTCCTTTCATAGCATCCTTGGGTTGGGCTCTATTTAACCAAAGTATGGACTGGACTGAACCCTAGGACAGCTGGCAAACACGACTGATCATTGATGCTGACTATTGGCTGGGAACTCAGCTATAGCCACAGGCTGGAGCCTTTCCAACTGGCTTGGACATTTTACAGTATGGAAGCTGAATTCCAGGAGGGAGAATCCTAAGTGGATCCTGAGAGTAAGCATTTCAAGAGTCCTGAGCTGATGCCACAGTGCTTCTTATGACTTAGCCTGAGAAGTCCCATATATGATTTCTATTGTACTGTATCGACCAGGAAGATCATTAGCAGATCCAACTCAAATATAAGTGAATTAGTCTCAACTTCTCAATAGGAGAAGAAAACGTATTTGTGGACAGCTTTAATCTACCATACTAGGTTACATTTTTTTAATTTAAAAAATTTCTTAACAATATTGACTAATCTCAAATATCTGAGCCTAGTCAGTTTCTTTCAAAATAGTCTACACCATAAAACCTGTTCAAGGAATGTGGCTCCTTGATTTTTTTTATAGAAGCACTATGCTAAAATGTTCCTTCAAACCTTGACACACAGTCTTCAGTTCTTCCCTTCTGCTAAATTCCTATTTAAACATTAGTACATAGTTGGTGTCCCTCCTCTTCCGTTAATCTTTTTATCTTAATTTTTAAATATTCTACATTACATTTATCTCTTTTCTGAATTCTTCTTACAATTTTATTCTTGTCCATCCACATCTTCAATGTGCATGTGTGTGTGTGTGCGTGCACACGTGTGCGTGCGCACATGCTGGTAAGGGGATCCCATGAGACTAAGAACGGGTTTAGATGTGGCAAGTAGGTAAGGGAATGCAATGCTTTCACTGCAGCAACTGGCATCAGCCTTCTCCTCAGTCATGATTTCTTCTGACTCTGTAAATGCAGTAACACACTATGTGAGTCTCCATCTATCTTACTCCTAGGCACAACTTGACCCATAGCTATACATGCTTCCAGGCTAACATACCCTAATTGTCACATTAATCTTATTGCCCATTGACGGAATTACACTGGAAGTACACCTATCTTCTGGTTTATAGTTATGCATTTCCACCTAGTCTCTCCCACTCTGCTTTGCCATTAGATGCTGATATTTGATAGCAGCAGTCCTACATCACTGCCATCCTCCAAAGGACAGCTTCTACTGAGCACCTGGATGCTGGTGCCACCATCATTAGCGTGGTTCTCCATTTCCTCAGTGAAGGCTGTGTCCTCTAGGAACTCCTAAAGAGCATAGTGAAGTAATGGCTTCCCAGGCCATACACAATTTCATTCTAACGTTCCCATGACCTAGACTCTTCTAATGAGGAAGGAAAAAATAATGTAAAAAAAGAAAGGAGAAAAATATAGGGTGATTAAACTATAAAGTGAGCAAAATTATGTAATATATAGGTGTAATCTAAGAGCAGCTTTAGTCTGGATGATCAGGTAAACACCTCTGATGAAATATTTAATCTGAGAACTGAATGAAATAAAAGGGTCAATTATTTAGTCAATAAAGTTTTAAGAAGAAAATTTTAAAAAATATATTCAGCTCATATCTCTTTCTTAATCTTCAACTTTTATGTTTCCAATTCCTTCTAAATTTTTCTGCAATGACCTCAAATTAGCCAAACTTAAGTGTAGTTATGAAAACAATCTGAGTTCATAGTACCTTTTCCCCCGACCTATCACATTGTTAACAGTATTGGTTTGCTGTGTCACAAACTGGTGGCTTAAACAAAAAGATAATTATTCTGTAATAGTTCCGGAGGTTGAAATCAAGGTGTTGTCAGGATTGGTTCCTTCTGGAGGCTCTGACAGTGAATCTGTTTCACACTTCTCTCCTAGTTTCTAGTGGTTGCCAGCAATCCTTGCTATTTTTTGGCTTGTAGCTGCATCATCCCAACTCTATCCCCATCTTCGCACTGTCCTCTGTGTGTCTTTGTATGTCCTCTCTTATTCTTCAAAGGTACCAGCTACTAGATGTCAGGTCTACACTATTGCAATATGACATCTTCCTCCCTTGCTTACATCTAAAGACCTTATTTCTAAATAAGGATACATTTACAGATTTCAGAGATTACGACTTGAACTTTTGGGGACACACAGGTCAGCCCACTACACTTGCAATGTTGTATTCCCAGTGTTCATGCTGGGACACTTGCCCTAGTCTATCACTCTCCACATCCAGTTGCAAAGTATTGTTAATTCAGCACTTTTAGCATTCCTTGAATGTATCTAATTCTGTTCATATCCTGTTATATTACTTTAATTTACACACTCGTTATCTTTAGAGCCCTGTAAAAGGGCCTTCAAATGTGTCTCTCTGCTTCTAATATTGCCTTCTCCCATATATCCACTATTTTTTTCTAAATACATTTTAAAGCCAGAATACTTTAAAATCCAAATAAATAAAATTTACTTGTATCATTTCAAACCCATTCTAAAAACCATTTAAGGACTCCCCCTTGACATCAGTTGGAAAATATAAGCAAGTAAAACAAATAAGAAAAAACGAAACCAGAAAATTTTTAAAATAAGATTTTAAATGTTTTAGTCCACGATTAAAAACGCTGCTTTTGAACTGAGGAAGACTGTCATTCAAATCCACTTCTTATGCACACTATACGTTGTTGCTACTTTCTGAATTTCATTTTTCTAACTTGTTAAATGGGGCTAACGTAATTGATTAAGTTGGATTATAGGATTATTATGAAGAATAAGTGCTAAGCACAATTCCTGGCACATAGTGAAAGTCCAATGGACAGAATGACTTTCTGCTATCTTTCCAGGTCCTTCTCTAACCTTATCTTATATCAATCTCATTTCTGTCTTTGCATGGTTGGTTTCTTTTGCAGAATGTCTTGCATTTCCTACGTTATGATCTTTACTCTTTTGCTTCTTGACTTTTACACTTAACTTGAAAAGCTGTTTAATTCCCTATCTTTAACATGTTTATTTCTTCAGGCATTTTTAATCCTGTTGGACACAGGCATCATCTATACCAGGAACCTGTGTTTGACTTTTCAGTCTTAACTCAGGTCTCCCCTTTGTGAGCACTCCTGTCCCAGCGTTTATCAATGTCAAGTGCAGCTATCATTCTCTATTTCTCTCTGCTTCGATATGCTATCAGCTCTTCGTGAGGAGGGACCACATCTTATGCTTCTCATTATTGCCAGAACTGATCCTAGCGCTCCATGTATTGGAATGTATGAAAAAAAAAGGAAAGAATGTTTTTTTAGAGTATCTAACGCTATCCCTGGGATGAGAACAAATTTATATTTTAGAATTACGCTGTAGGAGAACATTTATTGAGTTCCCTTCTTTTTTTTTTCCTGCATCTTCAATTTTAAAATAGGGCTGGCTATTCATAAAAAATAGTGAATGTTCAATAAATACTTGTTGATTTTTGAATGGGTGAAATAACTGATGCACCATTTATTAGCAAAAATTGAAAAGTATTTACCAGAAAATTTCACTCTGGCTCTAAACAGTAAGCAAGTGTAGTCCAAACCCAGCAAGAAAGATATGTAATTATTTTGACAAATAATGTCTATTACCTGGCATAATGTACAAACATTTGTTTGGCAGCCAGGAGATCTGGTTTCTAATCTCTCTGAGTGGCTATATAGTTAAACACTTGGAATAAATTACTTCATTTTTGCTAGACCTCAGTTTCCTGTATTGAGAAGTGAGGGCCTTGGATTACCATGTCTAAGGTCTTTTCTATGTCTAGTTTTTTAAAGTTTTAGATAAGTCATATGTAGGTAATCTAAGACCTCATGACATTTGCTGTGAGGGGAATTTACCTATACAACCCTTGTATTAGAAATAGATCTTGGCCAGGTACGGTGGTTCACACCTGTAATCCCAGTACTTTGGGAGGCCCAGGTGGGTGGATCATATGAGGTCAGGGGTTAGAGACCAGCCTGGACAACCTGGTGAAAACCCATCTCTACTAAAAATACAAAAGTTAGCTAGGCATGGTGACACATATCTGTAATTTCAGCTACTTGGGAGGCTGAGGCAGGAGAATCGCTTGAACCAGGGAGGCAGAGGGTGCAGTGAACCAAAATCGCACTACGGCACTCCAGCCTGCATGACAGAGCAAGTCTCCATCTCAAAATAATAATAATAATAAAAGTAAAAAATAAAATAAAAAACCAACTTGCCCTGACAATTTTCAATAGAAATACTGTTTCCTAATTAGAGAGATATTTTTCAACTGGAATGACAGAGTCTTGCACATTTCCTTGTTTGTTTCTTAACATAAATGTACAGTACTAGGTTAACTTCTTATAGTTAAAAATAGAAATCAAATATACCAGTAAAAATGTTGTTATTATTTAAAATATTAACAGTTCAACACTGGAAGAGATGTGAAGGCAATTAGTTAAATCCTAACCTTTTGTGGATAACAGAATGGAGGCATAGAGGCTATACCTGACTGTTCAAAGTAACTGTGGGGTTGTTTAAGGGCAGCCAAGTGAGAATCCACTCCTTCCAATTATTTTAAGGGTGTTCTTTCTAGTCCACTAGGCTTATCTTATCTTCAGTACAATAATTGATAATCAGATTGAAGTCAGAAAATAGAAGCAATCAGAATCAAACACCCACAAGCACCTAGTACATCTACCCAATTACCAGCATCTGTACCGAGATATTTCTGCCTTCACTCCTGTTACAATGGATGGACTCTTCGTGCCCCACTAAGGTCAACTCCTTCACTTGTGTGTAAGATCCTGTTCCCTGCAGCCTAATCAAGGGTATTATTTCAGCTTTTCTGCCCTCTTCACACAGTGGAAGATCATTCCCGTTAACAGACAAACATGCTGTTATTTTTCTCATTTAAAAACAACTTATTTTGGAAGTGGCAGTCGCTGAGGAAATTTAGAAAAAAATGAAATAAAAATAACTTATTTTCACCCCACTGCCCTCTACTACTCTTCCTAATTCCTTTACAGTAAATTTTCTCTAAAAAGTTGTCTCCAAATTCCTCTTCCTTCAATTCCTTTTCTTCTTTGCTCACTTAAATTTACCCCAGTCAAACTGGAATTGTTGCTAAGGTAAATATTGTTCTCTAAATTGTTAAATCCAGTGGTCGATTTCAGTTCTCATCTTACATAACCTGCACTATGATTTAAATGTGTTCCCTCCAAAACTTATGTTGAAACTTACTTAAAGGTGGAGCCTTTTAAGAAGTAATCAAGTCATGAGGGCTCCTCATGGATTAGTGCTCTGTAAAAAGGCTGGAGGGGAACCAGCTTAGGCCCTTTTTAATTTCAATTTTTATTTTATTATTATTATTTTTTTAAGATGGAGTCTCACTCTTGTTGCCCAGGCTGGAGTGAAGTGGTGTGATCTTGGCTCACTGCAACAGCCATCTCCTGGGTTCAAGCGATTCTCTTGCCTCAGCCTACCAAGTAGTTGAGATTACAGGTGCCTGCCACCAAGCCCAGCTAATTTTTCTGTATTTTTAGTAGAGACAGGGTTTCACCATATTGGCCAGGCTGGTCTCGAACTCCTGACCTCAGGTGGTCCAGACGCCTCGGCCTCTCAAAGTGCTGGAATTACAGGCATGAGCCACCATGTCCAGCCATGTAGGCTCTTTTTACCTTTCATTCTTCTGCAGGTGAGAACATAGCAAGAAGACTCCTATCAGACACTGAATGCTGGTCCCTTATTCTTAGACTTAGCTTCCAGAACTATGAGAAAATAAATTTCTGTTATTTATAAATTATCCAATCTGGTATTTTTGTTATAGTAGCACAAATGGGCTAAGACAGCCTATTAACAGCATTTGACGGAGCAGAACACTTTCTCTCATTTGAAATAAATTTCACTTGCATCCATGACATGATATTCTCATGATTTTATTCCTGCCTTACTAAGCACTACTTCTCAGAATCCTTTGCTATCCTTTGCTTATATGCCCAAACTTTGATTATTGGTATCCAAACGTACAATTCTCAATCTTTTATCTTATACTTCCTAAACTCATTTCATTGGTTATCTCATCTAGTCTCCTGGCTTTAAATACCATTAATTTACTGACCAGGGATATTGACCAGACAAGATAATTACACCTACAGCTCATAGATACCTTCAGGCTCATAAATGCAACTGTCTACGTGTCCTCTTCATAAATATATCCAAAATTGAAGTCCTACTTTCTCTTCATCTCACACCTGCTCCATATATACTATGCTTCTTTTCACTAATTGGTTCTTCATCCTTCCCATTGCTTAGTTCAAAACCTTTGAAATCATTCTTTAGTTCCATTTTCCTCTTACACCCCACATTAGTTCAAGTCAAAGCCTTATTAGTTTTTTATTATAAATATATCCCTAATGTAACTACTTCTCATCACATTCATTGCTACCATTATGTTCTGAGTCACCATCGTCCTTCACCTTAATTATTACAGTATCCTGCAAACCAGCCTCCCTTATTCACACCCTACAACAGCTTTTCCTTTTACATAGAAGAAAAGTCAAAGTCCTTTCAAGGGGTTATGAGGTCTTACTCAATCTGCTGCCCTATCTCCTCCATATCCCTGTGACATGGTTTGGCTCTTTGTCCCCACCCAAATCTTGAATTGCAATCCCCATGTGTCAAGGAAGGGACCTGGTGGGAGGCGATTTGGATTATGGGAGCAGTTTCCCCCATGGCGTTCTCATGATAGTGAGTGAGTTCTCACAAGAGCTGGTGGTTTTACAACGTGTTTGGCAGTTCCCCCTCTGTGCTCTTCTCCCTCAGCTACTGCCATGTAAGACATGTCTGGCTTCCCCTTTGCCTTCTGCCATGATTACAGTTTCCTGAGGCTTCTCCAGCCATATGGAACTGTGGGTCAATTAAATCTCCTTTCTTTATAAATTATCCAGTCTCAGGTACTATCTTTATAGCAATTTGAAAATGGACTAATCCCCCTGTATCTTTTCTGAATTCACTTCCTCATCTTCTTGCCCTTACTCACTCTGCGCCAGCCGTACTGTGCTACCTGCTCATCTTGGAACATCACAAGCATTCTAAACATGCTCCTTCAGAGACTTTGTATTTACATTCCCTCTTTCTGGAACGTTCTTCTTTTATCTGCATAGCTTGCTCAGTCATTTGTTGTTTAACTCAAATATCACCTTCTCAGATAGGGTTTCCTTAACAATTCCATTTAAAATTTTAGACCCACCTAAGAATTTCTCCCTGTTTCCTGCTATGTTTTTCTTGTTACACTTACCAATTCCCAGTATAAAATATTATTAATGAAATAGCATTATATTTATTGATAATTTATAATGTAACATGTAATATAATTAACTCTTGAATTTTTAAACTTTCTCTTTTCAGCAAATGTTTCTAAGTTTCCTGGAGGGAGGGCTGTGTCTTTGTCTTCAATGTTAGGCCCTCAGTTCATAGAAAGATTAATGCATAGTAGGTGCTTGTGCTAGTAGGATTCTATAATATCCCCTATAATTTTCAACCCCCGACGTACACACATCTTGTCCTAGTTATGCATGCAATCAAAGAATAATCTAGGTACCGATGTGAAAGGACTTTGCAGATGTAAATTAAGGTCACAAATCACTTGCAGTTAGTTAAGAAGATGATTGGAGTTGGCCTGACCTAATCTCATGAGAAGCCAGAGACACAGGAAGTCAGGGAAATTTAAAGCATGAGGGATTTGACATGAGGGGCTCTGTCTGTTGTTGGCTTGGAGATGGTTGGGGCCAAGGGACAAGGAATGGGAGCAGCTTCTAGGAGCTGAGAGACCCCTGGGTGACAGCCAGCTAGGAAATGAAGATCTTAATCCTACAACAGCAAGGAACTGAATCCTACCAATTTTATAAGATCTTCCAGATACTTCCCTAGAGCCAGAGAAGTCAGCCAGGTCTTTGATTTCAGCCTTTGAAACCCTAGGCTGAGAATCCAGGCATACTGTTCCTGGACTTCTGATCTAGGGAACTGTGAGCTAATAAATGGGCATTATTTTAAGCCACTGTGATTGTGGTAATTTGTTAAATAGCAATAGAAAACTAATACAGTAGTCAGTAAATATGTGCTGAATTAATAACATTATATTTTATCACTGCAATCCTTCCAAAATAATTGGTATTTTTATCATACCATAAATGCTGATTTTATATTAAATAAAAGAATCAATTTCTCTCCTGAAGCATGTCTTCTTTATTACTGATTAAATGTATGGTATTATTTTTAAATTTCACAGCATTAGAAAAGTTATTTAATAATATTAGAGATTGATTCAGCACTATGTATCTTACTTTCTCTGGATAAAATTATGTTTACCTCTACATTTTAATTAATTAAAGAAATTGTTTTAATCCCATTGCTGGTGATAGATAAGATTAAAATTTTTACTAGTCAATGATATATTTGAGTCTTAAAAATCTAACTTACCACTTTGGGAAGTCGAGGCGAGCAGATCGCTTGAGGCCAGGAGCTCAAGACCAGCCTGGCCAACATGGCAAAACCCTGTCTCTACTAAAAATACAAAAATTAGCCAGGCATGGTGGTGCACATCTGTAATCCTAGCTACTTAGGGGCTAAAGATGAGAATCGCTTGAATCTTGGAGGCAGACATTACAGTGAATTAAAATTGCACCACTGCACTCCATTCTAGGCGACAGAGCAAGACTGTCAAAAAAAAACAAACAAAAACCCTAATTTACAGAAAGATGAGCTTAGATTTTATCCTTTTCCACAATCTTGAGGTCAAATGTATTCTCTCTCTCTCTCTTTTTCCACACTGCTAGATACTAATGACAGGTGTTCCATTTTTACTTTTGGTGATCACAATTTGAAAATGATTGAGCATGGCAAATTAGAGAGCATATGCATAATAGGTTATCACCCAGGACGTACTTTCCAAGTTCTCATCTATTCTGCACAGCCTCACTAACAGGCAAGTGTTACATTTTAATCACACTTTCTTACATAAGCTTATTCTTTTTCTGTTGAAAAGTAAATTAGATCATCCCATCTGCATACCCTATCATAGGACTAAGTGATATCTAACTGTTTGATGTTAATTTGATGTGAAAAATATAAAATTTGACATAAAAAGCATCAATCTTTGATATTTGAAAAACATTTTCACAATATCCAAAATGAATGTTGGCTTATTATCCATTTTTTGAAATGTTTAATGTTAACAGCTAAATATAAAGATCAATTAGAGCATAGACTTTAAATGTTCATATCATATGAAAAGTCCAAGATAAAATGTAACATGTGATAGCTAAATTTTGGTATTCATCATTTTCCAGAGAGTGAAAATTACATAGACATTTGCTCAATTTTTCTTTTGGTTGTCATCTGTTTGTAAATATACACATATTTAGATAAATATATATAGAATGCTATATATATATTTGATATTTTATATATGCATGTATAATTTTAGTAATTAAAAAAATGGAAAGTATTCTTGTTAGAGATGTCTTTTGGAGACAGGCAGTGTGAATTTCATTTTTTAAATAATTTATAATACTCTTTTATTTAGCTAGTATTTCTGATAAACTTGTTCACAGTTCTCTTTGTTGACTGCCTCTGAGAAGAATGTAAATATTTACTTTGGATTACTACTACTACTACTTAGTGTCAAAAATTCTTATTTCTTCACATTAAAAAAGTAGCAAACCTGCAGAACACGCAGCTAAAGGGAGTCAGCAATTTTTTCCTCAGTCTTGATTAAAAATAAAAGTAGCAGAAGGCTCAATTCAAACAATATTGTTTGATTGCACTATAACCTAATGTGATTTTTACCTGAAAGTAGGGTAAATGTTACAAAAAATAGAAAAATGAAAAGTCAGAGTTCTTGCTGTTAACTGAAGCAATACATTGTATTAAGACATGAATTATATCAATGTGCTTCATTCCTGACTTCATTGTATTGTTTTTCTTCTTTAATTTTCTTGAAATGCTTATTTCCTCTCTTATATAGAAACATAACAGAGGAATGTCTTTTTAGTTAGTTTTATTTTTATTTCCCCAGAAAGGAAAGAATGTCTTTTAGTAAGTTATTTCAAATCTTTTTGGAATATATAAAATAAAACAATCTTTACTCTTTGTGATTAAATGTTAAAAATACAAAAGGAGATATCTTTATTATCAAGTCAAACATATCTACAGATTTTAAACATTTAACTTACGTATTTCTTTTCTCCATTGAGTTGCTGTTGAGGATATATCCATCTGTAAAATAGATTGAAAGTACTCAGCAATGTTTAGTATAAAGAAAAAAGTTATATTGGCTCTTTAAAATCAAGCCTTTAGGGAAGGTACTTTTTTTTTTTTTTTTTTGCATTTTGCCAATAACTGAAAAACTTCGAAAAATTGCCATGAGAAATAATCCCAACTCTATTACAAAAATTTGAATTATAAAAATTAAACATATTTGAATAAAGTGTGAAATTCATGCCATAAACATAAGAGTTACCAAAAAGTAATAAATTACAGTAAAGAAACATTTATAAACATTTAGGTAATGGGACTCTGAGTCTCAGTTTCTCCGTTTGAAAAATAAAAGGGTTGGAGGGAATTATATTGGCCTTATCACATTCTCAAATTCCATGACTATATTTATCAGTTTATTTTTCCTTTTAATATGCTGAAAAAGTTAAGTATTTTAAACTCATTCTTTACAGCTTTAAGAAATTCTTCACATTAATGTATATTTGTTATAGCATCCTTTCTAGAGAAATAAAAATAAAACTAACAGGCATAATTCTGTAGAATAAAATCTGAGTTGCATTTGTGGCTATGCTAAATACTGTTTTGAATATGCCTACAGCTGATAAGCTGGACAGTCTAGCTGAATTTGTTGAAAACAAAAATTGCATAAAGTTAGGAGAGTATATACAGAGAAAATTCTATTAGTCTATTGAGCTGAAACAAGCTTCAAGAGATGAAAACAAGGTATGGGCTAGCGAAGACTTGAGGCTGAGAAAGGAGAGATGAGTTTTTAAAGGAAAGGGGTATTTGGAAAGCTAAACAAGCCTGAATAGTATGGGGATATAACCTATAAGACTCTTTTTGTTGTTGTTTAATTTACTTTAAGTTCCAGACTACATGGGCAGAACGTGCAGATTTGCATAAAAACGCTAGAAGAAAACCTAGGCAATACCATTCAGCCGTTCAGGACATAGGAATGGACAAAGACTTCATGATGAAAATGCCTAAAGCAATTGTAACAAAATCCAAAATTGACAAATAGGAGCTAATTAAACTAAAGAACTTCTGCACAGCAAAAGAAGCTATCATCAGAGTGAACAGGCAACCTACAGAATGGGAGAAAATTTTTGCAATCTACTCATCTGACAGAGTCTAATATCCAGAATATATAAACAAATTTACAGGAAAAAGACAAACAATCCTATCAAAAAGTGGGCAAAAGTTATGAACAGACACTTCTCAAAAGATGACATTTATGCAACCAACAAACGTATGGAAAAAGCTCAACATCACTGATCATTAGAGAAATGCAAATTAAAACCACAATGAGATACCATCTCCCGCAGTCAGAATGGCAATTATTAAGAAGTCAAGAAACAATAGATCCTGGCAAGGCTGTGGAAAAACAGGAATGCTTTCACACTGTTGGTGGAAATGTAAATTAGTTTAACTATTGTAGAAGATAGTGTGGCCATTCTTAAAGGATCTAGAACAAGACTTCTTCCTGTGAAAGTGAAAAACTTATTATAGGCTCCTCATTAGGCAAATCCTAAGGTCAGAAATTCCTGGAGTGCTCTCCTGTGGGTGTAGTATATTTTGTCTCAGAGGTTTTATTTATAGTGAATGAAATATTTCCATAATTTAATGTCTTTGATTATTAACAAAAAGAATCCTTCACGTTTGAAGAAAACAATGACTTATCTAGGGAAATTATACAAAGATTATGTCATTTCATTAAAACAAACATTACAGCTTCTTTTTTTCTTCAAATTTTTTTTAATTTCAGGAGTACATGTACATGTGCAAGATGTACAGGTTTGTTACATAGATAAACCTGTGCCATGGTGGTTTGCTGCACAGATCAACCCATAACCTAGGTATTAAGACCAGCATTGTTTAGTTATTCTTCCTGAGGCTCTTCCTCCCGCTTCTCCACCCCGAGAGGCCCCAATGTGTGTTGTTTCCCCTCATGTGTCCATGTGTTCTCATCATTCAGCTCCCACTTATAAGTGAGAACATGTAGTGTTTGGTTTTTCTGTTCCTGAATTAGTTTGCTGAGGATAACAGCTTCTAGCTCCATCCATGTTCCTGCAAAGGACATGATATCATTCTTTTTAATGGCTGTATAGTATTTCATGGTGTATATGTATTACTTCCTTTATCCAGTCTATCGGTGATGGGCATTTGGGTTGATTACATGTCTTTGCTATTGTGAACAGAGCTGCAATGAACACATGTGTGCGTGTGCCTTTATAATAAAATAATTTTTAAATATTTTATAAAAATGAACAGAGCTCCAATGAACACATGTGTGCATGTGTTTTTATATTCCTTTGGGTATATACCCACTTATGGGATTGCTGGATCAAATGCTATTTCTGCCTCTGGATCTTTGAGGAATTACCATATTGTCTTCCACAATGGTTGAACTAATTTACACTCTCACCAAAGGTGGAAAACTATTCCTTTTGCCCTGCAACCTTGCTAGCATGTTGTTTCTTGACTTTAAAGTAATTGCCATTCTGACTGGCAAGAGATGGTATGTCATTGTGGTTTTGATTTGCATTTCTCCAAAGATCAGTGATATTGAGCTTTTTTTTTCCATGTGTTTGTTGGCACATAAATGTCTTCTTTTGAGAAGTGTCTGTTCATATCCTTTACCCACTTTTTAGTGGGGTTGTGTTGTTTTTTCTTGTAAATTTGTTTAAGTTCCTTGTAGACCTTGGATATTAGACCTTGTCATATAGATATAGATTGCAAAATTTTCCTCTCATTCTATAGACTGTGTGTTCACACCTGTGATAGTTTTGTTTGCTATGCAAAAGCTCTTTAGCTTAATTAGATTCAATTTGTCAACTTTTGCTTTTGTTGCAATTGCTTTCAGTGTCCACTATAAAATCTTTGTCCATGCTTATGTACTGAATGGTATAGCCTAGGTTGTCCTCCAGGTTTTTTGAGTTTTTGGTTTTACATTTAAGTCTTTAATCCATCTTGATAATTTTTGTATACAGTGTAAGGAATGGGTCCAGTTTCTATTTTCTGTATATGGCTAACCAGTTCTGCCAGCACCATTTATTGAATACGGAATCCTTTCCCCCTTGCTTGTTTTTATCACATTTGTCAAAGATCAGAGGGTTGCAGGTGTGTGGTCTGATTTCTGAGTTCTCTATTCTGTTACATTGGTGTAAGTGTCTGTTTTTGTACCAGTACCATGCTTTTTTGATTACTGTAATCTTGTAGTATAATTTGAAGTCAAGTAACATGATTCCTCCAGCTTTGTTCTTTTTGCTTAGGATGGTCTTGGCTATTTGGGCTCTTTTTTGGTTCCATATGAATTTTAAAATAGCTTTTTCAAATTCTTTGGAGAGTTCCTATAGTAGTTTAATGGGAATAGCATTCAATCTATAAATTATTTTGGCAGTATGGCCATTTTCATGATATTAATTCTTCCTATCTATTAGCATGGAATGTTTTTCCATTTGTTTGTGTCCTCTCTGATTTCCTTGAGCAGTGGTTTACAGTTCTCCTCAAAGAGGTCCTTCACTTCCTTGTTAGCTGTATTCCTAGGTGTTTTATTCTTTCTGTGGCAGTTATCAAAGGGAGTTCATTCATGATTTGCCTCTCTGCTTGCCTGTTGTTAGTATACAGGAATGCTAGTGATTTTTGCACATTGATTTTGTATCCTGGGACTTTGCTGAAGTTATCAGTTTAAACAGCTTTTAGGCTGTAACAACAGGGTTTTCTAGATATAAAGTCTTGTCATCTTCAAAGAAAGAGAATTAGACTTTCTCTCTTTCTGTTTGAATGCCCTTTATTTCTTTTCCTTTCTGATTGTCCTGGCCACAATGGCCAGAACTTCTAATATTATGTTGAATAGCAGTGGTGAGAGAGGGCATCCTTGTCTTGTGCTGGTTTTCAAGGGAAATGCATCTAGCTTTTGTCTACTCAATATGATATTGGCTGAGAGTTTATCATATATGATTAATATTTTGAGGTACCTTCCCTGGACACCTAGTTTACTGAGATTTTTTTTAACATGAAGCAATGTTGAATTTTATCAAAGGCATTTTTTGCATCTATTGAGATAATCCTGTGGTTTCTGTCTTTAGTTCTCAAACATAAAAGCTCCATAAGGGTTTTTCAGAATGCTAAGATGCAGTATTTGGGAGAATTAAGAGGCAGGACTTTCAAGAGTTTCTTTTTAGAACATTACCAAACAAGGAAGCGTTCTTGAGTTAGGAATTTGTATAAAATTTATTTTATTGATTTAACACACTGAAAACTCTGCTAATATGTCATCTCTTCTCGAGAAAATTTCCTGGCAATGCCCTTTCCTCTGTCAGAAACTACCATCCTCTAAGTCTGATCCTATCCATATCCCCTATTGACACTTCTCAGAAGTATAATTACTTTTAACATGGCATATCTATTATAAGACTGTGCGTTATTGGAGAGGAAGTGGCCATATCTTATTCATTTGCCTGTCTTCATTGTCTGAGCCTTATGCTAGTTGCATTAAAGCTACTTAGTAGTTAATGAGTAAATGAATTACTACAAATACAAGAAAAGCATTTGCCATCCCAAGTATGAGTAACATTTATGCCCATATTTATGTAAGAGCTTTGTCTCACAGGATATTCTGTCTGATTTTTTTTTTACTAAAGTTTTATTTGATTTGAGATAGAATTTTAATAACTCACAGAAACCTTGGATGGTTACCAAAACTCTATGAAATCTTTAGAGATTTGCTTATCACCTAATTGATATGTCATAAATTGAAACTCTTCCCCAATCTTTTCTTTATTGCTTACTACAAATAAAGATAGCTGTGTAAATCTCAAAAGCTGAATATATTATGGACTTCTGAAATATCTGTTTCCAATTGCATGTCTTAATTTTGCCCTGTGGTTCACTTAAAGAATTAACAAGTACATCTTCAGAATATCTAAAAAGGCCCATAGCATTTAAATTCTTAATATTAGTTATAATAAACTTTAAATTTTAGATAATATAATTTTAAGGTCTATCAACTGATTAAAATTTAATTTTTCCCTAAAATGACTGGAATACACTCAGGTGTGAAAGGGTATTAATGTTTATAAAACTGGAAGTCTAAGAATTTGAAACCAGGCTGTTACTTCATGTAAATTTATAGCTAGGGTCACATGAAAGGTCAGCCATGCATTAATGTGCCTTGGCAGTTGTTCCTGGAAACTATGTGATTCTTTACCCCTGATGAAATTTTATTTATTATGAATTGTATTTATTATGACAGCCAAAGAAAGATTCCTGAGAAAATCAGAAACTATAACAGAATAAGAATAGATAATATAATAATGGCATTCTGGCACATTGGGATCACACAGCTATATCGGCAGATCCTGGTTTCAGCACACGGTGATTAAGTAGTTGTTTGACTCTCTGGAACTCAGTATCTTTAACTGCAAAACTAAGGCTCAGAATTTACAGGATTGTTTAGAACATCAAATGATCAGAACACAGATAACTCTGAATAAATGTTGAATGTTACTATTACTTTCCTAACTTGCTTTCTTTTTGCTTTTCTGTCTCTTCCACTTTGCCAATTCTACTTTCTATTTCCCTTTAGTCTTATTTCATCTTTTATTTTTTCTAGTTCCTTGAATTTGATGATGATCCCATTATTCACTACCACATCCCTCCAAAACTAGAATTTGGGGCCAGATAGTCACTCCAGATAAGTTACAAAACTAAAAAAGAGACATAATACTCTATTGCTTTGTGACTTCCCTAATCTTACAAGATCTCCCTCTCTCCCCCACCCCACCAAACTTCATTTCCCCTCTTCTTCTCATCCTACTTTAATTGGGAAACAAGGTAGATACATGAAAGGACAAAAAGTAATGAAGATTCAATATATTGGCTATTTGTAAACAATGATGCAATGAACGTCAATAGAGGAATGGATAAAGAAAATGTGATAAATATACACTATAGAATAGTATGCAATAAATGAATCCTGTCATTTATCACAACATAGGTTAACCTGGAGGACACCTTGTTCAGTGGCCTAAGCCAGGCACAGAAAGACAAATTCTACATGATCTTATATTTTAAAAATTTTGATTCATTGAAGTAGAGAGTAGACGTTACTAGGAGCTAGGAGTGGATTGTAGGTGTTGGTCAAAGGTACAAAATTTAGTTAGACAGGAGGAATAAGTTTAAGAGATCTATTGTACAACATGATAACTATATTTAATAGGAACACATTGTTTTCTTGAAAATTGCTGAGCATATTTTGTTACCTTAACACAAAAAATAACTATATATGTTTATTTAGTCATCCTACAATGTATAGTATACATATTTCAAAACACATTGCACATAAATGTATACAATTTTTATTTTTAATTAAAATAAAATTGTAAAAATATGCAAAAGCAACTAAAAATAAACTAATGAAAATGTAAAAAAATATACTATACATATCAGAAAATGAACTGAAAATTTTTCAGTCTGTTGGATAAAATACATGTTGAAAGGAAACTTTGAGGAGCTTCAGAATTGTCTTCAACTTTTAACGTATTTATATTACAAGAGAAAAGGGCCACGCCAATGCCAGGAAAACAAATAGGCTCTATTAAAAATAAATGAATGCGTAGATTGACGGTTCTGACAATGAAGAAAGCCTTGACTTGGGGAAGTGGCATCACCTACCAGAAGTTTAGCCTTGGCATTTTAGCCCTTCTCAATCCAGTCTTTAAGTGCTTCTAGAGTGCTACATTATCTAAATCATGGTCATGTCTGATGCAGAGAGAAATTTATTCCCAGTCTGTTTTTCTCTGTGCTTCTGCTACAGGGATGGCTGGACCAGAGAGATGTTGTCTTTATTGTGTCTTTATTCCCTCTTCTGTATCACAGAAATTATGTTGGCAGCCATATAAAAGTCATGAGAAACCAATCAAAACCTCATGGGGTGGGGTAATAATAATGTTACAGAATCACTATGTTAACTGAATTCAAAATATTTTTTTGGACTTTTGGAATGCTTTCTGTCAGGAAACTTCATTCAGATGAGAACACTAATTTTTACTAATCTTATCTAATCAGATATACATCTTGGAAAAGTGCTTTGCTAATCTTCATTATCTGAAGGGTTAATATAAAACTTTCCATTGACATAAGACCTTGATTTCCTCTATTCATTATAACCTAGTTGATTGATGACAGTCTACTTACTGTTTGACATTTTGGAGAAAAAAAATTTGTTGTCTAACCGTGTCATTATAGGAAAGTGGGAAAGATGAAAACTTAAGCTGTAATAAACAAATATTGCTAAATGATACACTTATGTAAACATTTGTTAAGAGAATTACAGGTGGTGGGGGAAAGACAGTGAATACCTTAAGGAGAAAATGCAGATAGCCTTTCTAATGTTGACTTTGTGACAGTCAGCACATCAGAGAAACACCAGACACTTTAACCTGCTCTGTTATTTTTACTACTTTTAGGCCCCTATAATTGTTCGTGTGACCAAATATAAAAGGTGGAAAAATGAAAAGTACTGTTGACCTTCCAAACCTTTAACTGTCTATTTGAGGTACAAAGGTCAATTGCAGTTTCCTTAGGTGTACAGGTGATTCTTGAAAAACTTAAAAGGATCAGTGTTGAACATATGTGAGAGTTCATATTTTATTGAATTTACTGTGGCACAGTAAAGCTTTTATTCCTCCAGAATCCCGAAAGAAAGCTGAAGTCCCTATAGCAAAGAGTTTTAGAGATAAACATTTGGGCTTCTGAATACAATCATAGTCCAAAATTGTATATTTATAGGGGGAAGAGGATAAAAATGTTGAGTATGAATATTATGTATTTATGACCATATTTTATCCTGACCTCATTTCTGTGAGTTACTTGAGAAAAGAGAAATGTGGTAGGTAATTTTTCCAAGATAACAAACCTAAGAAACTATGACACAGAATCTGAGAAGACTGGGAAGTGAATAAGGGGCTTTGCCTGAGAAATTCAGCAAGGTCATTCAAAGCCATGAGTCTTCTCGACAGAGAGAGTAAGGCAGAGGTCTCTAAACAGAGAAATTGTCCTTAATAAGTCAGTCTGCCTTTTCAGGTCTTCGAGACAAGGCATTTTCTCTATATATGCTCTGTAATTTGTCATCAAAACGTTTTGAAAGTAAAAATAAGGTTTTTTTTCTCATGAGGGACAATAGCAGTAAGACACTTCTGTTGCGTTCCAATGGACCTGAGGCACAGGAAGCCCAATGCCCTCCAAGCACTGGAACCACAGCCCCTGCCCAACTGTATCAGACCATGCTAGGTAGGGACCACCAATTAGAACTCTCCCCGTTTCCAGGGTGGTTGTCCACTTGGCCTGCTTTTCTCATGTTCCCAGCCTCGGCTGGTGTCCAGCCTTAGGAGAACCTGTTCAACTTCAGCTCCTGGCAATTCCACATGGTTGGCCCCAACCTACAGCACCAGAACCAGCCTCCACCTCTGCTGCAGAGTCTGTGGGCAGCACTTCCAATGGGGGAGACACGGGGTGCCCAGTAACTGCTGGAGTGGAAGGAATAGATTTATGTATTGCCTAGTCTAGAAGCAACTAGGCCGTTCTTTCATCCAACAAGCAGCAGTTCTTCATCCTTTTCAGTAGCTCTATAATTTTGAGCAAATATTGTTTCCAGTGGGCTTTCCCCCATGTCCAACCAAATTCTGTTTTGTGAAAATTTACTGCAAAATTATTAGTATCAATATTTACTTTTAGTGAGTTTTTCCAACCCTTTCGTCTACAATGCATACCAAAAATAATTCAATTGTTCTTTAGCTATTATACATCTGTAACCAATCTTAAGATTTGACTACTTTAAATTTTACTCAATCGAGATTTTTAAACAAGTAATTCACATTACTTTTTACTTTCCAATAGTATAAATTTAGTAATTTACATATTGATTTAAGTTATCAAATAGCCTTATATAATTATCATTTAATATATTTATAATATATATGTTAATATTTATAACTCCAAATACTTCACTCTCATTTTACTGGAAATCATAAGTAATTCCCCCTTTTAAAATTTGTCTTATTTCGTTGTTGTTGTTTTTTGAGACAAAATCTTGCCCTGTCTCCCAGGCTGAGTGCAGTGGTGTGATCTCCTGTCACTGCAACATCTGCCTCCCAACTTCAAACGATTCTCCTGCCTCAGCCTCCTGAGTAGCTGGGATTACAGGTGCCTTTCACTATGTCCAGCTAACTTTTGTATTTTTTAGTAGAGATGGGGTTTCACCATATTGGCCAGGCTGGTCTCAAACTCCTGGCCTCATGATCTGCCTGCCTTGGCCTCCCAAAGTGCTGGGATTACAGGCGTGAGCCACTGCGCCTGGCTAAGTTTATCTTCTTTAATTTTAACTTGGTACTATCATTTATTTTACTCTGCAGAAAGTCAGTCCATTCTGAAAAGGCCGTTCTCTAAATTCTGCTTCTCTGCAGGAGCAGTGCTACATAGCTACTACAATGGTGTCATTCTGTTCAATTTGATCATGTTATTAATAGAGGTGGCAAATCCATACGGTTCTGCAGCAACCTCAATTCTTGACCCCTCGGAAGAAAGAATTCGACTGAGGGGCCTAAGACCGAGTGAGAGACTGAGGCAAGTTTTAGAGCAGGAGTGAAAGTTTACTAAAAAGCTTTAGAGTGGGGAAAAAAAAGGAAGCAAACTATACTTGGAAGAGTGCCAATCAGGTGACTTGAGAGATCAAGTATGAGGTTTGATTCTTGACTTGGGCTTTTCTATGTTGGCATTCTTCCAGGATCTGCACTTAGTCTTCTCCTGATTCCTCCCTAAGGGTGGGCTGTTCACGCGTGCAGTGGCCTGCCAGCACTTGGAAGGGCCGCATGTGCAGTGTGTTTACTGGAGGTGTATGCATGCTCACTTGAGGCCTTTTTCCCTTACCAGTCAAATGTCCCTAGAAGGTCATATACCAGTTAAATGCCACAATTTTGTCTTTAAGGGCACACATGTGAGCCCACTTGCCCATCTCCTGAGATTTTATCAGGAAGCTGCTGATCACCAGTTTCAGGTGTTTTTATCTATTGCCTTTTCCTGGTGGTGACTGTGACCATTTATTATTTAGAGACGCAGTTAACAACCACCTGACCATCACCTGATGGTCTTCTAAAGTTCCTGGTGGTGAGAAGGAGCCTCTCCTGCCCTGCTCATGTCTGCCTGACTACCTACTCTAACTAATTTTCTGTTGCCACATAGAAAATTGCCACACACTTAGTGGACTAAACATATCCACATTTTTAAATCTCACAGTTTCTGTGGTCTGAGTTCAGGCATGGGTTAGCTGTGTTCTGTGCTCAGAGTCACAGAGGCTGCGGCAATCAATATTTCAACCAGGTTGTGTTCTCATCTGGAGGCATAACTAGGGAAGAATCTGTTTTCAATTATTCAGTTGTTTCAACTGTTTCAATCTGTTTTCCAATTATAAACAGAACAAATAGGATATATATAGATATCTATATTTATATATCTCTATATATCCTATTATAAACAGAACAATTAGGATATATATATTCTATTATAAACAGAACAAATAGTATATATGTGTGTGTATATATATATATATATATATATACGTCTCCTACTATAAACAGAACAAATAGGGGTGTGTGTGTGTGTGTGTGTGTGTGTGTGTACACACATATATATAGAGAGAAACTATGGGAAATTTATTATGGAAATTGACTTACATGATTACAAAGTCCAAGAAATCCCACAATATGCCCTCTTCAAGAAGGAGAACCAGGAAAGCCAGTAATTCAGTTGGAGTTAGAAAGGCGGTTCACTGGGATTACTGGTATAAATCTCAGAGTCCAAAGGCCCAAGAATGAGGAGCTTCCACAGCCAATGACAGGAGAATATAGATGTTCCAGTTCAAGAAGGAAGAGAGAATTTATTCTTCCTCCACCTTTTTTATTCTATAAATGCCCCTAACAGATTTGATGATGCCTTCCTACATTGCTGAGAGTGGGTCTTTTTTACTCAGTCTACTGATTCAAATGTTATTCTTTGCCAGAAACACCCTTACAAGCACACCCAGAAATTACTTTGTATCAGCTATCTAAGCATTCCTTAGCCCAGTCAAGTTGACACATAAAATTAACCTTCTTATGTGACAAATATGCATTTTTTTTTTTGCCACATTCTATTGGCTTGAAGCCAGTCACAGATTTCTCCTGCACTCTAGGTTAAGGGATCACACAAGGGTGGCTCAATGAGAGGTCGCCTTAATAGTGTCTACCATGAGGGACTAATGAGCATTTCCCAATCTCATGATTAAATGACATAGTGCAAGCACCTGAAGACTAAGCACATATCATTTAATGCATTCTCCCATATTACTTGTGAGATTGTTTTGCATGAAAGTATGCATCTCTAGCTGAGCAAAGCTGCATTTGCCTATATCCCAGCACCTTAGGAGGCTGCGGCAGAAGGATCGATTGAGCCCAGGATTTCAAGACTATAGTCAGCTATGATCATGCCACTGCACTCCTGTCTGAGCAACAGTATAAGACCCTGTGTCTAAAAATAAAAAATAAATAAGAAATATGCATCTTAAAATGTTTCAAAATATATTAAAGGACTTTTGTTCTCAATAATATATTTTAGCACCAGATGTGATGTCTCATGCCTGTAATCCCAGCACTTTGGGAGGCCAAGGGTGGGCAGATCACTTGAGCCTAAAAGTTCGAGACAAGATTGGGCAACATGATGAAACTCCATCTCCACAAAAAATACAAAAATTAGGCAGGCATGGTGGCGCACACCTGCAGTCTCAGCAGCTCAGGAGGCTGAGGTGAGAAAATGGCTTGAGCCCGGGAGTAGGAGGTTGCAGTGCCCCAAGATCGTGCCACTGCCCTCCAGCCCGGGTGACAGAGCGAGACCATGTCTCAGAAGATACATATTTAAATAGCTATGTATATAGCTATTTGAAAACAAATACCTTGTATTTACTGCATTTTGTGAGACTAATATTCCACTTGGTTTACCATTCTATTTTCCCTTTTCTTCTATTTGTTTTTGTATTGTTTTATTTTGTTATAAAAAACGAAATACACTTATACTTTGCTCTATTTTGCATTTATTTATATCTTGAGATCTTTTTTTTTCTGTGGCAAAACAAATTTTTGATCTTCAGTGATGGTTTCATCAACAATCTTTCTATCTGTGTTTTCTTACAAAAAGGGAGAGTGAGTGCTAGCTCTGGTGCTCGCAACTACAGCATTCAGAATAACAAAGATAGACATTGAAAGGCTCGCCTGGATTGACATCAGCAGCAAAAACAAAGCATTATTTATGAGGCTTGCCTGGCTACAATTTTCCAATGGTAATTTCTATTCCCTGACTCATTCCTCTTTTAGCATACACTTTTAATGAAAACATTATGGAACAAAACCCAAAAGCAATCTGATGCCAAAGCACACTTAAGTATTGCTTAACATGATGAAAAATGTTGTAAGAACAAATCACTGTGACTGGGATATTAATGGGACAAGCCATGACTTCCGAGTGGCTGTAGTATAGAATTTGGTACACCAGGTGAACAAAGCAGCAGCCTTTGGCTTTGCACGACATACAAAGTCACACCCTTATCTAATTGCCCGCTAAACCTTCCCACATTTTCCATAAGGCTGTAGTGTTTGTTCACAGAGGCTGTTTCCCTGTGGAAATTATCATGATGGACCAGACAGCTGAGGTAATGATGTAACCAGGGTTACTGAACATGTCACTGCTTGCATTAGCAAGAAGATTATATAGTTAATCAATCCACAAATACTTCCTGAGTTCCTATTAAATGCAAGACACACAGTGGCAAACCAGCCTATAATCAAATGAGATAATGCTAATGATAGCATGTTGTTAACTGTAAATCCCCATTAAAATATGAGTTATGATTATTTAAAATGTTCCAGTGTAGCCTGCCCTCTAAGTGGTAAGACAGTGCTTTTACCTATTCTGTTGGGAACGACCCAGAGTCTTCTGGATGGAAACACATTATGATTAAAACCAAGTGTACTGGGAATAGGGTCAAAAGGTTGACGGAAAGTAAGTCATATTCTTAGGAAGGTGCCCTCAAGATTCCATTACATTCACTACAAAATTAGCAAATCTTCGCTCCCCGTGGAGAAAATGCACCAACGTGGGGAAAGAACAAATGCATTTGTAGGTGCCCTATCTTTCAGGCAAATTTAATTTATTAAACAGTGCTCTAAATTTATGGTGTTTTTCTCCTATGCAAAGTGCAATATGCCTCGAGACCATCATGTTATCATGGCATTTACCTTTAATTGTAAATGTATAGCTGGGCATAACATTGGTACATTTTATACATAGAGACATTGAGAAATGGCTTTTACACATTTCACTGCTTATGAAAAGAACTTCTACTTTAGCCTTAAGCCAACTTCCCCGGCTTGAGCTCTAGGCTTTTTAAACAATTTTCTATTTCTTTATCATTTACTGAGCAGCTTCTCTTATTTTTTATTTCTCTTCAGCAAATAGGGTCTGAACTCAAGGCAGTATTTTTAAAAGAGAGCACTAATCCCAGGTACTTATTAAGTGGGCCTTGAACACTCATAATTCAGTGATATCTCTTTGACTTGTCAAGTTTGGTGTTGCCTTCAGCCTGAGGGCATATACAGGGAACCTCTTTTTCTCCTCTTTTACTTTGTTTCTTTATTTTGCTTTGCAATCAGCAGCAGTAATATCAGAACATAGACAACCAACAACTTCCAACCCAGATCACTCTGGTGCTGCCTTCATATTGCTAAGTGAAGGAGGGTGAGAGTTTGCAAACCACTATAATATCCTTCTAGTCTGCACATTGCCATTTTGATGCTAATGTAGTATTCTTAAAGAATATTCCCCAAACTGCAAGTTGCTAAACAGATGCATTCTCCTGACATTCTCGTTCAATTTATAGGAAGTTTCAAATTTAAAGGCATATGAAACAGTCTTCTTGCAGTGAAGACTCTTGCTTCTATGCTCGTCAGTTAGACGTGCATACATTTAATGTCTTGATATTAAATTTAATTTTTGCTTTCTTTATAATGTTTCTAATCTAATAATCAAGATACCATTATATTTAGCACTTTATTTTTTAGAATGTAGGGGCGTGAAGCCTAATTAAAATCCTGTGAATTTTAAAGAAACCTAGTGTATTCTAGGCCAACACAGATAAGGACTGAGATTCAATCCTTTAAAACAAGCTTGCAACACTCACCACTCCATCTGTCCAGAGGTCATTTGGCCAACATTTTATAACAAGCCCTTAAAATCCAAAGTAGTTTTGGCTTGAGATAGTCTCTTACAATGTGTGTAAATCCACAGCAGTTTGGTGTTTATCTCAGAGCATCCTACTATTGTTTGGAAAGTTCTTAATCAAGAGAGGTAGATGCTAGATGCTATAGGAAGAAAGCCACCAGGCAAGAAAAGGGTGGGTGTCCTGAACCTCAATGATTAAACAAAAAAAAACTAAACATTAAAAGAAATGAACTTTTCCTGGGTCTCTCTGTTTACAAATAAAAATGTGGCTTCATGGTTTATTTTGCAGAGTTCCTCCACAGTATTGTGAAAGAATATATGCCATCTTTAATCAGAACAATAGTTCTAATGTGGGTGAGGGAGATGATGACAGCAGGGAAAGCATTTTTGCTTTAAATTGGTTTATATTAGGCTAAACTGTGCATGGCAAAATACAATACAATGAAATAAAAAAAGAACTAACATAAGAGGAGCATAAACAAAGCCATTTCTCTCAGTTAAAAGTCAAACAGGCAGTTTTAGGACTTACAGATTGCAGCACAGTGTCAGGGACTCAGGCATCCTATTGTTGCATGGTATGACCTTAACCTCAGTTCACAAATGACAGCATCTTCATTTCAAGCAACAGGGTAGAGGGCAGAAAAAGCAAGAATAGAGATGTATGCTTGCTGTTTTTGAGAATGGTTTTCGGAAGCCATTGCTTAATACTTTGCTTTCCTTATAATTTATTGTCCAGACCATAGTACATAGGTATGTTGAGCTTCAAGGGGTTTGGGGGATTGTGGTCTTCAAGATAACAATTAAGGTATTCTATTCCTATGAAAAAGGAGGATCTAGATAATGAGAGAGGAGCGGTGTCTGTCAGAGCTGAAAATAGGAAGATAGTTGAAGACCTAGACTTGAATAAGGGTGTCTGTCTACTGAAATGTTATCAAATGCTCATAAAAATTTTAAATATACATTTAAATAGAACATCTGAAAAATTTTAAATATACTTTTAAATAGAATATCTGAAGAATTTTAAATATACTTTGAAATAGAACAATTAAATATAATACTTTGTATGCTTTCTATGAGAGTAAAACTGTGCCATTTAAAATAGAGTCACTACTGTTAAGAGTCACCACGGTTAAAACAGAGTTAAAATATTTCAAGCAAATATTTACATTTCAAATAATTTTGATCATAATAGTATAGCTTTGGAGGAATGTTAAGGACAATGAGTGATAAAATTATCAAAAGATTATACTGTTAAAAAATTTAAAATGCTAAATCAATAAAAAAAATTTAAAAACCAGGTTAAAAATATTGAGTAGATTAGTTTCTTGAAGACAAGTACATGTTTTTACTCATTGATATTTGCATGAAATCTAGTACATAGAAGACAGTCAAACATCTTTGCAATCTTGAATTTAAAATAATTCTAATTTAAGTATAGTTTCACATTAAGCATAATCTTTTCTTTTACGTTTTTGATTATGAATTTTAAATAACCACGTGACAACTAATACACTGTTATATACTTCTTTTAAATCATCGTACATAAATACATATTTAAACACACATATTTAAATTTTAAAGGTCAGCATGTGTATAGAGTCAAAAATGTGGTCAAAGATAATTGTTACATATTGTTTATATTTAAGAGTTGGTGGCTCGTGGGCAGAAGAATTAATTTTGAATGTACTACCTTTCATGCATTTAAATTTATAGACTTCAGTGTATTTTGATTATTTAATAACCCTTAATACCCTTTGGAACTTAATTATCTGAATGACAGGTTTTTCTCACATACGTTATGTCATCCTAAGTTAGTTCCTTCAAATAATCAGGCAAGTGATTTTTTTAAAAGATGACAAGCCAGTTATATTACCAACCCCTTGTTCAATTTAAAAGGTTGTTGGAGAGATGTTATTAACTTTCTGGGGTAATTCTGCATTAACACTAATTTATACTGATTTTGACAGCTTTTCAAACACATGATGCTGTAGTAAAACTCATATAAATCGCATCCCAATGTTATTAAAAGACTAAGTCTTCAGCTTACCTCTTAAGAGACATTTCTATTAATTGTTCAAGTATCAATAAGACACATAGCTGAGCTCAGAAATGACATAAATGTAGTATAAGTGCCATGTCACATTCATTTATCCAGTGATGCATTCATGACTCAATGTTTAAGTTTCTTTTCATGCCTCTTATCATTGCACATGGAGTGGTGATGTACCATGTCTAACTAATTACATGTTTGCATGCTTTCAGTTCACAGGCTAAATAATACCCTTTGCCCATGTTATAATTCTCCAACCTTTTTGAGACTGCTAGTCCATGAATTCCACTACTTCATGTCTGTCAAATCCTGTCTGTTTTTATTACCCTTCTTACCCTAATTATATTTCTTGATCCATAATAATCATACTCTTACAAATATCTTCTGCTATCCACTTTTTCTCATGCATGGGCCTATGCACTTAATAATTCTGGTAAAAACAAACCAATCTGAAACGAAACAAAACCCCACAACTGGGGAGATTGGTTTCACTAGAAATGCATAATCACCTCCTAAGTATTGGTAATGTTTTCTTCTACCTTTTTCCATACCATTAACACAAAGTCTCTCCTAAACCTCTGGACTAGTCTACAATCTTTGCTATTGCCCACTCAATTATCTAACATTTACCAACTTTCACAGTCATCTTTGTAAAATGTACATCATTTTCCATTACTCCCAGGCTTATAAACCTTTAATGGTTTTCGGTTGACCTTAAGTGGTATACTAATCCCTTAAGGAAGCTACTCTGTATTAGGCAACATTTGTCTGCCACTCATCCTGTGTGTTTCTCCATCATTCTTAAGCTGTTATATTATTTCACTTCCTCAAACACAACAACCATTTTCTCACCTTGGGAAATAATTCGTATCTGCAGTTAGGCTTCCTGAAAGTATTGTCTCATTTTATTCCCTCATCTCCAAATCTAAAGTGGATTTTTCATTATTACCTCTCAAAACACCTTGTTCCTTTCTTTTAATTAGTTACTATGTGTAACTACATGTTTCTGTTTTTACTTACTCTTTGCTTCTGCCACTAGATTCTGTGCTCTAGGTAGCAGGGAACACCACCATATGCCCAAGCATAGCTCAATTACCTACAGCATACAAATTGCTTAATAAGTATTGGTTAAATGCATGGATAAATGAAGTATGCTGTTAGTGAGCAAATAGAGTAACTGGAGAACATTGTATTTTAAATACCAGTACATAAACCAATAAATAATCCATTATATTTTTTAAAAATCACCAATTAACATGTGATGTAGTTTGGATTTTGTCCCCTCCAAATCTCATGTTGAAATGCAATTCCCTAATGTTGGACGTGTGGCCTGGTGGGAGGTATTTTGGTCATGGGGATGGATCCCTCATGAATAGCTTGGTGCCCTCCCTGTGGTAATGAGTTGAGGCAAGATCTAGTTGTTAAAAAGAGTCTGGGACCTCCCTCCTTCTCTCTTGGGCCTTACCGGAGGCAGAGCAGATAACTGGCACCATATTTCTTGTGTAGCCTAGAAGACTATGAGACTATGAGCCAAATAAACCTCTTTTCTTTATAAATTACCCAGTCCCAGGCATTCCTTTATAAGCAATGCAAAATAGACAACCACATGTTTTGCAAAATAGACTACCACATGATTTGGAAAAGAATTTTATCAATTGAGTAGTATCAATGTGTAATTTAATACAATGATAAGCACTTCTGCTTCCTCAATGAACATCTAATTGTACACTTATTTTTGTATTTTTAATAGACGGAACTGAATACACCATATGGTTCTAATCCAACCTTATTGTACAGAGGCAGAAACTGGAAAGCCACAGAATTTAAATGAATGTCTAAATGCTACACACTAGTAAATGGCAAAAATGCTACCAGGATCTAAGTGTAAATCTTAAATCTTCTTAACAAACTGAAATGTAAAAATCTTCCAAAAATGGCTTTGGTTTTACATGGCTACTTATGAAATGAGGACAGGGCTTTAATAAGGTATAAGTTGTGTTATCTTTGTTTATATGTACTAATGGTAGCCAAATAATACTTGTTAGTTAAATAGAACCTGGTGTCCAGTGCAATAGGTTTCCACTGAGTGTGAGCTATTTGTTTTGTTCAATTGTTTTCTTTAGTGCTCCTATAGAAGTCTTCCTATATAACTGATACTTACTAATATTCACACTAATATTTAAGGTCTGTTTAACCTTCTTTAGGTGTCACTTTAAATTTAGTGAAGTCGCATTTAGTTCTTGATTAAAGACTGGAAATCAGACCAGATTTGTCAATGTTTCTGTTACCTCAAGACCTCTGAATAGATTTATAGGGGAAATATAAGGACACAGACATCTTTTTAAGTTGAAGCTCTGTTTACCCCTCAAGGTAATAAAATAGGTAGAATTTGTTATAAATACATTCCTTTCTAAATTCTAGTAAATGTATTTATTTATTTTAATCAATACTTATTAAATAAATACACACACACACACACACACACACACACATTTTTTCCTTAGTCCAATAGATGTTAATACATTTGAACAGTTAGGTTTTTTTTTTTGACCTGTTTCCTTATTACTACACATTCCTAATCATTTATTGTCCTTGTCTCATTGCTGCTTCTTTTCAGAACACATCTTTAGGTTAACTCAAAAGGATATTGGGGCATCAAAAGAATAACTGTCACAGAAGTGTTTCCAACTAGGAAGGTTCATTCAATTAAAAGAAAGTGAACTGTATTTCATCAGAATAGGTAATATTCTAGAATTCTAAGGCAGAGAAAATTGCATCTATAGGTCATACTGCTTTTATTTATGGTTTTATTAAATTGCATTGCTTATTACCATGTACAAGTTCATAACCCACACTGTGATATTGTGAAATACATAGTTGGTCTTCCTGCCTGTTTCCTGGCGTGCAACTTCTAAAATCCTAGGAATCTTCAAAGTACTAAGTGTCTTTTGTATGTTTATAAGTCGACTGATGGCTGGCAGCCCCTAGGTAGCTTTGGGATGGGGCTGGGGATTATCACCAGAAAGAGTAAGATAGGATTAGAGGTTTAGGGCTTTTATGCCCAATTCCCAACCTCCCAGGAGGGGGAGAAAGGCTGAAGGTTAAGTTGATCACCAGTGACCTGTGATTTAATCAATCATGCTTACATAATGAAGCCTTCATAAAAGCTGAATGACAGAGTTTGGATGAGTTTCTGGATAGCTGAACACCGGAGGTCCCTGAAAGGTGGCTTGAATGGGGAGGACATGGAAACTCTGCACCCCTTTTCTCACACCTTTCTCACCCTATGCATCTCTTCATCTGTATTTGTTGTAACTTCCTTTATAATAAACCAGTGAATGTGTTTTCTTGAATTCTGTTAGCTACTGTAGCATGTTATTTGAATCTGAAGAGGGAGTTGTGGGGGACCCCACTTTACAGCTTGTCATCAGAAGCACAGGTAAAAGAACCCAAAGCTTGTGACTGGCACTGGAAGTGGAGGACACTGTTCTGGGACTGAGCCTTCATCTCGTGTGATCTGTGTCAGAATTGAATTGGAGGATGCCCAGCTGCAGATTCCTCCGCAGAATTGATTGCTTGTTTGCTGCTGGGGAGAAATCCCACATAGCTGGTGTCAGAAACATGTTGTAAGAGGATAGTGGGTGAAACTGAGTTTGTTTTTTCTACTCACCCACTCACTCTGTTTTTTTTAAAATTTCTTTTCTTTGTTTCTAAAGAACGTTATGCCTCTATATTCATTTCTAACTTCTCATTCATAGGCTGTTTTATATTTCTTTCTCTCTAGCTTATACTGTGATTCTTCCTTTCCCACTTCAGGGAACCTTTATATAGTGATCCTAGAGAGCATTCGTGACAGCTAATCATAGCTCTTGCCTGATTAAAAAAGGTACAAATATAGTGCCTACTACAATAAGCCTTTCATCTGCATAAAAGTCACATTGCAAATCTCTTGCTCTACAAGTGATAAAAATCTCAATATGCACAAATTTTATCTTGGTCAAGTCAAAAATTTAAACCTCATTTTTTTTGAGGATAATAATACTAGCCTGTCTAATTCATAAATTATTGCAAAAATCAAACGACATATTTCTTTGTAAGCAATTTTATAGATAAGGAACAGATAGCGTAATAAAATGAGTTACTATGATGTCATTATTTCCTAAATTCTGGGCAGAAATAAGTACCAATATATAGTTATTATTCAATGGCATATCTCCAAAGTGTTTTGGTGGTTTTGCAAGGTCTTCCTCAGCTTCTCTTCTGCTCAGAGAAATAGGAGTATAGACTTCCAGGTAAAGGCAAACATTATACTTTAATTTCTAACTTTTGAAGTTAAGTAAAATGCAAAAGTTTTAAAAATTAATTCAGATTGTTGTAAGCAATGCAAAACTTAAGCATGTCAGTTAGCAAAGATGTTGCATTTTAATTTTCTCAGCAGATTAATTTTTATTTCTATGTTTTAAAACACTGTATTCTTCTCTAAGCTGTTTTTTTAAATGCATTTAGCATTGCTATGTGTTTGATGGCTTTACTACTGTAAGGGACACAATAATCTCATTTACCTGGAGTCTACTGCTAAAGTGCTGGGAATTTTATGTGCCTTAGTCCATTTTGTGCTGCTATAGTAGAACATCTAAGAATGGGCAATTCATAATGAACAGAGACTTATTGGCTTGCAGTTCTGGAGGCTGAAAAGTCCAAGATCAAGGGGTTGGCATCTGGTGAGAACCTTCTTGCTTAGTTATTCCATAACAGAGTGGCAAAGAGAAAGATAAAGATAGAACTCACAGCTTCCAACCCTTTTCGTAACTGGCATTATTATTTCATGACAGTGGGGCCCTCATGACATAAACACATCTTATAAGGGTTTCTCTTCCTAATACTGTTGCATTGGGGATTAATTTTCCAACACAAGCTTTTTGCAGGACACATGAAAACCATAGCAATATGTTATCTTAAAAATTATTTTGTTAATTTGCCTGAATTATTTTACATTAATATTTTTACATGAATACATAGGTATTATAAATCTAAGATTAAATTCAAATTAATGAATATTTCCAAGAATAACTTTTTCAAAAATCTACGTGTGTTTGAAGCTATGCTTCAAATGTTTAATTTGATTTTCAAAAAATATTTTAAAAGGATTTAATTGATCCTCATTATTTGCAGATTCTATATATTCTATTTTTTTAAATTTTTTTCTTGCTAAAAAAAATTTTCCTGCTTGCTGAAATACACTTTTAAAAACAAAATCAAAGCTATGGCATTTTCCTTGTCATTTGTGGACATGCTTGGAGTGGGAAAAAATTTAAGTCATTAATAGTAAAGTGACAGAGTTGAAAATGGCATGGGGTTTATGATTAACCTAGGGCAGAAACCTGAGTATAAAAATTTACTGCTATTCTAATTGCTTACCCATATACAATCAATTATTATTTCCTTTGGACATTATCTGATAAATAACATGTTTATAAAATCCACCATTTCTTAGCTTACTGAATAATTTTGTAACCATTCTTCCCTTCTTCAATATTGCATTTCTCACATCCATTTTATTGCCAAATTTTACCATGATACATTATTTAAGATGCCACACTAATTAATATTATTCAATAACTGGAAAGAACTATTGCAAAAATTTAAAAATTATTTTTGTTAGTTAAAATGTATAGAATTGGAAATTGATAATTTTTAAATGTATACATTTATAGGGTTCAGACTGATGATCTGATATATGTATATAATATGGAATGATCAAGCAAATTTATATATCCATCACCTCAAATATTTATTATTTATTCCCCCCCATCTGAAGCATTGTTCCCTTTGACTATTACCTATTGGTTTTTCTCAGTCCCCAGGCTCTGGTAACCACCATTCTGGTCTCTGCTTCTAAGTGCTTGCTATTTTTAGATTCCACATATACACAAATACATGTGGTATTTGTCTTTCTGTGCCTGGCTTATTTCACTTAGCATAATATCATCCAAGTTCATTCATGTTGTCACAAATGGTAAAATTTTCTATTTAAGGATGAATAATGTTCCATTGTGTGTACATTTAAAATATTTTCTTCATTCTTTCTTTGCTAATGAACACTTACATTGACTCCCAAACTTGGCTATTGTGAATAGTGTTTCAGAAAACGTGAGAGTGCAGATAGCTCTTCAGCATACTGATTTCAAATCCTCTGGATATGTTCCTAGAAGTAAGATTGCTAGATCATATGGTAACACTATTTTTAGTGTTTAAAGCAACTCCCATACTGTTTTCCACAATGGTTGTATTAATTTACATTCCTTCCAACAGTGTGCAAGAGTTCCCTTTCCTTCACATCCTGACCAACACATATCTTTCATCTTTCTTATGATAGCCATTCTGGTAGATGTGAGGTAATGTCTCATGGCGGCTTTAATTTGCATTTTCCTAATTATTAGTGATGCTGAACATTTTTTAATGTATCTGATGTCTGTTTGTGTAGTTTCTTTTGAGAAACGTCTGTGCAGGTTCTTTGTCCATTTTTAAATCGGGTTGTTTTTCTTGTCTAGCAAAAATTTTAACCCTGTCTAAGAATGGTGTTTAGTGGGTTAGGACACTCCCTGAAATTGTATGCAGATGTTATTAAAATACTTCCTAGTGATTTTTGTCACACTTGGAAAATATATACAATCTTTTATCAGACTATACAAGGAGTCTTGATCATGTATCCTACCCAAACAAAAAATCTAAAGTCGTTAGGAAAGCCTAAAAGGATTTTATTGTGCTCCTTTTACCTTTCCAGACTTGTCTCTTACCATTCCTTATTTATGCTGCAGCAACATTAAACTACTGGTGCTTCCTAGCACACACCTTAGCTTTCCTCATAGAGACCACATCGATTGACTGCTTTTGTGTTTGTACATTCCTACACTTTACCTTGTTAAGTCTCCCTCATTCCTTAAGACATTTTACCAAAAATTGGAAATGTAGTAAATGGGCTAAAATATGTAATAAAAAGACCAGTGTATCTGAGCATAGCAGGAGAGAGTCCAGTGGTATAACATGATGCAAGAATGTCAGAGAGGTAGTCAGGGGCCAGATTACATGAAATGTTGTAAACTGGGCTAAAATGTTGGGATTTTATTCTAGTGTGATGAAAAACCATTAGAAAGCTGTAATAGAGAAGTCTAACATAAACTGATTTCCACTTTTAAAAACACCACTCTGTTCCTATCTACAAATAACGGGAAAAAAATCTCCAAAACATCAACAAAAAATATTACTTTCATATTGTATAGGAAATAGACTGTAGGAGGAGAGGTGGGAGTAGTGAGACAAATTAGGAGGATATTACAATACTCTATCCAGGATGATGGTTATTTAGCAAGGGTTATAGCAGTGATTATGGAAAGAACAGTCCTGGTTTTAAACTGGGATATGCTTTGGAGGTCAAGTTGATAGGGGATACTGATAAACTGTATGAGAGCAAATTGGAACTCCTAGATTTTTGATGCTAGTAATTTGATAGATGATTGTGCCATTTACTGAGTAAGAAAAAATAAAAAAGAGAGGAAGCATGACTCCTGCTATTCTTGCTTGGGAGGTTGAATGGAGGGTAATAGGCATGATATAAATATGTAATCTACAAGGAAAAACAGATTCTCTATCAGGTAGATGGGGTTTCTATTTAAGAGTGTTGAATTTTAAGTATCAGCGAATGTCCAGTTCTAGAAATTTAAGTCTAATTCTAGAAAAGTTTTTGTTTTCCATCCAACATTAGAAATAATTTTAACCTTCAAAATCACTGTTTTAATAATACAAATTAAGTTATTAATTAGGGATAATTTTTACCTTTAAAAGCAATATTGCAATAATATTGACCTTTAAAAGCAATATGCTTACTTTGATGATGTTTATGAAATAACTCTGTGAACACTGCAAACTATATGGAGATGAAGGCATCTGAGCTCTTGCAGAAAGATTCACATTTAACTAGCATCATGCACATAATGCTTCAGACTTCTTTTGTGAGTATTGGTGGTAGGGCTTTATATTTAACTTGAGTTGAATAATTGCAATTAATCCATTTTTAAACAATTGGCTTTCTAATAAAATAATAAATAAACCATTAACAAAATCCTTTTGAGAATATAGGCTGCAATTTTTAAAGTTTGACAGTTGAGACAGAACTAATGGCTGTAATATTGAATCCTAAATAAAGATGATAGATTTTGGCCTTTTGATATTACTGCACAAAGCAATATTTCAATATTACTTATTTTTGTAAATGTGGAATACTTTGATAGTGTTAAGCATGATACATTATGGTTCAAATTCAGGTACCTCATAAGCAAGCTATGTACTTTTCTCAATTCTCTTTTTTGTCTACCCATTGGGTTAAAATTTCCTCACTCTGTGTCATGCTGGCAAAGCTTTCACTTCTGTGTTAGCACTCACCCATGAAATCAAGACTCGTTACCGACCTCTCCTCTCGGATGTCTAATAGAATCTCAAATTTCTTTTGGTCCACAGTAGTTTCTACTATTCCTTGCAGCCAATGTTGTCAGTGCCCCTCAATATGTCTCCACTCACTCTCTGAAGCTTGTTTAAACTTTCTCAGGTAAAAGCTCTGGCTGACTTCCCATTTTCACCTGCAGTATCTGCATCTTTGTGCCTCAAGACTCTTCTCCCCCCCCCAAACTAGAAACCCACTAGGATGATGCCAGCTGTGCAGAGGAATTAACACCATCCAACAAATAACTACTTAGAGTTGATAAATACCTCAGTTCCTCACCACTCAGGTGGAATAATTCTGAGCTATCTGTGGTTCTGTTTCCAGAATTTTCTCACAGTCACTCCTGGTGTCAGCTGGCTTAATAGGACATCTGTAGTGGCAGTTTTCCTTATCTTGCTTTCCCTGGACACTTTCCTACTCTTATTCTTTGATCTTCCCAAATAGACAGCTTGTGCTCAACTCCTTGTCTCATGGTCTGCTTCTAGAGTCCAAAGTGAAATGATCCCAAGAAACCATCTCTGAGGGTTCCACAGACTTTTCTGCATATTGTTTCGTAGTCTTATAGCAATTCCTGTCCTCAATATATGGTAGAGATAGACAATGAATATTTTATTGTAATCCAATGTCACAAGTGAATTTCACCTATTGTGTTGTATATAATAGATGAAAGTACAGGAAAATAAAAGAGCAGATTGAAATGCAGCACATTCAGACTGGCAGTTCCCAGAAGGATTTCCAGAAGAGCATTATCATTTTGATGTTTCAGTGAAAAAAATTGCCCATTTAGCAATGACTGATTGATTTTGTCACCATCCCAATCACTCCTTTAAAGGCTTGGGGGTGAACAATAGGAAAGATTAGGTCTCTGCTTAGGAGTTCATAGTCTTTTCTCCTACTTGTTTTAGAGTTATACTTTCTATGTTTCTGGGGTTATGAGAAAGAAAAGAAGAAAAACGAGGAGGCAGTAGAGATAGAAGGAAACAAGGAGAATAACAGGGGAGGAATAAGATCAATCACATGTTGGTAGAACTAAATTTCCATGCAAATGGAAAGCTCAGTAAAGGTGTCTTCTAGTAGCTATGTGAGAAATGTTCCTTCATGACTGAAGAGATAGGGAAAAGGTAGCTATAGAATGATAGTTTGAAGCCATCTTCTGAGGGCTATAGTGTGTCTTCTCTTTGCTTTAGCTTTGGCACAATTGATCTCCTGGTCATTACAAGAATAATAGCATAGGTGACGAGGCAACCTAAATGAGGCTTCTGACATTCTACAGGTGGATGGGGGATGCACAGAGTATAAAGAGCTATTGAATTGAGAGATTTCTAATTTACAAACACACATTTCATAATACATGGTTTTCCATCTTTTAGAAGCCGGAACTTGATTTTGTTTTTGGCCATGTGTGTTTGTCTGTGAGGAGAGAGGAGCTGTATAGAAAAGGGCTTAGAACTGGGATATGATTACTGCAGTCCCAATGTTTCCTCACAGGAGCATAGTAATTGCTGTTAGCAACGTCTTTTCCAAAGTTGAAAGCTATAGCATAAGTAAAATAAATGTTTATATCTATCAGGCCTTAAAGCCAGTGAAATTGAAACAAACATTCTTAAGTCGCTCCTTAGAGATACACACAATTAATTGAAGTCAGATAATTGCATGTGTAATGGCTTCTTGTACACTAAGTACCTGTTTACACATCAAATTATTCAATTTGGAGTCTCAAGTGTGCGCTTTCTATGCTCAATTAACCCCTTATCACTATGTATAAACACTTAGTTTATAAAAATGTGGCTTTTAATATTTTTAAGATCATCTAAATTATAGTACAAATTTATATGATGAAGTATAAAATAAAAATCTGTTATTATTTTGTAGGTTAAAGATGCAACATATCAAGTATTGCTCTGAGTTATTTGCTGCTGTTTTTCGGGTTTACATGTTTATCTGTGAAGCTTGTATTTAAGTAAGTTTTCTATGCAAGTGAGATGCGCTCTAAGAAATAGGTGCCTTGTAAAAACCTGCCCAATAAAACTCTAAAAGGGCAACTTTCTGAAGACATTTGAGAGTAGCAACCATGCTGCTGCTAACCGGAAACTATATTCATTAGAATTATTCATTCAATTATTTACTCATTTAAATGTTGCTGCACACCATATATAGAGTACCATTGAAAGTGTACAAATAGAAAAAAGACTTGATCCCTACATTCCACACATGACTACCTAGATCCGATCCGTAACTCTAAGTACTACAGGATGGAATAGGGGTAGTGTTATGAGCTTATATCCTTAGACAAATAGGCTTTAAAGCCCAATTCCATATCTCAGGAAATGAGCAAACAAGAATCATTTTGTCATCACTAAACTTTAGTTTTCTTATCAATAAAAGTGAACTGGTATAACACCTTGCTCAGGTATGAATATGAAAACTATAAAATGTTTATCATATTCTAAAGGCACATAGAAAAAAATGACACATCTTATTGCTAAGTTAAGGAAGAATATTCTACTCTTCAAAATGATTCAATTTCTATCATTTGTACAAATGGGTAAGATAAAAAAAGCTCTTAAATGGATAATGAATGCCATAGGTAAAGTAAAATCCTTTTGCAGGTAGGCTCAAAAGAAACAAGAATAATATTAAGATTCATATAGCGAAGTTATATTGTCAATTTGAAAGTTGTGTGACTATTTGGCTAATCAAATGGTACAATTATAGGGTCAGCAGACAAATTATAGAATGTATGATGTAGATAAAAATTGCATTTAGTACTGTTATAGATTTAGGCCTACTTTCAGAGCTAAAAGGCCTTTGATGTGAAGACTATGGTAAAAAGTAGAAAAAGCAACAATTTGTGTTAAAAAAAATTCTCATTTATTTCCTATTAAACTCTTTAAATAGAGTAAAACTTCGAAATGATTCTTCTCTCCAGATAAAAACAAAAGAATACCATGTAGCACTTGGGATGAAGATAGAAGGTAATCCTATTTTATTTTTATATTGTCATTTTAAAATGTTCTCTTCCTTTTAAATAAGACTTAGTTTGCTTTTCCAGAGGTAGTAAAGAAAAATAAAGACATATCACTGGCATTGGTTTTCTCACATGCCAGAGAACTGATAGAAGGTTGTTTATTAATTTCCTGAACATTACTGCTTTTAGCATTCATTTTGGTGATGAATATTGACTGTTTGAATTGGGTAAAGTTTACTTGGGTAAAGGAATCTATATTTATTTTACTTGGCTCCAAAAATATAATTGTATTTTATTTTTGTATAATGTATTTAAGACTTATAGGCTCAGGAAAAAAAAAAAGGTCTTTAAATATTTGTTCCCTCTTTTATTCCCTCTCTTCCTCTCTCCTTTCCTCCTTTTCTCTCTAACTTTTTTTTGTCAGTCTTTTCAAAGAGGGATGAGTAGTGTTTCCTATTTTTGTTCCCTTAAAGGGAAGAAGCCCTTGAGAAAAAAAATATATTTTAATCATTGACTACTTGTGCCTCTGATGATTTGACTATACATGTTTAATATCTACAATGAATTAGGTTTAAAGGACTGATTCTTCTATTACAAAATAACCATAGAGCTGCCAAACTCCACTCACTTTTGTTTGTGGCTAAGTAAGGGATATACATTGAAAAATGACCACATATCCATCATGTGCTTTGCACTGATTTTTGTAAATTATTCTTCCTAAAGTAATTACACATTTTAAACAGTAACTCAAAGAATTTAGGATTCTTGTGGTCCTTGTGCATCACAGGCTTTTGTGACTCTGTCAGACAGCTTCTCAGTATGTTTCTGCTGCAGCGATTTTCTTCATAATCAGTCTATCTCTTTTTCACAAATGCACTGGATTGTTAGTTGAAATGTATTCATTATATAGTCAATACCAGAAACAGGATATAACTGTAGTTCCATTAGATGTAAGAGGAGTTTTGAAAATATCACCAGTTGATCAAGTATTCATTACGGAAGAGTTGATATTGTATAGCTTTTTAAAATAGTAGGCTGTGGCTTTATTTCTGCCTGAAGTAGCGGGAAAGAAATGGAAAAACAATCTCATTTACTCCGTCTGTCTCATTTCGCATCCATTCCAACTCTTTGTATTAAAAGTTGTTTTTTTCCATTGTTATTTTATTTTAGAACAAACGTGACTTAAAACATGGTGGTAATGTAGAGGGGAAAAATGGCATTTGAACAATTTGAGGCATAAACTCAGCAAATAGCTGTCTTTAAAAAAATGTGAAAGAAAAAAATGAATACATGCAGAATATTTATATTGGTGGCACCAACATTTCCTTTAAAAAGTAGATTGGTTTTCCAAGAAGACAAAAATGTGACTTTTTGCTAAAGATGTCATGATAACCTTCGTGGTATTAATAAATAGACAAGAACATTTTCAGAAGTAGCCCATAGTAATGGCAAGTGTCTGAGTTTTCGGAAATAGTGTGGTGTCACAGAATCTGACCATTGCTTTTTGTTTCCTTAAAGAAAGTATGATATTGAAATATCGTTATGCTTTCACTTTCTACCATTTCTGATGACAAATATGTAAAGAAACAATGTTACTTTTACCAACCTAAAGAAAAATACAAAAACAAAAGAAGCATCAAGATATATTATCTACTGATGTCAACGTATTTACTAAATGGAACAGATATTTTCCACATCTTAGAAAAAAATAACTGAAATCTGGCATTTTTCTTGTTTATCTTCATCAGATTGGCCCACATACTACACTCTGATTATGGAAGATTCTATCTTCACAATCTAACAAATTGAATTAACAATTCTAGCGATATTGTATACTATGGACTTGGAATCTTGGTCATTGCTTCTTTTGTTTTCTGGTTTTAGTTTTTTAGTAAGGTAAGTTTTTAACATAAACCTAAATTATTATTAATAATGGCCAGTCTGGCATGGTGGTTCACGCCTGTAATACCAGCACTTAGGGAGGCTAAGGCGGGCGGATCACCTGAGGTCGAGAGTTTGAGACCAGCCTGGCCAGAATGATGAAACCCCATCTGTACTAAAAATACAAAAATTAGGCCAGGCCGGTGGCAGTGCCTCTAATCCCAGCTACTTGGAGGGCTGAGGCAGGAGAATCGCTTGAACTCGGGAAGCGGAGGTTTCAGTGAGCCGAGATCACCTGAGTTCCACCTCCTGCCAGATCCACAGCAGCATTGGATTCTCATAGGAGTGGGAACCCAGCTGTGAACTGCACATTTGAGGGATCTACATTGCATGCTCTTTAACAGAATCTAATGACTGATGGTCTATCACTGTTCCCCATCACCCCCAGATGGGACCATCTAGTTTGAGAAAAACAAGCTCAGGGCTCCCATCGATTGTGCATTATGGTGAGTTGCATAATTATTTTGTTATGTAGTACAATGTAATGATAATAGGAAAACAGTACACAACAAATGTAATGCTTTTGAATCATCCTGAAACTTTTCTCCCTACCCAAGTCTGTGGAAAAATTCTTCTCCACAAAACCAGTCCCCCTGGTATCAAAAAGTTTGGGGACCACTGCACCATTGGATTTATTATTTTATTTATCACTTTCAGTTTTCAGAAACTTTCACTTGTAGCTATATGTTAGTCTAGAGCTTTTACTTGAAAAATATAAATGTCACTTTCAAAGGAAAAAATCACAATGGTGGAAAAATAAAAGGAGATATAAGTCCCTTATATTAATAACTCTCACAAAATTATAAAGCCAAACAAATTAAATATAAACTATAAAAACAATAAAATTCAAATTAACAACATTAATTTTTCTTTGACAAATAATGCTGTTTTGCTGAAACAAAATTGCCTTTCATGATGTGTATACAAGCTTCTTAGGCACAGGCTCTTCCGGGCAAACTGTCATAAAATTTTCCATTGCAAGCTGTACTAAGATTTTTATGGGTATATCGGTGACACTACTTACTGTTTTGTTGGTGTGAATTGTGTTATTGTGCCCAGTTTCCCTCCTGACTCCTTATTAGCCTGTGATAAAGTACTGCTATTGCCAACGTAATATACAAACGTAGCCACTCAAATATAATATGGATTATACAAACGTAACCACTCAAATATAATAATATTTAGTCTTAGGCATCCAGATGATCCAAAGTGCTTAAAATAATTTTCAAAGGTTTTCTTGTCGAGTGTTTGGGGTTCTTAGGAATATCTTAGAAAGTCCCAGGGAGCCTCAGAATTCAGTAGAGGAATATTAAATCAGGTATGACCAAAATACAGAAGAAATTACCTGAAAAAATTATGCTCACATATCAGACTAAATATGTTAGTAAAAGAAAACAAAGTCAAAAAAATAAAGCAAATAGCATAAAAACAAAAGGGAAAATACTTCAAACATAAGATTGCAATATCAAAACAAGAAATTTAGAACAAAATTATGAAAAGAAACAAGCAAATTGAATTTATTTAAGGTTTGGGAGTACACGTGCAAGTTTGTTACATAGGTGCATTGTGTGATGCTAAATTTTGGGTTCCTGTTGATTCTGTCACCCACATAGTGAACACAGCGCCCAATAGGATGTTTTCAGCCCTTTTCCCCTTCCCTCTCATCCCCTTTTGGGGTCCTCAGTGTCTATTGGCCGTGTTCATATCTGTGTGTACCCAAACACATTGGATTTCTAAAAATAAAAACCATGAAATAGAAGTTGCAATGCAGGTCCTTGTTTTTTTTCCCCCTGTTTAAAAAAAAAAAAAAAAGAAGCAGTGCTAATTTCAGGGTTAATGGTGGTAGAAGGGTAGAGTCCACTTGAAGGTGGGCTAGGGTTAGGACCAAATGCAGAAGAGCTAGAGCTCAAAGAAGGGTATTCAAAATCTAGCTAATTTAAACAGAACCCCAGACAAATTAAAGTGTGAAGAAAATGTCAAATGTATTCAAAATTCTTCTTCAGGGATTTAGTTTTGGTTGACAGCAAAGTCTTTGTCCTTTGATATGAATTGACTTCTATCTAAATTTGAGATGATTTTCATTTCCTTTTGCTACTTTTGCCTCCTGAAGCAGAATCCCACTACCAGCTCCTTCTTGCCAACAGAAAAGAACAGCCTTGCAGGAGAGAAGAAAGGACCATAACTACAAGACTTTCCTGCAGAGATGTATGATAATGACTTTCTGATGTTTGGCAGCCGGGCCATCTCTGTGGCATTCTGTATTGGTGTTTTCCTTCCGTGTTTATTGAAATGCTAATTCAGTTGCAGTTTATAAAAAAATGTTTGTAGTAACATCATATTAATATATTTCACCAAGTTTTTTTGTCATGATTTTCTCGAAGTGTGAATATGAGGCTGATATTTGGGTATTACAATTCAAAACAAATTCATTTTTTAAACGTTTTATTGGACAAATCTAGTTCCAACTTTCAAGTTAATTGAGGTAAAAGGTAAAGTAATAATGGGAATTTGTAAGAGATTCTTTCTTTGTTCACCTGTTTGTGATAACAAAAAGGAAAAAATAACCATAATCATACAATCTAACTATCACTTTTCTGTGTTTTCCCTGTGCGTTTGCTTAAACATATATTACATTTATGTAATCCATGCTTTTTGTATTCTTCTGGCTTCCATGAATGATATAAGCATTTTCATTTTGCTATATAGCATTTTAATCATAAGTAAAATTAATTTCTCAAGCTTCAAACATAATCACTCAAATATCATCATTGCTAACATTTCTATTTAAAGTTTTTAGATTTTATTTTCCAAAATATATATGTGAATATGAACACATTTGTAGGAATTTCTGTTGGTGCCACACGAATATCCCCTAGACCCTCATTGGCACATGTCCATGTTATCCTCTTAAAAGCATCTATGATGCTGTTCTTGAGAACTTTCTTTCAGCTGAAGTGTTGCTGAATCAATGCCCCAGTAAACAATTTTTGGTATAATGATGAGATTTAAAAGATAAAAATTTCAGCTTCCTTGAAACTCAGATGTAATGACTTTAAGAAATTGTGGTGGTTTATTCTTATTAGATGTGGTACTCTTCTAAAGAGAAACTAAAAGGCTGCAGCATTCCGAATTAGCCTGACAAAGCTTATGGAGTTTCTTCTTAACCAATCATCTTTTCTTCCTCTCTTTTCATAGAGGTCAGACCTGTACCATAATCTGAACAGTCTTCCTTCAAATTTTTTTCTCCTCTTTACTCTTCACATGTGTTTCCTGGATAAATCTTACGTATATCTAATCCTATTTTGTCTGCTTTTCAAAAAAATCCCAACTAACAGAAGTAGTGCCACGAGCAGTAGAAGAAAAGAAAGGTAAAACGAAATTTGGGGACTGGTCGACAAATGACCTAATGGTCAAAATGGTTGCAATGGGCATAGCAAGGATACCATCAAAATACAAGCTACAGCTGCTACCAGGATACTTTGGACTCCAGATGAAGAAAGGAGTCACCATCTTGGCCAGAGTAATTGATGATTATAAGCAGCAGGTGGAAGGACTGCATTTACACAGTTGGTGCAAGTAGACAAATATATGGAACCTGGTTTACCCATGTGGACCTCTCTAAGTACCCTCATCCTTATTGTAACTGAATGGACATTTAAAACAATTAGAGCCTGAGAAGCACGCAATTCCCAAGGGCTTAGGCCCTCAGGAATGAAGGTTTAGATAACAACACATGATTAGGCACCAAAATTTACCAAAGTAACAGCTGAAGGTAAGGGGATTTTTAGAATGGATAGAGGAGAAGAAAAAGGATGAGTGTGTTTATGAACCCAAAACCAACCACAGCAGTGGATGGTGTAGCTGGTGTTACCAGTCTCTCAATTTTAAATTTCTTTTAAAGAAGGGAGGGTTATGGGAAACATTGTGGAGCCATTCCTTAAACTTGCATTGAGAATCAGATTTGTGCAATGCAATGGGTGAAATGTAAAATCTGTGAAACTATGCTTAGATCTTACTCTGTAAGGAGCATAGTTGCTTACAGTGTTAGCTGCCACCTTTCTGGATCCACCATTATATTTGTGCAGCAGGCATACTTCCTCATAGCGACTCTAAGTGTATGACTGCGCAGGGTGAATTACTAATGCCAGCCCATTCTTGCTGGGTCTGGGATTCCTCTAATGTGTATGGGTTAAAACTCTTAGAACTGTACTGATGTTTGAGACTCTCCCTGTCAAATCCTGCTGCTGCAAGTGGTAGGCTGGCACTGCATTCTAAATGCTCTCTCTGACCACTCTTTGTTTCTTCCATTTATCCTTAATAGACATTTCCTCTAATAAATGTATTGGATGTTTATTCTGCTTCGCAGAGTACTCAAACTAACATAAGCATATTTCAAACCTTCTCCCAGAGGATTTCAGGGGAAGCTAAGTCCAGGTGCCCACAGAAATTATTAGCCTGCACATTAGCATGCCCTGTTTTGAACTTTTTCATTCCATGTCTTATATCCCTATTCCTCTACTAGTCCCTCTTTAGATTAAATTAATGTGCTGGTTTTAAAAAAATAAATCTAGGAAGATTTTAATACTACTTTCAAGAGGTGGAGCTAGTTCCCTTCCCCTTGAGTATGAACTGGAATGACTCACACAGCTCTGATAAAGAGAATGTGGCAGAAATGATGTATGTGCTCCTAATAGCCAAACTAAGACCTCCAACCAAGAGCCATGTAAGAGGGCCCTTTCAGAATCAGAACATCTCTCCCAGTTAAACCTTCAGGTGGTGGCTGACAACCTGAATGCAGCTTCAGAAAAGACTTTGAAGAACTATCAATTAAGCCATTTCTATACTCCCAACCCTCAGAAACTATGTGGGATAAATGTTTGTGGTTTTAAGATACTAAGCTATCAGGAAACTTGTTATGCAAAAATAGACAAGTAATACACCATTAAATCCATCACATGAATTTAATCTCATATACTCAAATCCTTCTCTTGGGATCAACTCTGGAGAAATATTTGTTTTGTTTCATTGTGCTTCATTTTATTGTGCTTTGAAGATATTGCGATTTTTACAAATCGAGGATTTGTGGTGACTCAATGTCCAGTAAGTCCATTAGTGCCACTTCTTCCAAGAGTATGTGCTCACTTTGTGTTTCTGATCATTAGTACTTTTTTAGTCATAAAATATTTTATAATTAAACTATTAACATTGCTTTTTTTAGACATAATGCTTTTTCACACTTAAATAGATTACAGTATAGAATAAATATAACTGTTATAGGCACTGGAAAACCAAAATATGAATATGACTCTTTATTGTGATTTTCACTCTATTGCAGTGGTCTGGAGCTGCACCTGTGATATCTCTGAGATATGCCTGTGGGATTTTGCAAGGTTATATTTGTGTTATACATTTGTGTTACTTGTCTAGTTTTGCTCAACAAGTTTGCTAATAACTTAGTAGATTAAAACAACAAACATTTATCTCATATAGTTTCTGAGGGTTGGGAGTGTATGAGTTTATATAAATGTACACACACGTGAAACTATGTATAATTATGTATATATGCACACACATACTTTATAATATATGTACATATAAATATATACACATACATACTTTAGTACATGAGTAACAAGAGTTAGTTTTTACTTTAAACATATTTTGAGTAATCTTAAAAATGTTTATGTATGGGGAGGATCCCAAGATGGCCGAATAAGAGCAGCTCCTGAAAGCAGCTCCCAGCAAGAGAGACACAGAAGCTGAGTGGCCTCCACAATTCCAAATGAGGTACCAGGTTCATTTTGTGGGTCTGGTTCGACAGTGGGTATAAACCAAATAGGGCAAGTTGAGGCAAGGTGGGGCACTATCCCACCCAGGTGGTGCATGCAACCAACCAGAGGACTGGGGAATCTCCCCCTCTGGGACTTCAGTTCAGATACAGCACTCCACCCAAGCCCTCTACAACCCACAGAACAGGAGATCTTCGCTGGACTGAAAAGCCTTAGTGAGCTGCCTGAACAGGGCAGAACAGCAACTTCGGCCGGCACTAGGGCTGTCAGCATAGATCTAAGTAGAAGCACTGGCTGATGCTGAGAAAGCCTAAAAGCCTACAGAGCTACCCACCCCACACTAAGAAGGGAAACTGAATGCAGGGGAAACAGCTCAAATGGCAGGATGGTCCCCCACGCACCCCCCCACTACCCTGCACAAAAGCCCAGCAGCCTAAAAAACTCTTACTCGGGAGTTATGCACCCAGAACATCAGTTAGAAAGTGACCAGGAATAATCAAGCTCCGCTTGGGGTAGGGAAGCCACCATTACAGAAGCCAGCCTAATTTTCCTGAGTAAATAAAAGATGCGGAAGCTCCACTGAATCTGGGGCAGCCCAGCAGTGCCTCTGCAGGCAAAGGAAAGGTCGCCTCCCCAAGCAGCTACCTGAGATCAAAACTATATAAATCCAAGAGGTGGGAAGAAACCAGCACCAGAAGAATGAAACCATCAAAAACCAGAACATCTCTCCCCCACCATGAGATCACAACTCCTCACCAGGAAAGGAACAAAGCAGGATGGAGAACGAATTTGATAAATTGACAGAAGCAGGCTTCAGAAGGTGGGTAATAACAAACTTCTCTGAGTTAAGGGAACATGTTCTATCCCAATGCAAAGAAACTAAAAACCTTGAAAAAGGTTAGACGAAATGCTAACTAGAATAACCAGCTTAGAGAAGAACATAAACAACTTGATGGAGCTGAAAAACACAGCGCAAGAACTTCATGAAGCATACACAGGTTTCAATAGCCGAATAGATCAAGCAGAAGAAAGGATATCAGAGATTGAAGATCAAATCAATGAAATAAAATAAGAAGACCAGAAAAGAGAACAAAGAGTGAAAAGAAATGAAGAAAGCCTTCAAGAAATATGGGATTATGTGAAAAGACCTAATCTACGCCTGATCGGTATACTGGAAGATGATGGGGAGAATGAATCCAAGCTGGAAAACACTCTTCAGGATATTATCCAGGAGAACTTCCCCCAACCTAGCAAGGCAGACCAACAGTCAAATACAGGAAATGCAGAGAACACCACAATGATACTTCCCTAGAAGAGTAACCCCAGGGCACATAATCGTCAGGTTCACCAGGGTTGAAACAGGAAAAAATACTAAGGGCAGCCAGAGAGAAAGGTCAGGTCACCCACAAAGGGAAGCACATCAGACTTACAGTGGATCTCTCGGCAGAACCCTACAAGCCAGAAGAGAGTGGGGGTCAATATTCAACATCTTTGAAGAAAAGAACTTTCAACCCAGAATTTCATATCCAGCCAAACTAAGCTTCATAAGTGATGGAGAAATGAAATCCTTTACAGACAACAAATTGCTGAGAGATTTTGTCACTACCAGATCTGCCCTACAAGAGCTTCTGAAGGAAGCACTAAACACAGAAAGGAAAAACCAGTACCAGCCACTGCAAAAAAGTACCAAATGGTAAAGACCAATGACACAATGAAGAAATTACACCAACCAAAGGGCAAAGCAACCAACCAGTAATAAAATGGCAGGAACAAATTCACACATAATAATATTAACATTAAATGTAAATGGACTAAATACCTCAATCAAAAGGCACAGACTGACAAATTGGATAAAAAGCCAAGAACCATCAGTGTACTGTATTCAGGAGACCTAGCTCACGTGCAAAGACACATATAGACTTAAAATAAAGGAATGGAAGAAGGTTTATGAAGCAAATGGAGAGCAAAAAAAAAAAAAAAAAGCAGGGGTGGCAATCCTAGTCTCTGATAAAACAGACTTTAAACAAACAAAAATCAAAAGAGACAAAGAAGGGCATTACATAATGGTAAAAGGATCAATACAACAAGAAGAGCTAACTATTCTAAATATAGATGCACCCAATACAGGAGCACCCAGATACATAAAGCAAGTCCTTAATGACCTACAAAGAGACTTAGACTCCCTTACAATAATAGTGGGAGACTTTAGACTCCACTGTCAATATTAGACAAATCAATGAGACAGAAAATCAACAAGGAAATCCAGGACTTGAAGGCAGATCTGGACCAAGCAAACTTAATAGACATTTACAGAACTCTCCACCCCAAATTCATAGAATATACATTCTTCTCAGCACCACATCACACTTACTCTAAAATCGACCACATAATTGGAAGTAGATCACTCCTCAGCAAATGCAAAACAAAGGAAATCATAACAAACAGTCTCTCAGACCACAGTGCAATCAAATCAGAACTCAGGATTAAGAAATTAACTCAAAATCACACAACTTCATGCAAAATGAAAAACTGGCTCCTGAATGTAGACTGGATAAACAATGAAATGAAGGCAGAAATAAAGATGTTCTTCAAAACCAACAAGAACAAAGACACAATATACCAGAATCTTTGGGACATATTTAAAGCAGTGTCTAAAGGGAAATTCATAGCAATAAATGCCCACATGAGGAATAAGGAAAGGTCTAAAATCGATACCCTATCATCAAAATTGATAGAGTTAGAGGAGCAAGATAAAAAAAACTGAAAAACTAGCAGAAGACCAGAAATAACTAAAATCAGAGCAGAACTGAAGGAGATAGAGACACAAAAAACCCTTCAAAAAATTAACAAATCCAGGAGCTGGGTTTTTGAACAGATCAACAATATAGATAGACTGCTAGCCAGACTAATAGAAAAGAGAGAAGAATCAAACAGATGCAATAAAAAATGATAAAGGGGACATCACCACCGACTCCACAGAAATACAAACTACCATCAGAGATTACTACAAACAACTATGCACACAAACTAGTAAATCTGAAAGAAATGGGTAAATTCCTGGACACTTGCACTCTCCCAAGACTAAACCAGGAAGAAGTTGAATCCCTGAATAGACCAATAACAAAGACTGAAAATGAGGCAGCAATTAATAGCCTACCAACTAAAAAAGCCCAGGTTGAGACAAGTTCACAGCTGAATTCTACCAGCCATACAAAGAGGAGATGGTACCATTCCTTCTGAAATTATTCCAAACAATACGAAAAGAGGGGAATCCTCCCCAACTTATTTTATGAGACCAACATCATCCTAATACCAAAACCAGCCAGAGATGCAACTAAAAAAGAAACCTTCAGGCCAATATCCATGATGAACATCCACATAAACATCTTCAATAAAATACTGGCAAACAGAATGCAACAGCAAATCAAAAAGCTTATTCAACATGATCAAGTAGACTTCATCCTGGGATGCAAGGCTTGTTCAACATATGCAAGTCTGTCAATGTAATCCATCACATAAACACACTCAAAGACAAAAACCACATGATCATCTCAATAGATGCAGAGAAGTCCTTTGACAAAATTCAGCAGCCCTTTATGCTAAAACTCTCAATAAACTAGCTATTGATGGTATGTACCACAAAATAATAAAAGCTGTTTAAGGTAAACCCACAGCCAATATCATACTGAATGGGCAAAAACTGGAAGCATTCCCTTTGAAATCTGGCACAAGACAAGGATGCCCTCTCTCCCCACTCCTATTCAATATAGTATTGGAAGTCCTAGGCAGAGCAATCAGGCAAGAAAAAGAAATAAAGGATATTCAATTAGAAAAAGAGGAAGCCAAGTTGTCTCTATTTGCAGATGACATGATTGTATATTTAGAAGACCCCATCATCACAGCCCCAAATCTCCTGAAACTGATAAGCAACTTCAGCAAAGTCTCAGGATACAAAGTCAACGTGCAGAAATCACAAGCATTCCTATACACCAATAACAGACTTCAGGAGAGCCAAACCAAGAATGAACTCCCATTCACAACTGCTACAAAAAGAATAAAATACCTAGGAATACAACTAACAAAGGATGTAAAGGACCTCTTCAAGGAGAACTACAAACCAGTGTTCAATGAAACAAGAGAGGACACAAGCAGATGGAAAAACATTCCATGCTCACGGTTGGCAAGAATCAACATTATGAAAATGGCCATACTGCCCAAAGTAATTTATAGATTCAATGCCATCCCCATCAAGCTACCAACGACCTTCTTCACAGAACTGAAAAAATATCACTTCAAACTTCACATGGAACCAAAAGAGAGCCTGCATAACCAAAACAATCCTAGGCAAAAAGAACAAAGCTGGAGGCATCATGCTGCCTGACTTCAAACTATACTACAAGGCCACAGTTATCAAAACCGCATGGTACTGGTACCAAATCAGAGACATAGAGCAGTGGAACAGAACAGAGGCCTCAGAAGCAACACCACACATCTATAATCATCTGATCTTTGACAAACCTGACAAAAACAAGCAATGGGGAAAGGATTCCCCTGTTTAATAAATGGTGTTGGGAAAACTGTCTAGCAATGTGCAGAAAGCAGAAACTGGACTGCTTCCTGACACCTTACACTAAAGTTAACTCCAGATGGATTAAAGATCTAAACATAAGACCTAACACCATAAAAACCCTAGAAGAAAACATAGCCACAACCATTCAGGACATAGGTATAGGCAAGGACTGCATGGCTAAAACACCAAAAGCAATGGCCACAAAAGCCAAAATAGACAAATGGGATCTAATTAAACTTAAGAGCTTCTGCACAGCAAAAGAAGCAATCATTAGAGTGAACTGGCAATCAATAGAATGGGAAAAAATTTTTGCAATCTACCCATTTGACAAAGGGCTAATATCCACAATCTACAGAGAACTAAAACAGATTTATAAGAAAAAACAAACCCATTCAAAAGTGGGTGAAGGATATGAAGTCACTTTACAAAAGAAGACATCTATGAGGCCAACAAACATATGACAGAATGCTCATCATCACTGGTCATTAGAGAAATGCAAATCAAAACCACACTGAGATACCATCGCATACCAGTTAGAATAGTGATCATTAAAAATTCTGGAGACAACAGATGTTGGAGAGGATGTGGAGAAAGAGGAATACTTTTACACTGTTGGTGGGAGTGCAAATTAGGGCAACCATTGTGAAAGACAGTGTGGTGATTCCTCAAGGACCTAGAAATAGAAATTCCATTTGACCCAGCAATCCCATTACTGGGTATATACCCAAAGAATGATAAATTGTTCTATTATAAAGACACTTGCACATATATGTTCACTGTTTACAATAGCAAAGACCTGGAACCAACACAAATGTCCATCATTGATAGACTGGATAAAGGAAATGTGGCACATATACACCATGGAATACTATACAGCCATAAAAAATGATGAGTACATGTCCTTTGTAGGGACATGGATGAATCTGGAAACTATCATTCTCAGCAAACTATCACAAGAACAGAAAACCAAACACCGCTTGCTATCACTCATAGGTGGATGTTGAACAATGAGAACACATGGACACAGGGGAGGGGGAGCGTCACACACTGCGGACAGTTGGGGGACTAGGGGAGGGTCAGTGGGAGGTGGGGGAGGGTGGCGAGAGATAAAGAGGGGGGAGAAATACCAGATGTGGGTAATGGGGGAGATGAAGTCAGCAAACCACCTTGCCATGCATGTACCTATGCAACAATTCTGCATGATCTGCACATGTATCCCAGAACCTAGAGTACAATTTAAAAAAAAGGTTTATGTATGTGGCATCATTATTAATCACTTGCTAGTATTCCTTTATTTGAATGGTTTATAGTGTTTATTTTCTGTTTGGTGAGAAGTTCAAGACATTTCCCATTCATAGGCTCTTGCATTCTACTTCTTTAAAAATGAATAAAATATACTAGATTATAACCATTGATTAAAAATGAAAAACATTTAATCACTTGTGCCTTATTCTGTGACACAATTCAAAAGTTTACTCATCTTGCAGCTATAATTATAGTGAAGGACAGATGGTAAAGGTTTAAAATGATGTGTTTATTAAAATTATGTAGGCTGCCAAATAATTTCTCACTATCACATGTGTTTGTTCATTAGCTGCTTCATTGCGACAGGGTTAATGAAATTTCAAGTTGGATGCATAGAATAATAAGTGACTCTGGTCTCTACATATACAATGTCTGTTTACTATTAAAGGGGACAGAAAAGAATGCCGTGACCAACTCTTCCTAATAGCTTTAGCTTAATCATATTTAAATATGATAAAACCTTCTAAGAAGTCTTAGATGAATCAATAAAGTAGATAATCTTTCTGGGTATATGACAGATTCTGATACTAGATATAGCTTTTCTGTATGAATGTAGATATATCTCAAATAAAAGTAAGCACTAAGAGATTTTATTATGAGATAGGCCAGTTGCAGTGGCTCATACTTGTAATCCCAGCACTTTGGGAAGCCAAGGCAGGAGGATTGCTTGAGCCCAGGAGTACAATATTAGCCTGGGCAACATAATGAGACCTCTATTTCTACTTAAAAAAAAAAAAATGCTGGGCATAGTGGTGCACTCCTGTAGTCCCAGTTACTCCAGAGGCTGAGTCAGAGGGATCCTGGAGCCCAGGAGGTTGAGGCTGCAGTGAGCCATGATAGGGCCATTGCACTCTAGCCTGGGCAACAGAGCAAGACTCTGTCTCAAAAATATATGTAAAGAAATACAAATAGGTGAGTGTAGTGGCTCATGGAAGTGAAGAAGAGGAATTCACTAGACATTAAAGACAATTGAAATCAAGGACTCCTCAGTGCCATTAGTCTATTTCTTGACTAATTTTCTCTAAATTCAGGTCAGTGTCTTCTAATTTTTGATTCAAAGTATTCCTAAGTAACAATAAAACAAACATTATAACAACCACCACCATCAGCTATTGAATATTCACTAAATGTCAGGTACTCAATGCATATTTTATCCTGTATAATCCTCACAGGGACCCAATGAGGTAGGTACTTCTATTATAACCAATTTACATGTGGAAACTGAGGCACATAGATTAATGACTAGCCTTTGATTGTACATCTATTAAGTGATAAAGAAAGAAATCAACTTAGTCCTAATTTGAGAGGCTCTGCTTTTTTGCTACTGCTCCACACTACAATTCAGAGCCTCTGAGAGAGACTAACTTGACTTTCTGAGTACTAAGTTTAAATTCCTCTGAAATGACTTCTTGCCACAGCATGGATAACATCCCTACAGCTGGGTCGGGTCTGCTGAAAGGACTAAGCTATATTGGGCTCAAAGGCATTTCTGCCTGAAACAATAGGGATAATTGGATCAATGAAAGTCTTTTCTAGAAATTAAAAAAAAAGTTTATGTCTAGGGTACTCAGGAGAGTCTAAAACGATGAGGAAATTTGAAGAAATATCAAGTTTTTGCTAGATTTGGAAAAGTACATAATGATTTTTTTTGGTTTTTAATGGATGACTAAATAGCACTCATATAAAAAAGAGTACAGTGTGCTTCAAGAAAGAAATGTTTTATTCAAGTACTTCAATGATAGCTGATTCAATTTTACAAGCGTAATTTTTAAATTAATGTTTTTAAATTAGGAGGTATTCTTTCCTATGGCTCAATTTTAAAGTACAATTCAGGGTTGAAGGGCACAATTCTGTATAACACTAACCATCCTTGAGAGTTACATTTTATGCTGGGTAGTACCTCTGCAAGGACTTTTGGTGAATTTATGGATTGTAGAAAGTTTTAGAAAGGTTTACAGTGAGAGGTGAGTAAAGCATGTCATATCCGTGAGCTATTTGCTCATGAAGTTTTCCTATTTTTCTCCTGGATCTTTGGTACTTTGTATCTCAGTTTTTAAGAATACTTTAAAAATTAGGGATATTTAGCTCTTGTGGTATATTGCAAATGTTTTTTTCCTTGTTTGTCAATGTGTTTTGACATTGGTTATGGTGTCTTTTTTGTCATGCAGTTTTAGAAAAATGTTTTTATGTAGCCAAATATATTTTTGAGTTATTTTGCATCATTTAGAAAGGAAAATTTGGAAGGTTGCTTATTACACACCATTATTTATAGTTTTAGATACTTCTGGAATACTTTAAAAGTATGAAGTTCAGAACTAATATAAAACCTTGCTGGAGGGCCAAAAACAAAAAAAAAATGTACTAATGTACTTATCAAAAAAGCAAATTATTTTAAAATATTAGTATATACCAGGCCGGGTGCGTTGGCTTATGTGTGTAATTCCAACACTTCGCAAGGCCGAGGCCAGTGGATCACCTGAGGTCAGGAAGTTTGAGACAAGCCTGGCCAACATGGTGAAAATTCATCTCTACTAAAAATACAAAAAAATTAGCTGGGGTTGGTGGTGGGCTCCTGTAATCCCAGTTACTCAGGGGACTGAGAAAGGAGAATCACTTGAACCCAGGAGGTGGAGGTTGCAGTGAGCCAAGATCATGCCATTGCAGTCCATCAACAGAGTGAGACTTTATCTCAAAAAAAAAAAAAAAAAACAAAACCAGAAAAAATATAGCACATACACACCCTTTGTATCAAACTTAACACTTTCGTTCCCTAACATGAACCTTATCAGGTAGAAAGATCTCTGTATTATGTCCCGCATGCCCAAACAATGTTTAGTCCGTTCTGCACATGCTATTCCCTCCTGCAAAATTTCTTCTTGTCTGTTGCGAATTGGTTTTTAGAAAGGTGTTCTATATTTTACTGAGAAAGTTGTATATTTCATATAGTCAAGAGTTACCATGTACTAGAGAGGTGTGATAATAAAGGGGGCAAAAGAACTTAGTTATTAGAAGGGCTTAGGTTCAAATGCTGCACATACCAATACTGACACTTATTAGATGCTGACCATGATACTTAAGCCAGGTGAGCCTATTTTATAAATTGGGATTCATATTTAGCTTTCTAAGCAGTACTGTATAAGTGTTATTTTAAATTTTCCTTTAATTTTACATTTCCTTTAATTTTCACGAGTCTTTGACCTCTTAAGACCTTTCTGGTTGCCCAAGAGTATTTTATTCCTTCTGTTTTCTGAAACTGAAAATACTACTAGAAATTTGTTTAATTATAAATTGTCTTCTTGCTCTTTCACATATGTGCATCTCCTCCGGGGCTTAAATGTTCAATACGGATGCAATTTTCTGATAGATTATTGATTGTTAAATCCTCTCTTTGCATATACAGGTTTACAGACAAAATTCATGGCTGTGGCTGTGTCTTCATGAAATGACTAATTTGAAAAAGGCACAGTTAGACCTAGTCAAACCATCAGTTTAACAAAAAACCTCTTAAAATACTTTGCTGAATTAAAGTATTTACTTCCTAAATAATTGGGCAAGTAAATAAATAATTTTATTTCATGTTATCTGCAAATAAACTATCTCTCTGTGTATAAAGACATAGTATGAGAAAGTTATAGATATTTGGATAATAGTTTAGTAATAAGTACAAATAAATCTGCATAAAGATATATTTATTAACAAATGTAATTGTGATTTTTGTGTTTGTATTTTAATTCTTTGTACAGTCTTATCTTTTAGTATGTAATCTTCACGATAATGCCAAAATATTTTACAGCTACTCATCATTTCATAAATTAAAAATAATGAAACTATCTTAAAAACTTATGAATGAAGGCAAGTTCATGCCAGGCTATTGATTGTATTGTTATATTTTCCTAGTATTCTGTTCTATGTATGCATCTTTGAAGAACTAATTTCATTTGGTGAAGGATGCTTAGTAAGAGGATGAGATTTTAGTATATCCCAATATTTCTCATCCTTTTCATTGTTACCACCCTAAGCGGTCTTTTTAAACACTAAAAAAAACAAATTCTACTCTGGAAATTTAATATTACAGAATGTATCTATTTTTGTAACATGTATATATATACATACATGTATATATATTTTTGTAATGTGTGTATACACACACACACATTATATAAAATATATAAAATAAATATAAAATAATCGTGGTTTTTTGTTCCATCTGAACCTTCTCACCAAGAACCAGTTGTTACTCCCACAGGGCAGTTTTGAGAATACATGGTATAGACTCATTAATAAAGTTAAAGCCTGCTAATTTAGACATGTCAGGGCTATATCTGATGTTTAAAAACATCAGCTAAAAATCCTAATCATACTCTGAGTACTGAGGTAGAAGTAGTTTTATCTCAAAGAACTTTGTTTTCTTACAGATTGCTCCAAACAGAACTTTTTAAATGTTAAAATTATTTTGCCTTTTAAAAATTATATGTCTTGATATAAAAGATACACATTTTTATAACATGGCACTTCTGTGTTTACCTAATTCGTAGAAAATCAGAGTATAGCAGAAGTCAATTTTTAACCAGAGGAAATGATTTTCTTTCTTGATTTATCCCTTTGCACCTATAATCTTATATTTCTTACAAAAAATTATAAATGAGAAAAAGAATATTTTAAGATGAGTTACAAAACAAATTCTTTTCAATAAACTTATTTCCTTATTACATGTCTCAGTAAAATTTCTTTAATAATAGTGTTTTTATATCTATCTGTTTAATTTTTATGTATTAATGTCTTTCATAGAACTTGCAGAATATTCTCACATAATCTTTCTACAAAATTTTATTTGAAAATGTAATTAAGTTGATTTCCAAATGGCTTATTATTGTATGATTAAAATTATTAAAAAATTAATTTGTACTTATGAATTATGACTCTTTGTTCCTTCTAATTAGAATTTATACATTTTTTTCTCCTGTTGTCATCTAAATAATTTGTGAAACATAAAAATGAATAGCTGTCACTAAATTTAAAAAGGCAACATTCTATCATCAAAATATTACCTTTTTTTTTCTCTGAGGTAAGTGGATGGAAAGTCTGTATTAGGCAGGCCCATACATTTGCAATAACTGAGACTAGTGCTTTGTAATAATTTTACTCTTCCAGGTTTGGTCTCTGGGATTGGAACTGTGCAGAGTGTAAGTGGGTAGAGCTGGAGAGCAGAGACACATCAGGGACAATGAGGATAAGTTCCTCTCTATTCTTCTTCACTTCAACCCCTTTCTCTGTTATCGGATTTATATACTGAGCTTCTACAAACGTTTTTGTTGGAACAAAAGCTTATTCTATCATAAAACCAAAGAAAAAAAGAAATTTACAATGACACTTGGAACTTTCAACAAAAAGCATAGTGGTTGAAACTTTTACTCAGAAAATTAACTTTCTTGTGAGCACCTGAAGAGGCTCCATGACAGTATTTCTCAGATTTCTGTCCCAGCTTTTGTCTGTATTCACACACACCTATTCCAGGAGAAAAAAATTTTATCTTCCCTAGTGCCTTCAAATAACATTTATTTACCTTAAGTATATACATACAAATGATTCCCAAATAAACATTACTTTCTTTAAACTTTTTATGAAGCTTCAAACTTACATTGTGTGGCTAATGAATTCATTTATGTATTCAACATATTCAGCCAGATTTATTGAGTATATACTATTTTCCAATCATTTTTTTAAAAACTTGAAATACAGCATGAAGCAAAACAGTATGCCCTTCTGCCAGAACATCTATCTCAATTTCCTGTAGTCACTTCAAAGATTATTTTTTCAAGAACCTCCTGTTATCCTTACTACGATTCGTAGTTTCATGATTTAACTAATTATGTATACTATGTTAACATTAATAGTTCGAAGCATACAATCACTAATCTAGTTCCTAAGGGAAAGGAAAAAATTTAAATCTAAGGCAACATGATCAGCTTTGCATTTTTTAAAAGTAGTTATTTTTAGATTGTTGCATAAAATGGTATTTATTATGTACAACATGCTGTTTATATATATATATATATATAATGAAATGGTTAAATTCATTTATATATATATATATAATGAAATGGTTAAATGGTTAATTAACAAACACATTACTTCACAAAGTTATTATTTTTGTGAGGCAAACACTTATCCACTCCCTTAGCATTTTTCAAGAATAGAACATATTGTCATAAACTATAGTCACTATGCTGTACAGTAATCTCTTGCACCTATTTATCCTATCTGACTATAAATATGCATCCTTTGATCAACATCTCCCTAATGCCCCATGCCTCTACCACCCTAGCATCTGGCAGCCACCATTCTACTCTCTATTTCTATGAGATAAACATTTTTAGATTCATAGGAGTGAAAACATACAGTATTTGTCTTTCTGTGCCTAGCTTATCTCACTTAACATTATGTCCGTTAGGTTTATCCATGTTATCACATATTACAGAATTTCCTTTGTTTCCATGGCTGAATAGTATTCCTTTTGTATGTATATATACCACATTTTCTTTTTCCATTCATCTGTTGAAATTTTCATTTTAAAGGAGTGGAGTTTGGAAAGATGGTGAGAGGGACATAGTCAAATCCATCTAATCTTTGAATAAAGGCAGGCAAAATAACTAGTAAGGCTAAACCAATGACATGAACAATATTCACAGAAAAAATAGGTAACAAGCATCCCTGTGGATTCCATATATCAGCAAGTTGGCAAAAATGCCAACATTTACATGACCTATATATTATTGGCCTCTCAATGGGAGGAAATTAAAGAAAGAAACAGAAATTCTGATAGCTTGGAGAAATGTTCCACAGATACACACTGAAAAGATTTGGGGGCAGATCTGAGTAGAAGAACAAGCGAATTCATTCACACCAATTCACAGGGAAAAGCAAAGGGCAGTGAAGTGACAAGGTATAGGCATGATGGAGCAGTCTGAATCCTGTGGCATAGTGAAACTAGCAAGACAAAGCCGCATGCTAAGGAGAAACTTCTGGGAGTTGGATTCGAAATTAACAACAAAAGGAAATAGGGAGTGAGAAGATTCAGATAAAAGTAGGAAAGCAGCCTAGGAAATTATACAAACATGTTTGATCAATTTGCCAAAACAACAGAAGAGAGATCTATAGAGATTGAAAAATAAAACAATAAAACACACATCACTTTCAAAAAAGTCAAGTTTTCCTAGGCCACTCAAACACCCTAAAAACATAGGAAAATTAATTTCACATAATAAAAATACAACAAAATAATTTTAGTCAAAGAATAAGCAGAGTAACACCCCAGTGAGCAGTAAAAGTGCATTAAAGTGACTTGCTCATAGAACAGATGAATACAGTCACCTAGTATCTCAAAATGATCAAAAACTAATTTTAGAATGATAGATGCTATGAAAGGACAACACAAGTCAATTCAGAAACGAAATGATTTGAGGTAAAGAAGATTTGATGAGAGAAGATACAGTCAGTAAATAAAATAAAAAGCCATTTCAGAAATGCAAATGAAATTAAAAGGAACATAATGGTAAAAACGAGTGATATTAGAAAAAAATATAAGATTAAAAGTATAAAAATTTTAAAAGTAAAAACACATAAAAATTTAGATATAAAATATGATATACAGGAGGTATACGCACATATATAACTTCTCATTTTTTTCTTCAGGGTGGTGAGAAAGAGCTTCTGAAGAGCAAAATAGAAAAAACCCTATGAAACAGAACAAAAAATAAGAAAAATTTTCTTAACGTAAAAGATAACTTGATGCTACATACTCAAAGGACATTGCTAAAATCAACTGAGAAAGGCAAGACATTATACTGTCAAACTTGTCAAACTACAAAATTTTAAAGAAAAAAGGAAAAAATCTTTTGGGAATTAAGGCATAAAGAGCAAGTCGTTTATAAAGAAAAGAAGTTCAGATTGTCTTTATATTTTTCACAGGAACACTTTATACCAGAAGAAATTGAAATAACATATTTAAGATATTTAATAAAAAATATGAGCCATAAATTTTTATATGTAGTCAAAATGAATTTTAAATACATAGGCTTCCAATAATCTGACTTGAATCTGTGAAAATATTCTCATAATGACTTACTGAAATATCAGACAAGGCAAACAAAAAAAATGAAGACACTGACATAAGAAATGATAAGCGTTAAATTTTTTTACCTATTTACTGGATTAAAATAGATAACTTATCAGTGCAATGCTATGCTCTGCGAATGTATATATGCTAAATTTGTTAAAAGTGGAGGAAGAAGCAGGATCCTATATGAGTATTAACTGGGATAGTAAGGCAATAGTCTTACTTTAGCTCAGAACCTGAGGTGACAGAGTGTCGAGGAAAGAAGAGGTTACAAGTTCACTTAAATATACTAGCTTACATTAGGAAACCATAAAAAAATAGGAAGAGAGAGTGTTAAGATTATTATATTAATTTTTTAGTCTAAACTTAAAATTTTGAAAAAATAAAACACTCCCAAAAGACAAAATATATTCATTCCCCTGAAACAAAGAAACAAATAAAACAATATGACATAACTGATCGAATATAATGGTGTAAATTGGATTAACTCACTTAATAAAATAAAAATATCTGCAGAATGATGATTGACTAACTAAACTAATTCAACATTCTACTATTCATGCAAGGCTCACTTAAATATGTACAGAAGGTTAAAAATTAAAAAGATAAATATACAGGAGAACTTCAAACAAAGGGAAAGAATGTCACAATATTAATCTCTGATTAAAACAGAAATCAGGTAAAAAATGAAATGTGATAGTTCACTTGACCCCTTTGTGGGACTTGAGAAGGAGTTGGCCGGTTTGCTCAGCTCACAGCTCTCAACCCCTTGCAGGAGGGGGATCACGCAGGTGAGCTGGTGAAGAGGCTGATACAAAGGCTTCTGGGCAACTGGCAGGAGCAGAACTACCTGTGGGCCTGTGGCAGTATCTAGGGGATGCCCATGAATCCCAGAGCCCCAGAGGGCATGTGTTACAGTGTGCTTTTTTAGCTTTGCCATCAATGGATGGCTGAAGTGTCAAACAGCTCAGTGGAGAGTCAGTGTGAGAGCCTCTTGCACCCACACCTGGATCCTTGTCTGCTTCCAGGAAGAATCACGTTGCACAAAGGAATCGAAGTGTGGTGAATGTGGAAGATTTTACTGAGCAGTGGAAGTTGCTCTCAGCTTGATGGGGAGCTGGAAATGGGATAGAGAGGGACGATGGTCTTCCCCTACAGTTAGGTCATCCTGGCTGAACTCTTCTTTGAGGTCCCACCATCAAGCCTTCCCTCTGAAATCAAGCTGCTTTTCTCTGATGTCTGGCTGCTGTTTCTTTTCTCTCCTTCTCTGCTGTTCTGCCACCACACCAGTGAGCACTGGGGTTTTCATGGGTTACAGGACGAGGGGCAGGGTGAGCCAGAGTGGTTTTGGAAAAGGAAGCAGCATTTTGGCAGGAAAACAGGATGCATGTTCTCACTTTGGGCTGTGGGTCCAGGCTTGAGGATGTGGCCCTTACTGGGTATTGCCCTCCCTCTTCTACCCAGTATTTCCCTGCCTTCTGTCTGTATCAGAAAAATTATTTAAAAAAAGGTAAAAGAACATGTTATAGTTCTAAAGGCAACACTCACGGTGTAAATTTATTTATTAATACTTAAATACTCAATAACAAACCATTAATTTTCTTAAAACAGAAAAGATAAACTATGTAACAAAAGAAAAACACACTAATGACAGAGTAAACTTTCTTAATCCAAGATTAAGCAAGTTGAACAAACATTAGTAAGCTTGTAGAAGATCTGAAAACATGATCAATGATGTTATATATATAATTTATATTATATATAATTAATCTTAAAATATATAACTAATCTTAAAAATAGATAATGTAGCCTACTTTCAAATGCACATAGCATATTCATGAAAATTGGCCATATTTTAAGCTGCAGTATCATATATATATATATATATATATATATATATATATATAATGTTTATGTAGCTAAGTTATAATCACAATTCTCTTCCTTGGATGTTTTGGGTTAGTGCTCTTTTTGCCACAAGAAAAGTGTTGTGAGAGGTATGCGGAAGTGAAGCAGCAGCCATGTTCACACTTAGGTTAGTGCGGTTCGTGCAGGTTGCCAGGGATCTGCTCGTGCAGTTTGTTGCAGGACAACTGGGTCATTAACTCCTGCAATTCACACTGACTATGCCTCCTCTTTCAGTATTACCAAGTCCTGGACCAATTTGTATACAGGTCTCTGGCAAAGTGTGTCACCTCTTCTGTATTTCACCTACATCATCAAATTTGGAGGACTGGAGACAGTGAGAGACTGATGCAAACTCTGGAGAGAAACTGATGTGAGTTCTAATTCATTCTCAAAATTCCAATACTCCTCTTCCTTTTCAGACTTCAGGCCCACCACTAAACTAGGGACTCAGACTTCACATTGACTTCTTCACTGGTTTTCATAGTTACTTTAATTCTAATCCCTCTAACAAATTTCTCATATTACTCCTAGTGGTTCTGTGAAAGATTTCATTTTTCAGAACTGGCTTTAACAATATTTCCCACCCCCACATGTTCTTTCAGAACCTTGTTATTCCTGCATGAAAAGATAAATTCTATTGCCCCTCTTCTTGCTACTTGAAACTGAAAGAACCTTTGTATTGCCTCAACTAATAAAATAGGACAGAAGTGACTACTGAGACTTCTGAGTCCAGGACATAGAAAGTGATAGAGGTTCTGCTGACTCTTAGGATACTTGATATTGAATCTCAGCTACCAGGTTGTGAAGAAGTTCAGGACATATAGAGAGGCTCACATAAGAAGAAGCAAGACCTTCATCCTTCAGTCCAAGCTAGGTTCACAGGCACATCGTGCAAAAATTTGCCAGCCATGTTAGTGAATCATCTTGAAAGTAGATTCTTCAGTTTTCAGTTAAGCAATGCCAATTCATGCTGAATGGAACAGAGATCAGCCTTCCCCACTGAGACCTAATTACTTGCAGGTTTCATTAGAAAAATAAATGATTACCATTGTTTTGAGCCACTGAATTTTGGGATAGTTTGTTGCCCAGTAATAGATGACTAGGGCAGTCATTTGATATTGCTCTAATGAATCAGCCTACAGTTCTCTTTCTTCTGTTTATGCCATGTTTGGATAGTGAGATGATTCCAGTAAGCATCAGATATTCCTCTGCCCTCCAAAAGATATATTAATAAAACAAAAACAAAGGTCTCAATAGCAAAAGAAGTTGTGATTTAGGTGGCAATGCATGTTAATTGTTTTGTACGTTTCTTCTCTTCCTCCTTGTTTCCTTGTCCTTTTAACATACCTAGGAGGCTGGGAGGGGATTGATTGTTCTAACCCTTCTCTGGAGAAAGTTTGCACGTGAAAATGTCAGCCAGCACTTGATTCTTCCGAAAGATATAGTGGCAGTTTCTTAAGTAGACAAACTGTAGTTATAAAATGTTTGCATCTCACCTAATTATTGGTCCAAGGGATTGCTATCATTTCTCTCATGAACAACTTTGCAGGAATTAGAAGCCGTTTGTAAGAACCAAGTTTATTAACACAACTCTAACAATTAATATATTTTAACTCAGATGATATATAGAAAAAGATAAGGAAATATTTCATGGTGAATATATCTGATTGTCTTCTAGAGAATACACAGACTGTAATGCTAAATAAAAAATAGTTCAGTGATCAAAAGCATTGCTTATGTTATCATCTGCATTTAGTATACAGCACTTCAGATAATATAAACTTTGAGAATAAAGAAAAATATAGAACATGTTTGCAAAATATTTATTTCCAGTAAAACTTGGGGCATGTCCATAACTGATTGATTAGATTATCTAAATTTTGGAAGTTGCAAGGAGAAAGGTTGAAACCTTTCTATAGTTATTTTTACTGGGTTTCCCATAACTTATTTACCACCATCCACCTGAACTTTCTTAAAAGAATCCCCTACTCACATATTAGTGAATATTAGTTTTAAAAAGTATTAAATTAACATTGTTTTCCAAACAAGACATGTTATTTAAACTGTCTCCATTTCCTTATGCTGTCACTGGAAGAATTTAGCTTTTCCAAAACAGGATATGGCACTCACTGACATCTTGTTTAGAGAATTAGAAAGATAGTGAATACTTCATTCATCTCAACTCATAAGATTATTTAAATTTTTTTTCCTTTTCCCCCTTGGTAAGTAATTAAAATTACTAAGAAGTATTTCTGCTCAGACCCTGAGAATGTGTTCTTTATTGTACTGTATTGAGTTGACTCTCTGTTAATTCAAACCAGGTCCTGGGCATGTTGCCTCAAGTTGAAGGTTGTGGTTGGAAATTATACCATGGGTTTTTTTTAAATGGTTCCACTGTATATTACATAACACATGGGGGGATTTCTGTGGAGTCCAAGGACAAGCAGTAAAAGATATAGTGCCACAAACTTCAGTCTCTAACTACTCATTTGTCACTCTTTGTGTTTATATATGACAGGTAATTATAATACACATTTTTATAGGCCTTCTCTCTGGAAGGTAAAGGTTCACAATTGTCTCCTCTTATGGAAGTAATCAAAAGAAATTATTGGGGGGAATGTTTTGTGCCAGAGTTTGCACTAGGTGGTAGAGGAGAGATTGGAAGTCAATTTAGATAGGACATGGACTGCCTCTTGAGAAGTTTATAGCCAAATAAAGGAGAAAGACCCACTCTCATGGGTATACTCTGAGAGATATTCTAATAGATGTCATAATATGCTACTATGGAAGAATTAAAAAATTGTGAATTAATTAGAAAGAAATTCAGGAGGGCTTTCAGAGAAAAAGAAGAGTTATTCTATTTTAAGGAAATAAATACACACTAAATATAAAAAAAGCATATTTTCTAAGGACATAAAGCTAAAATTAGGTTATTGCATATAGATACATAACTGTAAGGGAAATCTTCCTTATGTCCACTTTGTTTAAGTGAGTCTAATGATTTCCTTGATTTGTGGAATTAAAATGTCAACATCACACTTAAAAAAAAAGGTCCTTTATTTATTTTAACAGTTTTGCAGGCTTCTCATTTTATTGTTCAGTTCTTTGGTTTCCTGTACTTCAAACTTAATTCTGTCAAGTTTTTTTCTCCACTTAATGCAGCTGTGTAATTTATCTTTACTTGACATATTTTATAGATGCAAGCATAAATGAGTTGTTGTATGTTCCTTTTCCAGACTTCTAAAGGTACTGTTTACCACAATGAACACACTTTTATCATGTCAACAACTCCCGTCTCTGCATTGTCCTGTGTAAGAATATACTGGGAGCTGATATAACATCAATGATGGTAAAACAGGATATAGAATCTAGAAAACATTCCTTAAATGGACCAAACATCAATATTCTGAAACAAAACTGGACATGAAACAAATAGAAAAAGTGAATTGGGTAATAAATGTACTAAAGAGCAATTTCTTTAACAGTTGGCAGAAGGTGGTAAAAGGTAAGTTGAAAAAATTTATCTGTGAGTACAGGGACATTATTGTGAGGTGGCTTTCTTAACGGTCTCACGAATCTTTATTCAGAATCTTCATACACTGTGTTTGTGCATGCTATGAAATTCTAGTGGTGGGAATATATTTTAGAGTTGGGATCTAAGTTAAGTAGAGGCAGAATGGATTTGACATATTCACATGATTGGCTTTGTCAGAAATGTGTCTGAAAACTTACCAGACCAATTGCATAGGTGTCATTTGCAATAATCCAGATGACAGAGTATAACAGTGAAATGTTTTCCCCCGGAATGTAGGAGCATCATCAGCTGTCTCAATGCAGGCTATTTTTACTACAGTAAGTGAAAATGTTTATCTTCCATGTTGTAATGCAGAAAGGTAAACTGTATCATCATAATATAAATACCCGGTGGCCGTGAATTTTGAGACTATGAGAAGAAACAATAGAATATAAGATTCTAATATGGCTATTTATGAAAAAATAGAGGGGATAAATCAGAGTTGATCATTCAGTTATGCTAATGAGCAAGAGAAGTTTGGATAATAACATCATAGAGATAGCAAATTATAATATAAAGAATATTAGGGCCGGGCACGGTGGCTCACGCCTGTAATTCGAGTAATTTGGGAGGCCAAGGCAGGTGGATCACTTGAGATCAGGAATTTGAGACGAGCCTGACCAACATAATGAAAACCCATCTCTACTAAAAATACAAAAATTGGCTGGGCAGGCATGATGGTGGGCACCTGTAATCCTAGCTCTTCAGGAGGCTGAGTCAGGAGAATTGCTTTAACCCGTGAGGTGGAGGTTGCAGTGAGCTGAGATCACACCACTGTACTCCAGCCTGGGTGACAGAGTAAGACTGTGTCTCAAAAACAAACAAACAAACAAAAACAAAAAAGAATATCAGGACCCATGTTTTGAAAGAATTGGTCAAACAAATAAACTGCAATTGTGAATCACAATCAATTTTCTCCCTTCTCAGTTTAGTAATCTCAATCAGGTAAACATTTACAATTTCCCTTTTATTTTGGACTATAGCTTTAGACATCCGTTATTACCTTCATGAGTATCTCAGCATCACACTTCTGCAATATAGAAACTACTTTACTTGCCTATTTAGTGATCCAGAGAATGTCATTGGCTTCCTCAAGATTGCAAGAGAAAGAGGGAATGCAGATGACAAATAAGCATATAACAAGATGTTCAACATCATATGTCATTATAAAGTTGTAAATTATAACAGTAATGAGATACTGCAATACACATATTAGAGTGACCAAAATTCAAAACACTGAACACACTAAACACTGGCTGGGGTTGGTACTAACAAGAACTTTCATCCATTGCTTGTGGGAATGTAAAATGGTCCAGTCATTTTGCAAGTAAGTTTTTCAATTTCTTACAAACTATGCATACTCTTACCATATGATCTAGAAATTACAATCCTTGATATTTACCCAGATGAGTTGAAAACCTTTGTCTCTATAAAAAACCTGCATATTACCTTTATTGCCAAAACTTGGAGGCAACCAAAAGTTGTTTAGTAAGTGAATGAATAAATAAGCTATGGTACATCCATAGAGTAAAATATTATTCAACAAAGGAACTAGCAAAACTATGGAGACAGTAAAAGCAACAGCAGTTGCCAGGAGTTTGTGGAGAAGGAGAATGGGATAAATAGGTGAAACACAGGCAATTTTTGAGAAATGAATCAATGTACACTGTATTATACTGCAATGGTGCATATGTTTCTTTACAAATGTGCCAAAAACCCTTAGAATGTATAACACAAAGTGTGAACTCTAATGTAAACTATAAACTTCCGTTAATGATGTGTCAGTATTGGCTCATCAATTATAAAAAATTCTGTCACTCTAATTCAAGATGTTAATAATGGAGAAAACTGAGGAAAGAGATTGCTATATGGAAACCCTGTATTTTCTGCTCATTTTTCTGTAAAGTTTAAACTAAAAAAAAAAGCCTATTAATTAAATTTAAAAGCCAAACTAAAAGATTGCATTGGTGGTTTCAGTTTGAATGAGAGCTACAAATAGTGTTCTTAAGCCCTACTACATTGCTACTTTTAATATATTACCCTGCCTCCTTGAATACTGTAATATTAACTTGCTTTTGATTAAATAATCCATATTGAGGAAAAATGAGTTAGAGTCATGTTCTAAAATTGAATTGTAGACCAAGTTATTGTGTTAGGGTGTAATCCAGGGAAACAGATCAATAGAAGATATATATATATGTGTGTGTGTATATATATATATATATATATACACACACATATATAAAATATAGGATATATATAATATATATCCTATATAATATGCAAAAGAGGGAATTTATTCTAGGAACTGACTCACATGATTATGCTGTCTGAAAAGTCCTACAATATGCCAATATGCCATCTGCAAGCTGGGGAATCAGGGAAGCTGGTGGTATAATTGAGTAAGAGTTCAAAGACCTATCAGTGGAGATGATGGTGTAAATCTCAGTCAGAGGCTGAAGGCCTGAAAACCTGAGGGGCTGCAATGCGTGTTCCGGAGTCCAGAGTTTAAGAACCTGGAGTTCTGATGTATGAGGGCAGGAGAATATGGAGATCTCGGCTCCGGAAAAGTGAGACATTCTTCTTTCCTCTGCCTGTTCTTTTCCTTCCCTCAACCAATTATATGGTGCTTGCCCACACTGGTGAGGGTAGGTGCTAATCTCTTCTGGAAACACCTTCATAGACACACCCAGAAATAATGGTTTACCAGCTAGCTGGCTATCACTTAACCCAGTCAAGTTGACTTTAAAAATTAACTATCACAGTTATTAATATGATGTAATGGATATGACAATAATGCATGTACTTAAAAATATCGGTATCATTAATGATAATGGCCACTCCTGAACCCCCTAAACTCCTGTGTCATAACTTGGGCTAAGCATTTTTTCATATGCTATCTAATTTTATACTTAGTAACCTGTAAGTTGGTTATTACACACATAGAGATGAGATTAAATATAGATTATCTTATTACACACATATAGATTGTATTATTTACTACACACATATAGATTAATCTCAGAAATGTTAAATAACTTGCCTAAGCTCACACAGCTAGAGGGTGCCAGTAGCTATTATTTCAACCAAGTGTGTGCTGCTTCATTATGACACCACTGACTTTCTAGTTTTTTCCAAATACCTCATATGATGAGTGAGAATCCTTTGTTATCTCAAAAATAAGTAACTAAAAGAAGGGAAAATTATTACTAAAGTTAAGAGCATGAACACACCTCCTCTTTTTCTAAAATTGTATGAATAAATGTATGTAGCAGTAGTAAAGACCAACTCAGTACAGACAATCTGTTTAAATGAGAAGCTGAGTTTACAGGTGGTGGGGTTACATTTTTTTCTGCCTCTGTATCTTGAACCCATGAATTGCTCTTGCTGCTGCTGAAAACTGAGTATTCATTCACTTAAATTCATATGATTATACTGTTATGTTCTCCAGAAATCCGTGTCTCCTAACTTCTCACTTCAAGAGCTTGGAAATATATAAAGCCCCATACATCTCAAAGTAAAAACAAAAATAAAAATCCTCTTGGTATTATCAGTTTATTATTTTTTGAAAAAAGTCAACAAGGAAAGAAACAAAATAAACAAAACCAATAAAAATAGTATAATAGTACAAACAGTAATTTGTGCTTGTAGAACTTTTCCTGCAAACTATTCCTAATAACAGCAATAGTGAAAACTTTTTCTATGTGGTTTGGGCACATAGCCAGAAGCAGCTCGCTGTAAGCACAGCCTATGTTAAGGTTTTCTCTCTAAATTCCACACAATTTTTCCATCTTCATTATATATTCAAGTGGGTTTGTCTATTTAAAAATTATTCTCTTTTTAAATAATGTTTATCTAAAAAAATCCTTGATACTGGAAGATGTATCCATTTATTCCGGCACCAACTACCACCTTTATCACTTTTTGGCATGCTTTTACTTCTGTAAATACAAAATTCACTCTAGATTCTACTTGGTCTATTCTTTGGATATTAGTTACTTGAATTTTGTGATATGTAATCAATGCCACTCATTTTAATTAATTGAATAATATAAACTGTTGTTTGAATCATTTTAAGTATATCATTTTTTCCCTCTAGTTAATAAATCAGTGGGTAAACGTGGTAGTGCTCAATGGCACTAGATGATGACTAAAATTGTGAATGTGTTGGACTGTAAAGAGAGTAAGTGTTCCTATTAAATATATAGATGTCCCAAAACACAAATGACAATCACTTTGATTTCCTATGGTATATTGTGAAATTGTGAGCCAAAGGTCTTGAAACTCTCTGATTTCTTTTTCTTTTTCTTTTTTTTGAGACGGAGTCTAGCTCTGTCATCCAGGCTGGAGTGCAGTGGCACGATCTCGGCTCACTACAAATTCCTTCTCCTGCGTTCAAGCAATTCTCCTGCCTCAGCCTCCCGAGTAGCTGGGATTACAAGCAGCTGCCACCATGCCCAGCTAATTTTTGTATTTTTAGTAGAGACGGGGTTTCACAATATTGACAAGGCTAGTCTTGAACTCCTGATCTCGTGATCCACCCGCCTCAGGCTTCCAAAGTGCTGGGATTACAGGCGTGAGCCACCATGCCTGGCCTCTCTGATTTCCTTTTATTCCCTGATTGCCTTCAATCCTACTGTATTAACTTCTAAGATGAACTACGTATACAGCTTAATGAACATGTTTAAAGTTCATTATGTCTTCATATGCAGTAGCAAGGGACAATCAACAATAGCTTGTTCCCAAGGATAGAAAAGCTGGAAATGACTTCCATGGTGTTCTAAGAGTGCCTGGTGGTGAATATTTTTGAGGCTATCCTTTTAGAAATAGTCTGATTGGCTTATTCCCGAATTTCTGAGTTCATTAGATACAATCATGAGATAAAGCATATTTTGCTGCTCAGCAGTCTAGCTTTACAAAATCAAGCTATCTTCTTCTTACATCCTTGAACAAATGGAATGATCATGGCTTATGAACTGAAATTCAGTAATTCATGTGGTGGTGATGATACTTCAAACAAAAGCTCATGATTTTTGAAAGGTAAGTCACATTTTAAAAATAAAAGCTACAAATAAATTATTTATAAGATACTTTTAACATAGGTGGATGAAAAATAAAAATCAATACCAAAAATTTCAAATTTCAGTTTTATCTTCTATGCATTAAATTTCAAATATGTTTTTATTTAGATAGATAAGCAAATCTGTTTTCATATGTTCATATTAAATTCATTGTATGATTTATTGTTTATGACAAAAACTCAAGTTTTGATAAAGCATATACCTAAGGAAAGGAATTTTCTATGTTTTTTTGCACAGAGGATTGAGTGCTTCAGAAGCTTTTGAATAATATCAAGAGTAATAAATAGTCTCCCGTTCCTATTTGTAATTCTAACTTGGAAAGACAGTTTATTTTGTCTTTGGGTGCTTTACTCTGGCTCTGGACTACCTTTTAACATTTTCTTGGATAAACCAATTGTAACTAACATTTCTGTACTGATTGTGACATGTGTTCTAGTCCCGGGGAAGACACCAGATTCATGAGTGCTAGCGACGGGTAGAGAAGGCTATGAGACTCAGAGCCCATAATTTGTCTCCCTTCTAGTTGCAGACTGTGCCTGATTTGTCTACTACCTGCTGATATGCCATGATAAAATTAATCATGTCTGGTATTTTGCTTCATCCTAAAAGGATTTCATAGACTGATGAGCTAACAACTTTCGCATAAGGATACTGACACAAACTTAATTGTTCAGTGACAGGCTTTCTCTACCCCTTCTGCTCCTAAAATGTACATTACAATTCTTTCTAGAGATATCTTTTCTATTGAATCCACTTGATAATGAGACATTGGGGATTGTGGGGGGCTAATTGATTTCATAATGCTGCAAATATTTTTTACTTTACTTAAGTATTTATCATTAATTTAATTTTACCACTACAGTGTAATGTTTCTTGCCTGAAAAATCTTGTGATTGATTGTGATTCTATGACAGGTCAAACAACATCAAAAGTCCAATATTAAAAATATATATATACCAGTGGCCCTACATTGGCATAAGAGCTCAGGAAATAATATCCAGAGAACTATACATAAGAGAAAGAAACTTCTGAGACAAACACATAAATTTCGTGGTTAAGTGTCTTGAGTTACCAATATAAGAGAAGACATACGTCTCAAGTTATAGCTTTGCTAGAGATAAAAAACAAAAGGCTGTTTATTATTCGCATCACATCTATTTCTCTACAAAAGAAAAATACTTTTCTATAAAATTCCTTTTTAAGGCAAAATCTCAATTTACAAAGAACTAAAGCTATACTTCAGCTTTGCCATAATCAAAGAGATAATTATAACTAAACTAGCCCATGATTAACCACAATATACTTATTTCTACTTCCAGGGTTTTATAATGAAACATTTTTTTCTAATTCAGCTACTAAAATGCTAACTTTTCACAAACTCTAGGACCAACTAGCATTTCAGAAGACATAATTTACTTTTAATAAACAATAATACATGAATGCATGTCTTATATCACCTTAATTATTACCAATATGGCTGGAGTCTCCTTTAACCACTAATTCCTAGAGCCAGCTACCTCCCATCCATAACAAATTTTAAATTAAAAATATAGTAATAACCTAGAAGGCAAAGCAATAAGGTAGAGAAAAAAATAGCTCTGTGGATCAGGTAAATGTGAATGTAAAGTGTTGATTTTATATTGCTAGCTGTACACTGTAGGGCACATTTCTTAGCTTTTCTGACTTTTTCTGACTATCAATATCCTGAAATGTAAAATGTCATGTGTTATGTATTTGTAGATATAATTTGCATAATGTGACTATTAGGTACTCCGTCTAAATAAATGTAATTTGTAGGAAAACTACAGATGCAAAAGTATTGGAAAGGCAAAGACATCAAGAAAAATCCCCAATTATGACCTGAAGTTAAAGAAACACAAGCTTAGTAAAGTTATTTGGATATTCTCCACCAAGAAACTGAAGATGAGTTTTCCTGATATCATACCTCCAAAATGAATTCTAGAAAAGGAATATCACATTCCTCCAAGACACTTGAGTGTTCACTCCAACAAAGAAGGTCTGGAGCAAAAGGCAGGAGCACTGTGGAAAACAAAAATCTTTGTTTTTTCAGCCAAAACAAAACAAAGAAAAACAAAACCTTACTTCCAATTTTCAAAATGTAAATTTTGGATTATTAACAAAATAGGACTTCTGGTCCTAATTTATCATACCAGAAAAAAGAAATCAAAATTCAAAACTACATGGATTTAATAAACTTAAGTCAATCCTATGCTGATGATTTCATTTTCAAAATTCCTTTGCTAAGGAGAAGTAGATAATACAAACAATTTATTTTGTGAAATAGATAATATAAACAAATGATGTTTAAAGAAAACCACATATACCTCCTTGAATGTAAGGTGTTCAAGTGTCCTAATCTGTGACTGTTCCTATGGGCCAGGTTTGTATACTATTTAATAAGAGCACTATCTGATAGTTAATCTTTGTTAAAGTACCCAACATGGGAATATTCCTTCCACATTTGTAATATTACAACATGTAACATGGTCAACCAGTTGCTTCAACTTTGAAGTTTCCATGCTTGCAAATCTAACAAATACAAGCTTTAGAAATATTAGCATACAGAGAAGAGGGGTGGAAGGAGAGAAGAAACATTCAAATGTCTGTAAAAAATCATTGATGGAAATGAAAGGACTTAGGTGGAGAGTTCTTTATTGATTTGCAAACATAATGTGATAGCTTTTGTAAGACCAGATGGAAAAATAGGCAAAATTTCAATTCTGAAGGGAAAAAGATTGGCATAGCTATGAGATGAATAAATGTTTTAAAGAGAAGAAAGAACAAGTTGGCTATGGGATGAATAAAATTTGGCTCCCTTGAAATGAAAGAATTGGTTAATTTCTAACAAAACAAAACGATAAAAAAGTAACAACAAATAACCTAGTAGAAAGTGGCTGGAATGGAAAGCAAACATTTTTCATGACTCTGATTTTATGTATATTTCATAGTATACAATTTAATTTTAGTCTCAAGTATCAATTAATTATATCCTCATTTTTCTTCAGTCAATTTAAGATTGACATTTAGCCTTTAAAGATAGATCTCCTATGAAAATCTTACATTATCATTGGTGGGAAAGCTTCAAAATTCTTGTCAGCTTAATTTGAACAAATACTGCAATATGCTTTATGAAATTTTTCCCAAAGAATTACAAAACTCGGGCTGGGCACGGTGGCTCAATCCTGTAATCCCAGCACTTTGGGAGGCCAAGCCAGGCAGATCACCTAGGTCAGGAGTTTGAGGCCAGTCTGGCCAATATGGTGAAACCCCATCTCAACTAAAAATACAAAAATTGCCTGAGTGTGGTGGTGCGTGCCTGTAGTCCCAGCTACTCAGGAGGTTGAGGCAGGAGAAGCGTTTGAACCCAGGAAGTGGAGGTTGCAGTGAGCCGAGATCTCGCCACTGCACTCCATACTGGGTAACAGCAAGACCCCATTTCTCAAAAAAAAAAAAAAAAAAAGAAAGAATTACAAAACTCTCATATTTACACTATAGAACTTAAAATCTAATTGGGAAGTTAAGCTTATTTTTTTCTTCTTTGACTGACAAACTGTAGGAGTTGAGTAAAATAGGTTTTTTCAATGTTATGCTAATGTATTTTTGAGTTATTTTAAATAAAAAATTTATAAGTATGAAAAATAGTATTTGTGTAAAGGAAACCAGGAAGGTTTTAAATATGTATAGGACTATTAATACTAATAGACAGGTATTTTAAGATTTAACTCAACGTGATGCCATTCTCTAATTTGATCAGTGCTATGTTTACATTGAATAAGAAAAAAAAACACTGATAGGATACTTTATCTGGGCCTTTTCCACGTGTCCAAAGTATTTGAAAAAGCAGTTTTTTCTTCATTAACTGAATTTTAATTAATATATAATAGACATAGTATTTTAAAAACGATTGTGTGAAACCAACAAGGTTTGCAGTGACTGTATTGACTGCTGAGATACATCGGACACTGACCTATGTCGGTACCCATAAGGAATGTACTGAAATCTCTCCAAGCCATCAAACACGGCATCCAGGCCATTAGAAGATACACATATATTTTAAAGTTTTGTTTGTATTTTCAGGAAAGATTATGAGCAGCAAGATGTTTTGGGTAAAGTGTGAGTCAAAGTATTGATGTGTTAGTTAGAAGTGCTAATAGAAACTTTCTTTGGTTCCTCGTTCCCCTCTCAGCTTAGATTTTACTTTCAGTCATTGTTATTTATTTCTTATTTATTTATTTTGGAAGAGAGAGCAATTCTATGCACTGCCTCGGAAGCCAGAAGGAACAGCTGGTATTTTCTATTCTTGAAAGGGGGTGCCAAGGATAGAAATACGTGGGTAACTGGCGGTGTAAAAGACTTTGAAATCTGTCTCAGCAGCTGTCACTGCAATGGGCATAGTACAAATATGCAAAATGTTGCTCTTCACTGCCAAAGCTTTCTGTACTTTTGGCAACGTGTTCCCACAATTCTGAATGTTGCATGGTTGCCTTCAAGGTACCAGGGCTGTGTGGGTCAGTGTGTAGAAAGATACTGGATCTTTCCTTCCATGGAATATTTGCCAAAGGAAAACAAGTGGACGGTGTTGCGACCTCTGTTTCGCTGACTTCATATATGCCCATTAATTTGATTTTTTTCTTATGGTCAACTATATTCTAAAAAATCTATTGGTGATTTTGAGAGTTCAGTGATTCTTTAGAAAATGTGATTTGAAGGGAAGTTAAATCCATAGGTACAAGATTTACCAGATGGCTCAGTTGTTTATAAGGAATTTCATGTGGACAGTTACTGTTTTTTTATTTATCTGCAAAAAAACATCAGAAATAAATGCCAGAACTGCAAAAAGACCTCAAATGAGAGAATATGAATGACTTCATGGATCAACTTACCAAGAACTCTACATTTCTACATTTTTAAATGCTGTTTTATAAACCAAATATTAAACCTGAATAGATGAGGGGGGAATTAGTTTCCCAAAGTGATAACTGCTTTAAACAAACACTTTAAATTATCTAACACTTTAAGTGAAAAATAACATTAATTGGTCAAATATAGCTGGAACCTTTATAAAAAGTATTTGGGTTTTAAGCTAAATGAACACTTAATAGAAGCCTTCTTGAAGGATCAATTCTCTAATGGGCTTTTCCCCACTTTTCTCAATTTATTCTTGCTGAATAGATTGGAAGACTGAATAATATGTTGTAATAAACATTTATTATGCCTTTAAACTTGAATAGGTCATATTTTTATAAGTACATTATATAATGTGTTGAGAGTAATTTATATTAAATGAAAATGATAGTACCTCAACTTTCAGCAGCACACCATATAGGAAAATATGAATGATGGAATTATTAAAAAGGACTTAGATTACAGTATATAATGAGAGCCCCAGAGTAAATATAGCCCATGCATATGTTTTATACAGTTCTGGTTTTTTTTTTTTTTTTTGTTTTTTTTTTTAGCTAGACAAAGAATAAAGATATTTCTCCTTATGTATCTTTTTATTAGGAAGGAAAATCTTTCCTGGTTTCTCTTTCACTACGTTCTGTCTCAGTACAATTAGCTAGGATGGATTGCTTATAGCCTTACTGCAGTGAGACTGGGAAGTTAAATACCTAGAATTTCTGGCTTCTGTATTGGAAGACAGACTGCCAATAAGGAGGCAGGGCAGTGGAAATGGAAGAATAATATGTGTTAGGATTTGAGTATTTTTCTAACTCATAATTGTCAATCCTATTGTTTTTTTGTTTTTGTTTTTGTTTTTTTTTCTTTTTAGGAAAAAGAAAAGAGAAAAAAGGAAGAAAATAAAGAGAAAAAGAAGAAAAAAAAAGAGGGGGGGGAGAGAACGGGAATCTTACTCTATTGCCCAGGCTAGTATACAGTCTACAAATGGATATTAAAAGCTTTTTTATACTAATAATTGTGTTATATAATGGAGACAGGAAGGAATAAGGGAGGAAAATAACAAACAGCCAGCCAACCAATATTTCATTTAAACCTATGAAATGCTATGCAATTGCTAGGGAGTGATTTACTCCCAACCATGTGGTCACTTTTAGGATAAATGTGATGTGTTACTGAAAAAAAAAATGTATATTTTGTGGATTTGGAGTAGAGAGTTCTGTAAATGTTTATTAAGTTTACTTGTTTGAGGTTTAAGTTCAAGTCCCGGGTATCCTTCTTGACCTTCTGTCTCATTAATTTGTCCAATATTGACAATGTAATGTTAAAGTCTCCCACTATTATTGTGTGGGAGTCCAAGTCTCTTTGTAAGTCACCAAGAAGTTGCCCTATGTATCTGGGTGCTCCTATATTGGGTGCGCATAGACTTAGGGTCGTTAGCTCTTCCCATTACATTGATCCCTCTACCATTATACAATGTCTTTCTTATCTCTTTTGGTTTCTATTACTTTAAAGTCTATTTTATCAGAGATGAGAATTGCAACTACTGCTTTTTTTTTTTTTTCTCTCCATTTGGTTGGCAAATCTTCCTCCATCCCTTTGTTTTGAGTCTCTGTATATCCTTGCATGTAAGATGGATCTGGATGCAGCTTACTGATGGGTCCTTTGAAGTGGCTGATACTGGTTGTTCCCCTCTATACATAGTGCCTCCTTCAGAAGCTCTTGTAAAGCAGGCCTGGTGGTAATGAAATCTCTGAGTACTTGCTTGTTTGCAAAAAATTGTATTTTTCCTTCACTTATGAAACTTAGTTTGGCTGGATATGAAATTCTGGGTTGAAAGTTCTTTTCTTTAAGGATGTTGAATATTGGCCCCCACTCTCTTCTGGCTTGTAGGGTTTCTGCTGAGAGATCAGCTGTGAGTCTGATAGGCTTCCCCTTGTGGGTAACCTGACCTTTCTCTCTGGCCGCCCGTAGTATTTTCTCCTTCGTTTCAACCCTGATGAATCTAATGATTATGTGCCTTGGGGTTGCTCTTTTTGAGGAATATCTTTGCGGTGTTCTCTGTATTACCTGGAGTTGGGTATTGTCTTGCCTTGCTAGGTTAGGAAAGTTTTCCTGGATAATATCCTGAAAAATATTTTCCAGCTTGGATTCATTCTCTTCGTCACATTCAGGTACACCTATCAAACGTAGATTAGGTCTTTTCACATAGTCCCATATCTCTTGGAGACTTTGCTCATTCCTTTTTACCCTTTTTTCTCTAATCTTGTCTTCTCGTTTTATTTCGTTAAGTTGGTCTTCCACCTCTGAAATCCTTTCTTCTGCTTGATCAATTCGACTATTAAAACTTGTGCATACTTCTCGAAGTTCTCGTATTATGCTTTTCAGCTCCATTAATTCACTTATATTCCTCTTTAAATTGTCCATTCTCATGAAGATTTCGTGAAACCTTTTTTCAAGGTTCTTAGTTTCCTTGCATTGGGCTAGAACATGTTCTTTTAGCTCACAGAAGTTTCTCATTATCCACCTTCTGAAGCCTGATTCTGTTGATTCCTCACATTCGTTTTCTATCAGGCCTTGTTCAATTGGTGATGAGGCACTGCAATCCTCTGTAGGAGGAGAGGCATTCTGATTTCGGGTGTTTTCAGCCTTTCTGCGCTGGTTTCTTCCCATCTTCGTGGATTTATCCACCTGTCGTCTGTGTAATTGCTGACCTTCAGACTAGGTCTCTGAGTGGACGTCCAGCTTGCTTGTGGTAAAGTTTCCTCTATTTCTTAATTTTCCTTCGGCAGATGCCCCTCCCCCCACAGAGCTGGACCTTCCCGGGTTCAGCTGCACTTGCTGTGAAACTCTCAATCTTCAGCAGTTCCAACCGCTGTTTTTATTTTTATTTTTTTGTGGAGGCGGGTACCAGCCTTCCCCTGCGGCGACCCACTACACCGGCTGAAACAGCGGCGTTAAGATTCGTGGCGCTTTTCTGCCCGGGAATCTCCCAGTCTGGTTCCCCCACTTCAGTCCGCTTTTTAATCAGCTGAATGGGAGACTCTGCTTTCCCCGGAGCTCCAACGCCAACCAAAAGGGCACTCAGTCCCGTATACTCTGGACTGAGAACCGCCGCGTCGTGGCACCTGCAAAACGGCCGCGCCCTCCAAAAGGGTCGCGCTGGCGACCCGTGGGGCTCCTCCGCCAAGAATCTCTAGGTCCGTGGGCTATGAAAATTGGTCTGAAAATGTGGCGTCCACTCACTCTCTGCGCTTTCAGTGGGAGCTACAATCCTGAGCTGTTGCTAATCGGCCATCTTGGATCTCTCTCCCCAGTTCTGTTTTTTTAAAGAATATTCTTGTTCACACTGATATACTACAGGTTACTTAAGAAGTCTCTAAATATATAATTTGTGTTTGTTTTACTGTATTTTTAAGTCAATTTGTGGTAAAATTTTAAATTTAATTTTTCTGTATCAGTTGAACTGATACTTAGTGATATAGTGAAGTATGGTGAGCGTGTAGTCAACTGAACTTTAATCTTACAGAACCTCCTATGGAGACTTTTCATATAGATAAAATAAATTATTTTTCTAAAGTCATTATATATGAACATTACAGATATTATTGCTATTTCCTGTAAGAAGATAGGGAAATTTCTTTGCCACTTAATCTAAAATTGTTTTAGCAGATTCTATTTATATGTTTAAAGTATTAGAAACCTTAGGAAAGTACATACAAATTACCTGGCAGGAAACATACACTATTGGTGAGAGCTACCCATAGATTTTAATGGTATTCGTGTTTTGCATGTTGAGTATATGGTGGGTTAAAAATATTATTTTCTATATCCTTGACATGCCATAAATAATTCGTAAAATTATTTTTATAACTTTTTAGTCTCTCATTTGATTTGACTACATTCATGGTAAAGAAAACAAGAAAGTTAGACTAGATCATGAGCAAGTATCACGGACAATTATAATGAGCATAAATAATCTGTATCTCAACTTTTTATAAAATTAATGCTTCTACTAAGGTATATATTCTAACTTTTCACAGATTTTTTTCCTTCTTTATTGTGTCTTTCTCTAGATAATTTTCATTTGATAAAAACTCAGATTAAAAAAGTGTTTCCTTAAAGTTTCTGGTTTACCATAATATATACATTGAGTCAATCAATATATTTGTTTTCCTTATATCAACCACAAGATTAAGCTTCTACATTTAAATTTATTTGCAAAATATATACAATAATTAATTAGTAAAAAGGTTAAATTATACCAAAAATACATGCATCCAAAAGGTTTTATGATATCTGACAAAAAAAACATCTGTTTTAAGTATGGACCAAAGTTTAAATTATTGCTATTCTAAAATATGTAATTACTAAATCTTGAAAGATAGAGATTATTTTCACATTTGTGACCTATCTGATATAGTGAATATTAACCAACTTTTAGTGTTATATTATTAATAATGTATATTATTTAGTTATTATTGAATATTATCTATAATTAAAAATAAAAGCAGAAAAATTAATTTAGTATGAAGTACATGTTTTATAAAATCATAACTATTTTATTAATATTTTATTTCTTTGTTATACCCTACAATAGCAAAAAAATCAAATGAAAGGTAGGAACTACCCATTTAAAAGGTGACAATTCTTAAATTTATTCTCTCCTCTTTGGAATAAGCTAGATTAAAAAAGAGTACCTTCCTTATTTCAAAAAATAATTTGTAAATAGTGTCAATGTCATTTTCAGTGTCAATTCTGACCTGATATGAGCCTACACTAGCATACACTCCATTCTGCATTGTTATAGAGAAGATACACTAACGTAAAGGAGGATATGAAACCCTGTAATAAGGTATTTTCTACAAAGTGGTCATTTGATTGTTTGGCTTTTATCAATTTTTGTATTTCCTGACTCAGTATACATTTTAAAAACTAAACATTTTTCTCAAGAAAGTAAAAGTCTTATGACATTATCAAAAGGAGCATATTTTTAGAAACTCTTGCATAACAAATTTAACAGGAATTTTCAAAGAACTGCTTTATTTTCCACATGATATAAAGCAAACATTTGGCTGCTTTACACCAAGAAAAATGAAGTGTTACTTTTATTGATCAAAGCTCATAATACACATATGTAAAATAATAAAGACTATGTAATATATTCATTTTATTTGAATACAAATGTCAGAAATCATGATCCAAAATTTAGACTAAGGTTTGAACAAGTTCGTAGAAGTTGGTTTATGACAGGGCTATTAGGGCAAACAGAAGAACAGTAGATATTGGTACTTTATCACTGTTAGAAATCAGAAATAATTTTAAAAATACTTAAAAATCGTGAAAAGAGGGCAGCGGATGCAATGGCTCATGCCTGTAATCCTGAGGTGGGTGGATCACTTGAGGTCAGGAGTTCAAGACCAGCCTGGCCAACATGGCAAAACCCTATCTCTACTAACAATACAAAAATTAGCGGGATGTGGTGTCATGCACCTGTAATCCCAGCTACTTGGGAGGTTGAGGTCAGAGAATCACTTGAACTCAGGAGGTAGAGGTTGCAGTCAGTGGAGGTTGCACCACTGCACTCCAGCCTGGGCAACAGAGCAAGACTCCATCTAAAATAATTGTGAAAAGATAAATATGTATATATATCCGTGAAAAGACATATGTATAAAAGATACATAAAAGATGTATTTTACATAGTTGATGTCTTGTAGGTTCAGTTATCTGTAAGCAGGTGTTGAAAGTTTGGGGAGCAAGGTGCTCAACAGAGATTAACAATTGTGACCAGAAAGAAAGGAAGCAGGATGGACAAAAGTGGTTGTCAAGGCCTGCAAAGTTTTGGCCACCCCAGTGGGAGTTCTGGAGTGGGTGTGATATCTTAGTATCATGCTGGTCATGATTTCATTCCAATGCCACCATACCCAGTCACCCTGGATGGAACTGACCTCCAGCCAGCTGAATCTCTGCAGTGAAGGCAAATCTCAAACAGTGAACAGAAAGTCCTTTCAATCAATTTTCATTATATATTTTTGATGCAAGAGTAATAGAATGACCTATACCAAACTCCTCTGATTTTAAAAAAGTATATAAATAAGTAATAATAATATCTAAGGGCTCTTAAGGCATTATTTCAGGGTTAATTGCCAACATTGTTCTTTTTTCTTTTTTTCAAATAATACACAAAGTACTGTTCACATCTTACAATATTTTTTTAAAAATAGAATCTATTTTCCAGGGCAGTTTTAAGTTCACAGCAAAATTACGTAGCTAGTACTGAGAGTTCCCCTGTACTCCCTAGCCCTCTCTGCCCAGTCCTCCCTGCTATCAACATTTCACACCACAGTGGTACATTTGTTAACATCAATGAACCTTTAATAATACACCATTATCACCCAAAGTCCATAGTCTAAATTAGGATTCACTCTTGGTGTTGTATATTCTATGGATGTTGACAAACATATAATGACATGTACCCACCAGTATAGTATTACATAGAATAATCTCACCACCCTAGAAATTCTTAGTGCTCCTTCTATTCATCCCTCCTGACCCCCAAACTTCTGGCAATCACTGATCTTTTCACTGTCTCCATAGTTTTGCTTGTTCCAGAATGCTGTATAGTTAGAATCATACAATATGTTTTTATAGATGCTGTTTTAGATTGGCTTCTTTCCTTTAGTTATATGCATTTAAGATTTCTCCATGTCTTTTCATGGATTGATAGCTCATTTCTCTTTAGCACTGAATAATATTCCATTGCCTGGATGTACCATAGTTTATATCTTATCACCTACTGAGGATATCTTGGTTGCTTCCAAGTTTTGGTAATTGTCAATAAAGCTGCTGCAAACATCTGTTTTTAGTCTCTTATGTGGATGTAAGTTTTAGCTCACTGTTTAAATACAAAGGGGCATGATTGCTGGATTGTATGGTAAGAGTATGTTCAGTTTTTTTTAAAAAACGGCCAAATTGTCTTTTAAAGTGGTTGTTTTATTTTACATATCCGCCAGCAATGAATAAAAATTCTCGTTGGTGACATCCTCACCAGTAGTGATGTCAATGTTTTGGATTTTGGCCTTTCTAATAGGTGTGAAGTAGATATCAGTTGTTTTTGACATTCAATTCCCTAATGACATATGATACTGAGCAAATTATACCTTCTTTACTAGGGTGTTTGTTCAGGTCTTTGCCCATTTTAAAATCAGGCTGTTTGTCTTCTTACTGTTGAATTTTAAGTGTCTTTTGCATACTTTGGATACTTTAGCAGATTTGGTTTTTGCAAATAACTCATCCTGATCTGTGGCTTGTTTTGTGGTTTTATGATGATGTCTCGAATTTTAATGAAGTCTAGCTTATCAATTATTTCTTTCATGAATTGTGCCTTAGTGGTGGATTTAAAAAGTTGTTGCCATACTGAAGGTCATCTAGATTTTCTCTTATGCTATCTTCTAGGAGTATTACAGTTTTGCAAAAGGTCCAGCATATCCAACACAATATTGAAGGAGAAGAACAATGTCAAAGAACTGGACACCACTAGAATTCAAGACTTCCTATAAAGCTACATTAATCAAGACAGTGTTGTATTGGCAAAGAACAGACAAATATCATAGATCAGGATAAACAAGATAGAGAGCCCAGAAATAGATCTACATACATATAGTCACCTGGTCTTTTATTTATTTATTTTTTGAGTCAGAGTCTTGCTTTGTTCCCCCAGGCTGGAGATTCAATCACAGATCACTGCTGCTGCAAACTCCTGGGCTAAAGCAAGTAGCTAGGACTATAGGCATGCACTACCATGCCCAGATAATTTGTAACTTTTTTTTTTTTTAATTTGTAGAGATAAACTTTCACTACGTTGTCCAGGCTGATCTCAAACTCCTGATCTCAGGCGATCCTCCTGCCTAGGCCTCCCAAAGTGCTGGGGTTACAGGTGTGAGCCACTGCACCTGTCAGATGATCTTTGACAATGGAGCAAAGGCAATGCAATGGGGGAGAAGATAATCTTTTCAACAATTGGTGCTGAAACAACTGGACATTCACATAGAAAAAAAAATAAATTCAGACACAGACATTATACCCTTCACAGAAATATAACTCAAAATGGACGTATAAATTAAAATGAAATTATCATAAAGATAATATTAATTTCTTTAAACATGTCTGGCAGTTTTTTTCTGCCTCTTTGGCTCCCCTTTCCCAATTTTGAAAATGTTTATTATAAAATTTAGAATATCTTGTTCCTAAATATTCAATAGAACTCTCAGGAGCATTTTTGGAGTTTTATCTTTCATTTTGGCAAATATTTAAAAAATTCTTTGACTTCTTTACTGCTTACACTTCATCAGCCTTTCCCTTATCCCCTTTGGTCAGTATTAGTAAGTTGTATTTTTTTAGTAAGTTCATTTTTTCTAGATTTTCAATTTTATTTACACTAATTTGTTCACAATTCTGTCTTTTAAAAAATCCACTGTATCTACAATTGTCATACGTTTGTTTCTATTAATATTTATTCATGCTTTCTTTTCTCTCTTTTGTTATTAACCTTAGAAAAGTGATTTTGTTTTATTTTATGTACTAGCTTGAGTCCTATCAGAAGCAGATAACAAGATGAAATTAAATGTGCAAGGGTTTAACAAAGAGAAATGCCTGTGCAGAAAATATAGCAAGGAAGCCGGTAAAGAACTGAGAGAGCTGTCAGACCACTGGCAAATCTCATCCTAAAAAAAGGAAGAAACGAAGAAACGGTCAGACAAATGTGTTCTTTACTGCTATCTGTTCTCAAGAAGATACGGCAAGGTCTTTGGGGAGTCCTTGAACTAAAGTCAGACATGCGAACAGTCACGTGTCTCTCAGGATCAGGCTTGCATTACTATCTTTGATGTGACTGGGAGAAACTCATGCGCATCTTGGTCTTAGTTCAAGCATGAGTGGAATTTACAGCAAACATGACAGTTACTGTTGGTCAATTATGTTCCTTTCATGTGGAGGTCTGTGAAGTGCATTCTCACAGCCACTGCAATTCATCCATCAAAGAACAATTTTCTAGTCTGTGCATTCTATTTTATCTTTATGTTCAATTTCATCAATTTCTTCTATAATTTTATTATTTCTTCTTTTTCTAATATAAACACTTAGAGCTTTCTTCTAAAGTATCATTTTAGCTGCTTTCTGTAAGTTTTTATGCATAACACTTTCATTATCATTTAATTTTAAGCATTTTGTAATTTTCATTGTGATTTATCCTATGACCATGAACTATTTGGAGATTTACTTCTAATTTCACCACTTTTTAAAAAGTTATTATTTGGTTTAGAAGTTGACATATGACTTCAAGTGACTTGCACACATATTTTCAATCTTTGTTTTGTCAAATACTGAGTCCTTGATAACCTGAAGTCTAATTTATTGTTATCTCAAACTGGTGATACTGCTGATTCTTTCATCTTCACTTTTGTGCCCTTAGCTCAGATAGACAGATGTACATGATTTCCAAAAGGAAAAGCACAAGCAGAAATCAATTCTCACATCAATGTACTCTTTTTCTTGGCCTCTTAATTCTGGTTGTTATAGCTGTTTCTTAAAAATTTTTAACGAACCATATACGTGTGTGTGTATGTATATTTATATGTTTGATATGTTGCATACATTTCATATAATACATAAATGCAATAATACAGATGTATAACACATAAGTATAATGTGTGTTATGTTTAAACATTTCTATAAATGTAAATATAGATTTACATTATCTACATATACTACAAATATAACACTGCATGTATTTTATGTATATATATATAAATCCCTTTCTCTACATCTCTCTCTATCATCAGCCTTTGTAACATTTCACTTATATTGTTGTCCTCTGTGGAAGGTCAGTTTGATCCCAGCTATTCCAGAATAGACATTACCCAAAGTGCGATTGTTTTTTTAAAATCACATTTTAGGCTTTTTTTTAGCCCTTTTGAATAAAATATTTTTCATATAACATTACTCTCACATTCATTTGTAAGGTACACATTCTGGTTTTTTGTTTTCTTTGTCCTTAAAGGTTACCTTTGTTGTTTTAATCCTATATGTGGTTTAACAAAAAATAAAATTTACTGGACAAGGTGCAGTGGCTCAGGCCTGTATATTAATGTTTATATCTTTTAAAAAATAATTCAAGGACTTATAGACATCTCTGTCTCTGATCATGCTCTGTTTCTTGGCACACATGGCATTTCAATTAAAATTGGCAAATCAATTTCATAGTTTTATCTTTTTCCCCCTTTTTATTTTAACATGTTTGTCATTATTTTGGCTATCTTTTATAGCCAATACATGATTGGATTTACCCAAGGGGTTACCACTTTCTTATTCACCATTTTTTCTTGTATGTTGGAACTTATTTTACATCATTTTCTTACTCATTGAAAAACATATTTTTATTCTGTTGCCTCTCATTTCTGTTTTTGGTGTTGAGAACTATGCAGTTAACTTTAGGTAATTTATCTTTTGCCTCTGCCCACCATTAATATCTTCACTTTGTCTTTGGTGTGTAGTTTTGAAATTATATGTCTAGATGTGTATTTATTTTTTATTGATCCTTTTTTCACATTTTGTATTTTTTTAGTTTGGGTACTTATGTCTGTCATCAACACAAAACATTGAGTCATTACCTCTACCCTGTTTCCTTTCCCTCATTTGTTAGATCTTCTCCCTCTATCTTTTGAGTTTTGTAGGCCCTCCTTCCTATTTTTGATAGTTTGATTTTGGGGGATATATTCTAGATAATATTTTCAGTTCTCACAGTTCACTAGTTTTCTCATGAGCTGTTTCAAATATTTTCTTATTTCTGAATTTCTAGTTGAAGTATCTATATACATATATTTTCAAATCTACATTTAGTTTCATAATTTAAAAACTCATTTATATTTTAATTACCTTATTTATTTATTTTAAAATATTTGGTAGATTTCTTTTGCATTGCATTTCTCAGACTTCTAATTCTTACCTAATTTTGGCCTAAAGTATTAGCTACCCTACTGGGAGACAGAAAACTCATCTATTTTAACCACATGAAATTAACTGGCCCTTTGCTTGAGCACCAGTCAGAATAGTATAAATATGAAACCATATTTCACTAGGAACCCTTAAAGATTTTCTTTGCAAATAAATATGTTGTTGTAATTAATAATATGTGAAAGTAATTGCAAAATGTTAAGTGAGCAAATAAAGAGGAAGACCAAAAAGTAATATACAGATTATAATTAACATTTTTGTAGATATCAATGTCTGTGTGAATATACATATATATACACAAACATAAATGCATATATGTATATGTATATGAATACATATGTATTACATCTCTATATTCATATACATAAATACATGTATACATACATATACATATATCTGTGTGGGTATATATATACACACACACATATATATATGTCGAGAAAGAGAGAGAGAGAGAATGACTTTCCTTGTATAATATCAAAATTATATCTTGCTGTAATGAAATTAAAGATGATTTTTATTTTATATAGATTTATAAATAATTTTATATTTTTCTCTAATAAATAGGTATTATATTTTTATTTGAGAAAAATAAATAATTTCTTAATTATACAAACCTTTTAGTAAAATCTTCGTGATGTTTTGAAATAATGTCAGAAGAATGGATACTGTGTTTCTGTGCTGGCTGCCAGGGAAGCATTTATCTTCTCTAGTCAAATGGCGATAATACGGGAGAAGTGTACTGAAAGAACTAGAGGTTGCATTTTTCTGTTTAATACAATGAGTTAATAAACTATCCTGTTTACATAGTGATTTGAGGAAGATAAAAGTGATCTCTATGCTTAAGGAGTTTATTTTCTAGTGACAAGAGACATACCGAAGGAAGGTTAAATAGAAGAAAAGACTATGCCAACGCTAGGTTTGTTGTTTAGATGTGAGGTGAGCCAGATTCTCTCCTATACCTGCTATAACTAATAAATATAAGTAAATCAGTGAACTCGCTTTGTGTAGTCTTCCTGATTTGTCAATGCCATTTCTGCTCTACCTAATGTGTCATGGCGCTGTGATGATCAAACTTGGCCACACACAAAATAATGCCTTGAAAAAAATCAAGGTTGTTTATCTTAAGTGATATATTACTAATATTGTTCTGGAAAAGAAGTGAGTTCAGTTAAATGTCGCTAATTTTTTAGATAGCAAACCCGAGGCCTCATGGAGCCTCATGGCTCAATGAGATTATTCTTTTTAAGTAACCTTATAACTAAATGTGGAAAAGATCATAGGCAACTAGTAGGTAGTCTGTTCTCTGTTCATAAACTAAAAATCTAGTTTTCAGCAACTCCCTTTTTAAAAAATTATGAGGGAGATTGGAGAAGATTAAAGGATGAGCATAATTACTATGAAAACAATATTTCTATTATCTAAACCCACACATGAGTAGGTAGGGTGTTGGTTTGGCAAAAAGTTGTACAGTACCACAGCTCATGCCCCTTGAGAGAAAAAGGTTAACAGTTTCTCACTTTTTTTCTTTAATTTCACTCTCCTTGGTATATCTACAATGGTTGAAGGAGGTACTCATTGACACTGACTAGTAGAAAAGGATACAAAATTCTACAATGGGAAAGGGCTATAAACAAATTTGGTTGAGAAGTACTTAATATGTTGCTTGAGTTGGCATGAGAAAGGGCATCATAAGAAGCATGGTGTTTTGCTGAATCCAGAAGTACTTCCTGACAGCTATGGGTAACCAATATATATTGACAATATTTTTGTTCACTTAGCACAATATGCTGACCTATGCATTTGTGGTGTTATGCAAGTGACTGTAAATACAAACCCTCCATCAAGATCTTACATGCCAGAAGAAACAAAAGTTACACAGATTAACAATTATATTATGAAACAGAAATTGGCAAGCACCAAATTTTTATATAAAAGGAGAGAATAAAAGCATTATATCTATTATTTGCAATGGGAATGATTGTGCAGATGAGATAGCATTTAAGTAGAACCTTAAACCTTGAAATATACAAAGTGTATAGGTTAGCATGATATAGAAACATAGAACAAGGCATTCGTGATTGAGAACAGTAGATAATTAAGAGGAGAGAAAGGAGAAAACGGAGGATGGACCTGGGTAATATGCGTAGTATTTTTGAGAAGGACAGAGATAAGAGAGATAAAAAGACTTAAAGAAGGCATGTGCCAAATCACCATAGGCCTTGAATGTTAAGTTAACAATTAAACTTTTCATTCTATTTGCAAAAAGATCCTATAGAAGATATAAAGGAGTATAATCTGACACTGTGTAAAACTTGCTTTGGATTGAAGAGCATTTGTAATAGAGTGACCCATCGGAAGGTTTTGTTTCACAGTCCAAATCTCAGATAACAAAGTTGGAGAGCAGGACAGGGGAAGTGGGAATGATGAGAACAGGCAGAGCCCAAACATGACAGAGGAACAGCTAGGCGGCTGCGTAGTTTGCATTACACAGGGCCTTTTTCTGTATATTTTCAGTATTAATTCTGTCCAGCATTTGATTATCTTTTCCCATTCTTCTGTTCTCCTTTCTGTTCTTTATTCTTTGGTACTTTTGTCTTACAAATATATGCATATTTGCTTTGGAGAAAATAATTTTTAAAAAGTAGAAAGATATTAAACATCTATGGTTCTATCACACAGATGAATCTTCAAAAACTGGATTTTATTTTTCATCTCCTTAAAATAAATAAGTGCAAAATAAAACTTAAGATGTTCTTATTCACCACCCTCCGAGTCGAAATTGCTATCGTGAATTTGATGTATGTAATTCATGTATCTGTGTATCTCCATATTTGATATTTCCTATGTACATTTACATATAGATGAAAAAAATCACTTACATCTTGCTTTTCACTCAACATTCAACAACAAACTGAATTATGAAAACAATGCCAAGATTTTCAGTCTTAAAGACTTGAGAGGGTAGTATAATTAGTAGAAACAAATGGTGAAAAGAGGAGAGGAGAGGACCTGGCTTGGAGAATAAATTGTGCTAAAATTTTTTGAGACCTGTTTAAATTGATGTGCTGGCAAGATATCCTGTTTTGGGCCTATTAGGCAGGTTGAAATGTAAAACTTGATTTGCAGAAATATATCTAAACTTGATGGAAGCTATTCGCGGTAGCACTGATATTGAAATCATTTAAGATTTTGTATTTTAAACTACCTCCTTAAACTTCAAAGTGCTCCAAGCTCATCTGCTCATACTCTCACTTCCTAGAATTATAACTGAAGAAAAAAAATTAAAGTATGTAAATCATCTTGATATATGTAGGCCAATTTTATATGTTTAAATAGAAATTAGAGTCTCATTGAGATTTAAATGTTTAAATTTCTCTGTTCAGAAAGTTTAGAGAACTTGTCATTTTTATATGTGTTACCAACGTAAGAATAAATAGTTGCTCTACAATATATATTAAAAACAAATTATGTCTTCAAAATAGGTAATAGGCACTGCTTTCTTTTGAGAGCCTATTTGTTTTAAATGCATGTTTTTAACAGCACAATTTCTCTTCTTTTTTCTATACATGTAATTTGTTTCCACTTTGTAGCTTTATATCAACTTTCAATTAAAATTTTATTCCCAACTGGGCACATCATTTTATTTAAGTTACTTATTTAATACATATTGAAGTGTGTGCACGAGAAGCCCTTTCCAAATAATTAGAAAGTGTCTTTAGTTTAACCCAGATCAAGTCCTTATATTTTAAAACTCATGTGAAAAGGCTGCCTGGCAATTACCTGAAATCTGTCCCTGAGCTTTTGACATTAAACAATTAAGCTTTATTTCTTGACTTTCAATTAGTATAGACACTATCCCACTCCATATTTGATAAGTTGATTAATGAATCACCAGAGCAATTTCAATCCTGTCAAAATAATGGATAATTCATGATATTTGCTCTAACTGACTAAATTTAAAATGCTAATTTAGAATCGGAGGCAAAGTCTAGTACTGGGGATCATAAAGAAAGATGTAGAGTGGGAGAGAAAGGGGTAGGTGTTTCCAGAAAGGTGATAGAGATAGCGCTGGGAGGAATGTTGCATGTGGGCAATCCCAGAGACCTTAGATATCGAATGCAATTTTTCTCAGCTTCACTTTAAGGTTATACAATATTTTTGATTATTGAAATGCTGCAAAAAAAAAAAAAAGACTCAGAAATGTCTTCAGTTCTTCCAAATGGAAAGAACTGTTTTAATGATTTTGTTTGGATACTGGATAATGCCTCCCATTTCTCTAGGAACCAATTATTCCTGCTGAAACATTTGTCTGCTGTCATGTAGACATGAGTTAGGTGACAGAAATCTCAGAATTTCAAAAGATTAGCCTAGACAGACAAAAAATCTTTAAAGAGCCTTGGGAACAAACATAGAAACAATCCGCATATAAAAATTGAACCAATAACGAAAAATTCCTTTTTTGATGTTTTACAGAGGCAAATAAATGTGAAAAGAATATTGCACAAAGTAAATTTATTTTGTACTTGTATGAAACTACTATGAGATTACATATTGTGTGAGGTGAAAGGTGAAAGGTTTCTATCTTACATAAGGACTTAATGTAGCGAATATATCCTAGAGTCAGATCTATAGATACCACATAGGATAGGATAGAGTAACATTAACTATTTGTGGGACAAATGAAGTTTTGGGTCATAAACATCAGAAGTAGTTTCTACCTAGTTCCCTAGACTTAAAATATTTAAAACATTAATGAATGTGAAAGACAATTTCAAAGCATTCTAAAATTAATGTGGCTAGGACCTGTCTTTGGCACCTTGGTAAAGTAAGAAGATCAAGCTCATGGCACTATCAATACACCATCCTTAGCCAACCTTTCTCTTCCACTCAAATATTTTGAAGAAACCCTCTAGATGCCAGATCCACTGTAAACTAGACTTTCAAAGTGCTACCATTCACAACTCTTGCCTTTCCACTTTTTAGGCATTCAAATATTTTGGTTAAATGGAAACTACTTACCCTTCAACTTTTTCTCTGAACACATTTTGGCTGGGCTAGTTTTCTTTTATGCATCAGACAACTCCCAACTTCTTGTCATATTCCCTGAGCTCTCATGTCTTCCATGATGAATCTGTGTACCATTTTCTCTGCTGCAAAGGAGGGAGCTTCTTATAATAAATGAGTAAATTCTCTATACCTCACCTTCTGCCCCAGGAAAACATTTCTTTTCCAAAAATACTCTTCCTATCAGCTATGCTGTCACATTTCCTTGTCTGTAATCTGTAATCTTTCCACAGATTACACTTTTCCCAGAGCCTGACCTCAGGGAGGGTCAGGCTCTGGGAAAAGCTTTCAACTTTCCAAAAAAGACGACCAATGAGCCTACCCCCTGTTTGCTAGTTCCAGATCACTGTTCTGTTGTCTTCTTTTTTAAATTCATTAAAAAAAAAAAAAAAGGAGGTTTAATGGGCTCACGTTTTGCAGGCTGTGCAGGAAACCTGATACCAGGCATCTGCTCAGCTTCTGGCTAAGGCCTCAGAGAGCTTACAGTCATTTTGGAAGCCACAGGGGGAGCCTGTGGCAGGTGTGGTGCCACATACTTTCATACAGCCAAATCTCCTGAGAACTCACTCACTGTGGCAAGGACAGCACTAAGCCATGAGAGATCTGCCCCATGACCCAAACACCTCCCACTGGGCCCCACCTCCAACTGTTCTGTCTTCTTGATTACTCAAAAGATTTCCTATTTTGAAGTGTCAGGTTACATTACAGAGTCAGATTCTACCTTTTAGAGCTTTCTCTGCATCTGCCTCATCATTTTTCCTGACTTTGAAAGACCCCTCTAGTTCTCTAGATAAATGTAGCACTCAGGTCTCCATTTTCTCTTTCTTCCTTACTGTCTGTTATGGTATCTGGTTGTATGTCATCCACACTGATGGTAGGCTGTCCACGTTAATGTCCAAGTTCTTGGACTAGAATTACTATGTTTTATTTTATTTTTTTAAAAGCCCAGATGCCAAGGTCTAATTTTATACCTCCTATTAACACATGTTAATAAGACCTCTTTAAAAAAAATAATCAAAGCCATTGATTCCCATTGCCACGTGTAGTTTCTTAATGCATTTAAAATTATGCCATGCTAAGCAGCTTCAGTTAGCTACTTTTCAGCTATTCTTTTATTTATTTCTTGTTTTCTCCCAATTGTTTCCCCGGAGTAACTGTTTCAAATATTTTCTTAGAATATTTTAGTGAGGAATCAGAGGCCCTGGATCCTATATCTTTCTTACTCTTTCTTCATAGAATAATCTTCTCATAGATGATTGAATTCACACTGCCTAATTTACCAAATTTTCATCAGCCTCAACAATCAGAACCCCCTCTACAATATCTCACAATATTTGTGTATCATTTCCTCATCTTCTATCCTTTCTCCATAAAAAAGTTGATACTCCTCTGCCTTCTAAGGCCAAGGTCCTGTCTATATGACCTCTGTTCTCCTTTTATCAACCTGTCTGCTTTTGAGTTCAATTTCTGTGATTTTTTCAGGATAGAGATGGTGTAGGTGTGAAGATCATGAACTCTGGTATCAGGTGATTTGAATTCAAATTCTCACACTGCCACTTAGTAACTAGGGGAACAGTTATATATCTTTTCTATATGTAACATGTATATAACCTTTATATATGCTGGTTTTCTAATCTATAAAAGGGAAATGATGATGATGATACTTCTCTCAATGAGTCGTTGTGAGGAATAAATGGGATAATATATATGTAGTGTTTATATATGTGGTGAGCACAGTGTTTTCTATATTTTTTCCTATTTTCTGTCAGTCCAATTTTACACTTTGCCAGCCCCTTTACTATAACCTATTAAAATAATCAAATTACTCATATTTTAAAATAAAATTTCCCATAACTGGCCAATAAAATTGAAATAAAATGAATTATAATAAAATATCTGGTTTAACTAGACTAGAGCTTTTCCATTTTTGGATTTAGCATCACATATGTAGAACATTATGTTTTCAGATTGATATACAGAAGTTACTGTGTTAAAAAATATGTATATTTAATCAGTGATATGACTGCCTTATTTAATCTAAATACTAATAATGGGTGGAAATATGTTGTAAAGTCTCTCTCTTGATATTTTATGTTAAGATACTAATAAAGACCATTTCCATATACTTAATGTAATGAGAAACATTTCTATATGACTTTTTAAAATGTCTTTCATTCTTGGTTCTCAGAAGAAGAGAAAAATCTTCTTTTTAGCTATTCAAATTTTATATTCCCCTGTTCTGCTCTGCCCTGGATAAAGGACATCCTTGAATCCTAATTGGAGCATAGAAGCTTGCCTGTCATTTTCAATCCAGCAGATGTTAACTAGACTCTATCTCTATTTCTCAGTTGCTACTGGTACCTGACTATGATGTTTAAAGAAAACTTCCAAGGATGATATCACAGTTAGAAGATCCTGCTGGGTACCCAAGTAACTCCAAGGAATATTTTGTACTTTGTTTCCAGTAACATGATGCTTATAGCCTTAAAAGGGCATGTACATATGCCCATGTGCATATCTGAATATTGAAAATGTAAAATAATACATAAATGTAAAAAACACTGGAAACCAAAAAGTTTCCTTGTTGTGAAACTTTGCAGGAGCTTAAGACATATAGGCAATAGTTTAAAACATTAAAAGGTCATTTGCAATTCACATTGAAGCCTATATTTCTCTTGCAGGCATTTTAAAAGGTTGTGTGCATCAGAGTAGAAAAAGAAATTGCCTTAATCCAAATACAGTTTTGCTACAACTGTCTGGGACAAAATATGAAATAGGAGTCTCTTATATTGGGTATGTTCTGCCTTTGACTATTATTTACAACCCTGGTGGCACTGTTTCAAAAGTACAGCAGGGATTCTCTGTTTAAACAATCAAGAACTACAAAAAATAATATGTTATGACAAGAAAAATCATGGTGAATAGTTTTAATGTCTGATGAGATTGTCTTTAAGGTGTTCAATAAGATTTTTATTTAAATCTAAGCTAATAAAAAAAAATATCCTTTAGCAAATTTTGGACCAAATTGCATGAAAGAAGTTTCCCTGAAGGAGTAAACTCAGAGGTGGAAAATATATATTTTTTCTTTAAAATTTAATTTTAATAAAATTCCCACAGTGAACTACATTCAAATGTAATGAAAACTGACAACTAATTGTAGTAGAATAAAATGCATGTCAAATCTAATTGTCTTTGGTAATTCAGTTTCATTAATTTATAATTGAATTAGGCTTCAATACTTGCAGAAAAAAATTATTTCCTGTGGAATAATCATAAAAGGATATATTCTTATATAATTTCCTCATTGGAGAACTTATTTTTTAAATGTTAAAGATAGATAAATAATACAAATATATAAGAAAGAATATTATGTTCCACGGCTTGGAAAAGAGTCCAGGGGCTTAAGGATAATAGCATTAAGCATACTTTAATCTCATCAATACCATCGTTATAAATTTATTTCTTAGAAATATCCATGGGTTTACTTATCTATTTACTTCTCCTGCAACCCTCATGGTGCTGGTATTAGATCCATTGCATTATATAATATCTTCTTATTTTGAGCTTGTTCATCGAAATTATGCTATTTTAAACTTGTCAGATTGAGTTTATTTATTTAGCATAAAATATTAATGATAATATTTAGTTGTTGCTCTGTGATAAAATAGAAAGTCTTTTTGGTTCACTTTCTTTTCCAGAGGTTTTCACAGTGTGTAGTAGAGTCTAAAATATTTGGAAAATAGTGGTGATAATTCATACTTTTCTATAGACATTATAACACTGAGCACCTGATCACTTCCAAATCGTGCAGAGTTCAGTATGATTCTGGCAGTTTCTAAGTGGGGTGAAAATGTAATGGAAGCAATCAGACTACCTATTCTGAAAACATCCTAGTTTTTTTTATAACTCTTTTATAAGAGGTTTTTCAAGGAAAAAAAATAAAGCAACATAGTCTATAAATTCACTGATAAAAACAGCACAATGTACAGATTCTAGTGTTTCTGAATTTTTGGTATGGACAACCCTGAAGCAAATGAAGCAAATAATTTTTCCTTGCCATTTTTTTTTTCCTATGTAGATTTTTGTGTGTTTGATAGTGTTACAGGATATTTGGGATGTTGTTTATCTGGCCACAAACCTGTGTTATGTGGCGCCTTTGCTCGAATTTTGTTTGGGACTGCTGGACTGGTTGTACCCACTCAGCCTGGCAGGCTGTGCTTGGCTCATGCTATAGGCCTGGATCCCATGCCTCAAAGGGAGACTGCGAGTCAGGCATGGAGCAGCAAGGGGTGTGTGAGCGAGCATGGGGTCCAGCCACTGTACAGTCAGACGTGCTGGCTGCTGCCTTGGGGTGGGCAGCTCCAAGTGCCAGCATTTGTGCAGGATCTCTGCAAGGCTGCAGCTGGACCAGGTGCACTGTGAGTAGCTTCCCCAGCTTGCACTGAGGAATGTGATGGTGCCTGGAAGTTTGGAGATGCCAGGAACTGCAGGGACCCAAAGAGGGAGTCAAAGCCCTGGCTCAAGGAGCTCCCATACCTGGGTTTCCTGAAGGGCTGCAGCTTTCCTCTCCTTCTCTTCACCTACAACGTATCAAGCAATGAGGATGTTTCAGCCCTGTTTGTGTTATATCTCTTTTAGCCTCACCATTCAGCAAGTCCCAAGTTCTTCTCCTGTGACCAGGAAGAATGAGGTACACAGACAACTGAAGGGTGAGCAAGATGAAGAGGAACTTTATTGAGCAATAGAACAGTTCACAGGCGATCCGCAGGGCAGGAGACAGCTCCTTTCCACAGTCAGGGTGTCCCTACAAGTGTTTAGCTTCTAGCAGAGAGACTAGCTCCTCTCTGCAGGCAGGATATCCCACCACGTATTTAGCTTCTGGTCATTCCACCATCTGTTCTGCTCGGGCTGAGCCCAGGGCTTTTATGGGCCTCAGAAGGAAGGAATTGCATGCTGATTGGTCCATTGGCTGCCATGGGTGGGCCTGGAAAAGAATCAAAAGTTCCCAATCAAGCCTTCAGGCTATCCCTGCTCTGAAGGTGGGGCCTCACCAAGGACCCTCCCTCTTCCGCCCAGGAATTTGTCTGCCTGCCACTACTGTCCATGGCACCCAGACTGCTTGTGCCAAGGGGCACCTGCAGGCCAGCACTGAGTTGCCCTCACTCTCCCTTGGCTTCTCCTCCATGCTTGTCAGTGCCCAAAGTCCAGACTGGGCCCAGGCAGCAGGGGGCTGGCGTGTCAGCATTGCCTGAGCTTGCATACACCCAGCTGGGCTGTGACTACACCCAGCTGGGCTGTGACAGCACCCAGGCTTGGCCACAACCCCACTCCAAGATCAGAGCAGGTGCTAGGAGAAAGAAGAGTCCAGGAAGGTGGAGACAGTACCCCGAGCCTGCAGGGACATAAGGGGCATTCCCACGCACCTGAGGGTGCAGCGTCTAGAGACACCCAGGTCCTGCACCTGGCAGGGCAGGGCTCCTGCCTGCTCCATTGAGTGTGCAGGCAGCTCCAGCATGTTGCCTTGCAGGCTGTGGTAGGGACTCTGGGTGCTCACTGGGCCCCTTTCTACCCTCCCCTTTCTGTCTAACTGCCCTACACTCCCTGCGATTGGGCGGCTCACCTGGCCCCATCATGGTGGCTCCCAGGTGTGGGCTCTGGGGGGTCTCCCACTTGTCCCTGGCTTCCGCCAGCTCCGTGGAGCACAGCATTGCCCTAGGCTCAGCTCAACCTCCTCCCTGAGCCCTCCCTGCAGAGACAGCAAGAGAGAGTGCAACGGAACCAGTGTGCAGAGTGAGGGAGGCTCTGGGCCTTGGGGCAGGTTCCACCTTGCCATGCAAGAGTGGAGGATGGTGGCAGCACATTTGGCTGCCTCAGGGATGTGGGGCACAGGGGACCCACCATTGCCATTGCTGCTCCCGCCGCTGCTTCTGCCACCATCTCCCACGCCTCCTCTCTTGTAGCCTCCCTGCTGCAGCTGGTGTGATGACAGCAGCTACCATCAATAGAGTTGTCATTTGTTTTAATACTACGGCTATTGTTTCTGCTATTTGAGGCACTAGTGAAGGAGGCATGCATAGCTTAACCAGGGGAGGGGATATCCTTAAAGCTACCTGCAAAAGGCCTCCTTTTTTTGGCCTTCAATGTTATTAAGCAAAAAAGATGGCTACCTCTTTTCCATCTGTTCTTTCTGCAGTTGAGCTCTGTTCTAATAAACATCCCACCTCATAATCATTGGGGTTCTTTTGCCTATTTTCATGCAAAACGATGGCCAAAAGATGGGTTTTATCAGCCACCCTATGGATGTTAGGTCAGTGATGATGTTTCTGTTGTGTTAAGGGGCAAGCCCAGATATATGGGATAATTCCACACTTATAGCAAAATTCAAGACAGGGAAGACATGTGACTACCTAAACTGCATCTTTCTCTTGGTTAAATTTTGGAATGTTTAAACAGGACAACTTCTTTGAATCATAAAATTGTTTTCTTAAAATGAAAATATTTCTGATAACACATTATTCCTGAATTTATAAGAAAATGTGAATGTATAAAATCACAGAAAGGGATGCCAGGAGAGAGCTAAGTAGCACACATTTTGAAATAGTAAAGAAGGAAGGATAGACAGGGAATGAAAAAGAAGCAAAAAGATAGAAGTCAATGCACACCTTCAAAATAAGAAAAAATACAATAAGCCTAGATAATCTTGAGAGACCTGTTACAATACCCAAGGCGTAGGATTAACCCAAGATTCCATCAATGGATGAACGGATTAAAAATTGAACAGATAAAGAAAATGTGTATATACAATGTCACTTTATTTTCTTTTACTCTGCTTTGACTTTGAGGCAATGGTTGATTCTTGTAATTATTAAACAATTTTCCTTTTTACTAATTTATCTTTTAAAAGCCCCCTTAAGATGCTTTTCCCTTACTCAAATCTTCACTGGGGCATAATAACCAGTTGGAAACACTGATTTGAAATTGTTCTCATCTATAGGCAGCAACACCCCCCCAACCCCAGTTATGCTGATAAGAGTAAATGCAGATTAAAAACTGTTAAAATTAGGCCTTGCTCTGATGGCTAAGGCTGATCAAAGGCAACTAAGGAGAAAAATAAACTGACAATCTTCGAATGCTGAGAGAATACTTTAAAATGTTTTGGCCTTGGGGAGGCCGAGGCGGGTGGATAACCTTAGGTCAGAAGTTTAAGATCAGCCTGGCCAACATGGTGAAAACCCATCTCTACTAAAAGTACAAAATTAGCCAGGTGTGGTGGTGAGTGCCTTGAATACCAGCTACTTGGGAGACTGAGGCAGGAGAATCACTCGAACCCGGAAAGTGGAGGGTGCGGTGAGCCGAGATCGCACCACCACATTTCAGCTGGGGTGACAGAGAAAAACTCCATCACAAACAAACAAACACAAAAATAGTGTAAGACATATATTACAAATAACAATGACAGTATTGTGATATTTTTCTCCCTCCCTTCCTTCCTTCCCTCCTTCCTTCCTTCCTTTTCTCTCTGTTTTAATTGTCTTCAAAAAGTATTGCCGCATTCTACCACAATTGCCTTTCCCTGAAGCTACGGGAAAGTATTGAACAGCAAATCACAACACCTGAAAAGTTGTTTCATTTGATGTTTGTTGGTGTTTCTATGATTCTTCCTGACAGGAACATGCCAAGAACAGGTGTCAAAATGATTCGGGCAGTAGACATTGATCTGCAATTTTGGTGATTAATTAGTAGATCTGCTATGAACAAAAAGTATGTAGTTATAATCTGTGAAAATAAGTCCCTTGCTATGTACTTTACACATTAAACTGCAGCACATCGCTCTGAGGAGTGCAGTGTGAAAACTCCATTTCTAAGCATAATAAATGGAAACCAGATGCAATCACTCATGATACTTCACAGAGTTGTGCTGAGAGCACGTTTAACCAGTGATATTCTACTGAGCACTTTTTGTTTGAGACAGTAGAATTTTCATTATTAAAAGACTTTTATTTTAGATTCATTATTAGATAGTAGAATTTCATATTTAGATTCTAGATCAGTTTGTATTTATGCTGTTTACAATAATAATGGGTAAGATCATTAAGGTACTCTGCAAGTAACAGTAATTTTGTGACTCCTCTCCAGGTTAAATTTGCCATTAGAGTTTTCAAGCTGTGTAGTTAAACATATAGTTCTCTGGTTTTTGTTTTTATATATGTTCTTTGAAAAATATTTGGTGTTTACACTGGAGGAATAATATAGTATTTACTTGTAACAGTGAGTGTATTTCTATAATTTAGAGCTGAGAGAAGCAAATTTTAGCCTTTCATTTTCCTTTCTCCACCCAGAGATTTCTACTTTCATATGCATAAATAAATAACAGAATGCTTGAGACACCCTATGGTATTATAATGTTAAATATTTATATCATAAAACAAAAAGTATTTCCTCTTTAAAAGAAACTGCCTACAGGGGACATAAGGAGCAGCTTTTCTAAAATATGAAATTTAAGAACCTCATGGTCAGTTTCAAAGAGTAAATAAAATATGCTTAGGAATAAAAGTCATTTCTTTCCTCCCACTTCATAGTTAACTGATTTTAGAATTGGAAAAAATCGATCAGTATTTTTAGACTGCTACAGCAAAATTAGATTTCTAGAATATGACATGTTTTATGCCAAATAAATTTGCAAATTAAATAAGACCTGGAAAATAAACGAGCTAAAGAGACTTCAAGTAAAGCACTGAAAAAAAGAAAAGCTTTCTAACTTAACAAAAACAAAAGTTTTTATTTTAATTTTTTAAACTCCTCTTTCTACCAAACGTACCATTTTGTCATTGGTTAAGGAGCATAAAATAACCCAGAAATATGTGAATCACGATTTAGAATCTTGATAAGGAAAATGTTTAGAGTTGCTAAAATATATATATATATATGTATATATATATATATATGTATATATATATGTGTGTGTGTGTGTGTATATATATACCCACACATATATGTTTATATTATATATATACACACACAAATATATTTCTATGTATACATGCATGTAGTTATATATAGGCATATACATAATACATGTTTTATATATATAAATACACATACTATTTCCACTTCTTTTTGTTTTAGAATATTTTCAATGTCAATACTGCTAGTTTTATATAAAATGTTTTGATGCTGCCGACATTCAACAGAGAATGTTTTCAGTATGAAAATTATTTGAAATATTGGGCTCCAAGTCAAATTTGTATCTTACTACATAATTCTGTGATTATACATACCATTTTCAAATAAATCCATTTAAACTGTATTATATATGTTTTAAAAGATAAAAGAAGGCTACAATACATTTAAAAATCTAACCCTAATTTTGTGTATTTTTGTATGCATGTTTATGTTGGTGTATTAAATGAGAGAAGTATGAAATATAGAAAAAGGATAAAAGTGTGAGTGGGTGAAAAGAAAGACAGGATCTAGCATATAAGTTCTATAATTGGAAGAAGAGGAACATAAAAATAGTTTCAGTTTAAAATGTTGAAAAAGTTTCTTCCGTACTTATCGTCTCTAACATAGGTCAATTTTTGGCTTGCATGAATAATTTGAATGATCTGCTTGAGGAACAGTTTGACTAGTATAAAAAAAGTGTTCTGAAAACTTAATTTTAAAAAATTCAATGACTTCTCTGAAGTTGTTAATGGGGCATGACAATACAAGGTTGAGAATCTGCATGCGTTTCCCAGTCTTGCTCAGGTAATTTCCAACTCACTGATTCCTAGTGAATAAAATCAGGTTTAGAAAGTTTTAGAATATTTGATAGAATTTTGTAAATTAAAATCTGACATAAATTACTTGTGGTGATGTTGAGTACATTTAAACTATTAAGTTGGTGCAGAAGTAATTGCAGTTTTTTCATTAAAAGCAATAACAAAAACAGCAATTATTTTTGCACCAAACAACTATAAATCAGTATGATAGGTCCAAAAGTACTTTAAAGTATAAACACTGAATGAATACCCATCACTAAACTATGTGGATAGAAACTTACATCATAAGAACATATCTTCCCAGGTGGCTGCACTGAAAAAACTTTCTTAAATTTTTTTTTCTTCTATCTGAGTTAAAATATCTAGACAATGATGTGATGTTAGGGCAAATAGCAAAACTAAAATTGGTTTAGCTATGTTAATATCCATATAATAAAAATGTGTTACTTAACAATCTACTCCTACAGTTTATAGCTAGAGAATGCCTGCCTAGCTACAGTGAACAATCCTTCATAATACAAGTATATAGATATCTCGTCTCTTTAAAAGGAATGTATAGAAACACATTAAATGCTGTATTTTATATTAAATGTTCAGATTCAGAATTTTAGTAGCTTTTGATGTTATCTAAAGTCTACAAGATTTACTATAAGTCTTAGGCCAAGACATTTTAATAGAGTTTAAGGCCAGAAATCTATCCTATTTGAATATACATTTAGTTTGACAGTGAAAATCATAAAAAGATCCACACATCTGACTTTATTTCATATCAAATACACCTAACCTGATTGCTCTCCTGCAGAAGCATGAGCATGATGCTATGTATCCATTTTCTCCTCTTATAAAGGTCATAATCATCCTTTAAGACTCATTTTAAAATCACATTTTCTGCAAACTTTACCTTAATGTCCCAGAGTTTATTAATTTCATAGACATAGCACTCTGTCTACCTCTGGTATAACACTTGAGCAATATTATAATTTATATGATTTCAATAACCGCCTTTTCAGCAGACAGTTAATTTCACAGATAGAATATCTTGCAGTTGGTAGGTACTCCAATTTGGGAAATGTGTAAACAAATTATCAAATTAAGTATATAGGTCATGAACAGATGTTAGGTGAACCACTCATTCTGTCCATTTAAGAAGTGGCTCCGTCAGAGATGAAAGTCATGTTAAAAGGTCTCTGATCTCATTAAAGCGCAGGGTCAATAAATTATGATATTTTCCCTGATAAACCAAAGTGTGCTCATCCTGAACCACCACGTACTTTACTTTTTATTTTATTTATTTTTATTTAATATTCTTTGTATTTAATACATTGTGTTGTGTATATTTTAGGTTTACAACATGATGCTATAGAATTCATACAGAGAGTAAAATAGTTACTGTAATAAAGCAAGTTAAAATATCTGGTATCTCACATAGTGATCTTTTGTGTGACAACAACAGCTAAAACTTACTTATTTAACAAAAGTCTCCAGTATAATACAATTTTATTAAGCATAGTTCTTATGTCATACATTAGATTTCTAGTCTTGTTCCATCTGCATATCTGCTTTTTTGTATCCTTTGAACTACATCTCCCCTTTTCCTTCCCACTTCTTCCCCAACCCCTGGTAACCACAATTTTTATTCTCTATCTGTATGTGTTTGACTTATTTTTTAAAAATGTTCCACATGTGAGTAATATCATGCAATATTCTTTTTGTGCCTGGCTTATTTCACTTAGCATAATGTATTTCAGATTCAACCACGTTGTGACAAATGACAGGATCTCCTTTTTTAAGGCTGAATAATATGCCATTGTATACATACACCACCTTTTCTTTACGTATTTGTCCATCAATGGACACTGTTTCTTGGCTATTGTGAATAATGCCACCATGAATAGGGGAAGTACAGATATTTTTACAAGATGGTATTTACTTCTTTTGGGCAAATACCCAGAAGAGGAATTGCTGGGTCATATGGTAGTTCAAGTTTTAATTTCTTTAGAAAACTTCATATTGTTATTCATAGTGGTTGTCCCCATTTACACTTTCACTAACAGTGTACTAGGGTTCCCTTTTCTCCACACTGTCACCAACATCTGCTGTTTCTTGTCTTTTTGAAGATGCCATTTTAATGTGCCTGAGAAGGCTTCAAATAAACCAATGAGTAAGATTGCCAGCACCACCTAGAAGAGATAGGCTGGGTGTTTTGTGTTTTCTGCAATGGTGACACACAGGCACTTTGCTGGACTCTATCAGACTGAAGCATGGTGGAAGAATTCTTGACAGCTTGAGATTTTGGGGAAATTTATATGAATATAGAGACTAATATGTTTTTGTCAGGAAAATTCTGAAAGTCTAAGGCTGCCTGGAGTTGTTCTTAATTGCAAGGAAAAGAAAGAAAGCAGCAAAAGTAGAGCAGCTCACACTCCTACTATGTGGTTTTCCATTGGGGAAGGTGAATGGCTTGGAAGGAAGCCAGGTTTGAGTCATCTTAAAATAACTGAACTCAAAATAATAACTAGGTAAGATAACTCCATAGTGAAAGGCTAAAGAAGAATTGCTGGGAACAGGGGGTGAATGTAGTTGAAAGAGGTCAGTAAAGGAGTCTATTTCATAGAACAGGACACATAGGGCTTTGATGGACCTGAAAATATGGCTTGTAAGAGAGCCTGCATGGAAATACTTACTACAAAGAGGGCGTTCGTGGCCATATTACAATAGCAAGAGCACTGTAAATGTGTGCTTGACACTGTCCCTTATTTCTCTATTTAAATAGAACATTGATTTCCAGATTGTTCACAAATTTATCCTGCTTGGCATCTGCTGTAGTTTTAGAAATGACCAATAGCACATTTTACTAAAACATAAATAAGGGCAAGTCTGCATTCTAGTTAAAGGTAATAACTTGATATTATTGAGTTGAATAAAATCAACAATATGGCCATTAATATGTGAGGTTCAAACTATTAGAATCTTCTCTTTGTATTGGGACTGAAAACATTTACACAGAATTGTGACAGATATAACAGCATAAACCTAAATACTAGGCGATAGCCTGGTGATAAAAATAGACTATGACATGTAGGGAATAAAATTTCTCTGGGTTTTCACTCAAAAGTATACTGTTTTTAGATGAATTCTGTAAGCACAGTTGCAATGTTTATATACCCCACATTCAGGAGCCATTTCAGAGTGATCCAGAACAAAAGAACAGAAATTTGACTTCCAAAATTATTAGTGTGCCCTTCACATGATTTGTTTATCCCTTTTCCTCACTCCCTATTTGTCTTACCTCCCATGCCGGCACTGTGTCACATGTCACTTCATTCTTTAGTTGCTCCTTTTCTTTATTCTGCCGTGGAGCTGCTCAGCCCAGGAGTATGAGTTGTTACCTTGCCTTCCTTCTCTATGTTCAAGCTCCACATTCTCCATTACACCTCTCAACATGGCCTTGCCTGCCATGGCTTTCCGCCCTGTGTCAGAGAATTGACTAAAATGCTCACAACAATACACTTTGCTTACACCTAAATAAAGCCCTGGTTTGACTCCAAAGGATATGCTAACACTTGAAGAGGCACAAAAAAGTCATTTCAAACTCAGTGAAAAATTATGCTTTGGCGTTAAGAGGATTTTTTTTTTAACTGCCAAAGATGATGCCATTTTGTCTCTTGAATAAGAAACTGGAGAGTGTTGAAATCAATAACATATTTATAACATAGTATTGCATATGGCATTTACAACACAATTATTCCTTTCATCTCATTAAGAAAGGATTATTCAGACTGAAGGATATTTTAGGACATCAGCTCTCTCTTTTGTTTACTTTTAAATGAGACATGTTCTGATGATGTTTTTTCCTTCTCCAAGGAGATGTTCGGTGTATAAGCATGGCTGAGTTTAGTTCTGAAAATAAGGAATGGAATAATATGGTCAATGACTAACTTTGGTTGAGATGAAGAATGCACAAAGTCATTCTAAGTTATTAGACTGTAAAGGATACTTCAAAGAACAACATAAGGGCTTAGCTCCAAATTTTTGAGGAGTAAAATTTTAAAATTGAATAAACTAGTCTGATAAACAAGTTGATAAATTTGTTAATAATGAAAAATTATGAGAGAATTTTAAGGCTTTCATTATTTTCATGAATGTAGTTTTGTCATAATTAATATAAATAAAATTGAAACAAGTTAAATAAGAATTAGAAAACAACAGAAAAGAAGAGAAATTGTTCTCTTTATTTGGTAAGATTGGAGCTGAGGATTATAAGGAAGAAAATGAGTAAGTAAAATGTGAGGATTTTATGTAAAAAAAAAATGGCCAATAGCTACCCCAGGATAAATTATGATTATATAAAGTCATCAATTTTATAATGTAACAATAATGAACAGAAATAGGAAAATTCAAGTTATGTATATTCTTTGTTGACTCACCAGTCTCAGACAGAAGAATGAAACCTGAGAAATGGTTAATCAGCTGATACAATCCTTCTCATAGTATTATAATACTGGAATACGTAATCTACCCTTATGAATAATATTCATGCCTTTGTCTCCAAGCATTTATTTTATCCTCCAAAAGTTGCAAATATTTCATGGTAAAATTTATGTAACTCTTGATTGGTGTGACACATTACAATTTTTGCCTTGCTGGGTCCTCGATATTTTGATGTTCACATAAAACTTCAGAAGCTTTGGGAGAGTTAAGTTACTTAGAGGCAGTTTGATCGTTTGACATTTTGCTTTTGAAATTGTTGAATAGGACAAGGGCAGTGTTTGATGTAGGCTGATTGTTCTCCACTGCAGAGACCAGAACCATCTGTGTATTCTACCAAATATCTGTGAATCATGAAGTTTTCCAGTCTGTGTGAATGTCTGGCACTGTTACCTATAATCCTTTGGGTAGTTTATCCCCCGCATTGGGTGGTGTTCTGACATGCATGATCTACTCAGTACTCATCTGTACTAGATGGATACCCTTTGCAAATCTCCAGAGGAAAGCTCTTTCTCTGGTACTCTGACCCTTAAACCCTTGTTGATATGGGAGGGGTCAGAGAAGTGCTGGGTAGAGAAGGGTGGGGTACCTGGCGAGGGCTCCACCCTCGGACCTGTGCCCACAGACCTAAGGGAGGACAGGCACTCGTATCTTTGTGCCCAAATGTTGCACTTTCCAACCCCACTCTGGCCTGCCACGCCCTTTATCCCATCCCTATAAAAACCTCGAGACCCTAGCAGGCACACACGCAAATGGCTGGACGTGGGGGAGGAACACATCGGCAGAAGAACACACCGACAGACGCCGGCAGGCCATTGACGGCAGAATGATGTGGAAGTCAAGGGGAATTCCTCCAGGGGTGGTCGGAGGAGAGCCCAGCAGCTGAGCGGCCTGGCTCCAGGTGAAGACCACCTTCCCACTCCAGTCCCCTTCTGGCTCCACCATCCATCTGCTGAGAGCTACTTCCACCACTCAATAAAACCTTCCACTCATTCTCTAAGGCCACATGTGATCTGATTTTTCTGGTACACTAGGGCAACAACCCCAGGATACAGAAAGCCCTCTGACCTTGCGATAAGGCATAAGGTCTAATTCCAGCTGTGTGGTTAGAGCCCCACAACCTGCCTATATGCATGCTCCCTAAGGAGTCTGAGCAGCAGGACACCAAAGGAGCGAGCCACAACCCCACAGCATGCCCTGAAAGGGTGATCAGGAAACCTCTTCCCGTTTCCTTGTTGCTTGGACTCCCTAGATTCTCAGCTCTGTCTCAACTAATGGAGCCTACCAGGCTCCGTCTGGGTTTCTTCTCCCAATGCTATATCCTGGAAACTTTTTCACAGTCAGGGCATATCATTGCTAAGAGGATGGTAGGAATCACCTGGTTTGTGTATTGTTTTTCAGGGCTCACGATCCTTAATTGCCTGATGTCAGGCATTTAAAAAACTATTGTTTTCTATGATTTGTCCATATTTTAGTTATTTCAGTAAATCTTGTCCCATTGCTCCATCTTATCTGGAAGTGGTAGACAATTTTTATGAAATGTTAATCATCCCTTTAGTTTCCATCTTTCCACATGAACCTGGTACATTTTGCCAAAAGAAAAAAATAAAGTTTTTCCAAAGTTCTTCCCTTATTCTAATTAGGCAACTTTGAAATTACTTTTAGTTATTTCTGCTACACAAAAACTAGCCCAGACACTGTTTTGGATTAAGTTATGTCCCCAGTTTATTACATCGACAAAAGTAAAACCCTAGTCAGATTTATGTTTTGTGTTAAACATGAATACAGGATAATTGGAATCAATAGCTCTTATTGACAGGTACGCCAGCCCCAGTAATCCACTCAGGGTAGGGATAGTATTGATAGTGCAAACTCTACACTTTGACAAAAAGATTATTTCCCAATGAATCTACATTTTTCTGAATGCTAGTAATTTTATTCTCTGTTCTACTTACCGATGAATCCATATGTGGTATTAGTTGTGCACACAGAGAATAAACAAGAGAGCTAACAACACCACGCTCACACAAAATTACTGGAAAAGCAAATAAAATCAAAGTTCTAGCTGACATTTACTGAGTGTTCATCGTGTGCCATGTACTATTTTAATAGTTTGCTTGTATTAACTTATTAACTCTTTCCAATAACACAGTGAGACAGATACTATTGCTGCCCTCTTCAAGGTGAGAAAACTAAAGCACAGACAAATTTATGGTGATTTTATGCATTTGCATATTCATCGAATCAAACTTAGGGGAATGAAAAGAAATAGAGCTCACTGATAATTAGAAATTGGAAGAAGGAGAAAAAGCATTAAGAAGTATTTAAATGACAAACCAAATAGACATAAGATGAAATGACAAGTGTATCAGACAATAAAATTATTCACATTCAGAAAACATAGATACATTGGGAAGCAATCTTTTTTGGCAGATTTAAGAGTTTTCACTATCGATAACCATTTCTGCCAATAATCGAGGATAGAGGGAGCTTTTTCTTAGAAGTTTTGGCCAGGGTGTTGGCTAGTTGGGCAAGAAAAACATGACAACTATTAGAATAGCCTGGAAATGAATCAGAGTGGATTGGGAATAGAGAAGAAAGGACATTTGTGAGAACTAGAGTGAAAGCATAATTAAAAAGGCTTAGAAAGCATATATGCACTGAAATATTTTGGAGGAGAATAATAAGCAAAAGAAAAGAAACAAAGCTCTGTTGTTTGGAACCTGTGATGGTGCTTTAGAATACTTACGTTTCTAATGAAATTTTAGAAATGCTCCATTTGTGGATTGCAATCACCAGATGGGAGTGTATTGTGGCAAGTTGATAATGCTTTGTTAATCAATAGTGATGTGACTACTTGAAAATATTAATGTAGTTTCCAAAGACATTTATTTTATAATTCGAGAGAAATTTAGTCATCAGGAAAAGTGTTTACCAAAAAACATTAGTGATTAACTGTCAAAAGAAACAGATGATGAATAACATAATTCATAGCGGCACAATATAGCATATACTCTATTTTTTGTCATTTTAAAAACTGATTTTTAATCTACAACATAGATTTATGGTTGTGATAAGAATTGTTTTACATATATTTTATGAAACCAAAGATCATTCATTCTATAGAGGGATAATTATATAGAAAGTTGTTTACAAGATTTTCACAAATGTGAAAGCATATTTTAAAAGCAAAAGTATCATTTCTTCTTGGCATATAAAATTATGTTAGATTAACATCTAGATTTTATTCCATTATTAAACCTTAATTGTAAATTCTAAAGTATCTGCACATGGTAAGGATATCTAACAGAACATGTATTCAGGGTATCCTAATTCTCAACAGTAGCAGTTTCAGAAGACCCTGGACTCATTACATAGTATCTCATGAATTGATTTCTTTCCTGTGAATTGATACTACTACTAGATGGATGCCATCATTGGTAGAACTGAATTTTGTGTGTATTCTGTAATTCAGAAGGCGAAGCCCTTGAGAAAGCTACAGAAAGTTAAAGTCAAATGCTAATTAAGCTAATCACACTTACAAGATCTATGTAATTTTTACTTCAGTTTTGGTAGGTTTCTACGTAGGCTGAATATTTTAATGTTTCTTCGTCCTGTTTCTTGAAGGTAAGTTGATTCCAAAGCTACTAAAGTTATAAATTATATAAAAAGTAAATATTTAATAATTTTTAACCCTTTGCCTAGATTAATATTTCTCCAAATTTTATTCTGTACTTTCTGAGTTTGACTGAATTTTTCAGATTCCATACTGACCCGTTGATGAATAGCATTCATGTCTATTGATTTTTACATATACTAGTTATATTTCCCTAATCATTTCTTTATTATGGATTCTTGTCACTCACATTTTCTTTCTTTTTTAAAATTTTGAGTTTGTTTTAAAGTAATAAAATAATTATTTTTCCTTTTTTTTGTCAGTCAAATAAAACAGCTAAGAGCACTGGTCTGTAGATAGAAGGATGGAATTAAATCCTGCAGCCAATATTCAGTTGTGTGATCTTGGGCGGGTTGCTGGCCTCTCTGTGCTTCAGTTTCATTATTTGGTAAAATCAAGTTATAGGAATGATATGTAGCAAGCCCAGCACAGCATTAATTGCTGTACATATTTTATGTTGCCATTGCTTGGGAAAAAAAGACAGTAATTTCACTAATTCTGATAGTGTTGGCCTGGTTAATATAGAATTAGAACATATAACTATAACTAGCTATTTGAAGGTCTGTAGATAAAAGGCAAGTGTAAGTGTGTGTTTGTGTAAGTGAGTTCGTTCATTTCTGTGTATGTGAAAACTGTATAAAAGTTACACTGAAGTAGAGTTGTCGTCTATAAAGAAGAGTTTAATACCAATCTGTAATTATTAAACAGGTTTCCTCACAAATTAATGAGATTCTATTCCCGTAGTTAGTCAAACAGAATCAAATTACCATGTATTGGTGATTTTGTTGAAGAAAGTCATGCACTTAAGAAGGTTCAACTCAGTCACCTCCACTATTCATTCAAATTAAGATGCTGAGAATTTGAATCCACATAGTAACCAACTGTCCTAGAATGAAAGCAGTCCCTCTGGCTCTTCTCTTTTTTATCACTCATTATATCAGAGGTACAGCCTTCCTAGAGGCAGACTCTCATTCATTTTTTTTTCTGAGTGTAGGCAGGATGCATACCCTCAGCTCTTGAGACCTAGAATTAAGTATCATGGTCCCTTTGCTATCAGTACAACTCTGACTCTGACACATTGTGCATCTGGTTTTAGTAGAATGATAAACCTAGTGGCTGGGCATTTCTTTTACCTGGTGATAAAACTAGAATTAATTCCCATCTTACTCCATCTTCAAACTAAATTTACTGAAAATGATTAGTTCCTTCAGATTTTTGGTTTGCTTGCTTGGTTCAATATACTTCACAAATATTTTTAATGCAAATCTCCAATCTAACAATATTGACTATCAGATAATTTAGTTTTATCCTCTCCTACAGACTTAATTTGCAGGCACCACAGACACATGCATACTAAATATATCTGACCTGTTGGCCCAGATCCTTTGTCACAGTTTATGTATCATTTACTTGAGTCATAGCTGGCACTTACTTCTTACTCATCACTTACTTAACATTCTGTCCTTTAACCTTCAATCTCAGAGTTGTTTTCAAATGACTCTTTGTGATTCCATTCAATTTGCAAGCTGATTTACATGCTCCATGTCTGTGGGAAATGCCATAATATTTTCAATCTGTTCCACTTAACAAATTCCACCAATTTGTTGCACAGTAGGAAAGCTATACCAATCATTCTTTCATGATATAAATTTGCAAAGAAAGGCGATGTGCCTGTATCAGACATTTGAAGGATGTGAGCTTCACCCTATTCATTAATGACAAACAATGTCAAGATGCAAATTTCAAGGCAATATTGTCTCTGTGTTTTTTAATCTCTTTTAATTGTTTGTGGAATTTAAATTTATCCTGGGCAAGCACAAGAAAAAGTACATCCGAGGGGAAATTAGGCTTTTTAAGGAAATATACACATCGTTTTTAGAATTCAACCAATATTAAGTATCTTGCTCACACCAGCAGGAAATGGTTATGTGTCCTCTCTGTACCTGTTGTTGTGCTTATTAGACACATAAACTGGCTAGAGGAACACAGGCATTCTGCGTTCTTGAGCTTACTAGATGGCATACTGTCAACCACTATAATTGCATCATTGCATTTTCTCTTAATAACAACTTTTACAATTGGATATTTCTATTACCATTTTCACTAAAGACCAGGTTGAAGGTTTGAGGAACTTCATGGCCCATCTGCAGTCAGTTTTAGAATTTAAGCATGGCTTTTCTGTCTACAAATTCATGTTCCTTCCAATATATCAAAAATAATGGCATCCATTGAAGGTTTCCAAATAAGGAACATTATGATCAAAGTCATACATCTTAACAGCTCTTCCTCTCTACATGCATTTTCCCCATTCATATCCCCTACCTAGTTAATCCTTTTAATAAATAAGGTTTTAGGTCTATATTCCATATTGTCTTTGCCTTTTATTTCTTTGAAACAGGCATTGAAAATAATAGCAGAAACATTTACATCAAAAATTCATAATGTAATTGACAATCCTAAAGGCTAATATAACAAGTTTTACAAGGCTGCTTTGTGTGTACCTAGAGATGTGAACCTTTCATAACATGTGATTTTAGAGGTGAATAAAGGTCACCTGAAATCAAAAGATTAAAATTTAACATTAGGATTTCATCCAAAAATGAAATTCTCCTTGCATATGGTGAATTTTAAAAAATAATTAATCAATTTCTACCTTCATATAAATATGGAAAATAGTATGATAAAAGGCCAAAAGGGCACAGGCCAAGAAAAGAGATCATTTAAAGACTAAGGGTGTTAGGGCGGTGGATAGGATGAAGTTAACTGAAATGATTACTAGAGAAATTAAGGTGAATGCTGCTTAAGGCAGCCGTGCTGAGAACAGAATGAAAATTAAGTGATGACTAGATGATAAATGCTACATTTCCATAACTCTAAGACAGTATCAATTTAATAACAACCTTTCAAAAAGTGATATATCACAATTTGGAAATGTTAAAATATACAACTGGAGGTCGGAGAACCTGTTCTTAAAATACTTATATGTCTTAAAATGGATTGTAGTAGGCAGTGTGAAACTCAGGCTAGACTTCATTCTTTCATGCTTTCTAAAAAGTTTGTAAATATCTAATACTTATGTTAAATTTGTCTCTCTTTTATACTATTTGAAGTGGGTTCTACATTCTTTACCAAAACCTGACTGATTCAGTGTTTGGTACTGGGCATGTTTTCTAGCAGCAGTATTGTTTCTTCTCATGGGAAAATAATATACTAAAAGTCCCTGGAATGAGATGGCTAATGAGTTATTTTAATTGTGTTAATGGGCATCTGGAATGAGTGCCCATTAAAGACAAAGCATTGGTGAACCAAGTGGCTGCTGCAGTAGAACATTATCACAGGAACAAGGAATACAGGTACTGTGGGATGAGCCAGTAACTTTTGACTGAATTGGAAAGGTGAAGGAAAGAAAACATGTCTTGATCGGGTTTTTAATTCTTGACTCAAGAAATACACAGAAGGCCAGGAAGCTACAGTACTGTGCTAAGATAACCTCTTACCTCTTTAGTCACAAAAGCAGATGTAGCTAGAAATCAGACACATTTAAGTGTCATCCATAGTCCTTTAAGCTTTCTTTTTTGTTTTTATTATTATACTTTAAGTTCTGGAATACATGTGCAGATCCTGCAGGATTGCTACATAGGTATACACATGCCGTGGTGGTCTGCTGCCTCCATCCCCTCGTCACCTACGTTAGGTATTTCTCCTAATGTTATCCCTCCCCAATCTCCCCCACCCCTGTTATCCATCCCCTAGACCCCACCCCTCAACAGACCCCAGTTTGTGATGTTCCCTTCCCTGTTTCCATGTGTTCTCATTGTTCAACATCCACTTATCAGTGATAACATATGGTGTTGGTTTTCTGTTCTTGTGTTAATTTGCTGAGGATGATGGTTTCCAGATTCATCCATTTCCCTACAAAGGATGGAAACTCATCTGTTTTTATGGCTGCATAGAATTCCATGGTATATATGTGCCACATTTTCTTTATCTAGTCTATCATTGATGGGCGTTTGGTAGGCTCCAAGTCTTTGCTATTGTAAACAGTGCCATAATGAATATATATGTATGTGTCTTTATGATAGAATGATTTATAGTCCTTTGGGTATATACCCAGTAATGGGATTGCTGGGTCAAATAGTATTTCTATTTCTAGATCTTTGAGGAATTGCCACACTGGTTGAACTTCCACAATGGTTGAACTAATTTACACTCCCACCAACAGTGTAAAAGCATTCCTATTACTCCACATCCTCTCCAGCATCTGTTGTCTCCAGATTTTTAAAATGATCCCCATTCTGACTGGTGTGAGATGGTATCTCAATGTGGTTTTGATTTGCATTTCTCTAATGACCAATGATGATGAGCATTTTTTCATATGTGTGTTGACCACTTGAATGTCTTCTTTTGAAAAGCGTCTGTTCCCATCCTTTACCCACTTTTTGATGGGGTTGTTTGTTTTATTTTTATTTATTTTTATTTTTTGTAAATTTGTTTCAGTTCTTTGTAGATTCTGGATATTAGCTTTTGTCAGATGGATGGCTTGCAAAAATTTTTTCCTATTCTGTTGGTTGCTGGTTTACTCTAATGATTGTTTCTTTTGCTGTGCAGAAGCTCTTAAGTTTAGTTAGATCCCATTTGTCTATTTTGGCTTTTGTTGCCAATGCTTTTGGTGTTTTAGTCCTGAAGTCCTTGCCCATGCCTATGTCCTGGATGGTATTGCCTAGGTTTTCCTCTATGGTTTTTATGGTGTTAGGTCTTATTTTTAAATCCTGAATCCATCTGGAGTAATTTTTTGTATAAGGTGTAAGGAAGGGGTGCAGTTTCAGCTTTCTGCACATGGTTAGCCAGTTTTCCCAACACCATTTATTAAACAGAGAATCATTTCCCCATTGCTTGTTTTTGTCAGATTTGTCAAAGATCAGATGGTTGTAGATGTGTGGCATTATGATTGTCTTAGCTATGTGTGCTCTTTTTTGGTTCCATATAAAGTTTAAGGTGGTTTTTTCCAGGTCTGTGAAGGTCAATGGTATCTTAATGGTTTAGCCTTGAATCTATAAATTACTTTAGGCTGTATAGCCATTTTCATGATATTGATTCTTCCTAACCATGAGCATAGAATGTTTTTCCATCTGTTTGTGTCCTGTCTTATTTCCTTGATCAGTGTGGTTTGCAGTTCTCCTTGAAGAGGTTCTTCACTTTCTTTGTAAGTTGTTTTCCTGGGTATTTTATTCTCTTTGTAGCAATTGTGAATGGAAGTCTGCACATGATTTGGCTCTCTGTTAGTCTGTTACTGGTGTATAGGAAGCCTCGTGATTTCTGCATATTGTTGTTTTATCCTGAGACTTTGCTGAAGTTGCTTTTCATATTAAGGAGACTTTGAGCTGAGACAGTGGGGTCTGCTAAATATACAATCAAGTTGTCTGCAAATAGAGACAATTTGACTTTCTTTTTTCCTAATTGAATACCCTTTATTTATTTTTCTTGCCTGATAGCACTGGGTAGAACTTATAGTACTATGTTGAATAGGAGTGGTGAGAGAGGGCACCCTTTTCTAGTCCAATTTTCAAAGGGAATGCTTCCAGTTTTTGCCCATTCAGTATGATATTGGCTGTGGGTTTGTCATAAATAGCTTTATGATTTTGAGATACATTCCATCGATATCTAGATTTTTGAGAGTTTTTAGCATAAAGGCTGTTGAATTTTGTCGAAGGCCTTCTCTGCATCTATTGAGATAATTATGTGTCTTTTGTCTTTGGTTCTGTTTATGTGATGAATTTTTTGTGCGTATGTTGAACTAGTCTTGTATCCCTAGGATGAAGTCTACTTGATTGTTATGGATAAGTTTTTTGATGTGCTGTTGCAATCAGTTTGCCAGTAATTTTTTGAAGATTTTTGCATTGAGGTTCATTGTGGATATTGGCCTGAAATTTTTCTTTTTCAGTTGTGTCTCTGCCAGGTGTTGGTATCAGGATGATGTTGGTCTCATAAAATTAGTTGGGGAGGATTCCCTCTTTTTGTATTGTTTGAAATAGTTTCAGAAGGAATGGTACCAGCTCCTCTTTGTACATCGGTAGAATTCGGCTGTGAACCCATCTGGACCTGGACTTTTTTTAGTTGGTAGGCTATTAATTACTGTGTCAACTTCAGACCTTGTTATTGGTCTATTCAGGGATTTAACTCCTTTCTGGCTTAGTCTTAGGAGGGTGTAAGTGTCCAGGAATTTATCCATTTCTTGCAGGTTTACTGGTTTATGTGCATAGAGTTGTTTGTAGTAATCTCTGATGGTAGTTTGTATTTCTGTGGAATCAGTGGTGATGTCCCCTTTATCATTTTTTATTGCATCTATTTGATTCTTCTCTGTTTTCTTTTTTATTAGCATGGCTAGTGGTCTATGTATTTTGTTGATCTTTTCAAAAAACCAGCTCCTGGTTTTATTGATTTTTTGAAGAGTTTTTTGTATCTCTATCTCCTTCAGTTCTGCTCTGATCTTAGTTATTTCTTGTCTTCTGTTAGCTTTTGAATTTGTTTGATCTTGCTCCTCTAGTTCTTTCAATTGTGACAATATGGTGTCAATTTTATATCTTTCCTTGCTTCTCATCTGGGCATTTAGTGCTATAAATTTCCCTCCAGACACTGCTTTAAATGTATCCCAGAGATTCTGGTATGTTGTATCTTCACTCTCATTGGTTTCAAAGAACATCTTTATTTCTGCCTTCATTTCATTATTTATTCAGTGGTCATTAGGAGCAGGTTGTTCAGTTTCCATGTAGTTGTGTGATTTTGAGTGAGTTTCTTAATTCTGAGTTCTAATTTGATTGCACTGTGGTCTGAGAGACCGGTTGGTATGATTTCTATTCTTTTGCATTTGCTGAGAAGTGTTTTACTTCAAATCATGTGGTAAATTTTAGAGTAAGTGAGATGTGGTGCTGACAAAGATGTATATTCTGTGAATTTGGGGTGCAGAGTTCTGTAGATGTCTATTAGGTCTGCTTGGTCCAGATCTGAGTTCAAGTCCTGGATATCCTTGTTAATTTTCTGTCTTGTTGATCTGTCTAATATTAACAGTGGAGTGTTAAAGTCTCCTACTATTATTGTGTGGGGGTCTAAGTCTCTTTGTTGGTCATTAAGAACTTGCTTTATGTATCTGGGTGCTCCTGTATTGAGTGCATATATATTTAGGATAGTTAGCTATTCTTGTTGCATTAATCCCTTTCCCATTATGTAATGCCCTTCTTTGTCTCTTCTGATCTTTGTTGGTTTAATGTCCGTTTTATCAGAGACTAGGATTGCAACCCTTGTTTTTTGTTGCTCTCCATTTGCTTGGTAAATCTTTCTCCATCCCTTTATTTTGAGTGTATGTGTGTCTTTGCATATGAGATGGGTCTCCTGAATACAGCACACTGATGGGTCTTGACTTTTTATCCAATTTGCCAGTCTGTGTCTTTTGACTGGGGCATTTAGCCTGTTTACATTTAAGCTTAATATTATTATGTGTGAATTTGATCCTACCATTTTGATACTAGCTGGTTGTTTTTCCTGTTAGTTAATGCAGTTTCTTCATTGTGTCGATGGTCTTTACCATTTGGTAGGCTTTTGCAATGGCTAGTACTGGTTGTTCCTTTCTATGTTTAGTGCTTCCTTCAGGAGCTCATGTAAGGCAGGGCTGGTGGTGACGAAATCTCTCAGCAATTGCTTGTTCGTAAAGGTTTTATTTCTCCTTCACTTATGAAGCTTAGTTTGGCTGGGTATGAAATTCTGGGTTGAAAGTTTGTTTTAAAGGATGTTGAATATTGGCCCCCACTCTCTTCTGGCTTGTAGGATTTCTGCTGTGAGTTTGATGGGCATGCCTTTGTGGGTAACCTAATCTTTCTCTCTGGCTGCCCTTAGCACTTTTTACTTCATTTCAACCCTGGTGAATCTGACAATTATGTGCCTTGTGGTTGCTCTTCTTGAGGAATATCTTTGTGGTGGTCTCTGTATTTCCTGGATTTGAATGTTGGCCTGGCTTTCTAGGCCATAATATCTCTTGGATAATATCCTGAAGGATGTTTTCCAGCTTAGATTCATATTCATTCTCCCTGTCACATTCAGGTCCACTGATCCAACAATGATTAGGTCTTTTCACATAATTCCGTATTTCTTGGAGGCTTTGTTCATTTCTTTTCACTCTTTTTTCTCTAATCTTCCCTTCTCGTTTTATTTCATTGAGTTGATCTTTAATCTCTCATATCCTTTCTTCTGCTTGATCAGATCAGCTATTGAAACTTGTGTATGCTTCGTGAAGTTCTCATGCTGTGTTGTTCAGCTCCATCAAGTCATTTATATTCTTCTCTAAGCTGGTTATTATAGTTATCATTTTGTATAACCTTTTTTCAAGGTTATTAGTTTCTTTGTATTGGGTTAGAACATGTTTCTTTAGCTCAGAGAAGTTCATTATTAGCCACCATCTGAAGCCTGCTTCTGTCAATTTTTCAAACTCATTCTTTATTCAGTTTGTTCCGTTGCTGGTGAGGAGTTGTAATCCCTTTGAGGAGGAGTGGTGTTCTGGTTTTTGTTGATTTCATCCTTTTTGAGCTGGTTTCTTCCAATCTTTGTGGATTAATGTACCTTTTGTCTTTGAAGTTGGTGACTTTTGGATGGGGTATCTGAGTGGATGCACTTTCTGTTGATGTTGAAGCTATTTCTTTCTGTTTTTTAGTTTTTCTTCTAACAGTCAGTACCCTCTGCTACAGGACTGCTGGAGGTCCACTCCAGACACTGCTTGCCTGGGAATCACCTGCAGGGGCTGCAGAACAACAAGGATTGCTGTTTGTTCCTTCCTCTGGTAGCTTTGTCCCAGAAGGATACCTGCCAGATGTCAGCCAGAACTCTTCTGTATGAGGTGTCTTCTTGGATATACAGGCATCAGGGAGCCACTTGAGGAGGTGGTGTGTCACTTTTCTGAGCTCAAGTACTGTGCTGGGAGCTCCATTGCTCCCTTCAGAGCTGCTGAGCAGGGACGTTTAAGTCTGCTGAAGTGGAACTCACAACTTCCCTTTTTCCAGGTGCTCTGTCCCAGGAAGGTGGGGCTTTATTTATAAGTCCCTGATGGGCTGCAGCCTTTTTTCAGAGATGCCCTGCACAGCAAGAAGGGAGTCTAGTCACAGTCTGCCTGCAGAGGTGTTGCTGAGCTGCTGCCAGCTCCACCCAGCTGCCATGCAAACTTCCCTGCAATTTTGTCTACACAGGCAAGGTCAGAACTGCATCAGTAATAGCTGACTGCCTTGGCAATGGGGGCTGCTCTTTCCCCCACCAAGCTCCACCATTCTGAGTCAAGCTCAAACTGTTGTGCTGGTTTCAAAAATCCCAAGCCAGCGATTTTCACCTTGCTGGTCTCTGTGGGGGGTGGCACCCGCTGAGCCAACTCACCTGGCTCCCTGCCCGCCCTTAGTACCCCCTTCCTCAGAGGAATGTGTGGTTCTGTTTCTCAGGTGTTCCAGGTGCCAGCTAGAACAGTTAACCAGATTTGTGCTGGAAACCATGGCACTTGTGGTCCTGGCAGGAATCTCCTGGTCCTGGCTGTAAAGACCACGGGAGAAGTGTGGTATATGAACCGGAGTGCCCAAGTGGCCAGAAAAGTCCATGATGGCCTCTGTTCGGTGGTGGGTGGGGGGTATCCTCCTTCTCATTGCACTTCCCAGGTGAGCCAGTGCTCCACCCTGCCTCGGTTTGCCCTCCTTGGGCTACACCCACTGTCCAACCTGTCCCATTGAGATTGAGCCTGGTACCTCGGTTGGAAATGCAGAGATCACTTGTCTTCTGTGTCCCTCTCACTGAGAACTATGCTCCGGAGCTGTTCCTATTTGGCTATCTTGGCAGAGTCCTCCCTTTAAGCTTTCTTATTTGAAATAATACATTGACAAGGAATAACTAAAGCCCTAAGAAATAAAATGTATGGAAACCTTGGGTAAATTCAGATGGATAGATGTAGAGTCTAATAATTCCAGATCTACTGATTTTCTTGACAGCAGAAGCAACCTCTTACTCCCCATCCCTCAGGACTTCATCTTTTGAAGCTGGGGCTTCCTTGCCTATGATGATTGTACCTGTCACAACTTTCTTGTATGCAAAATCCTTTATGCCCTTTATGCTCTTTCCCTTCTATTTCTCATTTCTTCCAGTTTTTAACTAAAATAAGATTCTAGTATGCTAAAAGAAGCAAAGGCTTAAACATCCAAAGAATTGGTAGACTGTAATATATTGGCAGAATGCTGGAGAACATGTGTGGGGACAGATTCTAGGAGTGATTCACTGGGGGAAAAGGAACATAATATTTTAATTCAATCTACTCTGTCTACATAGGTAGATTACCAGCAAGTCTCACCCATTTAGATACAGTATAATTAGCACCCGGAAAATCTGAATTCAAGGACTTGGCTAGGACATCTTGAAGTAGTTGTAACTTTTATTGGCATATTAGCTGACATTTGGACTAATTATGGCCTTTAATAAACCGATTTAAGATCTTAAAAATTCCTAGAATTGGTGTGGTGGTGAAGGAGTCTAAAATTTTAGGAACATAAAAAGGGAACTCTCCTCATAACTCCTAAATAATTATTGGGAAGGTAGAAAAAAGCTTATTTAGCCAGCACATTGAAAAATACACGATGAGGAAGTAATCACCATCCTCAAATATCATCCCAATATCTGTCCCCTGTAGGTTAAGGGTGAAGACAAACAATGGTATCACTGAATTAAGGACTTCTATTTCAATGGGCATGATAGATTTTAGAGTGTTAGAAGGCACTCAGCTGCTTAACTACCAGGAGCACTGTGCATGTGATTTCGGCTACAGGTAAGATAACAAGAAACAAAATAAGAAAGGTTTAATCAATAAAGATACAATAAAGAGAGTAGTATCAACTGTGGCAGATGAGTGATCTTGCAGTTTCTAGGTGAATGTGGCTGTATCCTCTCATACCGTTATAGCTAATGAGCAATTAACAAAATTTTTGCCCTCTTTTCCTGTGATTTAAACATTTTCTGGGACTTACCAAGGATATTAGTTTAGGGTCTTACTAAGACCTAAAACCCTCAAAGTCAGATTGATTCCAAGGGGAAAACAACAATTATTTCATCTAGACATCTGGAACTTCTCATGTTTCTGAAACTATAGACCAAAGGAAAGAAAAGAAAAGAAGAAAAAGGAAAAGAAAAAATGGTAAATTTAGGCTGGGGCAATGGTTCTAATTATCAAAAAGAAATAGGATTACTGCAACTCAACTGGTAAAGAGAGAGTCATTCATTTTCCTGAGTGATTCTCTGGGGAACCTATCATTTGTGCATAACCAGTGATACGTTTAATGGAAGACTATTGAAAGTGGTGCTGATGGGACACTCAAGTGCTGATACCTTTTAAGAATGAAGAAATAGATCACCTATCATGTAAAGAAATGTGATTAGTTGAAGTGCTGGGTACAGGCTAAGGGAACAACAAAGAGGTGTAAGATGAAAAAAGTCACAAAAGCTAACTCCAGGCTGTGACCTCAAGACCATTTTTTCAAATGAGAACTTTTGCACACCATGTTTTTCCTTGCCTTTTCTTTTCTTGTTCTATTTTCTTCCTTCTTTGCTTTATTCAAATCATATATGTTTGACAATTTCTTCCCCCTCAATGGCTTTATATACTGTATATTTATGGTACTTAAAAAATAACTTATTCTTTAAGTAATAGGATATAATGGCATTATTGTGCCTGGACAGAAGAGAGATAACATGACACAAAAATGAGAAAAATGACTGTTGGAACTTCATGAAGCCAATTTTGGGAGACATGTTTTCATTTGATGGTGCATAACTTCCTAATTTAGGTGATAGTGTATTATTATTGCTGTAGTTTGAGTTTGGAATTTCAGTAAATGTAGAAGGACACATATAGGTTTAAGAAATGAGAAAAGTAATTTAGTTTGACCATCTTCCATTTCACCTTTCTTCTAGTGTGTTCTATCATATTGTAGAAACTAGAAAGCTTAAAATTGCATTCATGTAACTCGCTTATGGCCAGGGTTCTGGGTGTGAACTAAAGCCCAACAATTAGATGTGCTCATGTAATTTTAAAGACAGAAGTCAAGTGGAACCATGTTTTACTATTGCTATTTTCTGCTTGCAAGCAAAACTGTGAGAACATGATATTGTGGCAAACTTCTGATGTCCATTTTCAGGCTTCCTATATGCTGAGACACAGTTGAGGCAGAGCAGTCGTAAGGATTTATGTTCCAATATCTATTATCAGCTCATGCATGTCTAGAAAGAGTGGTGGTGGTAGCACACCACAGACAATAGCTTTTCCAGACTGCAGTTTTATAATGTGAGATTATAGCTAACCAGTATGGTCTTTAACTCAATAGTTCTATTGTATTCTCAGAGGTAATCTTTCTCTGGTGCAGTAGTTTTACAGATTTCTGAGTTATTCTTGATGCTCAGTCTATGATCCATTTTTCAAATCCTTCTGATGATTTTCTAGGTACCTATTTACCTATATTAAATCCCTCTCTTCCTTACTTACACTGGATGGTTTCCATTTCTCACATTGAAATTTAATGCAAGGGTAGACTCTATCCAATGGAAATCTCTTACTCTTTGCAGAGTTTCTTAATAGATTTCAACATACAAAAGTGTGTTTCAAAAAGAGTTTGGCTGTAGAAACTAGGAAGGAATTAATTACTCTGCAAAATGAAAAGAAAATAATTTGAAGATCCTGGGTAATTCACACAATAGAAGCCATGGAGAAGAATTGATTTAGTGAAATGACTTAAAGACAGGGAAACAATTTGAAGTGAAATGAACTGAGGAATGGCTGAAGAAACTTACCTGAAGAGGTGTGGTAATATATGCATTGGCATGTTTTTAAAAATCTCCGTCTTACCTTTCTCTTTGCCTTCCCAATAACTTAAGTGAAGTCTATTCTGTTTACAAATTACCTGTGAGTCTGAACTTTTTTAGAAAACTGAGACAAAGCCTAAGTTTTATATCTTAGTTGACCAAGACTGAAACAGACAGAAGTTTCAGGACTGATATATAATACATAAACCTTTTAAGGCAATGAAAAAGCATTTACATCGAGAGGTGATTGTGAGACTATAACCCCTTAGCAATTCAAAGAAATCTGGGACAATATTCGGTCCTTCACAGGATGTGGAAAGGTGAATTCAGAGTGATGTATATAAACATGCTAAAAAGCATCATAAAAATAGGAAAATTTTACCTACTAGATTTTCTTCTGCTTTATTTTCCTTAAATAACTTAATCTTCCTGGAAATCTTGTGAGAAAAATATTAAATGCAATTAAGACAAATATTACATCATCTTAGCATTGATAAATGAAGCAGAAGAAAAAAATTAAAAGAAGCGCTTTAAGTATTCATTCTTTAACTCATAAATTTATGCCTAAGTATTTTTTAAATACTTTTCTGCTAATACCCAAGGGTATACAGTGGAATAGGATAAAGTGCTAGTGCAATACCACAGTGGTCCCCAACTTTTTTGGCACCAGGGACGGGTCTGGGAGCGGGGACAGAGGATACTTTGGGGATGAAACTGTTCCACCTCAGGTCACCACGTATTAGTTAGTTTCTCATAAAAAGTGCACAACCTAGATCCCTCGTATGTGGAGTACATAATAGGGTTTGGGCTCCTATGAGAATCTAATGCGGCCACAGAAGGTGGAGGTCAGGTGGTAATGGTACTAGCCAGCTGCTCATCTCTTGCTGTGTGCCCCAGTTCCTAACAGAAGATGAAACGGCCCGGGGGGTTGGGGACCCCTGCTCTAAAGGGTCAAATGCTTAGACAGATTTGCTTCTTTACTTAAGAGGCAAATACCACATCGATAAAAGAACTAAATTACAGGACAATGGAGTATGTTAGGAAAAGGCAGAAGAGGAGAATTCATAGATCTCAATGGCAATGGCACTGAAATGTTTACAGATTGCAAAGTAGTTAGACTAAGTATAGAAGAGGGAGAAGCCTTAGTCAAGCAGAGAGAGTAGTATCTGCAAAGATAGATGGAGTGTTAAAGCTTGCTCTCCATTACAAAACTGCAAATAGTTTAGTGTGGCTGGAGAACTAAGTCAATGTGGGAGAGTAAAAGGATGCTACATATGAGTCCAGAGAATTTAAAAGGAAACAAATAATGAAAGAGTTTACATTTTATTCACAAGGCAACAGTAAGCAATCAAATAATTTATATGAGTGATATTATGTTATTGTATGAAAAGTGACTTGAAATGTTTAAGATAAGAGGCAAGGAGGGCAGTTCATGGGATGTCATAATAATCTAGTTGCAATGAACAAGGACATGGAGTTAAATAGTGCCAGTGATGATGAACGGAGCTACTAATTCTAGAGCCACTGAGAAAGAAAAATAAACCAAACCTAACAATGAATGTGGATGGAAAGAAAAGCAAAGAGCCAAGGATAAATTCTAGGTTTCTGTCTTGTAGTTAAGAGTTAGTATAGGGTGGTAGTTATAAATACAGAGGTTACTGGAGTTAAAAAAAAAAAAAAAAGAAAGAAAGAATAGTTTTTGGTCCTAATGATTTCTGAAATTATTTGTTACACTGGACTAAAACATTAAACATAAAGCTTTCGTATCATTATCTTTGAGGATAAACCCTGTTTTATTAGAGACAGAGAACAGTTATAGTTAAATAAGTTATAGATCTGCTGCTGTTCTATCCAACAAGTAAAACAAACAATAGATGTAGTTATTATGTATTAAGATGTAAGAATTATTTAATGTGATAAGATATGTCTAATATAAACAAGATCTACCCATTCATTCATTTATTCGTTCATTCTCAGTGGGCAGAAGTAGCCCAGTATCACAGTAGACTATTTTACTGAAAGTAAAATACTTTAAATAATTAAACACATCAAATTTTGACAAGAAATTAGCTAATAAACAGAGAAGACATTAAATGTTAGTGAAATGTCAGGTAGAGCAGACAAGAATCCATTCATATTTCTTCTTCAAAATTTATGTTTAAATTTTGGGTCTTCCTATGTTGCCCAGGCTAGTGTTGAATGACTGGTCCCAAGAAATCTTCCCATATTGGCTTCCCAAAGTATTGAAATTACAGGTGTGAGCCACCATGCCCAGCTCATTCATATTCCTTGTTCTGTAATGGCATGTTCTTAGTTTTGTTAATTTACAACATTTTCTTCCTTAAAAAATGGTATTAGATAGTGATGCCCCAGAGGAAAATAACACAATATACATTGGAGAGGATGAATTATTTACCAGGTAAAGAAATTAATGACTCATGATCCTTGCAGGTGGAAAAACTGAACAAGAATTGGAGATCCCACTTACCACTAGATCACAGCCTGGCCATCTCCCTGGAATTTATGAGATGAGTAGAGGTGGATATCATTGCTTATGCAGCTAAATTCCAGGTATTGGCCTGTAACAAAGATTCAGGGGCTATCCAAGGTATTTACCTGTAAATTATGTAGGCATTTTCCAGAAGAAGAATGACTTATATTGGACAAAGACATTTAAAGAGATTGGTAGAGACATACAGACCTAAGAGAGAATTCACAAGATCTATTCTTTTTGTGAAGACCTTTATCTTAGATTTTCCACCCTTATGTGGTACTAGGAAAAGTTTAAGTCAACTAGAATTTCCTAGTCCTTCCTATATTATAGTTTTCTTCTATAATTCACTTTACCTTTTAGCAATACACTTTATATTTGAAATTCAGTCCAATGCATTTGTCTTGTGAAAGCTGATATGATACAATGGCTTGATTCTGTTTCATGCAATTTCCTTCTGGGCTCAATGGAACAAGAGGTGTTGTCCTATTCAGTGGTCTACAACATGAAGAATAGTGGCTATAATTAGTTATGGAGCAACTTACAACCTGGAAGTATCAGACAGAAGATATGTGAAAGTAGCCAGAAAATTAAGCCTTAATTGGCTGGGTAAGTTAGCGGTAATTACACTCAAAAAAGGGTGGTAAGTATTAGATTAATACAACCAATAAACTCTCCTCTGAGCCAAGTCAGGTGTCTACTGCTATGAAAATATGGAGAAAGAAAACAGATCCCACCCTCAAAAAGTTTACAGTTTGTTAGAAAGTAAAGGAATATAAATGTAAGTTTATATTTTCATAAAGTTAAAATGAAAGGTTGTAAGTATGAAGAAGAAGTTATTCACAGATTATAAGAGCCCATGGAATAGCACATTTAACATTTGATGGGCAGGAATGAGACAGTTTCAAGAGGAATTAAAACTTCAGCAATAGCTTAAATAATGAAATGTAAGTTCTCATAAATTATAAAAGCATAGTCCTTCTTTCCTTGTTTGTCTTTGGAGAAAGTTAAATGTTTATTTCTTGAAAAGGTGAATATGAGTTTTGCTTGTTTGTTCGTTTTCTTTAAGGAGACAAACTTCTGGGAAGATTCATCAGAGGAAAAAAAAGAGTACAGACAACTAACATCAAGAATGAAAAGGGGAACACAATTACAGAATTAGAAGAGAGTAGAAAATTAATATGAGAGTTTTTATGATATGACATTTGAAAATTTAGATAAAGTAGAGAATTTCTTTAACAACTCTCGAAAATTGAAAATAACTATAACAGAACAGTAGTTGACTCAGTGGTAATAATCTACTCAGTAAATAAACTAATTGTTTTATAGAATTGTACTCCAAACTCTAAAGAATCTTTTTGAAAAATTTTATTTTTAGCTTTTTCTTGTTGACAGGCAAATTAAAATTATCAGAATATTTAAAGTGAATAAACTTATTTGAGAATTATGCTGTTATTATGAAGAAAACCTGAATTATATTATCAGTGAATGCTTGTTTCCCCAAATAATTTTCCAATTTTTATCTTATTCAGAAACCAGGCCATCCAGACACTATATCTTGATGTTCTCCCCTTTTTGGGCATCCAAACTCTTTCCTGTTTTTTCTTTCCGCCTACTTTAATGTTCTTGTATTGTTAAATCTTCTCCGAGTCTTAGCTTTGTTGAGGGCTCCAGCCAGAGTTCATCCTTTTCTCATTTTAAATGACCTCATTGGCATCTTTTGTCAATGTCACAGATTTTAACAATTATTTTTGGGTAAACACCCTACTGCTCAATTCTTCTGTTGGCTTTGGATCATAATATCGTTTTCAAAACTAAAATTTGCCTCCAAACTTATTCTTCATTTTAGATTTCCTGTCTTGATGAAATTGTCACTACTCTTTCATTTATGCTATAAAAACCCATATACTGAAATGCTTTCTCCCTTAGCCCTCAAATACCATTAATTGTGTAAGATTCTCTCTTCTAAATCTCTTTCCAGCCTTATTCTCATCTTAATTTTTATTTGTGTTGCCTTAATTCAAGTCCTCATTATCTTCAGTTTAAAGAATTAGTCTCTCTGACATCATTCACTTCTCATAAATTATAAAAGCATAGTCCTTCCTTTCCTTGCTTGTTTTTGGACAAAGTTAAATGTTTATTCCTTGAAAAGGTGAATATGAGGTTTGCTTGTTTGTTTTCTTTAAGGAGACAAACTTGTGGGGGAGATTCATCATAGAAAAAAGAGTTACATATAACTAACATCAAGAATGAAAAGGGGGACATTTGTCTTGTGAAAGATGATATGATACAATGGTTTGGTAAACAGTAGGAGTAATTTAGGTGGTCGGAGTGGAGGATTATGAAACTGTTACCAGAACAAGGAGAAACAGACACAAAGCAGGCAAAAAGCAATAGCTACTTGTTCATAGTTAACTCAGCAAAGTGATCAGGTGAGAACTCAAACTCAGGTCATTTAGTTCCCATACTATATTTGTTATATTCTTCAATGAATACCTTCATCTATAACTTAGCAAATGGAGGACGGAGAGAGAGAGACAGAGAGAGAGATGTAATTAAAGTGTTATTCAGTCTGTTGCTTAAAACCCTTATTGACTCCCATTTATTTGCCTAAGTGATAAACTCTGAATTCCTTAGCAACTCACTCCAGCTCCAGGTGCTACGCAAACTGGCCACCATGTTCTCTTGCCAATCTTTGATCAAAATATCTCTGCTCCTGGCCCCACTATGGTTTTATGGTCTATCAAATTTAAAATATACAGTATTCCCTTCTCCTCTTTTTTAGTATACACACACTCTAACAGGGCACTTTTATTTCCTTGGCTTTGATGACCACTTCTATGTTGACGACTCCCAAATCTGTATCTTCTTCCAGTAGATATTTCCTGGACTCCAAACAGGGACATCAAACTGCAATGTTTATTTCTGCTGAAGTGTACTGCAGGCATCTCAAACCCAACATTTTTGCAACTGGATTTATAATCTTCCATAAACCTATTGCATAGAGCATTTTAAAGGATTTGTAGGAAAATTCATGTTATTATGGTAATTACTTCATTTTATATCTGTAGAAACAGGCCCAGAAGGGTTTATTTGTCAAGATGTTTTGTATTTTAGAAACATCAACTCAACTAGATTTAACGAAACGGGTATAAATTGGGTCCCGTAATTCAAAGGTGAAAAGTCCTTGTGAGACTTGAAACAATTTCTTCAATGTAAATGCTTTTTGTACGCCCCTCTCTCCCCTATTCAGTTTAGATGTCTCCCTTTCGTGGGCAATATGGCAGCCAACTTCTCGGGACTTACATCGTATCTTCTCTGCAGCCATTGGGTAAAAATAGAACTCTCTTCCCTAATGGTTAAAAAAATTTCCCAATGGAAAACTTTGTCAATCCACGAAAAATATGGAACCTGTATCCCTTGTATGAAACAATAACGTGAACACGGGGGATGGACTATGTTAAGATATGTGTTATTTTGGAAGGCAGGAGATGAAACTGCAATGGAACCATATGGATCTAGTAAACAGTAGGAGTAATTTAGGAGGTGGGAATTGGGGATTATGAAACTGTTACCAGAACAAGGAGAGACAGATGCAAAGCAGGCGAAAAGCTATAGCTACTTGCTCATAGTTAACTCAGCAAAGTGACCAGGCGAGAACTCAAACTCAGGTCATTTAGTTCCCATACTATGCTTGTTATGTTCTTCAATGAATACCTTCAGCTGTAACTTAGCAAATGGAGAGAGAGAGCATGTCAACCACAGCTCCTTATCTTAGGGGAACTCTAAATCTTATAGTGTAGGTCAGCAGTTCACAATCACTGCATCACCAACAATTTATAGTGTTTCCTCCTCTGAAAGCTATGACTTAAAAAAAGTAAACTTATAAATGGAATTTATTATATAATATTGCTTATATTTTATTTATATAGTGCATTACTTTTTTTCAATCTGGAAAATTATTTACCTAGGTTGAGAATGACTATTATTTGTGAAGAGCGCTAAAAGCTAGTGAGCTGGTACATTGCTTCCACATGACCTTTCTTGTCACAGAAATAGGTGGTTGGCCTTGTGTATCTTCTGTGCCTCCCATGTTTGTTGGGCTCCAAAAGCATCTTTCCCTTTTACCCCTCATATACAGATTTCTAACCCTCAATCCAGCTAGTTTTCAGCCAGAATATGGTATAAGGGCTAACTTACAACGGTGTGGTATTAGTCACTAAGATGTTCATAAATGTGCTGTTTCTTCTGAGTAGGTTTGCACTTTGCCACCCTCTTGATATTAGACATGGCTATGGGAGTCACTTTGGCTAACCAGTTGTGAGTGGTGATATGTGCCATTTACAGGAGGAATTTTCAAAGCCATTGGACAATCCAATGCCTTCCATTTTCCTAGCAGTCCTGGAGACATGTGAGGAGATGGAGTCTCCATTAGCCTTCGTTCCTGAGAGACTATATGGGCAAAGCCCTCTGCCAACCCGCATTAGACTTGTAGTATGAGAGAGAAACAATTTCTGTTGGGATGTTTGGTTACTGAAATTTTGGAAGGTGTCTATTTTTGTAGAATAACATAGCCTACTCAGACTGAATCAAGCATATTCCCTAAATCACCCAGATATGTACCCCTTTCCAGCAGTATTTACAGTTTTAGAAAATGGAAAGAATCCAAAGGAAAGCATACATAGTGGTTGAATTTTAGCATTTGAGAATCCAAAAAGTATTTGCAGCCTTCTACTTTAGGCAGATACTCTACTGCTTGTTAGGGATCAATAAAAAAACAAAACAAGAAAACCAAAGAAAAAACAGTCACAGAATTTGAATTTGGGAACATGACCATGAGGACTTTGTTTTATCTCATTATTCTCTGAAGCAAATATATACTTAGACATGCCCACATTTTTAAAAAATAAAATATGGAAACTACCAAATGGAAGGAGTTGTTGCTCATTTACAGTAACTTCCAATTTAGTGACATCCAGAACACTAAAGAAAAAGTTTTGGATCCCTCTGCTTCTGTTCAAAATTCTGTCTTGAAGAAAAGAACATGATGAACTGCCCTTGAGTTGCTGTGAAAGGGAAATAAGACTTTATTATCTCTCTCTAAAGTTAGTTAGGGAAGGTTCTTCAGCCTGTCATAGGAAACTGGGAGGAAGGCTGAAGTTAATGAGCTGCTTGCATTGTGATGGGCTTATTTGAAAGAAGCTGTGCTTCTCCGTAGCGGAGCCATCAGAAAAATAAAATTGGCACAGCAGCAGGAAGCATCATAATTAATAAGGGCCACAACAGAATGCTGTTTAATCTAACATGACTATTCCAAACTATAGACAAATAACAGCATGAATCTTCATTTACAAAGGCAATCTATCACGTGTCCTACCAAGAAAGTGAGAAAGTATGAATCTCTTTAGCTTAAATTTAAAACTGCTGCAGAACAAAATAAACTTCATAGAGACAAAAAAAAAAAGTTTAAAAGATGTGGAAAAGCTGGGTGCTGTGGCTCACGCCTGTAATCTCAGCCCTTTGGGAGGCTGAGGTGGGTGGATCTTCTGAGGTCAGGAGTTCAAGACCAGCCTGGCCAACATAGTGAAACCCCATATTTACTAAAAATATAAAAATATTAGTTGGATGTGGTAGCAGGTACCTGTAATCCCAGCTATTAGGGAGGCTGAGGCAGGAGAATAGCTTGAACCCGGGAGGCAGAGATTGCAGTGAGCCCAGATTGTGTCTTTGCACTCCAGCCTGAGCAACAAGAGTGAAACTCCACCTCAAAAAAAAAAAAAAAAAAAGAAGAAGAAGAAAAAATGTGAGTCAGAGAGATTTAGTCTGTATTAGCTGGGATGCAGCAGACAGTAGAAGTTCCATTTACCATCTGTAACTAAATGCACATGTCAAACTTTTACTCTCAGTAGTACCTTCAAGTGGTCTGTGGCTTATTATCTAAAGGCTTGGGAATTACAAGTTCTCTCTAATGACATAGTAGTGCTGGTAAAGGATGACTTTAAATATTTCTTAAGGGAATATCTGATTAATCAAGAAATTGAGTTTGCAGTCCTCAAATTTGCATTCTGAGAATTTGAGATGGAAATAGATCTAAAGAGAGGAAGCTCTTTTACAACCTCCATTCAGGTGTTCAGCTTTATTTCAGTGCTTCTTTTATTACAATGGTATTTTTTTTTTTTGTCTACACAACGTTATAAGTATTTGAGCCCTAAGGATACATTTTGCTCCAGAAGTAGGAAATCAAAGATAACCAAAAATGTATGTATCCTCCTAGTTGAAAGAAAAAGCTTACTGTTATTCTATAGAAAATAAATGAACAAAGATACAAGAAACCTAGATTAAATTGAGGCAATTCAATTTATTGGTAAGTATTAGCACTAGTTAAGTCATCTAGCCAGGAACTCACATTGGAAGATTAAAAATATGAAAGATTTTTGCAGAAGCAATGACCTCTATTATGAATTATCTTTCAAGGTTTCACTTTTATTAAATTGTGTTTTAACAGCACACGTTTTGCATTAAATCTATTTGCAAAGAGAACATGAAAAAAAATGGCTGGAAGTATGTGATAGGAGAACGTTTTAAATGCTATTAAATGAGCCTTGATTCTTGCCAATAAGCATTAGAAAGACAAGAGGTCAGAAAATGTGGTTTCAAGTATGATGCTTTCATCAGAGCGAACTATATTTTTTAATTTTGTCTATATAGTTTTTGGATTCCTGTTATAAAATAAAATCCTTCTCTGAAATGCAATTAATGTCAAGAATTGTCAAAAAAAATCTGTCTCAACTTTTAAATAACAAATTTCCAATTACATGCCAGAAAGTAGAAATTACTTAAAATTTTAAGGTTAAGATTGAATACATCTATAAAGATTTTTTTAGTAAATTTGATATGGTCTAGTTTTCATTATGTTTGCTATCTGTTTTTTCATTCACATTTTTATTTCACACGTACCTGATGCTGGTTTTAAAAAATAATTTTGCAGGCATGCATATAAAAATTTAAATTACTTTTCTGTATTTTACACTTTATTTTTACATACAGGTTCATTTTATTTCCAGATTAGAAGCCATCTCTATTATTCACATAAGCATGTTGGCCAGGAATTGTTTCAGGGATTTTTCTAAACCACTAAACATAGTGTAATAAGAATGTTGGAACTACTTGTGTATTAGTCCTAATTTACTATTACAGCTGACTATTTCTTTTCTAGCAGAACTTAATTCAGATGCTGAGCTTTATGTTTTATGTTTTACATTATAATGTTTCTATACAGAGAACTAAACTTTACTTTCATTTTATTTAAATTATTGTATATTTCAAGATAACACTGATTTTGAAGTGAGGAAAAAAACAGCAGTGGGTTTAAGTATAAAGATAATTTTTTATTATGGCAAAAATCATAAAACATTTACCACCTGAACCAGTTTGAAAGTATGCATTTCAGTACTGTTAAGTATTTTCACATTGTTGTGAAACAGATGTCCTGAACATTTTCATCTGAGAAATCTGAAACTCTGCACCTATTAAACAATTCCCTTTTCTGCATTTCCCCAGGCCCTGGCAACCACTATTTTCCTTTCTCTTTCTATGAGTTGGACTACTTTAGATAATTCATGTAAATGGAATCACAGAGTAAATATAGTTTTTTGTGATTTCTTATTTCACTTAGCATAATGTTCTCAAATTTAATCCATGTTGTAGTATGTGACAGGATTTCCTTCATTTTTAAGGCTGAATACTATTCCATTGTATATATGCACACCACATTTTGTTTATTCATTCATCCATCAATACATATTTGGGTTGCTTTCACTTCTTGGCTATTGTGAAAAATGCTACTATAAACATGAGTCTGAAAATATCTCTTCAACACCATGCCTTAAACTGCTTTGGATATGTAACCAGATAAAAGATTGTTGGATCATATGGTAGTTCCATGTTTAATATTTAATGGAACTTCCAAATTGATTTCCACAGGGGTTGCACCATTTTACAATATCCCCAGCAGAGCACAGAAGTCCAATTTCCAACCACATCCTTGCCCACAATTCTAATTTTCTGTTTTTTTGGATAGTAGCCAGCCTAGTGATATGAGGTGATATCTCATTACGGTTTTGATTTTCATTTGTCTATTAATTAGTGATGTTGAGCATCTTTTCATAAGTTTCTTGACCATTTTTTTATATAATCTTTGGAAAAATGTCTACTCAAATCCTTTGTCCATTTTTAAATTGGATTATTTGATTAATTATTGTGCTGTAACAATTCTTCATATATTCTGGATATTAACTCCTTATCGGATATATGCTTTGAAAATATTTCCCCCTATTCAGTAGGTTGCTTTTTTACTTTATTTTGTTCTTTGGTGCACAGAAGTTTTTAAGTTTCATGTAGTCTCATTTGTCTGTTTTTGCTTGTTGCCCTGCTTTTGGTGTAATATTAAAAAATCATTGTTGAGTACAATGTCATGATGTTTTTCGTGTAAGTTTTCTTCTAGGAGTTTTATAGTTTTAGGTCTTATGTTTGGGTCTTATCTAATTTGAGTTAATTTTTATATATGGTATAAAATAAAGCTCCAATTTCATTCTTTTGCAATGTAGCTATTCAATTTTTTCCAATGCTGTTTGCCAAAGAGACTGCTGAAGAGATCATTTGACTATATACAGGAGGGTTTCTTTCTGGGTTCTTTATTCTTTTGTTTCTATTTGTCTATAACTATGTTAGTCTCACATACTTTTCATTACTGTAGCTTTCTGTTTGTACTACTTTATGCTTTTAATATGTTTAGAAATAAGAAAGTGTGGGTCCTCCAATTTTATTCTTTTTCAAACTTGTTTTGTCTATTTGGGGGAGTCTAGAGATTCCAGATACATTTTTGGATGAATTTTTCCACTTCTGCAAAAAATATCCTTGAGATTTTGATAGGGATTACATTGATTCTGTAGATCATTTTGGGCATACAATGTAAAAAATATTAAGTCAATATCCAATGCATATAGGCTGCTTTTCCATTTATTTGTGTCTTTTTAAATTTCTTTCAGTAATATTTATTTCACTGTAAAAGTTTTTCACCTCCTTTGTTAGGTTTATTTCTGAGTATTTTATTCATTTGATGTTACTGTAAGTAGAATTAATTTATTTTCTAGATGGTTCTTTATTGAGTGTATAGAGGTGGAACTAGCTTTTGCATATTGATTTTGCAGCCCTGCAAATTTGCTGAATTAATTTATTTGGTCTAACAACTTCTCCATGGAATCTTTAGGGTTTTCTGCATATAATATCATGTCATCTATGAACAGGGATAATTTTACATGATTTTAACACAAAATTTAAAATTGTATGAATTTCACACATTGTTTTTGGTAACATAATTGCAATGGCCCTAGTAATTCTAAAAAATAAAAGAGAAATACACTTGAAAATATAATACCATCATGAATTCTGGTGAGCTAGTTTATGTAATTAGTTTCTAGTTTCAAGTACCTTATATAGACTTTCATCCTCTAATCTATTAACTTCCTTAATCATACTTTTTGTTACTAGTTTATTACCCAAAACAATGTTTTAATCTGTATGTGCTTAATGGTTACTGACATTTTCAATTACATGTCTTAGATTTTTCAATATTCAAAAAACAACAGTAATTCTGACAAAATGAAGACAACCACTACATATATACCTTTCAAAGAGTAGTATTAATTGCCATTTCTCTAGAATGTTAATCATGTATCAGTGAGACAAGCATGCTATCATCTTTCTCAGGGTTGCAAGTATATATTCATAATATCTGTGATTTATATGTGTGACACAGGTTTATTAATATGCTTCATTATACACAAAAAAATGGATCAATATACTACTATATGAACAAAATTAAAGCATTTATACATGGCCAGATATTTATTTACTTCTTTCAAAACCATAAAGCCTGTGAAAGATTTGGGCAGTTGTTTAAATATAGACATAACTTGTTTTATTGATTTTCACTTTATGATTTTTGACTTAAGTTAATTCATCATTACTGATGGGGGTTGGACTAATCCATAAGATCACTTCAACATAAAAAATATGTAATATGTACTCTCATAACGCATGATTAAGAAGATGTTATCTATGGAATATTGGTTATACTAGATGAATCTAACAGGCTACATATACTGAAAGTTTCAAATATTATATTTAATAGAGCAAAAGCATGAAGTCAAATAAGAAATTATTTTTTCAACATATAGTAGTTTTAAGTTACATTGTAATGCCTTTCTTAAATATTTTTAAAATAAAATTTCTTGAAAAAATTCCTCTCGGTGGTCTCATCTATTTATTTATATCTGAAAATAAAAGTACTGCAACTGTTGGGAAATTAGAATAATAGGATACAGATCATAATCTACAGCAGGGATCCCCAGTGCCAATACTTGTCCATAGCCTGTTATAAACTCAGTTGCCTAGCAGGAAGTGAGTGGCAGGCAGGCGAGCATCACGACCTGAGCTCTGTCTCCTGTCACATCAGTGGCGACATTAGATTCTCATGGGAGTGCAAACCCTATTGTGAACTGTGCATGTGAAGGATCTAGGTTATGAGCTCCTTATGAGAATCTAATGCATGATGGTCTGAGGTGGAACAGTTTCATCTCAAAACCACTTCCCTTCCTACTCATGTGGAGAAATTGTCTTCCACGAAACCAGCCCTAGTACCAAACAAGTTGGAGACTACTGGACTACAGAATAAAAATGCCAAGTCTATTTTACATGAATCATCTCTTTTTATTCAAACATTGACTTTACCCAAAATATTTAATTTGGCTTTCAAAGCCCTAATTTTTTTTCAGTAACATATGGATGAAAGCATTACTCCTAATGACTTATTTCAAATTAACAACAAGAACAACAACTTAAAATGTATGATAGTGGTGAGCTTATAGACAATCCAAGAAACCTTAGCAACAGATAGATTCTGTCAGTATTCACATGCATTTGACAGTTTTATCAAAATTGAACTCTCAATACATATATATGTTCAAAAATAGTGTCTGTATTTTTATTTTACTTCAAAAATTTGTACATGAGGCAGATAAATTCTTTGAATGTATGACACCAGTCACAGCATGTTTAATAGCATTAAATTGTTCTAATTTCATACATTATTGTGCCACGGATTGAAAAAGGAAGCACAGCACAGACACTTACATATCCATTCTCTGGCGCCATTTTTGTAAAACTGTGGTGATTGATTTCCACAGACTGTAGTGTTCAATGATACATTCATATATTCATTCATTCACCCAGTATTCATGTGATAAACACATATTAAATGTCCATAAAATGCCAGGAAATACGCAAAGCTTCTTGGTTTTAAAACAAAAACAAAAAAATATGTACGCTCTAACTTCAAAGAGTTTAATGATAGAGAGAAGTGAGGAAAGAATGCATCAAACCATTTGTATTAATTGTAACATAGAGATTTATATAGGATAAATAAGGAGAACAAAGGACATGGTGTCAGTGTTATCTGATGGTGAAGGGAAGATAACAAGATTAAGGGAAAATGGTAGATGACTCAGAGGCATGGAATAGCATGCTTTCCTTGAGGAACTCTAAATGATTGACATGGAGCTGAGAGTGCTGGGATGGGAGGAGAGGGTGACCTAGAGTATAACTTACCAGCAGAAGAGATACAATTGAGACAGCAAGTTTATGGAGGGTTTTACATGCTGTAGTTATCTCACAGGTGAAGATACTATTTTACATATTGCTAAGAATACACCATGAGTAGATTTATATAGCTCTATGGCAGCAAAGGATTTGAAGTGGCTTAAAAATCTAAGGTGGCAAAAAAGAATGCAATGAATAGTTGAGGCAATCAGAGGAAAAGTAGTAACATAATAAACCCTGGACTAAGCTGGCAAACAGAAATGTGTAATAGATTTCCTATCTATAATTTCTAGGGTAGAGGGCCAAATTTGATTCTGAGCTTACTGAATGCAAAGTAGAAAAATAAAAGGAAATACCAGCATGATTTCTACTATTCATGAGAAAAAGAGTTACTTAGATAAAAACTAGCAAAGAAAAGGCAGTTGGTTTCAAGATTTCAAGCACAAAGAAGAAAGCAAACAGACAGCTATTAAGGAAAGGTTTTTAAAAAATATCTGAAAGCAATGCCTCTTCTGGGTCTTCATACAAAAGATACTGTGTGGTACACTGTAGGATATTCTCAGCACCATCTGCATAATAGATCCAATGACAAATTTGTATTTTTTTGAATTGTTTTTCATGTTCTTGAGTGTAAGCTGGTAGCCTAAAGCCAAAACTCAATTTAATAAAAACAATTAGAGGAGAAAAGCCCAAATGGTGCAATCCAAATCCAGAGCTAATAGTCTAGACAGATCCAAGGATAAAGCCAAGACTATCACATGGAATGGATGAGCTAACTGGTTATAGTGGTGAATCACCAAAATCAGAGCGAATTCCTTATAACCTGGAAGATCCTCCCAGTGTTTGGGATGCAGTGCCATTATCATTGATTAATGTCATTTATGCTTCATCCAGTGGAACATCAAGACTTCATTCTAGAAATAAAAGTCACCAAATCCCCACTCTTCTAAAGTCTAACAAAAGAAATATAAAAATTTCTGGCCGGGCACGGTGGCTCACACCTGTAATTCCAGCACTTTGGGAGACTGAGGTGGTCAGATTGCTTGAGCACAGGAGTTTGCAACCAGCCTGAGCAACACTGTGAAACCCTGTCTCTACTAAAATACAAAAAATTAGCCGCACATGGTTGCATGGGCCTGTAGTCCCAATTACTCAAGAGACTGAGGCAGGAGAATCACATGAACCTGGGAGGCAGAGGTTGCAGTGAGCTGATCTTGTGCCACTGCACTCCAGTCTGGGTGACAGGGCGAGACTCCATCTCAAAAAAAAAAATTCTAATATTTTATTTACTTCCATCAGTATAAAAGGAGACAGTACCTTGCTAAGTAGGAACAAACTATGATCTCCATTGCAATCTCATTATCATGCAGTGCCAGAGTGAATTTTTCCTCATAAAATGCCACGACCTTGAAACAACCCAATTCTAAATACTCAGAGGAAAAAAAAAGCATGTAGGATCTAAAAACAGTACCAAGAAGTTTTACTGTAATGAAAGTATTGAAAATTAAGACTATCATCATGGCTTAAAATTACAAGCCTACTTGTTTATCCCATTTTTCAATCTATCACTCCTAGGGATTATGCCAAGTGCTGTGATTTTTGTATGAATTGACAGATACTGAACTTACATTTTGTTGGAGGGGACAGGGAGTAAACAAACAAACAACTCCACCCCCCCCACACACAAAAAAACAAATACAATAATCATGAACCTGACAATGGCTATGGGAAAAGTGCTGATTATCAGTACAGCCAAATAAACCTTGTATTAGAATATTAAAGGATGTGTCATCTTTCCTGAGTCATGATATAAATTGCAGCGGTATTTTTTGAATAAAAGTTCCTGAGTCAAGATATCAATTGCACTGGTAATTTTTCTAGACTATATTTCATTTTAGACCAAGCCTCATTTTGTTCAAACCAGAAAACCTGCAGATCTTTGTAATTTGCATGACTGAAAAAGAGACTTTCATTATCTCTTTGAGCATGATAGAAAAAAAAAAATCAGCTGAAATTATTCTCTTGGAGGTTGCTTCAAGCCAAACAGGCAATAATAAGGTAATAAATAAGATTTTATGTAAGTCCGTGGAAAGAAATTATTGAAAGATGACTATATTCCCTTCCAAAACTATTCTCCTAGGTAGTTTTGCAAAGCAGAATTTCAGAAAATAGGAGATGATTGCTCTGATGTGAGAGTTTGGCTGTACCTGTGACATAGCCTACTGTAAGTAAATAAAGTGAGACATGAATTCATGTCTTTAAACATATTTCTTCTCCTTTACTTTGCTTTTAATTCTTCAGTGAACACAATTCTTGATTTAAGCTTTATTTTGCTAAATAACACACCTACTCAGTGTTCTGGCACCAGTATAGGTCTTCGTATTTTCAAAGTTAACTAATGAAAAGATTAGTCTCTGGAAAAAAATGAATCTACGATTTCTCTTTTGCATGTGAATTCCACCAGCAACAGTAGGGCTTGTTTCCTAATTTATTATGTATGAGGCCATTTTGTTCTTGTAATACACATGAAGGAGCATTTTCTGTGCTTCATAATTGAGCAATAAGACATCAATAGCAAGCGCCTTTCTCTGACTCCATGGAATATTTACAAGAATGAAGGCTGAAGTGCAAGTGATTTCAATCATCAGAACAGTGCAATAATCTCAAAGAAAAAAAAATACATGTAACTCCTAATGCTATTAAAAATCGAAATTATAAAAATGGAAACATCTTCAGCTACTGGAATCCATTCACTGGGTATTATTAATTTGGGGATGCTGCTCTTAGCAAATCAGAAAATTCCATTTGTGCTAAGAGTTCTGAAACTATTCCACAATGAGAAGTTACTTATTTTTCTATTGACATTTTCTAAGAAAATGGCTTATTCCTGCAATTCATTTGGTAGTAAAACTGTACAAGTATTTCTCAGGAGAATGCAGTTACTTTGAACAAAGAAGAAAATCTCATTGATTATTTGCTTGTTTCCAGATTTGGAAGCTGGAAAATAAGACTCTGTCTCTCATAGAAAACATGCATTTTAGGAGCTGAACACATGGCGGTTCCTGGAGGGTCCTGAGCCCAGGGAGGGTATGGAGCTCCATGCCTCCTTTCTTATACCTCACCCTATGCGTCTTTTCATCTGTATCCTTTGTAAAATCCTTTATAATAAACCAGTGTGTTTTTCCTGAGTTCTGTTAGCAGTTCCAGCAAATTAATAGAACCCAAAATGGGGCTTTAGGAATTCCAACTTGAAGCCAGTCCATTTCCAGTTCAGGAGGCCTGGACTTGTGACTGGTGTGTGTGTGGGATTTGGGGGGCATTTGTGGGGACTGGGCTCTCAAGCCATACCTACCTCCAGGCAGATAGTGTTGGAATTGAATTGGAGGGCATGGAGCTGGTGTCTGCTGCCTGGTGTGTGGGGAAAAACCCCTACAAATTGATCATAGAAGTCTTCTGTGTTGATGATTGTTGTAGTGGTATGACAGCAGAGGAAAAACAGTCTGAGAGAGTTTTTTCTGACATACTGGGTGGTAGTGGTGGGATATGCTTGACTGGCCCAGGTTCACAGAAACGTCTGGTTTGGGAATAGAAAAGATAAAAGGGTGAAGGGGTGAAGAAACATTGATTCCTACGTGGCCACGTGTTCACCCATTGTATAAAGCCACAGCTGGGTTGAGATCAGCTACAAAAAGGAAAAGTTACTAGTGAAATGTAGAGATGAACCTAACTTCCAGTGAATTGGTTCACTGAACATATAAGGAAATGAAAACTATGAAAAAAAAAGCAAAATATTCAATCCCTTGGCTATGGTTATGTATAATGGCTAAAATGAAACTAAGAAAGACTGCTGGGTTGGGCCTTGAGGCTGGACCATTGGATCAAGATAAGATGTGGGTTTGCCTGAGCTCTGGCTACTAGCCTCAATGCCACCCACAGTGGAGAAAATTATACCAAGACAACAGTAACTACCTCTGAGACCTGTGGTTACCAAGAATGTAGTCAGTGTGGCAGAAGGGCTAACTCAAGTAATACGGTTTGGATTTGGGTCCCAACCCAAGTCTCATGCCTCCAGTTATAATCCCCAGTGTTGGAAGAGGGGCTTAGTGGGAGGTGATTAGATCATAGGGGGTAGATTTCTCCCTTGCTGTTCTCATGATAGTGAGTTTTCATGAAATCTGGTTGTTTAAAAGCGTTTAGCACCTCCCACTTCACTCTCTTCTTCCTGTTCTGGCTATGTAAGACATGCCTGTTTCCCCTTCATGTTCTTTCATGATTGAAGGTTTCCTAAGGCCTCCCCAGCCATACTTCCTGTATTGCCTGTGGAACCATAAGCCAATTAAATCTTTTTTCTTTATAAATTACACAGTCTCAGATATTTATTCATAGCAATGAAAGAACAGACTAATACAGAAGATTGGTACCAAGGAATGGGGCACTGCTGTAAAGACAGTTAAGTGACTTTAGGACTGGCCAACACCCAGAAGTTGAAGTGACTTTAGGACTGGCCAACACCCCAGAGGTTGAAGTGACTTTAGGAGTGGCCAACACCCAGAGGTTGGAACACCTGGAGGGCTCAGAAGAAGACAGGAAAATGAGAGAAAGTTTGGAACTTCCTAGAGACTTGTTAAATTGTTGTGACCAAAATGCTGGTAGTGATATGGGAACTGTAATAATGTTCACTCTTGCTATGCTTTAGTAAAAAGACTGGTGGCATTGTGCCCCTGCTCTAGGGACCTGTAAAACTTTGAACTTGAGAGAGATGATGTAGGGTATCTGGTGGAAGAAATTTCTAAGCAGCAAAATGTTCCAAATGTAGCCTGGATGCTTTTAGCAGCCTAGGCTTCAATTTGTGAGCAAAGAAATGTTGTAAAACTGGAACTTAGATTTAAAAGGGAAGAAGAATTTAAAAGTTTGGAAAATTTGCAGTTCAGCCACGTGGTAGAAAAGAAAAAACATTTTTTTGGGGAGAAATTCAAGCCTACTGCAGAAATTTGCATAAAAAAGGAGGATCCAAACGCTGATAGTCAAGATAATGGGGAAAATGCCTCAAAGGCATTTCAGAGACATTTTGGAGGCACCTGCCATCGGAAGCCCAGAGGCCTAGGAGGGGAAAAATGGTTTCATGGGCCAGGTGCAAGGTCCTGATGATCTGTGTAGCCTTGGAACATGGTGCCCTTTATTGTGTCCATTCCAGCTTCAACCATGGCTAAAATGGCCCAAGGTACAGTTCAGGTCATTGCTCCAGAGGGTGTTAGTCATTAGCCTTGGTGGTTTCCATGTGATGCCAAGCCCGTGGGTATAAAGAAGACAAGAGTCAAGGCTTCAGAGCCTCTGCCTAGATTTCAGAGGATGTATGAAAAGATCATCAGGCAGAAGTCTGATGCAGGCATGGAGCCCTCATGAAGAACCTATACCAGGGCAGTGTGGAAAAAAAAATCTGGTATTGGAGCCCCCAAACAGAGTCCCCACTGGGGCACTGTCTATTGAAGCTGTGAGAAGAAGGCTAACATCCTCCAGATCCCAGAATGGTAGATCAACCCACAGCTTGCACCATGCACCTGGAAAAGTTGCAGGCACTAAATACCAGCCCTTGAAAGTAGCCATGGGAAGTGAGCCCTGCCCAAGGCCTTGGGAGCTTACCTCTTGCATCAGTGAGGCCTGGATGTGAAACATGGAGTCAATGGAGATTATTCTGGAGCTTTAAGACTTAATGACTGACCTGATGGGTTTTGGACTTGAACAGGTCTGTAGCTCTCTCTCATTTGTCTGCTTTCTCCCTTTTGGAATATGTGTATTTGGATGCTAGTACCGCCATAGTATGTTGGAAGTAACTATCTTGCTTTGTTTTACAGGTTCATAGGCAGAAGAGACTTGCCTTGTCTCAGATAAGACTTTGAACTGTGGACTTTTGAGTTAATAAGTTAAGACTTGAGACACTGTTAAGAAGGGGTGATTGTATTTTGATGAGATGGATATGATATTTGAGAAGGGCTAGAATAATATGGTTTAAATTTGTGTTCCTATCTAAATCTCCTGACCTCAGTTATAATCTCCAGTGTTCAAGGAGGGGCCTGGTGGGGATGTGATTGGATCATGGAGGTATATTTCCCCCTTGCTGTTCTCATGATAGTAAGTTCTCAGGAGATCTGGTTGTTTAAAAGCATGTAGCAACTCCCCTTTCATTATCTTACTCCTGCTCCAGGCATGTAAGATGTACCGGCTTCCCCTTCCCTTTCCACCATGATTGAAAGTTTCCTGAGGCCTCCCAACACATGTTTCCTATATATCCTATAGAACCACGTGCAAATTAAACCTTTTTCTTTATAAGTTACCAAGTATCAGGTATTTTTTTATAGAAGTGCAAGAGCATACTAACACAGCCAGTAACCCAAGAGCAAACTAATATACCCAGAGGGTATAGTGTGAAGGAAGTGTTTCATTTTATAGGTTAGTATCATCAGCTTTCTAAACAACCTTTACTAAAATGGATTATGAAAGTGAATCATTCAGGGGCAGTATCTATGGTTTCAAATGATGCTGAGTAGAAGAGCACATTTGGGTTGATGCAGAACCCAGAGCTCACTATTGAACAATGCGTATATATGATCCAGACATACAGGAGGTTGTTAGTCCTCTATGGAGTGTTTACTGGGGGTTTGGCAAAAGCCTGTGAGCACCTCCCAGCAATAAGTACTGAGGCTTTGAAGTAGAGAATTTCCACTGGATGTGCACTTACTGCCTTGACATGGGATGTTGACTGAAACTACCTTTACAGCTGAAGGATATTAAATAATTTTGACACCTGAATATCAGTGCTGTCTTAGACGTAAGAGAAATGTTTTAATGGGGATGGCAGTGCCCAGAAGTGTTCCATAAGACAATGGCAATGGTTTATACAGAAGCATGCTACCCAGAAAATGCAAGGAGGGGACACTCACAAGCCAGAATCTTTAACTCTCGGATTGACTCTGAAACCGTGTGAGGTGCTGCTGAATCTTATCGTCACTTGGACAATGCACTATGAAGAGCTCTCAGTTGACCAACAAGGAGCGGCTTGGTTTATAGATGGCAGTTCCAAAGGAAATGAACAACATTCTCTTTGGAATGTTGCTATTTTGACCAAAGAAGGTAAAAACAGGTTAGCTTTATGGGGCAAAATGCTTGCTATTTTTGAACTGAAGAATTCAATTTTTGAACTGAAGAATTAAAGAATGGTAGAAGGCCCTGTGTCTGGGTTTTTACTGAATCATGGGTAGTGAACAATGGCCTGGCCATACACTCAGGCAAATGGGCAATGGAAATCAGGCTTATTAAAAAGATACTTATAAGGTGCACAGCCCTATGGAAGTTTGAGGGGTGCATTAGAGTAGAACAAGTCAGTGCCCATCAGAAAAACTCAAGTTCAGAAGGTGACAGGAATTGACAAGCAGATAGCCCCATGTGCTCCCCCTGAGATTGCCACCTGTGTCCATAAAATTAGTCAGTGAATATGGGGCTACTGCAGCAGCAGAGATGGGCTGAATCAAGACATGTTTCTTTTCCCACCCTCTCAGGAATATAATGCCAGTAAAAATGTTTTGCTTCTCAGCAGGAGAGGCAGAGAATGCTGATGTCTATAGGGCAGATTCCCTGGTGGTAAAGCCATGAACACAGCTTGCAAGTGAGACTGAGGCCAGTAGCTCTGAGGGGCTACAAATGGCTCTTGACAGGAATAGGCACTGAATACAGACTGGGTTTGCTTACCAAGTAGAAGGTGAAAATGCTTAGAGAGCTGTTAAAAAAAAATGAAACAAATGTTGCATGAATTTGGGTGGGCTACCATTGTTTCTTTTTCTCATTTTTTTTTTTTTTTTGAGATGGGGTCTTGCTCTGTTGCCCAGGCTGGAGGGCAGTGGTGTGATCTCGGCTCACTGCAACCTCTGCCTTCCTGCTTCAGCCTTCTGAGTAGTTGGGATTACAGCTGTTCACCACCACACCCAGCTAATTTTTGTATTTTTAGTAGAGATGGGGTTTCACCATGTTGGTCAGGCTGGTCTCAAACTCCTGACATCTGGTGATCTGCCTGCCTCGGCCTCCCAAAGTGCTGAGATTACAGGTGTGAGCCACTGCGCCCGGCCCATTATTTCTTTCATGGAACACACAACCCATGTGTAAGGTCCAACAGTGGGCAGAGATATACCCTCCTTAGAGTAATAGTTTGATAGAGAAGTAGAATGGGGCAATTGAAACATTGGTTGTCTAAAACAAGGCAAGATTAAGGCATGAAGGGTGGGTTACATGCCTTCACTAGTGTGTGCTCACATTCAACATGATTAGGACTGCTGTCCCCACTAGATTTTTCTCTGTTTTCATCTGAGAAAGAGGGGGTGGGGAAGATGGTGGTATGCCTATGCAATTCTCACCAAGGGAGGAGTAAACTGGTATGATGACTATAATTTTTTTCTTTCAATTAACCTAAAAAAATTATTTTATCCCCTACCTGATGCAGTGGTCCTAAGACCAGGGCTGCAACTACCAGTGCTGGAAGCAGAGATGATTTCTAAGCAATAAACTGTAACTACATTTTTAAATCTTATGTCAGAATTTCTAAGGGCCTGATGGATTGTGCCTGTACCCCATCTAGCAAAATTGGGATTAAGAATGAACACAGCTATATTTCATGGTGGTAAAAACAATTCACTGGTTTTGCACGTCTGTAACTTTACCTTATCTGAATGGGAGTGGACCAGGGAGAAGAAACTTGGCATGCTTGACAGCTGCCTGCAATCTAGACCAGCACAGTGGTGATTCTAAAGTCCCTTCCAAAAGTGAAAACATTAGGTTGGGTATTCATGGAGAGAAGGGGAAATAGTAGATGAGTGTAAATAAGTGAATAAATAGGTTATAAATTGAGGAAAATCGAACATTACATTAATACTTTGAAAGAAGCTCAGAGCAAGTAATGACATTGTTTCTTAGCTCCATTATTTCAGATACCTGAAATGGTAAAACTGTATTTGCCAAGACCACTCTGCTTTCAGAACCTGACAAGATTGAAAGGAACCCCGCAAACCTGAGTTACCTCACCCTGGGAGGCATTCATACAATATGATGAAATGAACTCATTATTAATGATTATATATATCCTTTTGATGTAATGGATCTGTACTGAAAACCAGGCATGGCCTGTGGTGGTATAATATATATTATTCATATATCTGCATATGATTTTTCCTCAGTCCTTGGCTCATAACTCCTATAGTCCTTGCTAAAGACTTTCCTTATAATGCTGGGTCTGTTAGGCCTCAGGAAACAGAATCTCTCTTCTGCTCTCCTTTCACCTGCCTCAAGGCAGAACTCTATTCTTCACCTACCTTTCTGATTGTGGATTTTAAGAGTCTTCCCTTGAGAGGGTCCCACCGTATACCCTGGGGGATGAAATGCTGATTTTATGAAGCTTCCATAAAAACCCAAGAGGACAGGCTTAGGAGGGCTTCCGGAGAGCTGAACACATGGAATGTCCTGGAAGGTGATGTGTCAAAGGAGGACAAAGAAGCTCCAGGCCCCTTTCCCCATACCTCCCCCCTACAGAGCTCTCAATCTGTATTCTTTGTCATATATTTTAGAATAAAACAGTAATCATAAAACACAAAAACAAAACAAAATACTCATTTTAAATCCTCCCTGAGTTGCAAAAGTTCATAATTTTTGTTACTGTTTTAAGTAATATATGTAAATGGAATAACATTTGGTTCTACTACATACGATTATTATTAGCAGGCATAGTATTGGGCAGAAATCTATAGCTGGGTCTGTTTATTGACGCTGAAATAACTTCAATGCAAATGCTTTGAAATACTTAAAAAATGTCAAGAAAAATTCTGAAATAATTGCAATGTGTTTAAAAAAAAATAAAACCAAGAGAGAAAACCAGGGATTTTACTACTATCTTTCAAGAAAAAAATTTTTTAGCTGTTTTATTTTTTTAAATTAGCTGCATGGTTGTTAGGGAAGATGACAGCTGTACAGAGGATGAGTAAGCTATTTTGCAGAACCAGCGATGTATACAATCAAGAGAACTTGATCAGCATCATCACTACATTATATTGTTGGCCTTAATCACAACTCTACTAAGTCCAAAGGAGGTTTCAGGCCCTGAGAGGCAGTCAACCTTTCCAGGAAAGGTGGTAATTTTTTTCTCAATATGAACACAGAAACTTATATACGATGCCTTTAAAAACCATCGAAGTCATAATTCTTACATAAGAAGCTGAGGCATAAACTCTAATCTTTATCATTTGCAAGACCTTGTAAGGAGAGGCCCACACATATGTAAATCTTTAAGAATCATGAATTGAGCCACAGATTTTAAGTAAAATTTAAGTAAACCTGTTCTTTCCTCTTTCCTTGACAATTAACCTATAATGTCAAAATAACATTTGAAAACCTATGGGCTTGGTAAAATATTTTGAACAACCGAATTAAATCGTTATTACATGTCTGAGCATTTTGATTGTATTTGAATAAGCAGTAAAATAAAGACATGTAAGTTATATTTTTGTCATAGTTTTCATTAAATTTGTGTCAAAAGGTAGAATGTTTCAGTTATGCAGGATGAATAAACTCTGGAGGTCTAGCATACAGTGTGCGAACTACGGTTAATGATGATGTATTGTATACTTGAAATTTGCTAAACAGGTCGATCTTCAGTGTACTCACCACAACAAAATAAAAACTATGTAAGATGACAGATATATTAACTAGCTTGATGGTGGTGATTGTTTCACAATGTATACTTTTATGAAAACACCTTAAATATCTACAATTTCTATTTGCCAATTATATCCCAATAAAGTTGAGAAATAATTTGATGTTTTTATTTTAATTTCAGAAAAATCAAAATTTCTGTGTTTATAATTAAAAATTTAATGTAACTTGTTCTCTGTTGCAAGTTATCCTGAATTAGAACACTTTTCCGAGTGATTTTAGTTCTTAGGTAGCTCTTTAACATTAATTTCAGCATGGCAAAACGTGACTCTGCTGAGACAGTGGCAACTGGAAGTGTCAATAAACAACATAGTCATACTTAGATGGGAAATGAGAAATTCATTTTAAAAATTACGTGCAAACATTGTAATGAGCTTATATATCATAAATTCATTACCAAAACCACAAAATATCCTAATTTCTTCATATAATCTTCAAGTCACTTAAGAATCATGCAGTATTTCTGAAATTCTTTCATATTTTTAATGCTGGAATATTGTAAAGAAAATTTTAAAAGAAGTATGTTGAACACTTTGATAAAAGCTCTCTTCAGTCAGGAATATACATTGATATATAATGGCAAAAAAAAGTGTCTCAGTAATCAGTTTTAACATTACTTCTCTGAAAATTTTCTTTTCCATAGACACAAAAATGTTTTTTTTCCTTGCTCTATTTTCCTTATTTTTGAAAGTTAATTTTGCCCCATATTTCTCTTTTTTTCCTAAAACAATCTCTCTATTAAAAATATTTTACAATTATTTAAAAAATTATTTTAAGTACAATTGACAAATATAAATATGTTCTTTTATGTTTTTACTAATATTGATAGCAAACAAAAGTTCATATCCAGTTACTATGTACAGAAAAAATAAAAATGAGCCTAATTTACAGTTTACAGAAATTCAAATTTCCTTTTGGCTTAAGAATAATTTGCCTCTTTAGTTACTTTTCTTATGCATCTTGATAAACTTAATGAAATTGCTTTAACAACATTTAGTTGACATTTATATTTTGTGTCTGAGAGTGCCTGTAAGTTTCAAGTTTGATATACATTTCATTCATCAAGATATTTCATCTTTGGGCTGATTCCAGAATATATAGTATTTAATCTATAAATTGTTCCAAAAAGTGTCATCTACATAGGCACAACTGAGGTCATGTCTCCTTGAAGAAAATTTAGACTAAGTACTATTTATGACCCTACACACACACACACACACACACACACACACACACACACACACACACACACACACTGCACTTCTGGATTTGGAACTGAACCAAGTAAATGTCAATGCCATAAGATTATTCTTTACAATATTTTAAAATACTGTAAATGTTGCTGAGGTTTTAAATTTACCTTTAAATTAAGTTTTTATTAGGTATAGATTAAAATAGTTTTTATTTCTAGCATTCAATATTCACCCAGGTACCAATTTAAGGATTGAGGTGATTCTTCATGCAAGTTGCGTCTAGAACTACCTTAAGAATAATATAAATTATTTAATAATACTAAACATTTTTTAGCCATCATGTCCTATTATTAAAAATGTGCATTAATTTGTTATACCTCTAGGACCATAAAACAGAGGCAAAGAAAATGGATACTTGGCACTGCTAGAAAATAATACTTCTTTATGGAGGAGGTTATTGCATTCATGCTCTCTGAGAAGAATTTGACAAATCACTCTGCACTATGACTAGAGTCCTCCCCACCCTCTGAAGCAGTGTCTATCTCTCACATTGTCAGTGGCACAAACTGTGCATCTTTCCCTCATTCGGATATTGCGGTCCTGTGTCCAAGATACAGAGAAAGAGAAGGGGCAAAGTGCTTTCGGGGCTTCTTTTAGGTATTTAACACCCTCTGATGCTAGTGACCGAGGAGAAAGTCAGAAAACAAAACTGCCTAGGAAATGGGATTTAATTGCTCAAGATGATTCACAGCCAATTAGGTAATAAAGCCAAGTGTAGTACTATGGTTTCCTAATTCCCTGTATAGATTTTTTTAAATTAACGTTTTTATTTTCTGTGAAAAGCCTGTAAAAAGTTATTTTAGTAAACCTTTCTAATTTTATTGTCATTCGAAGAAAGCATGAGAGTTATGATAAATCATATAGTGACTTTGTCTAAATAAACTCTATAGTAAACTGCATGCTATAGCTCTGAAAAACAAGGTAGTATAGTAATAAAAGTTGGCATTTGATATTTTTGTGACATTTCATGCTTTTTTTTTATTTTGAAGCAGGGTCTCACTCTGTTGCCCAGGGGTGGAGTGCAGTGGCAAGATCTTGGCACACTGCAACCTCCAACTCCTGTTCAAGTCGATTCTCTGACCTCATCCTCTCAAGTTGCCAAGATTACAGGTGCATGCCAGCACACCCAGCTAATTTTTGTATTTTTAGTTGTGGTAGGGTTTCATGATTTTTGCCAGGCTGGTCTCTAACTCCTGATCTCAAGTAAACCACCTGCCTCAGCCTCCCAAAGTGCTGACAGGAGCCACTGTGCCAAGCCACATTTCATACTATTAGCTAGATAAATCTAAAGAAATGTATAGGATTTTGAAAGACTAGTGAATTCAGAGTCAAGAAGCCTTGATTTTAATCTTAGCTCTATAATTAGCTACACATTGTAGTTTCTCTTAGGCAAAACAAATCAATAAGAAAACATGAAATGTTCAATTTTTTTTAGCTCTATGAGTTTATACATAATAAATTTAACAAATAAGTATAAGGAAGTACAATTATTTTATTGTATTTCAGTAGGGTTTTCACTTCAATGAAAAGAACGTTTTGCTTCTTATTTCAGAGCCATGATTTCAAAATGAGGCCCCTCATAGAACGTCATCCACTTTACCTGAGGGCTAGTGAGAAAAGTAAGTACTCAAGGCCTATACCAGACATAGTGAATTAGAATCTGGGATGTCACCATCAGTTTTCATTTTATTTCTAGGTGATGTCAATATATACTCAGGTTTAGGAAATACTGCTCCAGAATACTCATTTAGACCTAAAAAAATGTAAAGAGAAAGTGATAAAAATTTGTGTGAATTAGTTATGGAAACATTTGACAGATGTTTAAGATAGATGCTATAAATTAATTTTGTATAAACAAAGTGGGTTAAATGTAACCTTCACAATATGAGAAAAGAACAATGCAAAAGGGGTTTACATTGTTCCATTTGTCACCAAGGCAGGTAACAAAATGTGGCAAGGAAAGATAGAGACAAAGAGAGCTTATATTTAGGTGCACAAAGAGGACCAGGACTCTTTAACCATTCTAGGATTAATAGATGAAGAAAGCAGGAAGTAAACATTATTTGCAACATTTTCTTTGTGAAAGGGAGCAATGTTTTTCAGGAAATCAGTTTTCAAAAATGAAACAAGAAGCAGTATGAGAAAGGCCAAGAGCTCAGTGACAAAATTTCTAAAGAAAGAAGCAGATATCCCAGGACACAGGAGCACACTCTAGCTGATTCCAAGAGCCTGGAAGAATACCATCTGAATTATTGCTCTTGAATCTCCTTGTCAGTTTAATTATGAATTTAATCAATAATAGATACTAGCAACTAACATTGAAATTCATTAAATGTCATGGTACAGAATGTATAGAACACTCATTTTACTGTGTGTTTTCAGTTATTTGATGCTAATTAGGAGGCATTTCAATAAAGCTTCCAGCATCAGAAAAAACCCATAGTTATAATTATTCACTTACATGTGAATTGGGTAGATTCTAACTAACTATTTTAGTTCACAGACTGCATGAATAAAATTGCTGTAACAAGGCTTATTTCTTTTTGTGCATGTTGCATGTTATATTAGCATGATAGCTGAGGGAAGAGACAAGTAAGCAAATGTGTTTATGCACTGAAGAACTAAAGAATAGCCAAAAATATTAAAATAAAGGAGAAATAATGTTTGATAAATGTAAGGAGACTTGAATGTACCAAGAGTGCACTGATATATTCCATTTATGCAATATCAATTAGAGCTATTTATTTCAAACTTTGTGTTATTGAAAAATAGGTCAACTTAAAGTCATTCAGAAAGACAAATAAAAAGGTTGGAAAATGCAATATAAAACATTATAAGGATATATGTAAATAGAAGTATAATTTAATCTTCCATAAAAATGTTACTAGAGGTATTTTGTAGAAAGAACATTTTTCCTTTTGAAAATACATAGAAAAAGAGTAAAATAAATTAAAATTATTCTGCAAGTTTCTTTTATTAGTATCAAAGATCCTATCAAACCAGACCCCTTAAAATTGAACTCAAGATTTCTCTATATCCAAATTACAAGTACTATTTTATTATTTGTTAATGTTAAGATAACTCTGGATCAAATTTATTATGTACTGTTTGGAAAGTAAATTAGTAATCAGCTCAATATATTTGGATTGAGAGTTGTCAAGAGAAAAACTTTAGATAAAATAAATTTAAAATAAATTTATTTGAGCAAAGAATGACTCGTAAGTCAGGCAGCACTCAAAATTGAAAGAGGTTCAGAAATCTCTGCTCCAGCAACTTGAGCAGCGAGGATTTTTAGGCTGAACATGGAAGCAAATAAATTACTCAATTGGCTATAGCTAGGTGTTTGCTTTACTTACGTGTGGTCTAACTGGAGATCTCTTTCATATAACCAGTTGGCTAGTTGACTAGCTGTGATTGGCTGAGGATCTCTCTCTCCCCTTAAATCAGTTACAAGAAATGCCTCCAAATTAAATTTCAGTTTGCTTAAGTATAGGCTTTGAGTACAGAGGCAACCTTTGGCTAATGGCCTTCTTATTTGCTTTGATAGAGTAAAGCACATTGTTAGTAATGATGTTTTCCAGCTAAAATATTCATATGGTGACATGTATTTATTTTGTAAAAACTCAGAATTCAAATTCATAAAAATAACCAAATTCATTATCAAGCTTTCTACTACCATAATTATAGACATACAGAAGAAGGATTTCAAGTAATTCCAATTAAAGTACATTTTATCATTGCAATTGTTTTCACATTGAAACAGACATTAAAAATATCAAAGTAATAGCTATAATAAAAATTATTAATTACTTATCTCTGAGAAAATGCTGTGGACTATGTTTCAAACTGAAATCTATAAAATCATGGAAAACTTTATATGTTAACTTCAGACCAAAAGCAATGCAATTTCAATGCAATAAGGCAACGGACAATCATATAGTGAAAATAAGCCATTACTAGGGAACTTGAACCATGACTAAAACATAATGAAAATGTGTCACTACTAAAATATAAAATATCTTTGTCAGACATCAAACATTAAATGGGTTTTAATATTGCATTATATTACGCAGACACAGTTCACGTTACTGATCATTGTTCTCCATTTGGGATGATGGTGACTTTAGAACATAGAAAAAATTGTGATTTGAAACATAAAGCAATAACTTTTGTCCCATGACACCAGTATGTGAGGAATTTCTCTGTTTGAGTGCTTTCAAATTCTTTCCTTCCATTTTTTCGTAGTTATCCCATTTTCTATCATACTTAAATATTAGTTTTGTATAAAAATATAAAATAGATTATCATTTATATTTCACGTAGCCTTTAATAAAAGTCCTTTAGTTTTATTAAATAGAAATAATAGTTAAATACCACTAATGCAACAAATATTTATCTTTACCTCTAATACATCTTGCCCAACTCTCAGTAAACGGACATTCAAATTATGTATTAAAAAGTAAATATGCCATATTATGAGTTTTATATAATTTGAGATGGAACATAATATGGAGAGTAAGAAAGACGATAATTGTGGAAACATTAGAGAAATAGTTAATTAGGGCGTCAGGATAAGTAAAAGACCAACTAGTAGTCTCCAAACTCCAGAGCAATTGAAGCAACTGTCAAGGATGTCAAAGAAAAAATACACAAGTGCTTTCCTTCAGGTCTTGGAAATTAAAATAGGTTTGGACAGAGGTCTGCAAATGAATGCATTCAAAAGTTTAAAGCCAGAATCTCTATCTAATTCACTAAATTATTTAGTATTGCAGGTATTGTGGCTGTACTCATGTTTTAAGTTATACAAACACCCATTAAATTAAACTGGGTTATAAACAAGTAAGCACTTATAATTGTCATGCTAACCTATGGTCTGAGTAGTGCTGCTAGTAATGTTTATTAGGCAATCATATCTGGACTGTGGTTTCTGGTATAAATTAACTTCTGATTTCACTCATTAGTGACTCAAGAAAGAGAGTGGTATTATGTTCACTTGTTTCATTGTGAGATTTTATTTTTATCAAAATATAAATTAAATAATTATATTTCAGTTTTAGAAATAGAAATGGAGACAATATTGAAGCTAATACAATATTGAAAAATCCAATCAATCCTCTGTTCAAAATGGGATACAGATGTTCATATTTCCTTGGAAATGTTCTCAGTTTCACAATAATGTTTAGTCTCTAATTATTCTTGCTCATACCATCAGAAGTTTCTATCTGTGAGAAATGTAAAGATTCCTGGGAATAACTCAGCAATGTCTTTTCATATTGGTAAAAGTCTGATTTATGAATAAATGAGAGACATTCGTTCTTTCAAAAAGAACCAGAATAAGCATTTTTTTAGTGAGAGAAAACTGAATTACTTACATTTTCTTCAAGACTAATTAGTGTCCAATTTGATGCTTTACAATTTTAAAATATAAATAATATGACACAGAACAGTCAGCTGAATAAGGAGAAAAATATTTTAACCCCAAAATATTTCTTAGTAAATACAAAATATAGACACATTTTAAGGAAATAACAACAACATACTCTGTGGCATAAGAATCCAGGTAAATGTGATGCATATTTCATTTTGAATAGAAAGCTTCACTTTATTTTAGTGACAAAGGAAAGTAAACAGGTAGGACCCCAAAGAAGCAAGAAGTCTGAAAGCACTACAGAAAATAATGGAGTAAAAGGACATCTTACTCCATGCCAGCTGCTATAACAGGATATCTGAAACGGGTAAGTTATAAAGAACAGGTATTTGTTTTTGACAGTTCTGGAGGCTGGGAAGTCTAAGGTCAAGGTACTAGCATGTTTAGCGTCCGGTAAGGATTGCTCTGTGCTTCCAAGATGGCATCTTGATGCTGCACCCTCTGCAGGGAAAAACACTGTCCTCGAATGGCAGAAGACTGCAGGGCAAAGGGGGACAAACTCCTTCCATTAAAGCCTTTTATAAAGCAACTAATCTCATTCATCACAGTGAAGCCCTGGTAACTTAAGTCACCTACCAAAGGCTATACCTCCCAATACTGTTGCATTGGGGATTAACTTTCAACATAAAGTTTTGGAGGGAGGAAAAAACATTCAAACTACAGAAAGGAGGCACACAAAACTGAAAGGATTGGTAGAGATTTGTAAGTTACTTCTGTTAGTCATGGCACCAGATCCAGCAGATTTTAATATCCTCCTCCATTATAACCAATATAGTGATTAATTTGGGCCGATTTAGACTTATATTTTGGGATGTGAACAGCAACAACAACAAAAAATGATTGAATTAAAAAAACATTCTATGGTTTGCAAGTGGTGTTCTCTTAGGATGATGCACCTGGACAATTGATGATACTCATGGACATGTAAATATATCATGTATGGATTTATTATGTCACATATAAATTCATATATTGGACATATATCCATATACATGGCATATTTCTGTATGACAGAGAAATCTATGCTTAGCCTTAAGTAAACATTGTTGAATTGCATATCCTCTTTCTAAGACTCAATAGAGTGTAAATGATGAATATGAAAATAATTAAAACTGTTGTTTTTCTAACTGTAATCTGCCAGCCCTATATAGCCTTTCAACCTTAGTGCCTCTTTTTCTTATGTGAAGGGAGAAATTCCAAAATTTTTTTCTGGATAGTACGTAGTAGCTTTGGATTTTTCCTGTCAGTGTAGTATGATCAAGAAGGTAGTCATTAAAGTAGAAATTGGAAAGACAAATAGCATAGAGAAAGGCTGATATTTTAACCAGTTGAGAATTTCACTGTATAGGCTGATAAACCACTCTGATTAATTGATTAAAATATCTAGAAAGAATCACTTGCCAGTAGTGATTGCACAAAAAATGTTGACTCGAAAAATGACACGCAGGTATCTCAGATCATGGTTTCCTTCTCTGCCTTCCCAGCACTATGAAAATCCCTCATGGGTAACACAAGTGTTAAATTTGTATTCCTATGTCAAACTAATAGGCATTTGAATGCACATACATTTTAAAGAATAAAAATATCCAATGAAAAGGGAGATTGTCAGAAAGATTATCAGGATTACCTTGACCTATGGGGCAACCTGGCAGAATTTTCATGTCTGGGCTTACTCTGATTTAAGATACCTTTCACAGGTAAGGATCTTGCAAATGGGGTTTCTATTTCTCTGTAGAACAGCCTCTGTAAATTTCCTGGGAACTCCAGCAAGTTAATCTCTGCTGCTGCTGTTTTCTGGTAGGTCTCTCAACCACTAGATAGGTAATCTAGGATGATTCATTCCTCTCCAGCTCTCACACATTCTGTTGTGATGAATGTTCAAGAAACGCATCGATGTTCTGCCGTGATAATAAAGTTTTTGGACTGGTTTTGCAAATCTTTTACCTTAACCTAGGAAACACCATAATACTCAAGTGCCAGAGAGCATCACAGTCAAATTAGATTGTCTGCAGCTGGAAAGCAATTTTTGCCAGGAAGATATAGGCTGACATAAATGAGGTGAAAGACAAATGCAGATATGCATGTTTTCTGTTTGAGGTGTATATTAACAGTTTTGATGTAGTGTTTTCTTTGCACAGCTTTAAAAATGGACTTTTTTATGGTTTTAATCTAAGTTAAGGTTGGGAGGGCCTAAGGCAGATAAAACAAAACATTTGAGTAATTGAGTAATATTCAGACAAGCCTGAACAATGAATAAAGTAGTGAAATTCAGTCAGATCTATAAAGAAGTAGAATAAATCTTCCAGGCTTTCCTCATAAATATTCATTTACACAGAAAACAACAAATACTATGCATATTCATGTGTCTGCACGTCTATTAAGTGCCAAAAGTCCATTATCTAATCTCCATAAAACAAAAACTAGCTAATCTCCATAACACACAAACCATGAGGGAATGCCTTAGATTTCTTAACTTTACATTTCCTTCATTCATTTTTAGGTATCTACTCCTGGTAGCTCCTACTGGTACATATGTTTGAGATCCTGGGAATGCAATAAGTTATATTTATGTTGCTTTTTTCATGGTTTCTTTATTAAACATTTGTTATATAACTAGTATGTGACAAAAATATCTGAATTGGAAGTGGGCCCTAATACTACAGAGCTATTGACAAACAGGAAATCTAAAACAACTAATGGAATAGCAGCAATGGAAGGTGGAACATAAAAAAAAATTGTAGAGAAGCATCCAAAAAACGTTCAATGCAATTTTATAGGAAGGTGAGATTATTTATACCTGAAGTTAAAATGTTTTATTTAAATTTTATTTGAATATGTTAATACTTCCCAATGATTTGAAACCCAACTAAAGTGAGATCTGTACAATTCTTTAAATGAGTGCTCTGTAAATGTTTATTGATATACGTCAATGGGCATGTTAAATTTTAGATTGTGTTCCAATTTTAGTTTAGAAGGAGGGAGGCCTTGTGAGAGGACTGTATGTCTTTCAATTTGGGTTAAAGCCATTATGAAGGATTCCATTCTACCTTTCTTTACATGGAGTTTTATTCCTTTAATGCTAATAACTCAAAAATTAAACAATAAAGTACAGGATTTGTTGCATATTGGGTCATCTTATGACAAAATTTCATTAATTTTGTTGAACTTTTTATTGCTGTCAAGATACCATTTGAGAGTGACACAAAAATTAATTTAAATAATTATCTGATGGCGATATTTATTATTTTCTCTAAAGAAAATTCGTTTCTATCTTATAAAAGGATAATTCCTTCAAGTTATTATTTATTGCTCACTAGTGAAAATTTTCAAGAAAACTGTTTTATTATGGAGTTTGAAATTATATCAATGTATGTCACCAAAGAGAGAGGTTTCTTTAAGCTATTATTTCACAATATTTTATTATTGTAAAATAGTTCCAATGATCAAATTTTCTTTCAGTAATTATTAAAAGCAGATGAATATCTTTAGTTTAAATTATAGACAACAAATTTCTTTATTTGTAAAAAAAAAAGAGGGGGGGGGGCTAAAATTAATGAATTCTTCTAGATACCACAACATTTATTTTAAGAAACAATATGGATAAATAAAATGCAAATGCAGACTTTTCTTCAGATATAAGGAGTAGCCCCAATGTTTCTCACATTTTAGTTTAGCTACTAAGTTCTTATTCAGATCAATATTTGGTCTCTCTGTAAAGCTCTTTAATACATAATCACACATGTGTTTAAGGAATAAATAAAATGAAGAAATTATGTGTCTTCAATTCAGTTTCTATAGATTAATTTCAGCTCATTATATGAAATGATATCCCTGATACATATTTTCAGCTGTACTTCCACATCATCGTCACCCCACAGACATAATATATATATATATATATATATGGTTTATATATATATATCTGATTAGTATTATACTCAAAAGCACATTTTTGTTTTTCCAAAAGTGCCTACATGTCTAGAAATAACTGCTCTTCTGCAATATTCTGTCACAATTCCATATGAAATGATATGACTTTCACAGCAAGATTAGATTTGGCTTTATTCTCAAAAAGAATAGAAATATATCATATTAACATAAAACTAGATAAGTCTCCCTTAATCTAATTTGTCATTCCAGAAACCCATATGGAATTGTCAAATGTTTGTGACACCATTGCCCACTCAAGGTAAGGTATAGACTATTTCCATAATCCCAGAAAGTGTTCTTTTTCATTCCATCCTGTAGTCCCCAGTCCATAGATAATCACTATTTTGTTTTTGATCAGCATAGATTACTTTTGCTTCTTCTACAGATTTGTAAAATACAACAGAGCTACCATATACACAAATATATGTATTACATATAAATTACAGACAAAATTCTAGTAATCATAATTTTATGTAGCTTCTTTTCTCAACGCAATGCTTTCAATATCCCATCCATGTTGTTGCTTGTTTCAGTTATTTATTCCATTTTATTGCTGAGTGGTATTTCATTTACGTGACAAATCTACAAATGGAGTGATAATTCTCCTGTTACTGGACATTTAGGTCATTTCCCATTGGGGGCTATTTTTAATAAAGATGTTATGAATATTCTTGTGTGAACTGTCAATTAATTTTTCATGGATAAATAATAACCGTACAAAAAGGAACATACTTCAACATGATAAAGACAATGCTTTACAAAATCACAGCTATATCATGCTTAATGGGGGAAATTTAAAAGCATTCCCTCTAAGAAATGGAACAAGACAAATCTGACTGCTTTCACCATTCTTCAACATAGTATTGGAAATCCTCGCCAGAGCAATCAGGAAAGAGAAAAAAAATAAAAGGCATTCAAGTTGAAAAAGACAAAGTGAAATTATTTCTGTCTTGTGATTATATCTAGAAAACCCTCAAGACTCCATCAAAAACTCTGTGGTTTGATAAATGACTTAAGTAAAGTTTCAGAATAGCAAATTAATGCACAGAAATTGGTAGCATTTCTACACATCAATATTGATGTAGTCAAGGACCAAATCGAGAAGGCAATCCAATTTGCAATACCTGCAAAAAAAAAGAGAACAAATAAAATACATATAAATATATTTTATAAAGGCAGTGAAAGTCCTTTGTAAGAAATACAAAACACTAATGAAAAGGTCATATATGACAAAAATAAATGCAAACATATTCTCTGTACTCATGGATTAGAAGAATCAATATTGTTAAAATGACCACACCATCAAAAGCAATCTATGGATTCAATGCAGTCTATCAAATTGCTAATATTATTTTTCACAAAATTAGAAAAAAAGCCCTAAAATGCATATGAAACCAGAAAAGGGCCTAGATAGCTAAAGCAATTCTAAGCAAATAGAACACAGCTAGAGGCATCATGTTACCTGACTTCAAATTATATTACAAGGACATAGTAATCAAAAGAGCATGGTAGTGGGAAAAAACAGACACATAGATCAGAGAAACAGAATAGTGAACCCAGAAACAAAGCCACATTTCACAACCAGCTTATCAACATTTATGTAAAGTCATCATAAATATGCAATGGGGAAAAGACATCCTATTTAATAAATGCTACTGAGAAAACTGGATAGCCACATGCAGAACAATAAAACTAGACCCATGTTTCTCACAATATACAAACATTAACTCCAGATAAATTAAACACCAAAACATAAGATCTGAAACTATAAGAAGATAAAAAACAAAACAAAAGAAACAAACAAAAAACCACTTCTGCTAGACATTGGCCTAGGCAAAGAATTTATGACCAAATCTTCTAAAGCAAACACAGCAAAAGCAAAATACACAAATGGGACTTAACTACAGTACAAAGTTTCTGCACAGCAAAAGAAAAACAATAGGTTAAACAGACAACCTACAGAATGGGAAAAAAATGTTTTCAAAATGTGCATCCAACAAAGGGCTAATATCCCCCAGTCTACAGGGAACTCAAACAGCTCAACAACAACAACAAAATAACCCCATTAAGATGCTGGCACAGGGCATGAACAGACATTTTTTAAAAAGGAGACATATAAGCAGCCAACAAACCTGAAAAAATGCTCAGCATCACTAGTCACCAGAGAAATGCAAATTATAACCACAATGAGGAACTGAAACTGGCCCAATTGTCCCACAGAATGCATACATTTTATTCCATAAACATGAAGATCGACCCTCCCCTGGTCTTAAAACTTGAACTCACATTTTTCTTGTCTGAGTTTCTATATCAGGAAACCAACCCTTAGGGAAGAAACTTAAAATCATTAGATCACCTCATCCAGGCATTGAGACTCCAGACTAACCATCATGATTTCTTCCTTATCCTTCCCTAATTTTTCTTTTCCCTGTATGTAGTTACATTCCTTCCTTGCTATATAAATACCCAATTTTAGTCAGTAGAAAGATCCCACTGCTGGATATATACCCAAGAAGAAATAAATCATTATATCAAAAATATACTTGCATTCATATACTTATCATAGCACTATTGACCACGGCAAAGACATGGAGTCAACCTAAGGGTCTATCAACAGAGGATGGGATAAAGAAATTGTGAAGTATACCATGGAATACTACTTAGCCATAACAAATAATAAAATGATGTCTTTTGTAGCAAAATAGATGGAACTGGACACCATTATCTTAACTAAAATAACTCAGAAACAGAAAGCCATATAGCACATGTTCTAATTTATAAGTGGGAGCTAAACAATGGGTACATATATACACACAGATTGGGAAAATAGACATTGGAAACTACAAAAGTGGAAAAGTGAGAGGAGGGTAAGGGTTTCAAAATTACCTATTGGGTACAAAGTTTACTATTTGGATGATAAGTACACTACAAGACCAGACTTCGCCACTATGAAATATATGCACACGGAAATCTGCATTTGTACCCCCTAAATATGTAAGAGTGCAATTGCTGGGTCATAGGCATACATTTATATTTTTAAGAAACCAAGAAACCATTTTGGAACATAATATATTTTGGTTTTAGTTTCAATTTTCTTGATAATTAATCATGCTGGGAATCTCTTCATGTGTTTACTGGCCATTCATATGCGTATGTGTGTGTTTTTTTAAGTGTCTAAATCTTTGCACATTTTTTATTGGGTTATTGGTCTCTTTACTAGTAATTTATAAGTGCTCTTTAGATATCCTGATATAACTGGTACAATGTCAGATATATGTATTGTGGTTATTTTATTCCATGTGTAGCATTTTCATTTTCTCGATGGTTTATTTTAATGAACAGATTTTTTCTATTTCAAGTACAGCTGATCTTTTTTTGTTTGTTCATTCTTCCTCTCTATAAGAAATACTTTCCAACCCTAAAGTTGTGAAGATATTTTTTCTATTTCTGTTAGAATTTTTACAGTTATTGTCTTCACCTTTCTGTCTATGTTTCATCTTAAAGTGTATGGTGTGAGATAGGGATTATAGGGGTGAAATTTATTCCTTTCTTTAGGATATCAAGGTGGTAAAATAGAGAAAAAACTTTTTTCAATCTTTGTATTATATTGTTGCCTTTGTTGAAAATCAATTTAGTGAATATATGTTAAACTATTTCTATACCATCTATTTTGTAACATTGACATTATTGTGAATCCCTACAGCAATTTCACGCCCCCTTGATTTTTTTAACATTTATAGTACATTTTAAAATCACCTAGTATGTTTTGTAACTAATGAATGTACTTGTCTAAAGTCTGTTGGCTCCAAACCCATCGGCACCATATTGTAGACCATGATGTCTCTCAGAACAACATTTTAATAGTTATTCTTGAGGAACTGACTATATAAAATGGTTTTAAAATCTAAGAAGAATAAATAGCTCCAAAGATATGGATTCATATATAGATAAACACACTGAATAGATGTGTGAATGGCTAAATTACAGACAAAATTCTAGTAATCACAATGAACACAAGCTGTTACTTCTTCATCAGTGAGTCATATAAAAATAATTTTAAGATTAGTTAGGTTAAAAAAAAACCTTAAAAAAAATCTTGTTTTGCTTCTTAAATCTCCTGTCCAAGGAGATTTCCTTATTCTGTGTTCTAAAGTGACTCCTTCTTCCAGCCCCCACTCCTCCACACATATGTATTTCATTTCTCCAAAACTTGGTATCCTCAGTTTTCCCTTTCCTCAAGTGTGTCCTTAACTTCCCACACCTAAGATCTGTTTTCTTTTCTTTGTGTGGAAACCTGATCAAATTATGCATGCTTAAAAGCAAAACAAAAACAAAAATCTAACCTCTCAACATTAATAAAAGTTACAATCATGTCCCCAACTTACTGCTTTATCTTTTTCCTCTATATTTAGTTATGATTTTTGAAATATTAATTAATATTCATTTATGCCATTTACACAATCACTTGTCTTCAGATTCTCTTTCAAAATATTTGGCAATGTTTTTTTCTTATTTAGCTGGAAGACCCCACTTTATTCTAATTTTTTTTTTCTGTCTATTCCTCCTCAGGGATTGGAAAAATATTTTTCTTCAGATTACTCCACTTTTTATTAAACTAAGTGCTTTGGAATATGTATAATTTCTCTTAAACTGATGATGAATACTTTGGAAAACTGCATGCCTGGATTTAGATCGGTATGTAGAACCTTCCAATACTTAACACATGAATTTTGCTGATAAGTGCAAATCAAAAATTAATGAAATACAGTCTTTCTTTCAAGAAGTTCACACTCTAATGGAGAAGAAAGTAATTTACATATTTAATATTTGATAGTACATATTTAATTTCCATAATTTAAATTATGACACTGTCATAAGTTTTACAACAAATGTGGAGCACAGTGGAGTCAACCAACTTGTCAATTGCAAAAGGATAACAATAAAGTCTAAATATATGAAAATATATATTTGACCTGATATTTAAGGATGATTAGTTTTTTTCCTCTGGTAGATTAATAGGTCAAATAGCTGTCAAAATAGAGGCACAGACACAGGTATGTATGCCCATATGTATACAAAGGAAGACAAAGATGCCGGACTATAAACGTATCTGATAAGTTCTGAGAACCTGCTAGAGTTTAGTTGATAACCAGTAAAAGGCATATATGTTTGTATGTTTGCATGTGCCCAGAAGAGTCAGGATATGATAGGAATGTAGATTAAATTTAAACTATGATAAAGCCTCACATAAATTTATAAGAATTTAACAGTATAATCTCTTATTTGTTGAAGGATTTAAGTAAGGGAGAAATCAGAGAACTACAGGATTAGGATGTTGTGGTGGGAGGATGGGATTTTAAGTCTGCCAAGAAGGTGGATAAAAGACTAGAGGTTTAAGAAACAGGAAGCAGGTAGGACACTTAAAATAGTAATCCCCAAACGTCTCTGATCATAAGATTTAGCCAAGGCATTTGTTTAAGAACTGTCTGCTCAAGGCCCTGTCTTTAAATTTATGACTCACTGGTTGGGAAGTGGAGCTATAGGATGTAGAGTTTAAAGTTATTTTTCTTTTGTGTGCTTATGAAAATTTGGAAAACACTGAATTGGGAGATATTTTCAATAGCTAGGTTAGAAAGTGAGCAAGGCAATCTAAGGTAGTGAATGTGGGCATGGAGAAGGGGGATACTGTCAAATGTGGGCTCTGAGATATAATTTAAGAATTGACATTTGATTTGACAGAATTGATTAGATTATGGCAATAAGGAAAATGAAGGTAGGAATTGCAAATCCTCCCAAAATTTATAGTTCCTCCTGTGTTCTCGGGAGACTCTGCGATCTCATTTCTTCATAATCTCCCCAAATACTCTACTCTGGCCCACTGTTTTTCAAATATACTACCATTTCAATGTCTCCACATTTCTTGTTTCCTGGAATTCCCATTTCTAAGTCATGTCATCCATGTGGCTTACTCTTCAATATTGCTCAGGTCTCTGCTTGTATGTTACTTCATCTGGACCACCATGACCATTCTATATAAAGTAGCACATCTATGCCCCTCTCTCCATGCTCTGTGTTTTCTTCGTATCACTTAAATTTTTTTCTTTTTATTCTTTTTTAAATGATAGAATTCAAGCTCTATGAGTTCTGGGGACTTAGTACAGCTTGGAACAAGTTTAATGCTCAATAATTTGGTTAATTGACAAAGGATTCTAAGACAAACATATAAAAATAAAGATTGATATAACCTTTAAGACTCAAGAAAACAAATCTCAAATGTTGGCCTTTCAGGCAACTTTATAGGTTGTAAGAGAGATAATTTGGGGTATTGAGGTCTTTTCTACTTTTGACAGAAATAACACATATAGATAGTTATCTATAAAAATGACTCTCTCAAATATCTTACATATTCTGAGAAAGAAATAACTTGTAAATATCAACGATATTTGAAAAATCTAGCCTACTTGTAAGAGCAAGTTTCAATTTTCATGCATAGTGTTATTTCTAATGTAAACACTGTAATATAAAATGGCCCTTCTGAATTGCCAGAAGAATTAAAATTTCAGTTCTATTCTGTATCTCCCTTAACTTAGGTACATGCTTTTTTTCAAGAAATGCTCTTACATTAAAATTACTCCTAAGAATTTTCTGTAAAATACAAACAGATTTGATATAACTTTTTAAAGAACCCTGAAACTTAGTTCAGTTTTGTGAGTATATTTGCTTTGTGTAAAACCATAGACTTCAACAGTACAGATAACAAACTGTGTTTTGAATAAAAAATACAATGTGGCGATTTATTCTGAGAGGCAATGAACCAGCATTCTGCAATTTCACATTAGATTGTAGGCTGCAACAATAAACCTCTTTTAAGAAATGAAATAAATAGGATTGATGGAAAATTTTTAGAAATGAAATCACCCACAACAAATAGGGACAATACACAAGAAATCTGTGCTACGTATTTGTATATATATATATCATTTATGGTGCAGCTGCTTTCTAAGAAGCCAGCAGAATCTGAATGTTTTGGAAGCCTAGATGTTCTACATGGACATATTTTCAAATAAAGCATGTATAAATTTAACATAGTTTCATTGAGTACATTTGAACATAAATAGAAAATCTACCTTTCAGAAACACTCCAAGTATGAAAATGATGTTTTAAATATGTCCCTCAAAGTCAATTTCAGTTTTATATGAAACTTTCTTTCTTAAAAGACAATAGCTGTAAGACTATAAATTTAAATAATGTTGAAAAAAGAAAAAGGCTATGTGGGGTAAATCCTCAGCCATAAAACAATCAGTTTTAGGAACTTATTTTCATCATTACAAAATATTTGCTTTTTCATTTAACTAGAATCAGATGATAATATTTTTCTTTAAAAAATTAGTTTGTAGAGATTCAAGATTGCCAATTAGCAGCAGCTCAGGATTGTAACTCCCACTGAAAGCTCAGAGAGTGAGTGGACGCCACATTTTCAGACGAATTTTTATTGCCCACAGACCAAGAGATTCCCAGTGGAGAAGCCCCACAGGTCACCAGTGCGACTCTTTTGGCGGGCGCAGCCATTTTGCGGGCGCCCCCAGTGCGGCGGTTCTCAGTCCGGAGTATACGGGACTGAGTGCCCTGTTGGTTGGCGTTTGGAGCTCCGGGAAGGCAGAATCTCCCTTTCAGTTGATTGAAAAGCAGACTGAAGTGGGGAACCAGACTGGGAGATTCCCGGGCAGAAAAGCGCCACGAATCTTAATGCCGCTGTTTCAGCCAGCATAGTGGGTCGCTGCATGGGAAGGCTGGTACCCCCTACACACACAAAAATAAAACCCAGCAGTTGGAACTGCTGAGGTTTGAGAGTTTCACAGCAAGTACAGCTGAACCCAGGAAGGTCCAGCTCTGTGGGGGGGAGGGGCGTCCGCCGAAGGAAAATTAAGAAATAGAAAAAATTTTATCACCAACAAGCTGGACGTCCACTCAGAGACCTAATCTGAAAGTCAGCAATTACACAGACGACAGGTGGATAAATCCACAAAGATGGGAAGAAACCAGCACAAAAAGGCTGAAAAACACCCGAAATCAGAATGCCTTTCCTCCTACAGAGGATTGCAGTTCCTCATCACCAATTGAACAAGGCCTGCTTGAGAATGAATGTGAGGAATCAATAGAATCAGACTTCAGAAGGTGGATAATGAGAATCTTCTGTGAGCTAAAAGAACATGTTCTAGCCCAATGCAAGGAAACTAAGAACATTGAGAAAAGGTTTGATGAAATGTTAACGAGAATGGACAATTTAGAAAGGAATATAAGTGAATTAATGGAGCTGAAAAACACAATACGAGAACTTCACGAAGTATGCACAAGTTTTAACAGTTGAATTGATCAAGCAGAAGAAAGGATTTCAGAGGTCAAAGACCAACTTAACGAAATAAAACGAGAAGACAAGATTAGAGAAAAAAGGGTAAAAAAGGAATGAGCAAAGTCTCCAAGAAATATGGGACTATGTGAAAAGACCTAATCTACGTTTGATAGGTATACCTGAATGTGACGAAGAGAATGAATCCAAGCTGGAAAATATTTTTCAGGATATTATCCAGGAAAACTTTCCCAACCTAGCAAGGCAAGACAATACCCAACTCCAGGTAATACAAAGAACACCACAAAGATATTCCTCAAAAAGAGCAACCCCAAGGCACATAATCATTAGATTCATCAGGGTTGAAACGAAGGACAAAATACTACGGGTGGCCAGAGAGAAAGGTCAGGTTACCCACAAGGGGAAGCCTGTCAGACTCACAGCAGATCTCTCAGCAGAAACCCTACAAGCCAGAAGAGAGTGGGGGCCAATATTCAACATCCTTAAAGAAAAGAACTTTCAACCCAGAATTTCATAACCAGCCAAACTAAGTTTCATAAGTGAAGGAAAAATAAAATTTTTTACGAACAAGCAAGTAGTCAGAGATTTCATTACCACCAGTCCTGCTTTACAAGAGCTTCTGAAAGAGGCACTATATACCGAAAGGAACAACCAGTATCAGCCATTCCAAAAAACCCATCGATAAGCTGCATCCAGACCCATCTCACATGCAAGGATATACAGAGACTCAAAACAAAGGGATGGAAGAAGATTTGCCAACCAAATGGAAAGAAAAAAAATAAAAAAGCAGGAGTTGCAATTCTCATCTCTGATAAAATAGACTTTAAAGTAATAGAAACCAAAAGAGATAAGAAGGACATTGTATAATGGTAGAGGGATGAATGTAACGGGAAGAGCTAAGGATCCTAAATCTATGCGCACCCAATATAGGAGCACCCAGATACATAGGGCAACTTCTTGGTGACTTACAAAGAGACTTGGACTCCCACACAATAGTAGTGGGAGACTTTAACATCACATTGTCAATATTGGACAGATTAATGAGACAGGTTAACAAGGATACCCGGGACTTGAACTTAGACCTCAAACAAGTAAACTTAATAAACACTTACAGAACTCTCTAAAAAAAAAAAAAAAAATTAGTTTGTATATTTTCACTGAAGGAAAGTTTGAAACAAGACAATTTAGAAGTACATATAGCAACACATACTTTTCATAAGCTAAGATGTAATTAACACAGTCATGCAACAAAAATACCAGTGATAACAAAAAAGGACATAAAATATAATTATCTATGAATGAATCCTTAATCATTCATTTGTTCACTCATTTATTAAATATTCAGTATCATATGCAGCAAAATGATCTTATAGTTTTCACAGTCCTGCCAAATAGTATTTTTACTTCTTACAAGGAGACTGACAAGTAAAGATTTCATATATTTGCACATTTCTTCATGAAAAGATTTCTTCTTCCAATCATGATGAGATAATTAGACTTGTTCTCCCACTACAAGCAATTACAAAAGTAGAAAAAATATAGTAGGTAAACAATTTCAGGCACTGAAAATTGGGAAGTAGAGAACTGAAATTGATGAGTGAAAGGAAACTCATGAGATGAGCCTTATTTTCATTCTAGATCTCTATCTGGTTATAGTTTCCTGACTGTGGCATAGAGAGGTAGAACCTAAGCAGGATCCCATTGGGCTGTGGAGGCAGAGATTGGAGTTTGGGCTGTGAAGCAGTTGATACTTGACGGGAGAGTATGGGAGAGAAAGGAACCAAGCAGAGAAGGAGCGTGAAAGTTTCTGTGGCGATTTCCCCACAGATTTAAAGCTGAACTGTGTAAGCTCAGGATTAAACCCTGAGCTCTAGCAAAGTGCAGTTGTTACAACGCTGAGACCAAATGGAAATATTCGAGGTTGTACAGTACTCTTAAATGTTGGAGTTCTCCTTCAACCAAAGTAGAGAAACTCTGTCATTTAGCTATAACACTAAAAAAATAAAAATTAAAATTAAAAATTAAAAAAAATAAAAAATTTAAAAAAAAAATCACACCTTAGAAATGGTGATCATGACCTAGAGTAAGGATTACTCTAGAGTTTTTGTTGCAAATTCTACAAGCAGTATTTGACAGAAACCAATGAACTTTTCAGTAAAGTGACTGTTTTCCAGAAAAAAACTCAAACCTTATTAAAAGTTTACTTCTTGTAACATACAATATGCAACATGTAGTGTATAATGAAATGAGACTTGCAAAAAGGTAAGATAATGTCCTGTATAGAGAGAAAAAATGTAACCAATAGAAACAGACCCAACTCTAAGACTTCCCAGATGTTGGAAGTAGCAGAAAAGGCTTTAATAATGATTATAAATGTATTTAGTTACTTAAAATGTCAATCTAGAATCCTACAGACAATATAACTATCCTTCAAAAAGGACAGTGAAATACATTTTTATACAAACAAAATTTGAGAGAATATGTTCCCAGCAGACCTACAATACAAGAAATGCTGAAAGAAGCTTGTCAGGCAAACTGAAAAAGGGGCTAGGTGGAAAATGAGAGCTATAACAGGAGATAGAGTGTGAGAAGTAGCATGTATTTAAATATATAAGACTATTTTTCTTAATTTCTTAAAAGACAAATGACTAAAGTACATATTATAATTGTTAGGTGAGTTTTATATGTAAAGTAAAATGTAAAACACCAATAGTCAAAAAATCAGAGGAATATAAATAGATGTGTATTATTGTATGAGTCTTTAGAACTCTTAAGAGTGAAGTATAAACTGCTAATATATTAATTTTAAGTAGACTGTAATAATTTAATAGTGTCTACTTTTAAGTCCTACAACAACATTTAAAATAAAATTAAAAAGATTTATAGCTAAGCATCTAAGAAAGAAAATATGGTGGTATAAGAATCAACAAATGGTGAATGGAACAAACATAGAGTTCAGTAAAAGGCTGGAATACACAAGTTAACTTACAAAGTTGCCAAGATACCCATTTATTTAAAGAGAAAATGAAAATATTTTTATTAAATGATGTTAGATCAGTTGGATATACATATAAAGAAAAATATAAACCTTTATGCCTACCCCACTCCATCAAAAAAGTTAGTTTAAAAATTGTCTTAGACCTGGCTGGGCGCAGTGCTTCACACATGTAATCCCAGCACTTTGGGATTGCTAGAGGTCAGGAGTTTGACACTGGCCAGACAAACATGGTAAAACGCTGTCTCTACTGAAAATATAAAAATTAGCCAGGCATGGTGGCAGGCGCCTGTAATCCCAGCTACTTGGGAGGCTGAGGCAGGAGAATCACGTGAACTTGGGAGGCAGACGTTGCAGTGAGCCGACGATGTTACACCATTGCACTCCAGCCTGGGTGACAAAAACCAAACACTGTCTCAAAAAAAAAAAAGAAAAAAGAAATATCCTAGACCTAATCTAAAAAGCTGATATTATTATGATAAAACAAATAAGGAAATATTTATAATACAAGAGTAAGACAAGATTCCTTAGAGCACCAAAAAACATAGAAGAGAAAAATTGATCTTCATCAAAGTGAAAAACATCTGATCTTCAAAAGACACTCTTAAGAAAATGAGAAGTAAAGACAGATTGGGGGCAAATATTTGCAATACATAACTCTGAAAAGATCTTATATGTGGAATATACGAAGAATTCCTACAACTCTGTAATAAAAAACAAATAATCATAACAATAAAAAGATTTTATTGGCAGTTTACAAAAGTAGATATACGATGGGTCAATAAATACTTGAAAAAGACTCTTAGTCATTAATCATCAACAAATGCAAATTAAAACCACAATGATATTCTGCTTCAAACTCATTTCAATAGCTACAATTAAAGATTTAAAATATCGATTGTGGACAAGGATGTGGCAAGACTGAATCCTTCTATATCATTCCTAAGAGTGTAAACTAGTAAAATTACTTTGAAAAACATTTCAGTTTCTTATAACATTAAATATACATCTAATTTATTTCTGTAATAAATTAGATTGTCCTAGACCTAATCATAAAAGCTAAAATTCTAATATTAAAACAAAATGATGAAACATAAAACATAAATAATAAAACAAAAATGTTATTCTAAGTATTTACACGGAAAATGAAAATACATCTACAAACATACTTATACATATATGCTTATAGCAGCTATATTCAAAATAGCCACAAACTGAAAACAACCCATATGTCTATCTATAGGTGAGTAGACAAACAAAATGTTGGTATAGTGATAAAATAGCACTAAGCATAAAGTTTGAGAAATTGCTAATATACACAAACTTATGAATGAGATTCAAAAACACTATAGCTGAGTATAAGAAGCTAGACACAAATAGTATATATTTTATGATTTAATTTATATGATGCTGTAGAATGGGCAAAACTCATCTAAGGTGACAGAAATAATATCAGTGATTTGGAGATTTAGGAGTTGGTGAGGATTTTCTGTAAAGGAATAGGGAGCTTTGTTATGACATAAATGTTCTCTATCCCATTTGTGTTGTGTGGTAGATGGAATAATGTTTCCCCAAAGATGTCCAAGTCCTAATGGCCAGAACCTGTGAATATGTTACCTTACATGGCAGGAGAGACTTCCAGATACAATTAGGTTAAGGATCTTGGGATGGGGAGATTATCCTAGATATTTAGCTTGACCTAGAGTAATCACAAGGCTCCTTATGAGAAGGAGGCAAGAGATCCAAGTTACAAAAGTGAATATGATGACCAAAGATATGTAGATGAAGAAAGGGGCCATGTACTAAGGAATGCCAGACAACCTCTAGAAAGGAAGGACAATCTCTGAAAATGCAAGAACATTGATTCTCCCCAACAGCCTCCAGAAGGAACCAGCCAGGACCAAAGATTGATTTGGCATTATAATACTCAGTTTAGGAATCTGGACTTCAGTATAAGTTATAATCACAAATGTATGTTCTTTTTAGTGTAGCTATTTGTTACAGCAGCAATAGGGAACTGTAATAGGTTGTTGTTACATGGGTGCATAAATTCATCACAATGCACTGAATCAGACAATTGAAACTTGTGATTTAATTGTATGCAAATTATACCTCAATAAAGTTGATTTCCAAATATACTGAAAGAAGTCTGGATGGAATTTTTTTCTACATGGATAATATTCTCTATCTATCATGTCTAATAGAGTAGAAACTTGCCACATGTGACTACTAAGCATTTGAATGGAGGCTAGTCCAAAATTGTTAAGCACCATATAAACACTGGAGTTTGGAAACATAGTACAAAGCAGTAAAATATCTCATAAATAATATTAATAGTAACTATATGTTGAAATTATGTTTTGTACATATTGGGTTAAGTTAAATAAACTATTAAATAATATTTATTTGTTTTCTTTTTGTAATGTGGCTTCTAGAAAGTGTAAAATAATATATGTAACTTACATTATATTTCTAGAAAACAGATTCACATCTAGTTAGAATGAGATTCTAGGAAGGAATTTATCCTTGAAAATTTTCCAGGATAAGAGGTAAAGAAGGAAAAGAATACTGCAAAACAATGAGAAAACAAATTAAAAAATGGCAGAAGTAAGTCCTACTTATCAATAATAAGAGTGAATGTAAATGAACTAAACTAATAAAAAGGTAGAGAGTGGCTGAAGTGGCTGAACAGTGTAAAAAACCAGCCTCATGGGTCTGTTGCCTATAAGAAACACACTTCACCTGTAAAGAAAAATATAGGCTGAAAAAAAGGTATGAAAAAGATATTCCATGTCAATGAAAACCAAAAAAGAGCAGAAGTAGCTATACTTAATTAAGACAAAATATATTTCAGGGCCAAAACTATAAGAAGGGACAAAGAAGCTTTCTATATAATAATAATAATCAGGTGTCAATTCAGGGAAAGTATATAACAATTTTAATTACATATGCACCCAACACTGGAGAACCCAGATATATAAAGGAGACAGGCCCCAATACAGGAATAGCTGGAGAATTCAGCATCCCACTTTCAGCATTGGACAGATCTTTCAGACAGAAAATCAGCAAAGAAACATCAAATTTAATTCACACTGTACACCAAATGAATCTAAACAATATTTACAGAACACTTCATTGAATGGCTGAAAAATACATATCATTTTTTTCCGCAACACATGGGTCATTCTGAAAGACAGACCATCTGTTAGGTCACAAAACAAGTCTTCAGACATTCAAAAAAATTGAAATAATGTCAAGCATCATCTCTGACCACAATGAAATAAACAAGAAATCAATGACAAGAGGAATTTTGGAAACTATACACACATGTGGAAATTAATCAATAAGCTCCTGAATGACCAGCAAATCAATGAAGAAATTAAAAAGAAAGAAAATTGAAAGATTTTTTAAAACAAATGATAATGTAAACAACACATCAAAGTCTACAGCATAGGACTAGGAGGGAAAAAACAGGACTAGGAGGGAAGTTTATAGCCATAAGTGCCTACATTAGAAAAGAAGAGAAACTTCAAATAAACGATCTAGCAACACATCTTAAAGAACTAGAAAAGGAAGACCAAAACAAATCCCAACTTAATAAAGGAAAAAAATGATAAAGATCAGAGCAGAAATAAATGAATATAAAATGAAGTCATCAATACAAAAAATCAATAAAGTAAAAAGTTAGTTTTTGAAAAAGTTAACAAAGGTGACAAACTTTTGACTTGACTAAGAAAAAGAGAGAAGATCTAAGTAAACAAAATTTGAGATGCAAAAGAAGACATTACAGCTGATACTGCAGAAAAGTGAATAATCATTAGTGGCTAACTATGAACAACTATATGCTAGTAAACTGGAAAATCTAGAAGACATGAGAAAGTTCTTAGACTCCTACAACCTACCAAGATTGAACCTGGAAGAAATCCAAAACCAGATTAGACTAATAACAAGTAACAAGACTGAAGTCATAATAAAACTCTCCCAGGAAAGAAAAGCCCAGGACCCAATGCCTTTGCAGCAGAATGGTAGCAGACTAATAGCAATCCTCCTGAAACTGTTTCAAAAAATAGAGAAGGAGGGAATATTTCTAAACTTATTGTACGAATTTTAGATAAGCCTATATCCAAATGTAAACATAAATACTTTATAATGCCAAATTTAAAGGATATTGACATTACTATGGCTATGATTTTATGCTATTTGTGGCACTGTTCCATTAGTCCTATAGATTACAATGATTATGTGTTCTGTTAGCACAGATAGCCAATTGTCTATGGAATTGATTTTTTTAGCTTCATGAATAGTCTACTAATGGTAAGTAAATTACCTACAGAGTCCCCCCACTTCCACCCAGCTGTTTTGTAAATAAGTAGGCTTTAAATTTATGAAATAAAAAAATAAGTAGTTATAGTATACAAAATTTTTTTTTTAATGAAAATATAGTAGTTGAAATAGTGGTCCATAGATATCAAGAATCGGCTTACATAGATTGCAATAGAAAAGACTAAAATTTACTAGATTCTAAACCAAATATATTCACATCTATTTACAGGTTTAGATTTGTGCATTTCCACAAGTACTTTGCATGGAAAAGAATGCTATGGAATAATACTGCTCACTAATCAAGTATGTCCATACTCCCCATTCTCTCAATACCAAAATGGATGAATGATATATATTTAAATGATATAAGGAGGTTCTTTTCCCATCTCTGGTAATTAACAGAATAGAGCAGTCATTATAATTGCCTTTAAAAATTGTTTCCTTTAATTTCCATATAACAGAGGAATTCCCTTATATGCAAAAAATTGATATATATTTTAAGATTTGTTCATAAGTATAGTAAATCTATGTTTTTCAACTTTCATGAAAATCAAGAGAAAAGCTAGAACCATTTGCTACAATAAAAACTAAGTTCAAAACTGTCAGTATAATAAAAAGGAAAAACATCTTATTAAAATATATTTTATTCCAGCTACTACCACAATTAAAAAAATATCAAGTCCTGCACTCAAGAAATTAACCAACTCCCCAAGAAGACAGATGCATGCTGGTATAGTCTGACTGTGTCCCCCTCTCAAATCTCATCTTGAATTCCCACGAGCTGTGGGAGGGACCTGGTGGGAGGTAATTGAATCGTGTGGGTAGGTCTTTCCTGTGCTGTTTTTGTGATAGTGAATAAGTCTCATGAGATCTGATGGTTTGGTAAGGGGGAGTTTCCCTGCACAAGCTCTTTCTTTCTTTGCCGCCATCCACATAAGATGTGACTTGCCTCTCCTTGCCTTCTGCCATGATTGTGAGGCCTCCCCAGCCATGTGAAACTGTGGGTCCATTGAACGTCTTCCTTTCGTAAGTTGCTCAGTCTCAGATATGTCTTTATCAGCAGTGTTAAAACGGACTAAGACACACGGGTAGATGTCATCCAAGGTGAAGAAGAATATGATAGAGCCCAGGAATATTGTCTTTGGAAAGATATCTTGTTAAGGGAAATCTGCTTTGTGTCAAGTCTGAACATTTTTATTCTAACAAAAACTTTCAAGGCAATATTAATTAATTGTTGAAGAGTTTGAAGATTATTCTTTGAAAGTTCTAGAGTAAAACTTAAAAGGCATATTTTTAAAAACTGACTATAACAGTGTACTTAATAGAGAACATAATTTCTGAAAAAATCTTCACCACTATACAGTATATTCACATTGCAAAATTGCACCCATTAAATTTATACATGTAAAAAACACAAAAACCCAAACCAAAAATGTCAATTTAGTCGAATAACATTTTGCAATAAAAAAGTATACACCATAAGTCTCAAAAGAAGATACTGTTCAGTTTAATTTAGGCATATATTATCAACCTGATAAAATATTGTTTCAAGGTAAAAAAACACTATTGCTAAGTGTTTTTCCAAAATAGAGCATTTCAATCAATGTTTCATATTAATTATTAACAGACTGATAGCATCATCTACTTTTATTTCAAAAAACTTTCTGTTGAAGTTGACTTCGACTTAACAAAGTGATACATGAACTTCTTGTTTGTGGTTTGCAATCTGAAAACAGAAATCTGTAGCATTCAACCAGTATTTATGTGGGGGCATTTTGTCCAGAGGCTTTAGTAGTACCAAGAAAAGAGAAAAATAAGATTGACAAACTATGGTTAGCACATGGCCCCCCTAACCTTGTAATAATGTCATCTAATTTCAAACCTGAGTTTCTTATTTTAAAAAAGGGGGAGAAACAAGGTATGCAGATGGACGTATGGGGAGAAATAGGGGAAACCTCCAGAGCTTTCACTATTGTTGGACAGAAATGACTTTGAGAATTCTTATCTTAAACTGCAGATCATATCATTAATGGGGAGGGGATGAAGAGGGCCAGCACAGAAGCGGTGGCTACAGTTGATTAAGCTGGGTCAAGTTTCAGCAGTCCCTAGGAACAAATGGTGGTGCGAAGGGATCAAAATGGCCTGGCCTTTGATCTCACTGAGAAATAGAACTTTTTACAACTTTAGTGTGCAAGATTGTTTTTCTAATGATTAAGTGGAACTCTTACAACAAAGAAAGACAGAGAGAGAGAGAGAGAGAGAGATTCACTTTGATGGGGTAGAGGAATTTGTCCTTATCATTGCTGTTTTTGCAGTCTATCTCAAAGTGCATGGCCCACAGAAGGCTTTTAATTAGTTTTACCATCAATGGCCTAAAAACTCTCTACCAAAATTATAGCAATAACATGCTGTATAATTTGAGTAACCACCCTCTCATCTGTAAAATGTGCAACTTTAAAATGTGTGGCCATCTTCAAGTGTTGTTTTGAGGATGAAATAAAATGAGACTATAAAGGGTACTCTAATGTACTGTATAAATGAAAGAAAGAAAGAAGATAAATCTGCCTACGTGTTACAGCTTCTCATATAAGTAAAGACAATAACCATATATGGCTAAAATACTGTTGCTGAATATCTTATTTGCATTCCTCTAATAGTGAAGGAGCCAATAAAATGTAAAGGAACCTGCATTTTAGTACTGGAATTTTTACAAGTTATTTTCATTTGGATTGAAAAATGTGTGGCAAACGTTCTCTACTTTTTTACAGCAGTTCCTGATAGATTACATCAATGCTTCTTAGTGATGTACCCTACTGTGAAAACAAAACAAAACAAACATACACAAAAAACTTTCACTAAGATTTATAGCATAATCTAATATTAAATTCAAAATTATTCATGCTGTCCTTTGGCATAGTGGCATAAAAAAATAATAAGACTGATTCTATGGATAAATTATGGAATATGCAAAATGACTGTACTTAGAAAAGTTCGTGGTAACTTTCATGGTTAATTTACTTTACGAGTTTTATCAGGGCATCCTTACTAATTACACAGAATGTGTGTGCCTGTGTCATGAAGATTAATTTGCCTAAGGTGTTTTTAATTAATAAAAAATATTGCAAATTTTGTTGACGCCTGTTTCTACCCCTATTGTTTAACATCTATACTATAGAAATGTGTTTATTTTATTAGTCTCAAAATCTACTTTTGGCTTTGTTAATATTCTGTATTAATTCTATTTTTTGTTTTATGTATTTCTATTTTATTTTTAAATGTTTAATTTTTTATTATTTAAAAATAGATATGCATGAGCATCATATATAATTCAAAATGTGCATGTCAGTATTCAGTAAAATGTATGCTGTCTTTTCAGCCTGTCCCCACTTCTGTTACCCTCTCTAGAGGAAATCACTGTTACTAGTTTTTTGTTTGTATATGTGTATACTGCTTCTGTAAAATTCTGCTTCAGCCACATAGATAAGTATATGCATATTACAAGTATAAAACTTGTCATAAGTATATTATACTTGTAATATGCATATACTTATCTATTATGCATATTACAAGTATAATACTTGTCATAAGTATATTATACTTGTAATATGTGTATACTTATTTATTAAATAACACTATAAAGTTTATAGTGTTATTTAATACATAGATAAGTATACAATACTCTTCTCTATATAAATGAAATCATAGTTATACATACTATTTTGTACCTTGACTTTTTCCCTTACCATTTAGCTGTAACAGAGTTTGGCAAACTGCAGCCCACAGATCAATTCTAGCCCATTTTTTGTTTCATGAGAATGAAGCCACGCTCATTTATTTCTGTTTATGGCTGCTTCCATGCTACCACCACAAAACTGAATAGTTGCAACAGAGACCTTATGGCCTCCAAAGACTGAAATATTTACTCTGGTACTGTACAGAAAAAAAAAAAAATTTTGCTGATCCTTGATCTAGAAGGTCTTTTAATACCTGTATATGTAGAGGTATCCAACATTTTTTAAGAACTTTGTAATAGTCCACTGGGAAAAGGGGACATAAACATTTTTATGTTTTTTATTTTTTGTTTTTTTAACTTTTATTTTAATCTCATGGGTACATGTGAATGTTTGCTATGTAGGCAAACTTGTGTCATGGTGGTTTGTTGAACAGATTATTTCATCACCCAGGTACTAAGGCTACTACTCATAAGTTATTTTTCCTGATCCTTTTCCTCCTCCCACCCTCCACCCTCTGAAAGGCCCCAGTGTGTGTTGTTCTGTATGTGTCCATGTGTTCTCATCATTTTTCTCCCACTTATAAGTAAGAACATGCAGTGTGTGTGTGTTTTTTTTGTTGTTCCTGCATTAGTTTGCAAAGGATAATGGCCTCCAGTTCCATCCATGTCCCTGCAAAAGACATGATCTCATTCTTTTTGATGGCTGCATAGTATTCCATGGTGTATATGTATAATAAACTAGTTTGTGTTAGCCTAACTGATTCCATCTCAGAAGTAAGCCTCAGCTTAGCTTCTTCCTCCCTGCCTCGGCCCCCACAGGTGCATTACTGGGTCATGCTACACTCAAAGCTTTGAACCGTTAAGAGTGGTTCACACTGTTCACAGTACCTGCAACCATTGTAATGGCATCCTGCTTGGCAAGTCTACCTGCTATTGAATACCCTCCTTGGTGACTGATTGTATGGAAAGCTCCCCCTGCTACCCCCCCCTCTGATGACTGTATGGAATTACCCTTAGCAACCAACAATCCTGGGAACCTCCTGCCCCCTGGTTACCAGCTTCCTTATCTAACTTGCTTGTTCTACTGCTGTAAAATTCCACTTTAGCTAGGGTCCCCATCCCCTACCTACATCAAGATATAAAGGAAAATCAAGGCCCTTCCTCAGGGCTAAGAGAATTTTGAGCATTAGCCGTCTCCTGGTCACTGGCTAATTAATAAAGGACTCTTAATTTGGAACTCAGAGCATGGCACTTTCCTTCTACCTTGCTTGGATACAACATATGTGCCATATTTTCAAGTTAACTTTATAGCCACAGTATATGATACTTTATATTTTTGGACTATATTTGTTGACTGTTCTCTATAAACATTAACAAAAATAGTGTTTTCCTCCCTACCTCTACTTCTTAAATTTCTTCCCCCTCTACCACCCTATTTTAATTGATTATAGTTTTTCACTTTATCAGTTTAAGATAATATTTGACCTCAAAGTATACATTATGCAGATATCAACATGCTAAACTAATTTCTACCTTCTCTCCTCAATCTTTCTCTACATTTTCAACTTACATAATTGAGATTCTTACTGTCTGGATTTACAAGATTCACATTTTTCTTCAGAATCACAGTGCCCATTTGTTGTAGTCCCAGTCTTTCAGCAAATGAGAAGCAATGCTTACTTTTTAGCATGAGTGCTACAGTTTTTCTTCCTCTGGAAATCTTCTCAAGACTTACACATAACGATGATATTATTTCAAAACTTGAATATTTAATTAAAAAGTCAAATACCTTTCATATCAATTAAGATGATCTGATTTTTATCTTCATTCTGTCATCTGAAATATTATATATAATAATTTTCCTGTGATAAACCACCTGTATAATTGGCATAAACCCTACTTGGTTGTTGTGCTGTATGAATCTGTTAATATGTTTCAGATTCAGTTAATTGAAGAGTTTTGCATTTATTCATGTGTACTATTGGTCTGCAGTTTTTTGTTTTTTGTTTTTTTTGTAATGCCTTTGGCTTTGGTTGTAGGTTAATATTGGCTTCATAGAACAAATTAGGAAGTGTTCACTCCCATTTCTCAGGAGAGTTTGAAAAATATTGGTGTTAATTTGACTTTAAGTATTTGGTAGTATTTGCCAGTTAAATAATTTGACCCTGGACTCTTTTTTTTTAAAGTTTTCTGCTTATAGAATCAATCTCTTTATCTGTTCTAGGTGTATTCAGTTTTATATTTCTTCTTGAATCGTTTTGATAGGGTCTGTGTTTCTAAGGAATTTATCCATTTCATCTAGGTTATGCAATATGTTGGTGTACAATTGTTCATATCATTATTCTCTTATAATACTCTTTATTTCAGTAATGGTGGTAGTAATATCCTCATGTCTGTTCCTCATTTAAGTAATTTTAGTCCTAAAGTTTTTTGAAGTTCACACTAGTTAAAAGTTTGTCAATTTTAAAAATCTTTTCAAATAGCCAACTCTTGGTTTTGTTTATTCTTTTTATTTTTCATTTCACTATTTGATGTCTAATCACTATTATTTTCTTTTCCTAGTTTTTTATTTTGTCTGCTCTTCTTTTTCTGGCTCATTGAGGTATAAAGCTGGGTTGTTAATTTGAGACCTTCCATCTTTTTTTAATGTGGCATTTATAGCTATACATTTTTGCAGTGGCCCAAATGGTGTGTTTCCCTAAAATTTACATGTTCAAACCTAATCATCAATGTGACAGTGTTAGAAGGTAAGGCCTTTGGAAAATACTTAGGTGATAAAGGTGGAGCCAACCTCATGATGGGATTAGTGTCTTTATAAATAGGCCCGCAGAGAGTTGCTTTGCCCATTTTTAGCATGTGATAATACAGCTAGAAGAAGCCATCTATGAAACACAGACCTGGTCCTCACTGGACACTGAGTCTAACAGCATCTTGATCTTGGAGTTCCCAGCTTCCAGAACTGTAAGAAATAAATTTTATAATTTATAAAGTCACCCAGTTTACAGTGTTTTGTTATTGAGGCTCAAATGCACTAAGGATTTTCCTCTGAGTACTATTTTCACAGCTTTGCATAAGTTTGATAGGCTGTATTTTTATTTTTATTCAGCTCAAAGTATTTTTCAATTTCATAATTTATTATTTGATCCATTCTTTAAGACTGTGTTTAATTTCCACATTTATGTAAGATTTCCTTCTGCTATTAATTTTTAATTTCATTCTATTGTGATTGACAAAAATATTTTATATGACTGAATTTTTAAAATTTGATTTTTTGTATCCTAAAATATTTTATCCATGTGCACTTGAAAAAAAATGTCTATTTTGCTGTTGAGTGAGCATTCACTATATGTGAATCTAATTGGTTTATAGTATTGTTCAAGTATTCTATGTCCTTGTTTCTCTCTCTCTTTTTTTTTTTTTTTTTTTTTTTTGTGTGTGTGTGTGTGACTGTTATACCCACTATTGAAAGTTAGGTGCTGAAGTCTCCAACTATTATTATTGAACTATCTATTCCTCCCTCCAATTCTGTCTGGTTTTGCTTCATGTATTTGAGACTTGTTAGATGCATAAATGTAACATAATTGTTGTATCTTCTTGATGAATTGACCTCTTTAATGTGTCATATAGTAATCTTTTATTATCCACATTTTTGCTTTTTATGGTGGTCACTAGCGATGAAAAATTAAATTATTAAATGCAAAATTTCAGAAATAAATAATTCATAAGTTGTTGTTGTTGTTTTTTTTTTTTTTTCAGTTTGAGATGGAGTCAAGCTCTGTCGCCCAGGCTGGATTGCAGTGGCATGATTTCGGCTCACTGAAACCTCTGCCTCCCAGGTTCAAGCAATTCTCTTACCTCAGCCTCCCCAGTAGGTAGCATTACAGGCACCCACCACCACACCCAGCTAATTTTTGCATGTTTAGTAGAGACAGTGTTTCACCACATTCAACAGGCTGGTCTCAAAATCCTGACCTCAGGTGATCTGCCTGCCTCAGCCTCCCAAAGTGCTGAGATTACAGGTGTGAGCCACCACACCCAGCCAATTCATAAGCTTTAAATTGGCATTCAGAGTAGCGTGATGAAATCTTATGTCATTGTAAGATTTGTCCTACTTAAGACACAAATCATTTCTCTGTCCAGTGCATCCACACTGTATACATCACCTGCCTGTTATTCACTTAGTAGCTGTGTATCAGATCCATGGTTCCAGTATTTCGGTGCTTGTGTTCAAGTAACTCGTATCGTTATATTCAGCTTCAGGGATTCAGAGGTGCTCTCGGTTCCCCTGAGAGGATGTTTTTCTAGGTTCTTGGTCTAGTGCCCTCTCAAGAACGAGAGAGGAGACCACGGCGCAGTGTGCTCATAAAAGTAAATGGCAACAAGTAAACTTAATAAACATTTACAGAACTCTCTACTCCAAATCCATAAAACATACATTTTCTTCAGTAACACATCACATCTATTCTAAAAGTGACCACATGGTTGGAAGTAGATCACTCCCCAGCAATTGCATAGCATTTCATAGGTTTAAATGAAATATTGGTTGGCTGTTTGTTTGTTATTTTCCTCCCTTATTCCTTCCTGTCTCCATTGTATAACACAATTATTAGTATAAAAGTGCTTTTCAATACCCATTTTTAGATTGCATTCTAGCCTGGGCAATAGAGCAAGATTCCCATTCTCTCTCCTCCTTTTTCTTCTTCTTTTTCCCTTTCTTTTTTTCATTCTCTTTTTTTCCTTCTTTCTCTCTCTTTCTTTTCCTTCTTTTTCTTTCTTTCTAAAAAACAAACAAAAAAAAAACAAAAAAACAAACAAACAAAAGTAACGCCAGACTCAAAAGTGTTTGTAGAAAGTGATTTATTTAAAGCGGGAGAGAGAAAAGAAGGAGAGAGAAACAGCTAACTCTCACACTGAGGAGAAGAAAAGCGACTCTCACACTGAGTGAGAAGGGTTCCCAGGAGGGGGAAAACCAGAGAGGGAAAGTCGTTCTCACACTGAGTGAAAGAATCCAGAAAGATGGAATCCAGGAGAGGGAAAGATAGCTTCCACACTAAGTGGAAGGTAATTGAGAGGGGAGAGATGGAGTTTAGGAGAGGAAAAGCAGCTTCCACACTGGGTGGAAGGGGACCCCAGAGGGGAAATCCAGGTGGGGGAAGAGGGGCTCCCACTATGTGGGAGCGGATTTCAGAGAGCTGGAAATCCGGTGTGGGTGAAGGAGCAGGGGAATTTATCCTGGGGAGAAGTTCCCACCTCCTCAAGTTCTTCTGGCCAAGGAAAGGAGTGCCTTTAAATTTCTACTGGGGTAATTGACTCTTAGTTTCTTCCCATGCTGGCGAAATTTAAACACTAAATTTCCCGTTAAATTTCCAGGATGAAGATGGATGAGGGGGAGAAAATATGGCTCTGGGAAGTTCTTACCCTAGAAATTGCCCCTTGTGGACCCAAAGAGAACACATTCTCTCATTATTTTACGTAATAATGGCCCTAAAGCACCAAGGTGGTGATGCTGGCAATTCAGTTATGCAAAAGAGAAGCTGTAAAGTGCTTCCTTTAAGTTTAAAGGTGAAAGTAATAGATTTAATGACAAAAAAATTGCATGCTGAAGTTTCTAAGATCTACAGTAAAAATGAATGTTATATCTATAAAGCTGTGAAGAAGAAAAAAACCTATTTCTTCACTATGTATAAGTACTATCAGTGGTTTCAGGAATCCACTGGAGATATCTGAACATATCCCCATGATAAGGGGGTATGAATATAATGTTCTTCTTTCTCCTCATAATAATTTTTGTATTTAAATATAGTTTATCTAACATTAGTATAGTCAATACAGCTGTTTTTTGGTTACCATTTGTATGGGATATATTTTTCCACTTTTCAATTTTAAATTATTTGGGTTTTGGGATCTAAAATGAGTTTTTTATAGACAATATATAGATGGATAATTTTTTAAAAGCCATTATTCCAGTCTCTGCCTTTAAACTGGAACATTTAAACCGTTTGTTGTAATGTAATTACTAATAAAAAGAAATTACTTCTGCCATTTTGCTATTCATTTTACATCTTTTGTTACTCAATTTCTCCATTTCTATCAGCTAGATAAAAATGTCTTCCTTTTTATTAGATATTGTACCATTTCATTTCCTTTTCTCATTTGTTATACTACATACTTTTAGTTATTTTCTTAATTGTTGCCTGAGCATTATAACTGATGTATTAATTTATAACAATTTAGCTGAACAAGGGCCAACTTACCTTCAATAGTGTACAAGACTTTGCTCCTACATAGCTCTACTATCTCTTTATTTATTGCCACAAATTACATGCTTATATATTTTGTGTCCATTATCATATATTTATACTTATTGTTTTATGATTTTGTTCTTTAGTAAACCCAAACTACATTACTATGGATATCTATTTTTATCTTTGTAACTATGTTTTTTGAAGTTCTTTATTTCTTCATGTAGATTGAATTACTGTTCAGTGTCCTTTCATTTCAGTCTCCCTTTTCTTCCTTTTATGTCTCTCCCTCTTTTCTACATTTCCACTTCTTCTTATCCTATTTCTGCCTGTTCTCATTTTATACCATTTGTACCATTAAAAGTATATTCCATAATCTCTGTGTTCCTTAAATAACATGTTTTCAAAACCTTTATCCAAATTTCTAATATATTAATTTTATCTGAATAAATTAGTCTAGTGAGCATTGGTTTCATTTTCTGTCTCTCATAACATTAGCTATCTTCTTCTGTTTACATTTTTGTTTGCAGGCTTATTTTTCTCTCTTTTATTTTCTCTCAACTTTATATGTTTTTGTTGGTTTTTCAATTATTCACATCTTTTTAGACTCCAAATTCCTCACCAGGCCTGTTATTGACAGATTAGTGCTCCTCCAGTGCAATGATATTGGAAAATATTTAGAACTTGATCACTGATTTAATAAGTGGGCTATTGAGTTTCTGTCATAAGACTGCCTTTCTTTCTGCCTCTGTGAGCCAGCAGCCTCCCTTAAGATTAGCCACAGGTAAAGGTTTGCAATAGATTTCTTCAGCCTTCTTTACTGAACCCTTGAGGCCAGTCTGAATCTTCATTTCAAGAATCAACTTGACTCTGAGCCCTTGCCTTGCATAAAGCAACTTTTATGTCTATTACTCTGAGGAATTTCATGCTGGGTCTGTCTACTTGCTTGTAAACAACATGAAGGCCAACTTGCTTATAGTTCAGTTCACTTCACAACTAAAACGCATTTCTGTTCCATTTGGTTCACAGAGACATGACTGTTTTATAAGCCTGATTATGTTCCTTCTCTCATTTTTTTTTTTTTAACTATCAGAGTAGGAGAAGTGACTAAATGCAAGATCTTGCAGAACCAAGCTTACTATAGAACTAAGATCTATAATAGAATCATAATTGAGAAGTGGAATTATTGAATTCCTCATATGTTTTGAGTTTTTCTTACACAAAAGAATGTCGATATGAGGGAGGTCAAACATGCTGTCCTACTTCTCTACCAACTATCTCTCTTATCAATGAAACACGTAAATAATTGATTCCAGTATGTTTTTCCATTTGATCTGAACACAGCAATAGATATTTCTTAAAACAAAAACTACAAATCAGGATTGGCATAAGAAATAAAATGTTCATTGTGTGCAAGATTTTAATATTTTTAGGTAATTTATAACTCTAAAATCTCTACTCATTTTTCAAAATTTTCTCTTATTCTGGTTTCATTTTTTTTTTGCCTGATAATCAGGCAAAAACTCACCTGCAATTCTTGTGTTTTCTTACTATAACTCCCACTGTCCTACCCTATCAAATTTGAATTATTTCCTATTTGATATTCATGAAATTTAGCTTTACTATCTTCCTAGCTAACAAAGTAATCTCTGAACAAAATATGCAATGCAGAATACGCCATCTTTTCAGGGTAATATATTTGTGTAATGAGTGTCATTTGGAAATAATACTCTGAGCTATACAAAGAAATGAAGAACAAGTGTTTTGAGATAGTTTATCTTTTGTTGTCCTTAGTATTATAATATTTATATAATCCCTTCTTTCTGAATCACATAAACATTTAAATCTATTCCTAAGTGAATATCTAATTCAAATTATGTAATTTTGCCCTATAAATCCAAAGTGAAAAAAAAATTATTATGTAGAAATGCGGTAAAAATAATCACCGTTTCTAGTAATTGGTGAAAAACCTAGATCATTTAAAATTTTAATGTTTCACCATTTACTTCCAGTATTAAATGGGGGAAGGTGATACTAACATATATTAGTAGAAATTTGAAAAACATGCACTTGAACATCTTTAATATATTCAGTGTGGCTCAAATCTTTAGTGAAGGATTGATTATAAGAGATTAAACTCAGCACTTGACATTTTAATAAGACCCTAAACAGTCTTAAAAATAATTTTAGTCTTTATGTGCTAGCCTATACAGATAAATAAATGAAAACACAAATTTTCTGGACAAACTTTTATTTCTGACTTCATACCCTTTGGGAATAAGAAATTACACAGCAGCACCACCCGCACCTCTGAAGTTTTCTAGCTGTGTCCCCAATGATCCCTTAGAGACTGTAGTCCTGTGCAAGTTCATCCCCAGTGGTTCCGGAATCACCTTTGAGTGATTATCTGAGATTTGCTAAGAGAGCTCAATCTCTACCGTACAAAGATGAAATTCTTAATTTCTCCTTTCCTAACTTGGTACTATCTTGAAATATTGCTAGTATCCAAAGTGGTTAAGTCAGTTCCCAAATCCTCTAAATGACTATTTTTTCTGATATCAGGAGGTCATGGCTGGTGCTCCTGATGCTTCCGGTACTCACAGCCCCAAACACTACAGTAGGAACCAATTGAAATTCTATGATTAATGCTTATGTTCCTCAGCAGCAGAATAACTGTCATCTCCAAGTCAGGATGCCTTTTTAAATGGCAGTCAATATTTCACAGAAATTTAGAGAGGTACATTTTAGTTTGTAGAATCTTGATTGCTGGGTTGAATGTGATTCTATAGGACTTATTTGGGGGCAATGCTGAGAAACAGATAATCGTCCTTCTCTTCTGATGTCTTACCTCACTAGCTTAGACCAAACTTAGGAAGCTGCTAGGTGTTTTTCAGTGAGGGCCCCTACCTTCCTGCCTCATCTTGTTCATTAGTCACATTCACTACACACATCTAGATCTTAGCCTTTCTCATCGGCTGGTTATGTGCTGTCATAGTTTAATAGAAGTTTTTTGAAGAAAATTTATTATTATTGAACAGAGATAAAAATGGCTCTGTGACAAAATGCATTTTGATATTTTATGCTAAAATTCAAAATACGGTTGGGTATCTACAAAGTGATTACTGAGTTAAACTTTATTCCAAATTTCATTTGATAGACTTTTAAAAAATTATTGAAGAGATTAGACTATAATAAGCTATTGACTATCAAAACATAGGTAATGATTTTAAAATGTATAATGCCTGTCCATCTGAAGAGTATGAATGCTGAGTAGGAGTAATTAATTCTTTTTTCTAGTAAATTATAATATTCAATTAATTTCTTTTCAAGTGTTGTATCTGTTGGAACTGAAATGCTTTATAAGGAAAGCATCATTGGTGACTACAGCTGCTAAATAGAAAGTTTTTCAGGCAACTCCATAATGATATCTGTTTTCCAGTTTCTGAAAATAAATGCCTTGGATGTAAAATGAGAGGTATATGTTTAATTAGAAATAATTTACATCAGTCTCAGAAGAAAGTGCCTCTCCCTAGTGACAAGGGTCACAGTATATAACTAGGTATTTTAGAAATGCTACTTGGTAGATAACCTAGTCTTGCTTTTCTAGATGATTTCAAAGAGCTCATTAAATAGCAAGCCTCACATATTATGATATGCATGATTTCTCAAATGCTGGAGAATTAAATCCCAGTGGTTCACTGCTTGTCCACTTCATTTGATACTGTGGTTTTGGCTTGGAGTGGCTGATATGTCAGTACCTTGACAGATAAATGACATTTGTTTAATTTAAATGATACTCATCATGCTGCCTTTTGTTCTAAAGCACTATGAGGTTAATTGAGCAGATATGAAAAATTAGCCAGGCTAAAATTGCCTCTGCTCTAAATCAGAAATATTAATTCACTGGCCTTAATTTAGAGCTTCTCCATTTTCTCTGATACACTGAATCATGTAGACCGTTTAAGGGAGAAAATGCTAAGGATAATAACCCACTTTTAAAATTTTCATGTGACTAAGAATTTCAGCATTGTCAAATTTAACAGATTTCAAATTCTAACCCTGGAAATATGACTTTTATATCTAACAATTTACCCTATTATATGGAAAGGGAAATGTGAGAGTTGGTCTTATCAGTGACTTTTAATTTGCAGGTTTGCTTATGACCTTCAAAACCATTTCCCACTAAATATAATCTTTGATTTTATGAATACACAGTGTCTTTCCATTTCATACAGATAACAATGCAGTTCAGACTTCATATCTTATAACACTGTAATTAAGGCCACATTCACTGTGTTTCCATATAGTAAGTAATTACAAACATGATTGGAACTTTTCTATAGAGGATTAGCTCAATTTATCAAGCAGTGACTATTGTGGAATAAATGAGCAGAGGCACCCTTTGGCTAAACTATCTTCCCCCCCTCTCCCTAAAGGGTATGAATGGGCTGAATAGAATTATATACTACAGTCCAATGAACTTCATCACCTATATTTAAGTGCAGTTCCCAAAGTAGGGACCGCCAGGGAAGATTAAGAGTCTGTCTGAAGAGAGAGTGCTATTTCCTATTGCACCTCCTCCTTACTAGTCAACTTCTTTCCCTTCCCATGTCCAGTTTATGTGTACAAATTAATCCATATCTTATATATGGATTGGGTGCTAAATTTAGACATCATTCATAGCCAGAATTGTGTTTCAAAATATCTTAAATCTATAAGACATATATCCTTTAAATCTCAAAAAGCAAAGATTAACTTTTTCATGGTCTATTGTACTGTTATATATTCATGTATAGTAATATATTTTTACAAATGTATTTAAATCTCTTTTTAAACGTGTTTGTATGTTTCTCAGACAGAGTTAGTGGTTTACTGGAAGGCAAGAATTCTAGCACTTAAAACATTTGGAAATATAACACAGGTAAGCTCTGCCCTACTTCTTTATCAAGTCACTAGTATAACACTGAGTTCAGTTCTAGCCATGGAAATTCAGATGTAAACATGACTAATAAACAGATACATTAACCGAGCTCCAGAGAACTTGAGGCAGCAGGCATAAGCAAAAGTGCATAATGAACTCTGCAGATACCATGTAATATGAGGAAATATTTATGGGTGATATTCCTATAAGGAAAACTAAACTTCTTTAAATTTACATGTGTAAATTTAGATAGAATTGTTAAATGAATAGGGGGCGAAAGAGCATTGAATAAAGGCAAACATAATTAAAAATATGTTGTTTGTAGAGATATTATCTTTATTAATAGTAATTTCTATCTAATGCATTTAGAGATAAAACAAAAATAATTAAACAATCCATAAAAGCACTGTTTGACTTCTTCCAGGGATTTTTACTTTAATTTTGTTAATGATTGTCAGACCTAGAAAGCCAAAGGACATAATAGAATCATCTTTTGAAAAATTGTTTTTAAGTCATCTGTGACAAACCCACAGCCAACATTATACTACCTGGGCAAAAGCTGGAAGCATTCCCATTGAAAACCAGCCAAAGACAAGGATTCCCTCTCTCACCACCCCTATGCAATATAGCATTTGAAGTCCTGGCCAGCCCAATCATGCAAGACAAAGAAATAAAGTGCCTTCAAATAAGAAGAGAGAAATCAAACAGTCTCTATTTGCAGATGACATGATTCTATATTTAGAAAATCCCATAGTCTTGGCCCAAAAGCTTCTTCAGTTGATGAGCAATGCAAAGTTTTAGGATAAAAAAATGTATAAAAATTACTAGCATTCCTATACACCAACAATAGACAAACTGAGAGCCAAATTAGGAAAACACACCCATTCACAATTGCCACAAAAAGAATAAAATACCTAGGAATTTTATTCAGCTAATAAATACAGCTAAGCAGGATAGTGAAAGATCTCTACAACAGGAATTATAGAACACTGCTCAAAGAAATCAGAGAACACACAAACAAATGGAAAATCATCCCATTCTCATAAATATGAAGAAACAATATCATTAAAATGGTCATATTGCCCAAAGCAATTTACAGATTCAATGCTATTCTTATCAAACTACCAATGACATTCTTCAGAGAACTAGAAAAAAATATTTTAAAATTCACATGAAACCAAAAAAGAGCCCAAATAGCCAAGGTAATCCTAAGAAAAAGGAACAAAGCTGGAGGCATCATGCTGCTTGACTACAAACTATACTACAGGGCTACTGTAGCCAAACAGCATGGTGCTGATACAAAAACAGGCACATAGACCCATGGAACAGAATAGAGAATCCAGAAATAAGGCCACATATCTATGACAATCTAATTTTTGACAAATCTGACAAAAAGAAGCAATGGGGAAAAGACTCTCTATTCAATACACAGAGCTGGGATAACTGGCTAGCCATAGGCAAAAGACTGAAGCTGAACCCCTTCCTTTCACCATACACAAAAATTAACTCAAAAATGGATTAGAGACTTAAATGTGAAATTCAAAACTCTGAAAACTCTGGAAGACAACTTAGGCAATAACATCCTTGACATAGGAATGGGCAAAGATGCCCATATCTTTGCATCATGACAAAGATGCAAAAAGCAATTGCAACAAAAGCAAAACTTGACAAATAGGATCTAATTAAACTACAGAGTTTTTTCAAAGCAAAGGAGACTATCAACCTACAGAATGGGGGAAATATTTACAAACTATGGAACTGACAAAGGTTTAATATTCAGAATCCATAGGGAACTTAAACAATTACAAGAGGGAAACAGACAACCTGATTAGAAAGTAGGCAGAGGACATGAACAGACACCTTCAAAATAAGACATACAAGCAGCTAATAAGCATATGAAAAAAAGCTCAATATCACTGATCATTAGATAAATACAAATCCAAAGAACAATGAGATACCATCTTACACCAGTCAGAATGGCTATTACTAAAAAGTAAAAAAATAACAGATGCTGGTGAGGTTTCAGAGAAAAGGGGACACTCATACACTGTTGGTGGGAGTGTAAATTAGTTCAGCCATTGTGGAAAGCAATATCGTGGTTCCTCAAAGAGCTAAAAGCAGAACTACCATTTGACCCAGGAATCCCATACTAGGTATATACCCAGAGGAATGTAAACCATTCTATGATAAAGACGTTAATGTGCATTGCAGCACTATTTACAATAGCAAAGACATGGAATCAATCTAAATGCTCACCAATGATGGATTGGATAAAGAAAATGTGTTACTATACACCATGGAATACTATGCAGCCATACAAAAAGACTTTTGCAGGAACATGAATGGAGTTAAAGGCTATTATCCTTAGCAAACTACCACAGGAACAGAAAACCAAATAATACCACATGTTCTCACCTATAAGTAGGAGCTAAACCATGAGAACTTATGAACACAAAGAAGTAATCAAGAGACACTCGAGTCTATTTGAGGGTGTAAGGTAGGAGGAAGGAGAGGAGCAGAAAAGATAACTATTGGGTACTGGGCTTAATATCTGACTGATGAAATAATCTGTACAACAAACTCCCATGAACAAGTTGACCTATGTAACAAAACTTCACATGTTTTCCTGAACCTAAAATAAAAGTTCTCTTTTTGTCATTATCATTTCTTAAATCATGGTTCAAGTTATGTGTTTAGAAAGTATTTCTTTCATCACAAAATATCAATCTTCTCTGGCTGGTAAAAATTGTAAAACTAGGCTGGGCATGGTGGCTCACGACTGTAATCACAGCACTTTGGGAGGCCAAGGCTGGTGGATCACCCGAGGTCAGGAGTTTGAGACCACCTTGACCAACATGAATATACCCCATCTCTATTAAAAATACAGTATTAGCAGGGCAAGGTGGTACATGCCTGTAATCCCAGCCACCTGGGATGCTGAGGCAGGAGAATCACTTGAATCCAGGAAGCGGAGGTTGCAGTGAGCAGGGATCGTGCCATTGCACTCCAGCATGGGCAACAACAGCAAAATGCCATCTGAAAAAAAATTGTAAAACTATAACCTTATTTTTTGACCTTATTTTTTGAATACATTTTACCTTTCTCTATTTAACAAAGTGAATCCAAGCCAATACTCCCTGTTGAATACACTACATCAACTTTAAAACTTTGTTAAAGATATTAATAAGAACTTTGCTCAGAGTCTTTTCATAGACTTTAAAATCTTCTACTGCAACATATCCAATGGTATATTGTCAAACAAGTGGTGTCTGTGGCCTATTATCAGCAGCAGGAGTTGGAATACTTCTCCCCACTGCATCTGAGTATTGGAGTTGCCAAGGAAATCACAGTGCAGTCAAGCACTGGGTGGATACAGTTAACTCACAAAGAGAAGAGACACAGCAAATCAGCTTCAGTAGTGGGCATTGGTCTCTTATGGCCAGCAGGCCCTAGGAACTGACAAGGGGCAATTAGCCTGTACACTCTTCCTGTGCTACAACAGAAGGACTCTGTTCACTGTCCACAGGGGACAGACATAGCAGTGTAGTTGGCCAGGTGTCATATAATTCACATGCTAAAGTAGAACAAAGAAGTATACATTGAGTTTAAAATCAGAAAAGATATTTATATACAAGGTGTTAAGTATGGTGTAGGGTGTGCGTCCTCTTCATTGTTGGTTAGAAAGTGTTCCATTCTTATGTGACTGAGAGGGGGTCAAAAGACTGCACAGAGAACTGCCTTTTCCAACATACATTTCTATCTATGAATTAAAGTTGGAAAAGAGAAATAATTTTTGCTGAGGTTTAAAAAAAATTGCAAAATAAAAAAAATGGAATTCAATCATATGGAAAGGACAAGCTAATATGTAATTCTGAAAAAGTATATTCATAATCAAATACGGATTGTGATGAAGAAAATTTGGTTTCATTGAAATGCAGGATATTTATATACACAGAAAATAACCAGTTAAATGATACAATGAATAAAAAAATTCCTCATGCAGCAAAAAAATCAACTAAAATGAAGAAAATTTGGTTTCATTGAAATATAGGATGTTTATACATGTAGACAACAACCAATTAAATGATACAATAAGGAGAAAATTCCTCATACAGAAACAAAAATCAACAAAGATGATAGACAATGTGGAGGGAAAAAATGACAAGGAATTCAATACAATGCTCTTGAAAGGAACAAGAGTACAGATGAACAAAAGAAAAGCATTTGCAAGAAAGAAAATGTTCTTCCTTTTTTTTTCTTTGTTTATTATCATTAAAATTTTCTGTAGAGACAGAGTCTCACTATGTTGGCTAGGCTGGTCTTGAATGCTGGGCTTAAGTGATCCTCCTTCCTCAGCCTCCCGAAATGCTGGGATTACAGGCATGTACCACTGAACTTGGGCTGCAAGAAATAAAATATTCAAATATGAAATATTAGAACTGTATAGGTATAGGACAATGTCAATTCTCCCAAGTTTTATTATGTTAAATTATAAATATGACTTAATCACAATAAAATATGCATGTTTTTCTAGAAGATAAGTTGAATTTAAAATTTATTCAGAAAAATAAATAAGTAAGAATAGTCTGGAAAACATCGAAAATGAAAAATGGCGGAAGATAGTTCGAGGATGTTGTATATTAAAGTATAATAGAGAGGAGTTACATTAGCAAGAGGGCAAGAGAAGGTCCCCCATTCATATCTTTCCACAGCCAAAATAATTTTGTAGCGATCCATGGACAAAAGTGCCTTTGTGGGAGCCTTGGTATTCAGATAGGAAATTGTGAAAGCCCAAAGGACCACAGTACGTAAGAGGGGCATTTTGAGAAGGCAGACCCATGCTCAGGTAGTAGAATTACCAAGTGAGTTTCCTGCTCCAGACCAGAAGACTGTTACATCCTCCCGTGGAATTGGCTACTTGCACACTTGGCCTTGATCCTGCTACTGCCTGGGAGAAATGGGAAGAGCCACACCCACTCATGTCTCAAGTTATGGACATAAGTGCCAATCTCTGTCCCAGTTGTGGACCCTGAAGTGGTCCTGAAATTCAGCCTCAGCTCCTCTCAACTACAGTCTGAGGGTCCTGTTTACACAAGATGCAAAGGGAAGAATGTCCATATGAATTGCCAGAGCAGTCTTGCTGATTTCAGTTCTATAGCAGATCCTGAAACTACTCCAAAACTCAACTTCAGCACCTCTTATCTTCAGTTTGAAAAGAGACCAAATGAGAGACATGTCTGCCCATGGCCCCAAAGGCAGGCTGCAGAGCTTGGTCTTTGCTGTGGACTCTGAAGTATCCCTGTGACTTGGTACTAAGCTCTCTCAGCCAGCGTCCTGGGCCCATATTTTGTGTCCAGGGACTCCACAAATGACCCATTGGGAGCCCTCCCAGGGATCCAGAGAAAGAGATCTGTATACCTGATAAGGGTCCACTGTCTGGATTCTGAAGCAGACCCTCATTCCAGTGACAACTGTAGTGATCAAGGTCCTGGAGGTAATTCAATTCCCCCAAAGACCAGACAGGACCCACACTTATTAGAGTCCATGTACTTTGGCCTACCAAGTGAGGACCCCACTGTAAACTCAGCAGCAGCTACATGATCTGGCTCCACCTCCACTTGACCATGATCCTGGAAGCAATCCTGTTAGCCTGTGGACCTCAGAGAAGAAGGTGTTTACTTGCCTAAGCCAGTCTGTAAAGACTGAAAGAGGTTTTTTTCTTTCAAATGCATAGACAACAATAAAAATTTATATCAATAATGAGGAATCAGGCAAATGTGACACCCTCAAATGAAACCAGTAAAGCTCCAGTAACTTCAAAGAATTCAAAACAACTATTTTAAAGAAACTTGAGATGCAGAAAACACAGATAGATCACTAAAGAAAGAAAAATAATACATGAACAAAATAAAAATTTAATAAAGAAATAGAAATTACAACAAAGAACCAAACAGAAATCATGGAGATGAAGAAAACAATGACAGAAATAAAAAGATTCCATAGAGAACTTCAACAAAAAACTTGATAATGTAGAAGTAAGAATTAGCAAACTCAAATGCAGATCATTTGATATTAGGCAATTTGAAAAAGAAAAAAGGAATGAAAATGTAAAGACAGCATAAGGGACACATGGGACACTATCAAGCATAGAAATAGAGAGATTATAGGAGTTTCAGGAAGTGAAGAGAGTGAGAAAGGGACAAAAAGTTTATTTGAAGTCATACCAGCTGAAACTTTACAAATCTTGGGAGAGATATGGACATCCAGATCCATGAAAAAAATGAGTTTAAAAAAAAAGGATGCAATTCAGTTCATGAGAATTACAATGGTAGATTGATTGCCAGCATCTGAATAAATTAATTTTAACATCTCTAAATATGTGACAATCAGACATGCTGTACCTCCTGATATAACACAATAAGTACACACTACCGCCTATGATGTGTTTTTGCTAAAAATATTCAACCTAAGTCTTATGCCACTAAATATATATATATACGTATACCCATTTACAGGCAATTTATGGGCTAAAGAAACATGTTCAATGACCTAACGTGGAAGCAGCAGGCCAAATCTAGAACGTGGGAAATTCTATAAGGCAAATAAGCTTGTCTTCAACAAATAAATTCAGTGAAAAAATAACAGGGCCATGGGAACAGTACAGATGAAAAGAAAGTATGTAAGGGGCATTTTAAGAAAATGCAATAAGTTGAACTGATGTGAATCTTAATTTCATCAAACCAAAAATCAGGACTACTTAGACACAGATTAAGGTGCCAATTAACATTAAATAATTACTGTTGACTTGATTAAGTGTGATAATTGTGTTGTGGTTAGTTTAAAAAATCTTTATTTTTTAGAGATATTACCTTGTGAAGTTATTTATAGGAGGGTTTTGCTTTAAAACACTGAAGCAAAATAGGTGGGAAATAGACGAGAGATTAGGAAACATTGATAAATGTTGAAATAAATGTGATCAGTTTATTATACTATCATTTTTATTGTCTTACATTTAAACATTTTCATCATAAAATGAAAATATTCAAATGTACACAACAAAAGCTGTGCTGCTGAGTCATATGCCATCAATTTAAGCCAGAGTTGGGAATGGGTGACTAATTGGCTACAATGGAACCCACGCGGTAGCAGAATATGCTTCTGTTTTGACAAGCAAAGACAAGCTCATAAGAAAGTAGTTTTATTTCCTTCTGGCTGCGTGAAGGAGTTAATTAAAACCATGGTAAAAAATATGATTTTAAAAAGAAAGCCACTCTCTTTTGTAAAGAAAAGGAGAGCACTGATCAAAGCCTGGCTATTCTAGAAAGCAGAATAACGGACCCTGTGGTTCCAACACATAGCTCCTGTCAAGCCTCGTAAAGGCAAAAGATACAAATGGGTGTAAGCAATTATCGACAGCAGTATTTACTGCTCATATTTGTCTTTTTGTTATTTTTGTACGTGCTTCACAATGAATAGCATTTCCCCATGTTTTCTAATTGACTATGAATGAATCACAAGCATGCTTACGTTATCATTAGATATCATTATATAATGATATACAGTCAGACTTCATAACAGCAATTAGATTAACAAGAGACCTCATATTCTACAGTGGTTCTATAAGATTATAATGGAGCTGAACTATTTCTATCACCTAGTGATATCATAGGCATCATAATGTCATAGCACAACATATTGCTCATGTGGTTGTGGTGACGCTGATGTCAACACACCTACTGCACTGCCAGTCATAGACAAATATAGCACATACAAGTATGTATAGTGCATAATATTCGATAATCATAATAAATGACTATGTTTCTGGTTTATGTATTTACTATATGATTTATCATTATTTTAGAATGTACTCCTTCCACTTAAAATAAAGTTTAGTATAAAGCAGGCACAGGCAGGCCCTTCAGGAGGTATTACAGACGAAGTCATTATTACTGGAGAAGATGACAGTCCCAGGCATGTTATTGGCCCTAAAGACTTTCCAGTGGGACAAGATGTGCAGGTAGGATACAGTGATATTGATGATCCTGCCTTCATATAGGCCTAGGCTAATGTGTGTGTGTTAGTTTTTAATAAATAAAGTTTTAAAAGTAAAAAGAAAAAAAAAAACTTACAATAGTAAAAAGCTTACTGAATAAGGATATAAAAAAAGAAAATAATTTGTACAAATATATAGTTATTTGTGCTTGTGTTTTAGCTGTGTTCATAGTCAAAAAGTAAAAAAAAAATAAAAAAAATTAAAAGCTAATTTGTTATTGAAGAACAATATTTTAAAAATAAATTTAGTCTAGCCCAAATATACAAGTGTACAGTGTTTATAATTTCAACAGTAGTGTACAGTAATGTTCTAGGCCTTCACATTCACTCACCACTCCCTCACTGACTCGCCTATAGCAATTTGTAGTCTTGCAAGATGTATTCATGGTAAATACGATATAGAGGTGTACCATTATAAGAATCTTTTATGCCACATGCTTACTGTACCTTTTCTATGTTTTAATGTTTAGTTATACAAATACTTGCTGTTGTGTTACAATTGCCTACAATAGTCTGTGCTGTAACATGCTATACAGGTTTATTCCTAAAAGCAATAGGCTATACCATACAGCCTATGATGTTTGCACGACCAAACTGCCCAATAACACATTTCTCAGAACATATACATGTTATTAAGTGACAAATGACTATATATATGTGAATAAATAAATATACACATATGATTATCTGCATATAAGAATATAATATAGGATATGGTAAATATTTTTAACACAACTTATATATGTATATATATATTTCCCCCAAAACTAAAATATATATGAAGATAAGTCTTAATTTATACCTTTTAAATAAATCTACTGTATTATTTTCTAAGTTTTAATTGCTAATGCGTTAAAAATAATTATAGGAGAATCCAAGATGGCTGAATAGGAACAGCTCTGGAGTGCAGTTCCCAGCAAGAACAACACAGATGGTGAGTTCTCATCACATTTCCAAATGAGTTTTCACTGCCCACATATCAGGAGATTCCTGGGCCAAAAAGTGCCATGAGTTTCCAGCATGGCTGCTCCAGCCAGTGCCACGGGTTGGTGCACAGTAACTCACACAAATCTGGGCAGCCATTTCAACTGGTGCCTGGAATGCCTGGGAGACAGAGCCACCCATTCAACTGAAAGGGAGGGGGCTGAGATAGGGAGCCAGGTGATCTGGCTTGGCGGGGTATCACCCCCACAAAACAAGCAATCTGAAACACTCTGGATTGAGTGTTTCGCAGCAAGTGCAGCTGGAGCTGGGATGGTCCAACTCAGTAGGGGGGAAGGGCATCTGCCACTACCGAGGCAGTCTGCTGATACTGAGGTAGTTCTAACTGTCTCAAGGAAGTTCACGCAGCAGCTGGGCAGAGCCCGCAGCAGCTCAGCAATGCCTCTGCTGGCAGACTGTGACTAGACTATCTCCGTGTGGGGCAGGGCATCTATGAAAAAAGGCAGCAGCACATCAGGAACTTATAAATAAAGCAAACTTTCCTAGGACAGAGCACCTGGGAAAAGAGGTGGTTATGAGTTCCACTGTAGCAGACTTAAACATACCCGCCCAGCACCACTGCATGGAACAATAGAGCTCCCAGCACAGCACTTGAGCTCCTATAAGGGACAGACTGTCTCCTCAAGCAGCTCCCCGACTCCCCGTATACCTAAAGAGACACCTCACAAAGGAGAGGGCAGGTGGACATCTGATGGGTGACCTTCTGGGACGAACATAACAGAAGAAGAAACTGGCAGCAACCCTTACTGTTCTGCAGCCCCTGAAGGTGATCCCCAGGCAAGCAGGGTCTGGAGTGGACCTCCAGCAGTCCTGCAGCAGAGGGACCTGACTGTTAGAAGGAAAACTAAGAACCAGAAAGAAATAGCTTCAACATCAACAAAAAGACATCCACTCAGAGACCACATCCGAAAGTCACCAACTACAAAGACCACAGGTAGACAAACCCAAGAAGATGGGAAGAAACCAGTGCAAAAAGGATGAAAACACCAAAAACCAGAACGTCTCTCCTCTCTCAAGGGATCACAACTCCTTACCAGCAAGGGAACAAAGCTGGATGAAAATGAATCTGGTGAACTGACAGAAACAGGCTACAGAAGGTGGGTAATACAAAACTTCTCAGAGCTAAAAGAACATGTGCTAACCCAATGCAAAGAAACTACAAACCTTGAAAAAAAGGTTAGATGAAATACTAACTAGAATAAACAGCTTAGAGAAAAATATAAATGACCTGATGGAGCTGAAAAACACAAGAGAACTTCAGGAAGCATACACAAGTTTCAATAGCCAAATCGACCAAGCAGAAGAAAGGATATCAGAGACTGAAGATCAACTCAATGAAATAAAACAAGAAGGCAGAATAGAGAAAAAAGAGTGAAAAGAAATGAACAAAGCCTCCAAGAAATATGGGATTATATGAAAAGACCTAATCAACGTTTAATAGGTGTACCTGAATGTGATGGAGAGAATGAATCCAAGCTGGAAAACACTCTTCAGGATATTATTCAGGAGAACTTCCCCCTACCTAGGAAAGCAGGCCACCATTCAAGTACAGGAGATACAGAGAACACCACAAAGATATTCCTCAAGAAGAGCAACCCCAAGGCATATAATCATCAGATTTACCAGGGTTGAAATGAAGGAAAAAATGCTAAGGGCAGCCAGAGAGAAAGGTCAGGTTACCCACGAAGGGAAGCCCATTAGACTCACAGCAGATCTCTCAGCAGAAACCCTACAAGCCAGAAGAGAGTGGGGCCAATATTCACATCCTTAAAGGAAAGAAGTTTCAAACTAGAATTTCATATCCAGCCAAACTAAACTTCATAAGTGAAGGAGAAATAAAATCCTTTACGGGCAAGCAATTGCTGAGAGATTTCGTCACCAGCAGGCCTGCCTTTCAAGAGCTCCTGAGAGAAGCACTAAACACAGAAAGGAACAACCAGTCCTTACCAGCCCGTCCAAAAATGTACCAAATGGTAAAGACCATCAACACAATGAAGAAAATGCATCAACTAATGGCCAAAGGAGTACACTGCAATCTGACATCTTTATCCCTCATTCTTTAGCCTCACTGCAATTCCTTTTCTGTTTCTACAAATTCTAGAAACTGTACTCACCCATAAGCTGTCCTGTACATTTCTGAATCTTATTGACACTTTGGGCCATTTGACCCTTCTTCAAACTTATTATTTTGACTTCCACACTACATTATCATTCATCTCCCCCTGCCCGTGTGTGTGTGTGTGTGTGTGTGTGTGTGTATTTATTCTGAAAATTTTTTTAGTCACATGAATTGGGTCCTTGTCCTCTGCTTTTAATTTACCTTGCAATATTGCTTTATTGTTTTCAATCCACAGAAAGAAACATGAAATTTTTGTTAAATCTTAATCCACATTTGCAATGGCAACTACCATATTTACATCAATAATTCTTGTGTTGCTATTGTTTGAATGATACTTCAGCATAATTCAAATTCTATTTTAGCTAGTCTTCCTGACCGTGGAGACTAAAAAGCTAACTGTTTCATTTGTCAGATTCCCTTACAGCTAAATATATAAATACGACTTAGGATCTATTAAACAAAGGTATACACACCGGATCTAAAACATGCAAAGTAAATATATTAATTTTCTATTTCTGCTATAAAAGATTTTCACAAACTTAGTGGCTTATAATACGAATTTGTATACCCATGTGTTTGCAATAGCCAAAAGGTAGAATAAACCCACATATTCATTTATGTGTGAATAAACAAAAAGTAGAATGTGTACAGTTAAATATAATGGACTGTACATATATATTTATATGTGTATATGTATGAATAGAAATATTATTCAGCCTTAAAAAGAAAGGAAATTCTGACACATGCTACAACATGATTGAACACTGAGGACATTATACTAAGTAAAATAAGCCAGTCATAACAAGGCAAACACTGTATGATTCTGCTTACGTTAAGTATCCAAAGTAGTCAGATTCACATAGACAGAGAGTAGAATGGTGGTTGACATGGGCGCTGGGGAGGGGAAAATTGAAGTTGTTCAGTGGGTGCAGAGTTTCAGTTTTGTGAGATGAACAGAGTTCTGGAGATTGGTTGCACAACAATGTGAATGTACAAAACACTACTGAATTGTACGTTGAAAATTAAGATAGTAAATTTTATGTTAAGTATATTTACAATTAAAATTTTTTAACAATATAAAACATCATTCAAACACACATAATTTTCTTTTCTTACAGTTCTATATGTTGTAAGTCCAACATGGGTCTTTTGGGCAAAATCAAAGTAGTAGCGAGGCCATGTTTCTTGCTGGAGGCTCAATTTAATAATCTGTTTCTTCTAAAAACAATTTATTGAGATCTTCATATTCCTTGGTTTATGTCCTCCTTCCTCCATCTTTGCCATCTTTAAACCAGCAATGATGGGTCAATTATCATGTTGAATCTCTCTGATTGACTGCAGCTGGATTGTGATCGACTGTGATTAGCTTCTACTGAATGTGATTAGATTGGGTTCACCTGGATAATTGAAACTCCTCTATCTCAAGAACTGTAGCCTTAATCACAATCAGTAAAGAAGGCTCCTTTCAAGGAGAAAGAATTCACAGGTTCCAAGGATTAGAGTCTGATATATTTGAGGAGTCAGTACTTTACCTGACATCATTAAGTCAAAAGACAGTGTGGGTAGCAAGCAGCTGTTTTCCTTCTTTGTCAAAGATAAGTATAATTAGCATGACCTATCACTGTTGATGTTGACCTTTACCACCTGGCTGATATATATAGTGCTTGTCATTTTTCTCCACTGTTAGTTATTTTTTCCTGTATCCATACTGTACTTTTGGGAAGGAAGTCACACTATGTACTTAAGAGATGGGAAGTTATATGGTCCATCTCCTGAGGGCAAAGTATCAGCATATATTTGAAATTCTTCTCTATGGAACAGTTGTCTCTTTCTCTCATTTATTTATTAAATCATTAATTTGTATTGAGTAAGATTCATGGATATTTATATTTTAGGCTATGATTCAATACTATTTTATATAGTTTGTTGTAAAAATTGCTCCAGCTTTGCTTATTGGAACTCTTTCAGTTGGCTCAAATGTCCCTTTGACATACTTCCAACAAGTTTGTTTGTTTATATGTTTTGGAGCACCTTCCTTTTTCTTCACTACAAAATACTCAAAGCTCATGCTACCTATTTTTCTGCCTTGGTTCTAGACTCAGCAATTTCTCCAAGAAGCATTGGTTTCTTTTATTGGAGAAGGGTATGATTTGGCTGCCTCCCCCCACCCATAATCTCATCTTGAATTGTAATCCCCACGATCCCTATCAAGGGAGAGACCAGGTGGAGGTATTAATAATTGAATGGGGGTGGTGGTTTCTCCTACACTGTTCTCGTGATAGTGAGTGAGTTCTCACGAGATTTGATGGCGTTATAAATGTTTGGTAGTTCCTCCAGAATTCATTCTCCTCTCCCGCCATCTTGTGAAGAAGGTGCCTTGCTTCCTCTGTGGCGTCTGCAAGGATTATAACTTTCCTGAGGCCTCCCCCAGCCGGTGCTGAAATGTAAGTTAATTAAACCGCTTTCCTTTATAAATTACCCAGTTTCAGGCAGTGCTTTACAGCTGTGTGAAAACGGACTAATACAGATAATAATATTAAAACCAAAATCTCCATGCTATGTGGATTAACTGCTACGTGGATGTTGTTTCTTATCTGACAGAGCCAGAAAATATATGTGTGCATATGTACACACACAACACATTTATGCAAATATTTTCACATATACCCGTTTGTATTGATATTAAGCTAAATTTGAGTTCATACTCATGTCTTTAACTCTAATTCATACCCCCTATGTAGTTCTTTCTAGAGTCCTCTTTTACTTATTTGTAACCTACCACACCAAGACTGAAAATTCTGACTCCCATCATCCATCTATTTATTTTTAGTGTGTGTGTATGTGTATATATATATATATATATATATATATATATATATATATATATGGGGGGGAGAGAGAGGTATCAGAATTCTTAGCCTGTACCCTTATGGGAAATGTCTTTATCAACTGGAGTATAGAGTTTAGGTACAGCTTCTATTGCCTTTAGTCTTACACAGTCTGCTCATTTTTGAAGTAATTATTCAGCACTCTTTTCTCCCCCACACATTCAATAAGATTGTTTCATATATTTACAATACAGGAGTTTTTTTGTGGTCGCATTTTGTATTTCATCCTGGAATCCCTCCACTAATATATATATATATATATATATAGATTTTCCTGCAGTAATGTTTTTTTTCTGTGGTGGAGAGTTCTATGCTTAATGTCTTATATCCAATATTACTGTAATATGAAGAATAGTTTTAACACCTGAAAATTTGCTTGTTCTTCATCTATTCAACTATCCTCCCCTCATAGGCAGCAATTGATATCTGCATGGTTACTATAGCTTTTTCTTTTTCAGAATGTCATATATTTGGACATTATGTAGCATTTTAAGACTGGCTTCTTTCACTTAGCAATATGCATTTAAGATTCATGTTTTCTTTTTTTATGACTCAATTAGCTCATTTTTGTTTTTAGTCAAAAAACTAAGTTCATTTTATGGATGCACTTCAATTTGTTTATTCACCCAAATATTCAGAAGCAGGTGTTTGTGGGGGTATGTTCTCAAATTAGTTGGATATATAGAAAGGAGTCCAGTTATTGGAGTGTATGATAAAATTGTTTAGTTGTGTAAGAAACTTGCAAACTGTTGTTTAAAGTGGCTGCACTGATGTGCATTTCTATCAGCAATGAATGAGAGTTCCTTTTGTTCCAAATCCTCATAGTAATTGGCACTGTCTGATATTTGGATTTTAATCATTCTACTAGGTGTGTAGTATTATGTCAGTTTTGTTTATATTTTCAATTCCCCAATGCCAAACTATGCTAAGCTTCATTTTGCATATGCTTACTTGCCATCTGCATATCTTATTGAGATGTTGAGATCTTTTGCCTATTTTAAAATGTGTACTTTTCTGTTTGTTCAGTTGTAAGACCTCTTTGCATATATTATATACAAGTGCTTTGCCATGTATATGTTTTGTAAGTATATTTTCTTCTACTTCTGGTTAATATTTAATTTTTTAACAATGCCCTTCACAAGGCAGAATTGTTTATTTTAACAAATTTTCACTTATTTTTTCTTTCATGGATCATGCTTTTTGTATTACATCTAAAAATTCTTCACTAAGCCCAATGTTATATCATCCTCACCAATATTTTCTTTTAGAAGTTAGAGATTTTATAGTTTTACCTTTTATATTCAGATGTATTATCCATTTTCAGGGTTTTTTTTTGTGTGTGAAAGGCAAAGCCTTGCTACATAATGATGAGCATGGTCGTGGAGGTGGTAGTGATGATTTTCCTTCTCCTCCTCCTCTTCAGTCTCCTTCTCCTGCATTCCTTCTGCTGCTTTCTCCTCCTCCTTTTTTCATATGGACATCTGATTTGTTTTAGTATCATTTGTTGAAACGACTACCATTTTCCATTGAATTAATTGTGCTTTTTTGTTCCTTTATACATAAATATGTTCAACTAATTTTTATATAACTTTATACATAAATATGTTCAACTAATTTTTATAGAACTAATATACATTTAAATAATATATGTGGGTGGGGGTGGTGGCAGTGGCGGTGTGTGTGTGTGTGTGTGTGTGTGTGTGTATCCTCTTCCCCTTGGGTCTTGCAATCTGTTTAAGTCATCTTTTTTTTTTCAATGTTCTTTTTTTAATTAATTATACTTTAAGTTCTGGGGTACATGTGCAGATCTTGCAGGATTGTTACATAGGTATACAAATGCCATGGTGGTTTGCTGCCTCGATTCCCCCTGTCACCTACATCAGGTATTTCTCCCAATGTTATCCCTCCCCAATATTTCCCCCCCTCCCCCACTAACCCTCTCCTAATCCCCCAGCCCCCAACAGACCCCAGTGTGTTCCCCTCCCTGTGTCGATGTGTTCTCATTGTTCAACACCCACCTATGAGAGAGAACATGCAGTGTTTGGTTTTCTGTTTTTGTGTCAGTTTGCTGAGAATGATGGTTTCCAGCTTCATCCATGTCCCTGCAAAGGACATGAACTCATCCCTTTTTATGGCTGCATAGTATTCCATGGTGTGTATGTGCCACATTTTCTTTATCCAGTCTATGCTTGATCGGCATTTGGGTTGGTTCCAAGTTTTTGCTATTGTAACCAGTGCTGCAATGAACATACGTGTGCATGTGTCCTTATAATAGAACAATTTATAATCCTTTGGGTATATACCCAGTAATGGGATTGCTGGGTCAAATGGTATTTCTATTTCTAGCTCCTTGAGAAATTGCCATACTGTCTTCCACAATGTTTGAACTAATTTACACTCCCACCAACAGTGTAAAAGTGTTCCTCTTTCTCCACATCCTCTCCAGCATCTATTGTCTACAGATGAGAATGATCTCCATTCTAACTGACATGAGATGGGATCTCAGTGTGGTTTTGATTTGCATTTCTCTCATGACCAGTGATGATGAGATTTTTTTCTATGTTTGTTGGCTGCATAAATGTCTTCTTTCGAAAAGTGTCTTGACCCACTTTTTGGTGGGGTTGTTTGTTTTTTTGTAAATTTATTTTAGTTCTTTGTAGATTCTGGATATTAGCCCTTTGTCAGATGGGTAGCTTGCAAATTTTTTTTCCCATTCTGTTGGTTGCCTGTTCACTCTAATAATTGTTTCTTTTGCTATGCATAGGCTCTTAAGTTTAATTAGATTCTATCTGTTTATTTTGCCTTTTATTGTCATTGCTTTTGGTCTTTTAGTCATGAAGTCCTTGCCTATGCCTATGTCCTGAATGGTATTGCCTAGGTTTTCTTCTAGGGTTTTTATGGTGTTAGGTCTTATGTTTAAATCCTTAATCCATGTGGAGTTAATTTTTATATAAGCTATAAGGAAGGGGTTCAGTTTCAGCTTTCTGAACATGGCTAGCCTATTTTCCCAACACCATTTGTTAAACAGGAAATCCTTTCCCCTATTGCTGGTTTTTGTCAGGTTCGTCAAAGATCAGATTGTTGCAGATGTGTGGCATTATTTCTGAGGCCTCTTTTCTGTTCCACTGGTCTATATCTGTTTTGGTACCACTACCATGCTATTTTGGTACCACTACCATGCTGTTTGGATTACTGTGGCCTTGTAGTATAGTTTGAAGTCAGGTGGCAGTGACGCCTCCAGCTTTGTTCTTTTTGCTTAGGATTGTCTTTGCTATGCAGGCTCTTTTTTGGTTCCACATGGAGTTTAAGGTGTTTTTTTTTTTTTGCAGGTCTGTGAAGAAGGTCAATGGTAGTTTGATGGGGATAGCATTGAATCTATAAATTACTTTGGGCAGTATGGCCATTTTCATGATATTGATTCTTCCTAACCTTGAGCATGGAGTGTATTTCCATCTGTTTGTGTCCTCTCTTATTTCCTTGAGCAGTGGTTTATAGTTCTTTGAAGAGGTGTTTCACATCCTTTGTTAGTTGTATTCTTAGGTATTTTATTCTCTTTGTAGCAATTGTGAATGGAAGATCACTCTTGATTTGGCTCTCTATCTGTTATTGGTGTATAGGAGTGCTTGTGATTTTTGCACATTGATTTTGTGTCCTGAGACTTTGCTGAAGTTTCTTATCATTTTAAGGAGATTTTGGGCTGAGATGATGGGCCTTCTAAATATACAATCATGTCATCTGCAAATAGAGACAATTTGACTTCCTCTTTTCCTAATTGAATACTCTTTATTTCTTTTCCTTGCCTGATTGCTCTGGCTAGAACTTCCATTATTATGTTGAATAGGAATGGTAAGAGAGGGCATCCTTGTCTAGTGCCAAATTTCAAAGGGAATGCTTCCAGTTTTTGCCCATTCAGTAGTTTATTGGCTGTTGGTTTGTCATAAGTAGCTTTTATTATTTTGAGATATGTTCCATCGATACCTAGTATATTGAGAGTTTTTAGCATAAAGGGCTGTTGAATTTTGTCGAAGGCCTTCTCTGCATCTATTGAGAGAATCATGTAGTTTTTGTCTTGGTTCTGTTTATGTGGTGAATTACATTTATAGACTTGCAGATGTTGAACCAGCCTTGCATCCCCAGGATGAAGCCTACTTGATCGTGATGGATAAGCTTTTTCATGTGCTGTTGCATTCTGTTTGCCAGTATTTTATTGGAGATTTTTGCATCAATGTTCATCACGGAGACTGGCCTGAAGTTTTCTTTTTTGTTTGTGTTTCTGCCAGATGTTGGTATCAGGATGATGTTGGTCTCATAAAATCAGTTAGGGAGGAATCCCTCTTTTTGTATTATTTGGAATAGTTTCAGAAGGAATGATACCAGCTCCTCTTTGTACATCTGATAGTATTCAGCTGTGAACCGTTATGGACCTGGACTTTTTTTAGTTGGTAGGCTATTAATTGCTGCCTCAACTTCAGATCTTGTTATTCGTCTACTCAGGGTTTCAACTTCTTCCAGGTTTAGTCTTGGAAGGGTGCAATATCCACGAATTTATCCATTTCTTCCAGGTTTACTGGTTTATGTGCATAGACTTTTTTGTAGTAATCTCAGATGGTAGTTTGTATTTCTGTGGAATTGGTGGTGATATCTCCTTTATCATTTTCATTGTGTCTATTCAATTTTTCTCTCCTTTCTTTTTTCTTAGTCTGGCTAGTGGTCTATCTATTTGTTGATCTTTTCAAAAAACCAGATCCTGGATTTATTGATTTTTTTGAAGCGTTTTTTTGCATCTCTATCTCCTTCAGTTCTGCTCTGATCTTAGTTATTTCTTGTCTTCTGCTAGCTGTTGAATTTATCTTGCTCCTCTAGTTCTTTTAATTATGATGATAGGATGTCGATTTTAGATTGTTCCTCACTTCTCATGTGGGCATTTAGTGCTATAAATTTCCCTCTAGACACTGCTTTAAATGTGTCCCAGAGGTTCTCGTACGTTGTGTCTTCATTCTCATGGGTTTCAAAGATCATCTTTATTTCTGCCTTAGATACAGGAGCACCCAGATACATAAAGCAAGTTCTTAATGACCTACAAAGAGACTTAGACTCAGACACAATATAGTGAAAGACTTTAATACTCCACTGTCAATATTAGATCAACAAGACAGAAAATTAACAAGGATCCATTCAGGACTTGAACTCAGATCTGGACCAAGGGGACCTAATAGACATCTACAGAACTCTCCACCCCAAATCCACAGAATATACATTTTTCTCAGCACTATATTGCACTTACTCTAAAACTGACCACATATCTGGAAGTAAATCACTCCTCAGCAAATGTAAAAGAATGGTAATCCTAACAACTAATCTCTCAGACCACAGTGCAATCAAGTTAGACCTCAGGATTAAGGAACTCACTCAAAACTGCACAACTATATGGAAACTGAACAACCTGCTCCTGAGTGACTACTGGATAAGTATTTTTAGTTCTTTAAGAAATCTCTATATTGTTTTCCATAGAGGTTGTACTAATTTATATTCCCAACATCAGTGTATAAGCATTCTCTTTTCACCATATCCATGCCAACATCTATTGCTTTTTAACCTTCAATCATGGACGTATCTGGCTGGGTAAAATGGTATGTTATTGTGGTTTTAATTTGTATTACTCTGATTAGTGATGTAGAGCATTTTTCATATGTTTGTTGGTGATTTGTTTATCTTTTGAGAAATGCCTATTAATGTCATTTGTCCATTTTTAATGAGATGTTTTTGCTTTTCTCTTGTTGATTTGTTTGAGTTCCTGGTAGATTCTGGATAGTAGTCCTTTGTTGAATGCACAGTTTGCAAATATTTTCTTTCTTTTTTAAATTTTTGTGGGTATATAGTACATGCATGTATTTGTGGGGCACATGAGATGTTTTGATACAGGCATGCAGTGCATAATAATCACATTATGGAATATGGGGTAGCAACCCCTGCAAAGATTTATCTTTTGTGTTACAAGCAATCCAATTATGTTCTTTTCATTATTTTACAATATACAATGAAATTACCAACTATGGTCACCTTGTTGTGCTATAAAATACTAGACATTATTCATTCATTCAGTTTTTTGTACCCATTAACCATCTTCACTTCCTTCCCACCCCAGCCCCCCACTACCTTTCCTAGCATCTGGTAACCATCCTTCTACTTCCAGTCTCCATGGGTTTGATTATTTTGATTTAAATCTCACAAGTAAGTTACAATGTGTGTGTTTGTCTTTCTATGCCTGGCTTATTTCACTTAACATAATGACCTCCCATTTCATCCATGTTGTTGCAAATGACTGAATCTCATTGCTTTTTTTTATGGCTGAATAGTACACCATTGTATGTAAGTACCACACTTTATCAATTTCTCTGTTGATGAACACTTAGGTTGCTTCCAAATCTTGGCTATTGTGAACAGAGCTGCAACAAACATGGGAGTGCATATATCTCTTGGGCATGCTGATTTTCTTCTTTTGGGTTACTCAGATCATATGGTAGTTCTGTTTTTAATTTTTTGAGGAACTTCCAAATTTCCAAATTTTTCTCCATAGTGGTTGTACTGAATTACATTCCCACCAACAGTGTGGTAGTGTTCTCTTTCTCCATATCCTTACCAGCATTTGTTAGTTTGCAAGTATTTTCTCCCATTCTGTGGGCTGTCTGTTTAATCTGATGATTAGTTATTTTGCTATGCAGAAACATTTTAGTTCAATTAAGTCACATTATTTATTTCTGTTTTTGTTGCATTTGCTTTCGGGTCTTAGCCATAAGTTCTTTGCCTAGATCAATGGTTCAGAAGAGTTTTTCAGGTTTCTTTCTAGTTTTTTTTTTTTTTTAATGGTTTCAGGTCTTGGATGTAAATCTTTGTTCTATCTTGAGTTGATTTTTGTATATAGTGACACGTAGGGATCCAGTTTCATTCTTCTACATGTGGCTATCCAGTTTACCCACCACCATTTATTGAATCAGTTGTCCTTTCCCCAATTTATGTTTCTGTGTGCTTTGTTGAAAATCAGTTGGTTGTAAGTATTTGACTTTATTTCTAGGTTCTCTGTTCTGTTCCATTGGCCTGTGTATACACTTTAACACCAGTACCATGCTGTTTTAGTAACTATATGTTTGTAATATTATTTGAAGTCTGGTAATATGATGCCTACTGAATTTTTATTATTATTATTATTATTTGCTTAGAATGACTTTAGCTATTTGGAATCTTTGTTTTTTTCATGTAAATTTTAGGATTTTTTTTTCTAATTCTGTGAAAAATGTTGTTGGCATTTTGATAAGAATTGCACAAAATCTGTAGATTACTTTGGGCATATGGTGTCTTTTTCATGTTACTGATTCTTACAATTCATGAGTGTGGGTTATATTTTTACTTGTATGTGTCATCTATAATATCTTTCAACAATGTTTGGTAGTTCTCTTTGTAGAGATCTTCCACCTCCTTGGGTAAGTATATTTTTAGATTTTTTGTTTGTTTGTTTTTTTCTTGTAGCTATTGCAAAAGGAATTGAGTCCTTGATTTAATTCTCAGCTTTGACACTGTTGGTGTATAGCAGTGCTACTGATTGGCATATCTTGACTTTGTAACCTGAGACTTTACTGAATTCATTTATCAAACTCGAGGAGTCTTTTGGAACATTCTCTAGGGTTTTTTAGGTATGTAAACAAATCATCAGCAAGTAGAGATAATTTGACTTCCTCTTTTCCAATTTGGATGCCTTTTATTACTTTCTCTTGTCTGATTGCTCTGGCTAGGACTTCCTAATCAACTTTTTAACCTGAATGCATGAACAGACATTTATTTCATTGTCTTATTGACCCTCAAATATATTTTAGAATTATTCTCTTGTATAAATTCAACAATTAAAAAGAAGGATCATCTTGTCTAGTGACTTCATTTCAAAGAACGTGGTGCTATGAAACATAATTTTAAAAAGCATATTTGTGATAGTCTCAAATATGAGGTCAGGTTTTCTGACTTGCAGGTCAACAGTGATAACATACAATGGTGCCTTTTAAAATGTAACCATCAATCTAATTTATCAGAAAAGTAGATCATTGTAATTTAAAGATTTCAGTGGAGCTTGTCTTTTCTCAAATTATCAAAGTTAAACATCAAAGAAGGAACAAAAATGACACTGGTAGTAATTAGAAGCTTTTCTTCAGGGAGTATGGTAAGAAATCAATTAAGATATTTTTAACACTAGAAGTGATCTGAGCTATTCACAGCAAAAGTTATTGCTACCACAGACACAGAAAGCAAATTATAAGTGATTTTATAATGACAGATAAGTTTAGTAATAATTTAACTAGTAAGTATTTCCTAGATATGATAAGGAGATGGGGGAGAGTGGATGTACTCTTCATCTTCAGGAACTTTTCTACTTTCTGGTCATCTCTTATGTTTAATGTGTCTGTATCAACAAAATTAGTGTTTTTTCCTTTATAGCTTACTTACATCAAAATTCTTTTAAAAAATTAAACAATTCCCCCAATTATTCCTCTTGCTATCCTATAGTGTTCATGGACTATTATATTATACCAATGGAGTAAAGAATTTTTCTTACAACAGCTCAAAGGCATATATTTTTAAGAAGTTTGTAAATAGAAAAGAGGAAAATGTTTTGGGGAGAATTGTTCAGAAGAATAGAGAAAAAAGGCAGATATGGGCAAAATATTGACTATTCTGGAACACACAAGAAAAGGTAGTTGTTTTTCATATATATATGAAAAATATACGTGTATATACATATACACATGCACGCGCACGCGCACACACACACACACATATATAATTTTTTTTTAAGACCAAATCTTTCTCTGTTGCCAGGCTAAATTGCAGTGGCATAATCTCTGTTCACTGCAACCTCCACCTCCCAGGTTCTAGCAATTCTCCTGCCTCAGCCTCCTGCATAGCTGGGACTATAGGCGAGTGCCACCATGCCCAGCTAATTTTTGTAGTTTTAGTAGAGACAGGGTTTCACCATATTGGCCAGGATGATCTCTATCTCTTGACCTCATGATCCGCCCACCTCAGCCTCCCAAAGTACTGGGATTACAGCCATGAGCCATCATGCCTGGCCTCTTTTCAAAATATTAAGGAGACTAATCAGAAAGAGAGACAACCAAAGGTAGTGGTCAACAGGGTTTAAGATAAATTGATGATACTAGAAATTCAGGAGGTGTTTCTGGAACTTGCTTATCCAAATTCAGAGTTGAACAAATGAGGTAAAGTGTCTTGGAATATAAGATGGATTTATTTGTTAGGATAGATGTTCAGTTGCCATACTGATGAGGCCAAAATATACTGCAGCATTGGTAAGACAGCAATTTGTTTCCTTCTCGTATGGTCTACCCCACATTGTCATTTAGGGACAAAAAAATGCAGCCATTTGACTGCTCAGCTATTGACCAGAATGTTATCTCTTTTTTTTTTTTTTTTTGAGAAGGAGTCTTGCTTTGTTGCTCCAGGCTGGAGTGCAGTGGCGTGATCTTGGCTCACTGCAACTCCTGACTCCCAGGTTCAAGCAATTCTCCTGCCTCAGCCTCCTGAGTAGCTGGGATTACAGGCGCATGTCACTATGCCCAGCTAAATTTTTGAAATTTTAGTAGAGATGGGGTTTCAACATGTTGGCCAGGCTGATCTTGAACTCCTGACCTTGTGATCTGCTGACCTCAGCCTCCCAAATTGCTGGGATTACAGGCGTGAGTCACCGCAACAGGCCTGAGTGTTATCTCTTAATCTATGTGTAAAAGCTGGTACATTGCCAAGTCCAAGTCTCACCCTATACAAAGATGGAAAACAAGAAAAGGTTCTAAGAAAACGTGCAAGTTATACGTGTATTTTTCTGCTCCAGATCAATCTGCAGACACTTAGACTCACAGCCAGCTCCAGGGAATCACAGGAAATGTAGGATTTTGCTATGCACCAAATACTAGGGCTTTAACATAAGGTATACATTACTAATGGAAAACAGGAGAAATTTATTTGGAATTCAGGTAGCAGCAACTGCCTCACAGGGCCAGTGGGTTAGAGGAATGTGACCTTGAATCTTGTAGGCTTATTTTTTTACCACATGCAACCTGATCAGAATCCTACTTAATATTTCTCACTGTGTTTGTTAGCCTACCTAACTTTAATGCAGTTACAATCACAAAAAACAAGGTTTATCACAACTAAACTTGTGCCAATTAACAGGGTGGGGCATGGGTGGTGGTTCTGCTCAATGCAGTCATTCTGGGGCCTAAGTTTCTATCAGGTGACTCTGTCTAACCCTAGAATCCAGGAGTCTCCAGTTTAACCTTCTGTCTATCTTGCATATGAAATTAGAAAGTTTCAGGGACTGCATAATTATTTTGTGTATTAGCTGTAGATATGATATGTATCTTGCCTACTGGTGTTTCATTGGTCAGCACTCAGTCACATAGTTAAACCTGTAAGGGGGCCTGAAAATGTAGTCTGCGATACCCAGGAAGAAATCAAACAATTTTCTGATGATCCACCAGATTTGCTGCTATATGAACAATACTCTAATACATATTGTTAAAATTATACTAATGATGTAAGGTTGCAATATAATATTCTGCTTGTGATATTAAAATTAATTCCAATTTATACCAAACTACTTTTTCTTTCTTTTGTGATGAAGTCTCATTCTATGCCCAGACTGGAGTGCTGTGGCACGGTCTCAGCTGACTGTGACCTCAGCCTCCCAGGCTCAAGCAATTCTCCTGCCTCAGCCTCCCGAGTAGCTGAGATTACAAGTGCCTGCCACTACACTCAGATAATTTTTTGTATTTTTAGTAGAGACGGGTTTCACCATGTTGGCCAGGCTGGTCTTGATCTGCTGACCTTGTGATCCACCCGCCTTCACTTCACAAAGTGCTGGGATTACAGGCATGAGCATGAGCCATCACACCTGGCCCTAAAGTACATTTTAAACTGTTAATTATACTCTGGGTCTTTCACAGCTACTACCATTATTTTTAAATCATGCTTATTCTTAGATATTTATTTTTATAATAGATGCATAAGAAAGGATGGCTATCTATATTTAAATATAGATATTGTAGAGCAAAAACTTTTTTTATGAAACCTAGCACAAATTAAAAATTAATTTCTAAGTTTCTATCACCAATAATATGCAATTCAAATAACTTCTGTTTCATGACGCTCATGATTTTCTTTTCTCTATTAAATAATCAAAGGTTTTTTACAGAGGCAATATAGCCAAGAAGTTGTTATTTCATTTAAAATACTCAAGATAGGCTTAAAATTATAAAATGCATATTTTTTATCAAATCTTTGCAAATATGATTCTACAAGATTCTAGTTTATCCCTACTATTTAACTTAATAGAAGCTTTAATGATACATGTCCCTCTGAAACTGTTTCTTTAATAATTATTAATTTTGCATATACTTATCTGAAAAATGAGGTCCCAAAATGGTAAAAACAAAAACCATTAGAATATGCAAAGTAATATAGATGAAGAAAATAAACTGTATGATTGATTGCTGAAATATCAGCTAAAGTATGGTTATCCTATTTTCTGGGCCTCCAAATGAACATCAAAACAAAACATAGTCGCAATAACTTTGCTGCATTTCTTCCTTATAGAAAACTTGTTGAGTTTCCCCTTGAATTGATGTACAATATTTACTTTTGTTGCTGACTGTAGCAGTTTGCTCCATCTCATTAATTCAAGGAGTAAGAAACATCAAGGAACATCAGGAACGTCATTAATCCAAAGACCATTTCTGCCCATGCCTAAGTGAAGCTATTAAAGATATTTCAAGATCCAACTAAAATAGTTATTAAAAAGCCTAAGCACTATGTCTTTCCGAGATAATTGTGACATCTTTGTCTTGGATCATGAGTTGGGTTTCATTTGCTACACTATTTTCAGAGCAAGGTAAAGACAAAATTTAAATCACAATCAAAAACATTTAAAAAAATTCAAACTAAGTTTTAGAATCCTTTAATAGATCATAGCATGGTACTGGTAGAAGGCATGCTTTATTTGACATCATCAGGCAACATATTTGGTCTTTTTTCTGTCTTGTCGCGTCTATACTAAGCAGAAAATTCAATTATTTTTTCTTATTGTTTAAATAATATTTATATATTAATATAACTAAGAAATTCAACAATACACTGAGTTATATATCTGAGCAAATAACAGACACTTTAAAAATGTATTTTTGTAATTGCCCAATAAATATTGTATTTATTTATGATGCGTTAACATCCTGTTTTGAAATCTGTGTAAATTGTGAAATGCCTAAATCAAGTTATTAACATGTACGTTACTTCACATACTTATTTTTTTTGTGGTAGCACTTAAAATCTATCCTTTCAGAAGATTTTAAGTATACTATACATTGTTACTAATTATAGTCACCATATGTAGAATAGATCTCTTAAGCTTATTCCTCCTGTCTAACTATGTTTTTTCACTCTTTGACCAATTTCACCCTGATACCCCCAGCAACTCCTCAGAGCCCTGGTAAACACCATTCTACTCTCTCCTTCCACAAGTTTCACTTTTTAGATTCAGTATATGTGAGATCCAGGGATATTTGTCTTCCTGTGTCTGACTTATTTCACTTACATAATATATTTCCAGGTTCATCTATGTTGTTGTCAATCACAGGATTTTCTTTTCTTAAGGCTAAATAGTATTCCATCATGTATATATACCACATTTTCTCTATCCATTTATCTGTGGGCATTTGGGCTGATTTTATAACTTGGCTATCATGAATTGTGCTATGATAATCAAAGGAGTACAGATATATCTTCTAAATATTGATTTTATATCCTTTGAGTGTATACTCAGTAGTAAAATTGCTGGATCATAAGGTAGTATTATTTTTTTTTCTGTCTATATTAATGATTAGTTTAATTTTAAATGGTAGCACAGGGAGATACACACACACACACACACACACACACACACACATTTCTTTGTTAAATTTTCAGATGTAAACAGGGTTAAAAATAACTAGGTGAACAGAGTGGCCCTTTTTTTCCTTCTGTTTTTGGAGTTCATTGATAATGGGGCTAAATATATTCTCTTTTTGTTGTAATTAGAAATTTCAATAATATTTTTTCTATTTCTTCCTGCATTTTTACATATAACTCAAGGAACAAGAATGACTCAGGCTTTGAGACCAACCTGGGAAATATAGTGAGACCCTGTCTTGGAAAAAAAAATAGAAAAAATTAGCTGGGCAAAGTGGCATATGCCTGTAGTCTCAGCCACTCAGGAGGCTGAGGTGGGAGGGCCACTGGACCAGGAGGTCAGGCTGCAGTGAGCTATTATCTTGCCACTGCATTCCAGACTCCATGACAGAGCAACACCCTGTCTCAAAAAAAAAAAAAAAGAAAGCAAAGAAATTGCTCAGGGTTCACCCAGGGGCAATATATATCTATAACAACTGGACAGGGTTGGGAAAAAACAGCAAAGGGGAAAGGACTTACAGAGTGCCTACATAAATGGGTTAAGAGTAACATATAAACAAGGAACAACAAACTGCAGCAGGCCGCAAAAGGCCTCTGAGGAGGAAGTCCTCTTCATGCTTCATGTTCTGGTGCAGGGTCACCTCTGTTACCATAAACATTGTGCTCAAGGATATAAAACCCCTTTGTAGCACTATAATGTAGCCAGACTTGTAGGATCCTCGTAAGGTCCATGTTCCATTAGCTGTACATAATTAATAAGCTAAAAATAACCACGTTCTTGTTTTGTGAAACTCCCAAACTGCCACTGTTATCAATCCTTAGTATGACACACCAGTTCCGGCTCACTGATTCACTTCCGGCTCACTGATTCATTCCACCATCACTCCACCCCTACCCTATAGATCAAAGTGATTGTAATCAATAAATAGTGTGGATGATCAGAGCTCGGGGCCTTCACTGTTTCCTCCAGAGTAATAAAGTGATGGCACCCTGGTCCCACTTTCTCTCTTAATCTGTCTTTTTCTCATTCCTTTGTCACCACCAAACTCGGGGTACCCATGGGTAATGTAGGGCTGGCTCCCTACATTCTGGTGCTCAAAGTGGGGTTCATAAACCCCTGCGTTCAGGCACCCAATGTGTGGGGCTCATAAATTCCCTACAGACAGGATTTAGGTTTTGGTTGATATCAGGTCATTGGCACCTTTATACATTATTTTTTTTTGTTCTTTAGGAATTCCTAGTGCGGTTGTAATTGTAATTATCATCTTATGTTTTCTCAAACCTTTAACATAAAAATCACTGAAGCTTATTTTCTACTAATCACTGTATAGACCCTGTATCTGTAATAAACTTCATGAATCCATCCTGCTATGCAGGGTCGAAGCCATCAAAACACTTTGAATCTGGAGGCAGCATGCTGAACATCAGCTGCTGTTGTTGTAAGATCTTGAGTTCATTTTCAATTTTGACCTTCAGAAGCTACATAACCATGTGCCATACCCTAATGTTCCTGATCCTAGAAATTCTCCTTTGCAAATAGTGACAATTCCATATTAAAAAACCATAATAACACTTATTTTGTTAATTACATGTATGTCTTATGTTAATTACGTAAGACATACATGTAAGTTATTACTCAGGAAAGTCAGTTTCTGGCTACAACATTAGTATGATTAATTCTTAGTGGAATACCAGCCATACACACAGTGTCATCTGGGAAAGAAGCCATCGAAAAGAAGATGAGAAATATTGCAAGCACAAATTTTGCTTAATCACAAATTTTTAAGGAATTTCTCTGGTTACAAAAGTCTTATCCTAGCATAAATTGCATTAGGCTCAGTTATTTAACAAAAAGATTGTGTTGGCTTGCTCTCTTCTACCTGAAGGCATGAAACTTTCTATTATTCCCAATTGTGCTGCTATAGACTTTTATATCAAAATATAATAGTATTTTCATAAAACTACTGGGCTGAAGAATATTCTAGAATATCTACTTCCAAACACCTTTTTCTAAAATGAAATAGCTGGGATAGAGGATATTTGTGACTTTCTAATAGTCACATAACTCCAATCGAAGAGCTCAAACGTCAAACTCCTTGTTTCTTCTAGTAGGCTGGTACTGATCACAACTTGATTTGCTAAGGTTTATTTCCCTTTTACTTTCCAAATGTTGTTAAAAAAACTGAAATCTTATCACCAAAAGAATACCTTACACAATTCCTGTCACTGGACCTTTTCCAAATTCAGACTCTTGCAAGGGAAATACTTAAACTTCTATCGATTTCTTGTATTTTCTGATTGTTGCAACATTTGCATGACCCCTGTATTTGATCTGCACCATTGGGGAATTGATGAAGAAAGTGTCAGTGTTAGTGACTGCTGGGGAAACTTTGCCTGCAGGCTGTGGATGAAAGGACACGAGTAGGAGTAAGACAGAAGTCCTCTGTTAAAAAAAAAAAAAAAAATAGCAATTGAAAAGTGAGGGCAGAGACTCCAGTATTTGGCAGAAGATCCCACTAGTTTAGTGTTTATAACCCAATCTGCTGGAGTTTATGAGGCAGAAGAGTGAAAAATGTGAGACTCTGCTTATGGCTAAAACAAAAGAAGAATGCCTCGTCTGATTTACAAGACTTATAGACTAATAAAGCCAATGTAAGAAATATAATCCTTTAAAAATGAATACATGTTCATGTATGAGTTTTTTCGCTAACCATAATCTTGTTTGAAAAATGAATTTGAAATTTTCAGCCACTTGTGTTTGCTTACATTCTCTACAACACACTTATTTGATGTTGGAAGGTGTAAGATAATCGTAATACTAATCGTGAAATCTAATGGATGTTAGAAATTGAAAAGCAATGCCCCTTGGCACTGACATGATATTGAGGAGATGACTCTGGAAAATAGATACCGTATTACTCCTGTCACATACTCTTTAAAAATGTAAAATTTATTTTGCAGTTTTCCAGTATTGGATTCTAAAACTCAGAGTTATCATCCCTTCCCTCATATACAGTATGATTGACTGGAGTGAGAAATAAAAAATGGTGTCACTTGGAAATTATATGATAATTTCCATGTTTCCATTTAAAAAAATTCAATGATAAAAAGTTACAATTAAGCAAATCATACTAAAAACAAGGAAAATATTTAAAACTCATCTGTTCCTAGCTATTTAACTATATTTTACTATCACATATGGTCTTGAAGTTATTTACATTTATTGTGTCAATATGGTGAAAATCCTGTACTACATAATTTTGTGTTACTCCACATCTCAACATGCCATTCAGAGATGTCATGTTGGTGTTATAAAATTGGCCATTGAAGGAGTATTTACAGCATGCAAAATGTAAAATGCTGCAAATTGTTACTGATTTATTGCTTTATTAATTGTCTCTTGGTTTGAGGAAGTGATGGATAAAATAATGGAGAAAAACTTAGTAATGCAGCTAAAACTGTAGCTGCCTTGAAGATAGCACAAAAAATGACAAAATTTTCTAGCAGCATTCGAAAAGGATCACTGATTTATTAAAGAAGCAACTCACATCATTGACTAATAAGAGAAGTTTTGACATGTTTTCATGGTTTTACTTTTGTCTTGTCATTAACACAGACAAAAATACCAACCAGCATTCTTGTCAAAAATGCACTTGTTTGTCAATAACATGAGAGGCTAGTAAGTTGAGTTGGATAGTGATTAAACATTTATTTTTAACCTGAATTTGAGATATTACTGTTGGTAATATAATTATTAAACAGTGGAATTTGGGAGAAATAGCAATTCAATCTGAAGTTATAAAGCTATAAGATTTTCAATAAAGAATAATGCAGGTTGGGCATGGCTCACCACTATAATCCCAGCAGTTTGGGAGACTTAAAGGAGAGGATTGCTTGAGTCCAGAAGTTCATGTCCCGTCTGCAGGTAACAAAGAAGCACTCCTATCTCTACAAAAAAATTTTTTTAAACTTAGCCAGGAATGATGGTGTGTGCCTGTAGTTCCAGTTACTCAGGAGGCTGATGTGGGAGGATGGGTTGAGCATGGGAAACAACGGTGATTGTGCCTCTGCACTCCAGCCTGGGCAACTGAGGGAGACTCAGTCTCAAAAAGAAAAAGAATAATGCATATTTTATTAATGTTTGTAAACTGTGTTACATGACTTTAAGATTAATGAACTTTATAATAAATATGTGTGTATGTGTGTGCATGCACATACATACATACATTTTCTGATCCCAGAGACTAGCTTTTAAACATTTATCAAGTCTTGATATTCGATATAGCAATTCCTGCGAGGCTTTGGCTTTCATCTGAGTGAGGTGAGAGCCAGCTATTACAAAATTTTGAATAAAAGAATGTCAAGATCGGGATAATAGTTTAAAATAATAATTTTTTGCTACTGTATTGAGAAAAATAGACTCATGTTTATCACCTAGCATTAGTTATCTCTTTATTTTATTTTGAGGAATCTAGGACTGAAAATAAAAAGAACATTTCCTTGCCAATGCTTGTGGTGAGCTGGGCCCATGTGATTAAATTCTGACCAATGGGTTGTGGGAGGAAGTAGAGGGCACACCATTCAGATCGTGACCTTAAAAAGAGAAGTATGTGTTTCTATTTCTGTTTTACAGATGCAGAAACTCAGCTAGGTTAGTGTAAGTAACTTGCCAAATATGATTTCAAACTTAGGTGGCCTCCCTCTAGAATTTGTGCTTGATGTTGCTATGAAATGGTGCCTTGTAGTGTGTGTGGATTTTTTAATAACTATAGGTGTAAAATGGTGGTTTGAAATCAGTTGAGGATTGAAATTTAAAGTACATATTTTAAGCAGTCAATACATGTTTTATGGAGAATGAAGATTGGTGAAGTAGACAGATTAATGACTTATTCTGTGGATCAGTTACTGGACAAAATATGTAGAATTCTTTGCCTGACCTTATCCTTCAACATGTGCATGCATTTGTACACAGAGCTACACACATATTCACATTTATGTATATGCATATGTACATTGTACATGTGTATATCTATGTATTGGTGATAAACTTGAAAATTTCAAAAATATATATGCCTAAATGGAAATTTTCCTGCCTATTTTAATTTATGTAATTCTTATTCAGCATTCTTGAAACTACTTTTCTAAGTCTTAAAATGTTATAATTCAAAATTATAAGAAAATAACTTAGTTGGCTTTGTTTCCAGAAAATTATAAAGACATATTTGGAACTATTAAGTGATTTAAAAACGACAAGAATTTACAGCTATTTTCCCATAAAACATAAAGAATTAGAAGCAAAAGTGGATCTTGCCTTTTTAAATGATAAATGAGAGCCTCTGAATTCCAAGTCTTTTACATCTGCTTTCCGTAGCCTCAGCATAATCGGTGCCAATACTGTGAAAATATGGAGTATTTCAAGAAGCATTATACGAAACCTTCAATAATTTAATTTGTAGATAAGGTGAAACCAGGAGAGTAGCAAAAATTGACAACATATCTAAAAGAACACTATATTGTTATGAAATGCCAAAGTCTAAAACTTAAAAACCATGTTAAGAGAAAGTTTTAAAGTTACTGTGGCTATCATATTTTATTTTAATGTGTACCTCTCTGTTGCCACAAATGAGTTGGTAGACAGAGTTTGACAAGCCTATTTTAGCATCAGAACAGCAATGAAGAATAGGTTATGTCAAATAGAGAGTTATTGAAGTACCCTCTTTTGTAAAACTTCAAATTGGATAGAGAAATTTGAGGAAAGAAGAGTTCAATATTTCTCTAAAGCACTGAAGCTGTTTTTATAGAATCATTGAAAAAGTAGAGCATAGACCCTATAAAATATAGCAATGGTAAAATGCGTGAATTCCTATGAAAAGGGGAAAGCAATTTTTTTCAAGACAGAGCTGTTCTTACAGTGTAGAGTTTTAGGAAGTTGCTTCTAGAGTCAGATCTCACTAAAATTCTGGATTGGTCCCTTATTGGTTATGAGAGATTTGACAAATTGCTTAAAATCTCTAAGCAATTTATCTAGGTAATTTTAAGAATTAAAACAAATTCCAGGTAAAGTACTTAACAGAATTTTAAACATGTAGAAGAAGAGACTCAATGAAATAGTGAGCTATGATGTAATGGTGACACATGGATTAATAAAATTTGATGTGGTAGAATTGAACTGTTATAGTCGAAACAATGTTTTTGAGTTTACTAAGAAATAAAAATGTGCTGAAAGAAATAGTGGTCAAAGATTTTTAAATACCCACTAACAGAAGGCATACTTTATTTCAGGATGCCATTTGGGTTCAAATATAGAACTTTCCAAAGATTCAAAAGCCAATTACATTAGTAATTACTGCAGTAGAATTATAAAGTATACTTTCTATATATTTCTTATTAAATGTTCTAAATAAACACAAATGATTATGAAATAAGTTTAGTGTTACATACAGGTACAGATAAAATGAAAATAAATTCATTTATTAAATGTTGTTAAACCCAATTTACCCTTCTGAATCTCCCATGCATACTGAACTCAACAATGTAGGCTATGTTCATAGAGCAACTACTTTTGTTATGACAATGTTTTGTTTATTTATGTATTTATTTTAAAATTTTCATTTTGTGGAATTTTGATATTTCCTTTTATTATTATACTTTCAGTTCTGGGGTACATGTGCAGATCATGCAGGATTGTTACATAGGTATACACATGTCATGGTGGTTTGCTGCATCCATCCCCCACTGTCATCTACTTTAGGTATTTCTCCTAATGGTATCCCTCTCCAATCTCTCCACCCCCTGCTGTCCCTCCCCTACCTCCCCCGCCGCCCAACAGGCCCCAGTGTGTGATGTTCCCCTCCCTGTGTTCATGTGTTCTCATTGTTCAACACCCACTTATGAGTGACAACATGCAGTGTTTGGTTTTCTGTTCTTGTGTTAGTTTGGTGAGAATGATGGCTTCCAGCTTCATCCATGTCCCTGCAAAGGACATGAACTCAATCTTTTTTATGGCTGCATAGTATTCCATGGTGTATATGTGCCACATTTTCTTTATCCAGTCTGTCCTTGATGGGCATTTGGGTTGGTTCCGAGTCTTTGCTCTTGTAAACAGTGCCACAATGAACATACATGTGTATGTGTATTTATAATAGAATGTTTCATAATCCTTTGGATATATACTCAGTAATGGGATTGCTGGGTCAAATGGAATTTCTGTATCTAGGTCCTTGAGTAATCACCACACTGTCTTTCACAATGGTTGAACTAATTTATGCTCCCACCAACAGTGTAAAAGCGTTCCTGTTTCTCCATGTTTTAGATTTAATAAGAGCACTAGGGCTTTGAATGAAGTGGCTCAGAGCACACAGAAGTGAACTTGAGAAAAACATTCAGGAATGTCATCCTTACATGTGACTTCAATTTGAATTACATTTATTTATTTTTATTGTTTTACATATAACATCTTTCATCTTTCTGTAGATTTCTTTTTAGAAAATTATCACAAAAAATTATAAATGCAAAAGATTTTTTATTTTTGCAATTTATTTTCTCTAGTGATTACCTTTATGTGCGTAAATATGTGTGCACATACGCATATAGACATACATCACACAGACACACACATACAGAATTTTGAAAGAATGACAAAAAGAGTAAATAAAACCAATTTCAGGATTTTATTCAGATGCAAGCAAAATAGACGTTTATTTCAAAAGAAACTTTTCATTTTATTTTATTCAAAAAAATTTAACTATCAGATATTTACTTGATAAGTTAAAAGCTTATTTTATTTTTAAAATAAAATAAGCTTTTATTTAAACTTATGAAATAAATATCTGCTTTCTGTAACTCACACAAGAAAAAGACAGATACAGGAAACCCAGTATTAACACATTAGATTAAATTCTCAGAATGCTTTTCTTGCAGTTTCTGCTTGTGGTTCATTTTTCAAAACTGGAGCTTTGACTATGCCAGTTGCAAGAGTAGGAGAAAGTAAATATTTTAACATTTGTCATCATTATAATAAAAGGAAATCAAAGGAGAATTTGGATGTGGATGATTTGGAATAGCCAATCATCATGGGTGCCACAATATTACATACTTCAAACTTCTGGAAACATTTTCTTGTTTCTTGAGAAGTAAAATGCATAAACTGTCTTGTATTAGTTTAGCTATCATGAAATATTAAATATTTCATGATAAATATTAAATATTAGCTATAATTGAAATATTAACAATATAAAATTAAATCAAATGGAAATAAAAAACATTTTATTGTATTTATAGATACCTTTTCCATTCCAAATCATATTGGCAACAAACATTTAATATTTGTAAAGTAAGTTGTTTGTAACATACTTTTTGAAAATTGAAAAAACAGCTTTGATATTCTCTGATCATTTCAGCAATTATGTAGGATAGCTAAAGAAGATACTTAATTATTATAATTAAAAACCTTTGAAATATTGTCCAATTGTGATTGAAATCATTAAATATTTAGTAGTGTGAAATTATTTAATGATCTATGTCTTCCATTATAGTTCACTACTGAAATTTCATATCTGTAAAACTCTGCAACAACTAATTTAATACCCAGTCACTCATATTAATGACCAAAGATTTAAAGTCTGACACCGTGTGTCACAGCCATTAACATCCGGCTAGTTTTCACTACTTTTAGCATCCTATTCGGTCTACATGGAAGAAGTAAGCAGTATTTTATGGTTTTCTCATCTGCTTCACTCATTGCTAAGTAAATTGAATACATTATGCAAAATGTGGTAGAGAAAAATTTATTTGTCAATTGTTTGAAATTAAAAAAAATTTTTGGATAACTTCTGCTAGATTTGATGAAAAAATAGCAGTGTTGTGCAGAACAGCTGAAGAGGATTGTGTTACTTCTGAGAATACATGGGCAGAAACATCAGATGAGAACAAAAATACAAGAACTTGAGGGACATTGAGTATCTCAGGCCTTGAGGTGGCTGATGGGCCTTCTTGGTTACAACTCTAATTTTGAAATACTTGGTGTAAGTGGAACTATGGCAGAAATTGATTGAGAGAGTTGTTTTGTACACAATAGTTCAGTGAGAGGAAGAAAGACTAATAATTACAGCAGAAGCCAGATGTACAGGTAAGCATCAGCTTATACTTTAATAACATAAATTCGAAGGAAATTCACTTTGAGAATTGAGATTATTTTCACTTATTGTAATAAATTGCATGGTCTGGATCTGAAGTTAGTATAACTTTTAATAGCAGGAAATAATTTTTTGCTCAAAGAATTCCTTTATTTAAACAAATTAAATGGGCAGAATTTTCCCTAAGTGCAAACCCAGACTTCCACAGGCTTCAATAGCAGATGCTGAAAACATTTGGAACATTGATAGGAAACACATACTGGAAAAATTAGAAATTTCATTCTCTTAGTTAAATTTCAAAATCATATTTTCTCACATAGTGTTTTAGGCTGAATAATGGAATAATGCCCCCTCCCAAAATACTCATGTCCTAATCCCTCAAACCTGTGAATATGTTATCTTACATGCTTTTGCAGGTATGATTAATGATCTTGAGATGGGGGATTATTTCAGATTATCTGAGTAGGCACAACATAATTACAAGTGTCTTTGCAAGAGGGCACTTAAGAGTCAGAGTCAAGGAAGATATGAAGATGAAGGCTGATATGGTTTGGATGGTTGTCCCCTCCAAATCTTATGTTGAAATATGACCTCCAGTATTGGAGGTGGGCCTCGTGGGCGGTGTTTGGGTCATGGAGGTGGATCCCTCCTTTGGCTTGGTACTGCCCTCATGATATTCTATGAGTTCAGGTGAGATTGGGTTGTTTAAAAGAGCCTGGCATATCCTCCTGCTCTCTTATTCCTTTCTGTCTTGCTTCCTGTCTCACTGCTTTCTCTTTTCTTTCTGATATGAGTGGAAGCTTCCTGTAGCCCTGAGCAGAAGCAGATGCTGGTGCTGTGCTTCTTGTACAGCCTGAAGAACTATAAGCCATATAAACCTATTTCTTGATAATTAGCCAGCTTCAGGTATTCCTTTATAGCAACACAACAGGGACTAACAGAGTAGCAGAGATGAGAGAGGTAATAGGATGTTACACTACATGCTTTAAACATGGAAGAGAGGCCACAAGCCAAGGAATGTGGGCGGTCTCTAGAAGATGGAAAAGGCAAGAAATATATTATTCCCCTAGAGTCTTCCTTCATGAGGAACATAGTCCAGCCAACACCTTGATTTTAAGACTTCTGACCTCTAGAACTGTTAAGATAATAAATTTTTGCTGTTTTTAGCCACTAAGGTTGTGGTAACATGTTACAGTAACAATAAGAACTTGATACACCTAGTATTTTGAGATTATTTAGAACACTAAGAATTAACTAGTATGTGTGGTTCATATTGTATTCCAAAGTTTATTTATTTCCTTGCCAAGTTTAGGTGCATCTGGATTTGTGTGACATATAAAGGAAGGGTTTTCTTTTACTGTAACATTTTCTCCTTCTCCAACACATATACTTATTGGCAAGGTGTGGCACATCATTGGCATTTGATATGGTCTCACTCTGTCTCCACCCACATCTCATCTCAAATTGTAATATGTGTCAGAGTAGGGACTGGGTGGGAAGTGATTGGATCATTGGGATGGTTTCCCGCATGCTGTTCTCTTGTGAGTCAGTGAGATCTCACAAGATCTGATGGTTTTATAAGCCTCTGACATTTCCTCTGCTTTCTTCTTCTCTTTCACCGGCCTCCAGGTAAGACGTGCCTCTTCCCCCTCTGCCAAGATTGTAAGTTTCATAAGGCCTCCCCAGCCATGTGGAACTGTGAGTCAATTAAACTTCATTTCTTTATAAACTAGCCAGTCTCAGGTATGACTTTATAGCAGTGTGAAAATGGACTACTATGCATTTCTTTTCAAGAAAAAATGGTATCTTTTTCTGATTTCAGTTCCTTGATTTTCCTCATAATTACCACAGGTACTTCATCATTACTACTACTGTAAGATCTGTAGGGAGTATTATTCCATTTTTTTTTATGGGCAAGCCAAATACAAATTTATTGTATCTTGAAAGGTCAGTGTGCAATTGTTGGGATTACTAATTAACTTTAATTTTTATGAGACTTTCAGAATCTTGTAGTATATGTTCTGTCTACACTTGCTGTAAAAATGATTTAATAATTAGCAGTATTTCAAAAGTCTTAAAAAATAAAGTCTTAAAAAATAAAGTCTTAAAAAATAATGAAAACACCCATGGTGAGTTGTGAAATGTCCCCCCCCCGAGGATAGGTGTCACCTAGGCTGTGATAAGAAATTTCTATATTGTAGAACAACTCTGTTAAAGAACTAAATAGAAAGCAAAGGAAAAGTATGTGGGGTTGTAACCTGTAGCAGAAGAAAAGGAGAGGCTGATTTGGTGATTTTACTTCTGCTGTTTGTCTCTAAATAAATTCAAAATGTAACAGAGGAACTATAAGACTATAATTTAATGTATTATACTATATTGTTAAGAGAAAATAGAGGTAGCAAAAACATTGTATTTCAAAATGTATTTTATAAAATTATTTCAATTGCTACTATCTTTTACCTATATTTTTTATTTCTGCTCAACAACATTTGTTTATTATGTACAGACTCTAATAGGAGTTCTATCCAACCAAATTTTTTTTCAAGACAAGAGCTATCTACAGTGTGGCAATTCAAATAATGCTCAGGATGTTGGAAATGACTCCATTCCTGTAGTTAACTTGTGTACTTCTCTGCTTCAGCGGTTATCAAGAACCATATTTATAAAAGAGCAATATATTTTAGCTTTTAGAAAACAGTGTCAAGATTGTTGAAATGGTTTAAAAAATCTGTTTGAATTTCCTTTGTATCTCTCTACATAGTTTTTTCCCCAGTGGTGTTACATTTGATGTTTAATTTTAATTGCTGTCTCATTAGTGAGGTAAACTTTAATTCATTTGGGCACCATTTTAATGTTATGGCATGGTATTTGACCAACAAATAACATTTACTTTGATGTTATATATTAACTTCGTTATATATATGTATATGTATGTATATGCACATACACGCACACATATACACACATACTGTTTATATACATAAATGTATGTGTTCCTATATATGTGTACACATATACATATATATGTGAATATATATGTGTGTGTGTGCTATAAGGATTTTGTGCACCAAGATGTCTAAGTCTAAAGGCCCTATGTTTATATAAGCAAACTCACATATTTACAGATTCATTAATGAGCTGCTTAAGATAGATTTGGCTACTCTGCGTCTCTATTGGTTTCATACAAATTTTATAATAGGTTTTTTCTGTTTTTGTAAAGAATGTCATTGGCATTTTGATAGATATTGCATTGAATCTGTAGATTGCTTTGAACATATTTAAATTATACAAATTGATTAGGATTGATACCTGTGTGTGTCTGTGAAATCATCACCTCAACAAAGCTACTGTTTCCATAGCCTGGTTTTGCCAGTTTTGTACGGCTAAATAGAATCAGTCAGAGTAAACTTTTTCAACAGTTTCTGGTTTCTTTTATTCATCATTATGTCTGCTAGATTCACCCCTGTGATTCTGTTTAAGCATAGTATATTTTTTAATTTAAAAAACTGCTATGAAGTATTTCATTGTGTAAATAAATCATGATTTATTTATACATTCTACTGTTGTGAGATATTTGGACTGTTTTACATTTTGCACTGAGTAAAGTCATTATTTACTTTCCTTTATATATATATTTTAGTGAACGTATAAACTTAATTATCCTGGGGTATACCTAAGTGAGATATTGCTAGATTATAGGTTGTATGTGTTTAACTCTAATAGAAATTGACATAGAATTACCCAAAATGATTTTAATAATTTGCATACCCATGAGCAATGCAGGAGTGTGCTGGTCACTTACGTCCTTGCCAGCATTTGTTATAATTTTTAAAATTATACTTTAAGTTCTGGGGTACATGTGCAGAATGTGCAGGTTTGTTTACATAGGTATATACATGCCATGGTGGTTTACTGCATCCATTCCCTTGTCATCTACATTAGGTATTTCTCCTAATGCTATCCCTCCCCCAGCCCCCCCAACCCCCGACAGGCCCCGGTGTGTGATGTTCCCCTCCCTGTGTCTATGTGTTATTGTAATTTTAAACATTGTATCAGTGGTGGTTTTGTACTGTTATTTCATTTCGGTATTAGTTTGAATTTTCCTGATGGTTAATCATGTTGACTACCTTTTCATAAGCTTGTCTTTGAACAGCCACTCTTATTTCTAGTATTTATTTGTATATTGTAGATATAAATTCTTTTTATATTACGTTAATCGCAGTTACTGTCACCATAACTAAAAAAGAAGGAGTGAATTCAGGAATCAGAGAATTCAACATAAGAAGGATGAGGGGGAGTTCCTAAAATGTGGTGAGAGAAAATACTAGAATAGTCACTGCACAGAGGGTCCAGACTGCAACCCGTCCAGACAATACAGACTGGGTTTTGTCACGAGGAATTTTATTGAGAAGTAGATGAAGGTTGTGCTTAGACTTAATATTTAAAAAACAATACTAGTAAGTTAATAGGAGGAAATGATATAGAAGAAATAAAAGATTGGTCTAGAAGATAGACAGTATTAATAATAAGCTACATGGTTTAGCATGAAATAATCACTAATGATAAAAATACTGAAAATTAGTTTCACTTTAATTGTGATACAATGTTATTGAAAAGATGAAGGAGTGACAAGTGATGTAAAGAAAAAAAAAGTTGAATCATTACCACAAGAAGTAAATGATATCTACTAATGATTAATTCAAATACATTTATACTATTTAACAATGTGCAAACTAAAAGTAGGAAGAATTGAAATGTTTGTCTCGGGAACACGAGGAGGTAATAGAAAAACGTGTGATAGAGAAACACATGCTTTTGTTTTAAGCTTTTAAAGATTATTTTAAAGCTATATACATTTATGTGTTTTAAAAAATGCATAATTCTATTCAAAAAACGAGAACTAGATAAGAAACCCAAATGAGTGATATTATTCGAGTTTGATAATTTAGGAAAATGTGAATTATTTGTCCTCCAAACAACCTTTAATAAATCTGAGTCTGAGAGCAGACTCAGCTGACAAAGACAAAAGGAGCAATGAGCAAAGAGGAAGGAAAATTACATTGGAATGTGCTTTCCTGAGCTTATGTACTTTAAACGTTAGTTTGAATGTAATCAGTACTGCCTAACTAAACTCTTATTATTTAGATTTGTCTTTAACTGATCTGAGCTCTGAAGAAAATAGGATGACTTTATATTTTTTCTGTTTTATTCATTTAATTTTATTTTATAATTATATTTTGGTAAATCATTGACACCTATTTTTTTAGATAAATCAATCTGCTTGGCTATTTGCTTCCTAGATTATTTAATATGTTGTTTATGATTAAAAATGACATATATTTACATAAGAATCTATGTCCCCTTTAAGCACTTAAAAACTGTTTTCCAGCATTTCTTTGATCTGTAAGCATGAAATTTCTCTATAATTCTTTGTAATTTTGTCAAGCATCTGGAGGTTCAAGTTTTACTTTTGGAGATAATATACTGCTAGATCCTTAACATCACGTAACTGGTAGGGGTAACAAAAATTTAAAAATGCATGTCTCTAGTGATACTTTATTTGCTACCACAAATATCACTAAGCACTCCCTTGAATCTCAATATATTGCATTCCTTCTCTTCATTCCTAAGTATATGTTCTCTAATGTGACCTACATTTTGTTCTAATTGTATCTGGTGATCTCAAAATCTTTGAAGAGCTGGATTATTTCTTGACTACACTTGCACCAACAAAGACACAAATGAGTAAGTCTCAGAAGGGAGTATTGGCTTAGAAATATCATGAGGCTGTTGAGCAAACCAACTCTGGGAAAATTCAAATGAGAAAACCCGCCGACAAATACGTTATTTGCTTCTTTGTTTCAAATCCTTGCTGAGCTTGCTTAGAATTATAGAATACTCCTTCTCTCAAGAGAAGAAACACAGGGCTCATGTTTTATTTCATTTTACTGACCGTCATTCTGCACTCTGCCTCCACCAGCTGACCAGTAAAAACACCAATTCCCATTTGCCATCATTGGTACTCATTTCCAGACAATGACGCAAAAGTTTCAACAATGACTTTACATTAAAATCACATGGGGAACTTTAAGAATACATAAGATCTTTTGCCTTAACCTGAATAATTATATATTGAATATGAGAACCACTGCAAAACAAGAAAATCCTTTGACTTAAGGATCTGTTTTCTCTAACACACCATTAAAAACAAATGGTTCTTTCCTTTCATTGCTGTTTACCTCTCCAATTAATAAACAAGACTCTAGGATCATTTATATTATCTTATACTCTCTTCTTCATAATAAGCTACATAATGCTATTCTACTGTCCATAGTTACTATCCAAATTTTTCTGCTGTAAACTCTGGGATTCCTAGTCTGTAAGCAATAAACTGCGTTCTACCTTCAACCCATTCTTTAAATATTTTTTGCTTTAAAGAAACGTGACTGCTTCATGTCACCAACATGTGGCCCATTGTTATACTCATTTGATGTAAGTTCTTTTGATGAGAGCATAACTGTTTGAGATAATACTATGATGGTTGAAAAGGCATTTTGTAAATCCACAAATGGTAGTTCTGATAGAAGTACTATAGGCGAGGAAGGAAATCCATATAAAGAGTAAGAATCTATTCCAGTAAGAACCAAGTGCTCCTCGTTCCATGAGAAGAACAGTCCAATGTCATCAACCTACCAACAGGAGACTGACATATCACCCCAGTGTATAATGCCATATTTGGGGCTCAATGTTGGACTCCACTGATGGCAGAGGGGATTTTCAGATTTTGTTATATATTTGAATGTATATAATGAGATATCTGGGAGATGGGACCCATGTATGCCTTATACACAGAGGCTGAAGGTAATGTTATACAATATTTTCAATACTTTGTCCATAAAACAAAGTTGTTGCTGCATTTTGACTGTGATCCATCACATGAGGTGAGGTGTGGAATTATCTACTTGTGGTATGTCAGCTCTCAAAAATTTTAGATTTTAGAGCATTTTGGATTTTGCATTTTTGAATTAAGGATGGTCAAGCTATATTATAAATCAGTTTTATTTTAATTTCTTTGACTATTATTGTATATGTAATTATGTGAATGTTTATATCTTTCCAGGTTATAACTATATAAGAAAAATTGTTTTATTAAATTCATTGCACTTATTAACTTTCTTATATTAGAATTTAACAGATTTGATGATAGCCTTTTTTTATATTTTATTTTTCATTCTGCAAAAAAAAGTTTTTATTTGAAGCTGACTTTTTTTGATATGCGTGTTTTATCTAATTGCATCAAGAGTAAAAATATTATCTAGTTGCTAGTCTTTTACTTATATGATAATAAATGCATTTTTCATGATTAACTTGTTAGTCTACTTGGACCCTCTTATATCTTCTTATGTTTTATAACTATGCAATGCATGATAGAATTTACCATGTATATGTAGACTTTGCCAGATTGAAGTACTTTATGTGAAATCATGCAAAATATTTCCTCACTCTGTTTGTGGGCATTTGGTTACTTTTTCTTTTTCATCTATCATTTTGTGCTATTTACTCATGCTTGTTCCTTTTTTTATTTTTTATGTATTGAGTTCATTATATTTGCTTCATATTATGATGCTTTCTATGGTTACAGCATTCTTTTTCTGCCATGCTTTTAAATGGTCCTGTTTCTGACTTTTGCACCAATTAAAAAAAACTTCTGGGCATAATAAAATGGGGAAAAACCTTAAGGAAATGAAACAGTACATTTTTCTTTGTCTTCCCTTATTGCTTTCATAGAAAGCTTGTGAATTCATTAGTCATCTGAGTGTTGGCTGCTAACAGAAGTTCATGTCCTCTTGTCTTGATAAGGTAAAATACAGTTAACCGGGTTGAAAATAGCTGAAAGAAGAGAGTGTTATAAAAATCTGAATACGGTAAGCTCACATTTGAATGAGAAACCAGAATATCTACATACTGATTCAGAAGACTTTAAGAAACATTATTTTCAACTGTTTCAAATTTACCTCCAAGCTTGAGAAATTAGACTGCATTCAAATGAAAAATATTTGCTCTTTGGAATTACAGTAAAGAAAATCAAAAGGCAAGTCACAAAAAGGAGAAAATATTTAAAATAATAAATTTGACAAAAGGCTTGCATCAAGAAGATGTAGTCTTCTAGCTCAACAGGAAGAAGGCAGACATTTGAAAATGGGCAAACCATTTAGCAGATACTTCACAAAAGAATGTAAGTGTCCAAATGAGCATGTGAAAAAATACTCAACGGTATTAGTCATCAGAGAATTACAGATTAAAAAGCACAATGAGATACTGTTCCATACACATGAGAATGGAGGAGAGTAAAGAGCCTGATAATACAAAATGTTTATGAGGATATGGAGTGGCTGGGAATCTCATACCCTGTTAGTAGCAAGTAAAATGGTATAATAATTTTGGCAAACTATTTAGCAGTAACCTAAAATGTTAAATGTATACCTACCTTAAGGTACAACCATGTGACTCCTGGAGATGTATTAAAGATCATAAAAACATGTCAGTGCAACAATGTGTACATAAATGTACATAGCTGTTGTAATTACAATAGCACAAAACTGGAAACAAACCAAATATACACTATTAAATTACTTAAATAGTTGAAATATATTGTATTTCAATACAGTTGATTTAACAGTCCTGGAGTGTATTCTTGTTTGTTTTGTGTTAAAGTTAAGTGAGAGGCAAACTGTATTCATATCATATTGAAAAATAAGAAAAAAAGGTGAATATTATTTTTTCCCCTAAGTTTCTCCTTTTAAATATTTTATATTATAACACAAGAGGTACATATCTAATAGTTTTCTGCATATATTCAGGCCACATGCATGTCAAAATAGGTGAAAACATTTTTAAATACATTTGGCTCACCATATGATTTAGTACATAGAATTAGTTTAATCATATATCTCAACATATGATTATACAAGAAGCTATATGAACTCAATTCACATTTGAGGTTATATCCGTGTGCAAGCTACAAAGAGCTGAAATGACTGAAATGCCAGTTTTCCTATGTCTAAATAACTTGTTTTTATGCACAGTGAGATACCTATTAAGTCTTTTTCCTAAAGGAAGTTATATTTTGGTACAATTTCCTGCTGCTTTTTCATATGGTTCACTTCCCTGTACCATTATATTTCAAACTGCATCATTACTGTTGCAGAACATGAACTCATGATATGTGATGATGCTTTAAGGTAGAAACACTGCAAATGAGAGTTGAAAGTCATAATACTTCCTTATCCTTGTCTTCAGTTTGGGTAATGAACATATTTTCTCTCTTTTCCCCTCCATTTGTATGTAGCTATAAAAGACCTCTGTGTTTTGGGCTTGGATCTTTACTTTTTCCCCAAGAATTAGTAATTGTAAATATTATGTTTTCATAACTGTTTCACTGCCAAGGCTTCTCTCAGTTGCAAAAATTCAGGTTTAAATTTTAGGTTGTATACAGAATTTTTTTCATAGACAACAGAGTGAAATAACAAAAGCGTTTTACATGACAAATAGTCAGCAATTTCTTCATAGCTTTCCTGAGAGGAAGGAGAATTTTCATAAAGACAGAAATACTAGGGAAAAGTTCAATAAAGACCATATCGGAAAATAAAATAGAAATCTATAATAAATCACCTTCACTACTCCATTGCCAAACGATATCTTCACTAAAACTGGGAAGAATATTACCAGAGTGCTCCAATGTATAATAATTTTGGTATTTTTTGCGTCATATAGCACTAAAATCTGCTAGTGTTTGAAGTTGCACTCTACATTTTTCCATTTGTTTCAAGATAATGTAGTCTGAGTTTAAATGTCAAATAAGCAAGATTTAATTTTTTGTACTTATCAAAATAGAACAAATTGAATAATAAAATTATTAGCTATTTGATTGGTATGAAAACAACTTTTACAAGAGATATTATCTTTATGAGCTTGCAGGTATTGAATTAGTAGAAGTACAATGTTCTCATCTTGTATTTTTGGAATACCTAACATATACTGAATACTTTTTATAGAATATACATAATTTAAATAACAATACTACCTAAAGTTTTATAATCTAATTAGAGCGAATCAGTTTTTATAAGCTAAAGAAATTAAATCTGGACACACGTGAAGGACATTTAGACCCAATTATCAATTACAATATTATCATATAAATTAATTCTGAATCAGATAATTCTACAATGCTATTACTAAAGTCATTTACAAATGTAGAGTTGAAGCTTAAAGAGACTAATACTTGTATAAAAACATGGAGCTTTTAAGTAGCAGGCTAGAATTGAAATGCTGGTCTCTATGACCCCAGGACTCAGGACCTTTGACTGCTAATTTTATATCATCTGCTTTACTTGTCTTTTGAGACTAATAATCTTTTCTGATATACGTATCTTCCCAAGAAGTCTTCTGGCTGTCTACATCATTGAATGAAATGTTTTCTGAAGGTCTTCTGTTCAGATTTCAAGACAGCAAAAGGACAGGGGCATGACTATGTGCTCTCCTTCAGGGGGAGAATATCAGTGATGGCTTCAATGCTAATCCCCATTTTCTCTGATTCCCTTACACCGTGGACTTATCTCCAAATTCTTCTTTATATAAAGTCATCTCTACAAAATGTGGAAATAGTCTTGCTTCACCTGACAGTGTGGTTCTGACATACAACTAACGGCAACTTACTGAGAGTGCTACTATGCATAAACTACAAATTAGAGCATGAAAGCCCTCTTGGTCTATAAATAATTTCTTCAATTGTTGTCCTTAAAACTAATGTTTCAAGGTAACTCATCACCGCACAAAGCTGTAACATCAAGATGTTAAGAATAAGGGAGCCTAGTACTGAATTTTTCACTTCAGTATTCAGAAGACAGTGATGTTATTTCAGCCAAATATCCAAATACTCTGAATGCTTTATTGCAGTCAAAATTGCTTTATTTTTAAGAGGTTATTTTCCATACATGTATCTGGCATGCTTGGCTGAATTGCAGCTGATCATGTCTTAGCATGTATATTTCTATTACATCTCTGCTCACAGAGGGATTGATTTTTTTTCTTCCTCTTTACCAACCTGTGTTTTATCGTTCAGTTCATGGACTACCCTAGTTTTTTAAACATTGTAACAATGATAACAGTAACAACAACAAACTAACCACATCACTATTTATTAGAATTGATGTTAAACTCTCTAAATGTATTATTTTAATTGGTCCTCAAACCTGTCTTACTATTTCCATTTTAAAGATAAACTAAACAAGATTTTGAGAGGTGAAAGTTCCAGAACAATGTTACATCAGGAGGAACTGTTAGAGCAGGGGATGCAAATGAAGTTCATGTTGTGCAAGGCCCCAATAACCTTTCAGCTCCGGAGGCTTCATTGCCTCAGGAATCCACTGAAGCAGTATTTCCCACCATCTCCCTGTCAGTTACTTAGAGGAGACTCCTTTCTCAGTCTAATGATCCTGATTTTTAATTCTGCGATACAGTCTGTCCAAACACACATCTGAAATTCTGTTTACAAGAGACCATAATAATTTAGCCTGAAGAGTATTGGTCCACTCAGGAGCAGATGAACCTGGAGTGAAGACCTATCTCCCTTACTAACTGATTATTCACTACAAGTAATATAATTGGCTTCTTTATAATCTAGTCTCCTGATTTGTAAAAGAGAATGATAATAGTTTAATCCAACTCTAGGTTTGAACATTAACTAGAGGAAGGCAAACAAACTCTGAGGCTCCTACCTGGGGCTTAGTAAGATGTGTATCACTGTTCTCTATTTCCTTCCACTTCACCTTTACTTATCTTCTCTATGTGTCCTGTATCCACGCAGATAATTTAAATATCATAATGCCTATTTAGGATATTCTAATTTCATTAGCTCCAGGGTCAAGTGGAAGAAAGTGAGAGACACATGTAGAAGCAGTTAAACTAGTGTGTGTGTTTGAGTTGTTTGAAGGAATATTGGTTTGTTATATTAACTTTTATTTTACTTACACCTATCATTTCTGGAGTATTTGCAGTTTGCCAGGCTTTGTGCTGAGAGTTTATTCTTCATTATTTGCTATTATTCTAGCAAAATCTTTAGCAGGCAGGTACATTTATTTTCCCAACTTTCAGATGAGGAAACAAGTTTAGAGAATTAAATAATTTTTCCAAGACCTCGTAGGACTTACACTGGCCTAGATTCAAACTGATGCTCTCTGAGCCTTCATTTTCAACCACAACAAAATACACCTGCTCAACGTTTTCATTTATATGCCATGTTCTACAAAAGTTTGGAATTAGTCTGGAAGTGGTTCTATTTAATTTTTGATTTTATACTTAAAATTTTATCATTCAAATATTCTGACAATGCAGCTAGCAGAGAACACCTATATTGATTCAATAGACTCGGTTGAACACTTAGGTTACAGAGAAAATCATTTTACTGATAAGGAGAGTAATAGGGTTGGGGCCTCCAGGTATTCAACTCTAAAAGAGTGGTAGCTAATTGAATCAATCATGTTTTAAACAGTGTTCAACTTAGTATAATTTAGAACTAACCCATTTTGGTAGCAAGACGAGCCATAGCTAAGTCAATTTTTAAACAGTATTCTCCTATTTGGCTAATTGTAACTATTTGTTTTGAAGAAAAAATAAGTAATAATTATTTATTGGATTAATATAAATAGAGATGTGGCTAAATAAAAATTATTAAAGAGACAATGCATTCTGTTCATATGTTACCTGACATTTACATGGGTTAGATAAGTGCACTGACATTGCTGTTTCAATGCTTTTACCAAAGTGACAGATGGGTTTCCAAAACTGAATTCTTAATGTTAATGATGTAACTTTAATAAACATTTAAAAAATTCCAAATGTTCTCTTCCTTTCTGGAGAGTTAGTAATTATTGTGTCTTATTTAAATGAGTTAACTCCACTGAAACTATAGGTCACCTACAGACATTCAATATTGTGTGTAAAAGCTAAAGATGAGATAATTCATTTAAAGGTGTATTTTTGTAAAAGTGCCCAAGTGAGATGCCTACAAATTAAACATTTGGCAAAATTCCTTAGATAAAAGGAAAAGGTCATTATGAAAATTTGGTTTGGTGGATTTTAACAGCTGCACTATAAACTGTAATTGCAATTTAAACAACCTCCAGTATCACCCTGGAAAGACCATAACCTGCTTACCCAGCCACCCCTCAGTGCTTGCAAGAGACACCTATAATTTTATAAGCTTCTGGAGAAACTTCCTCATTTATTGCTTGACTCCATAGTCATTGTTACATGTAACTGACCTGGAAGTTAAATTAGATCTCTGGTGATATGGTTTCGCTTTCTGTCCCTGCCCAAATCTCATGTTAAATTGTAATCCTCTGTGTTGAAGGATGGACCTGGTGGGAGGTGATTGAATCATGGGGGTAGATTTCTCCCTTGCTTTTCTCATGATAGTGAGTTCTCACCAGATCTGACTGTTTAAAAGTGTGTAGCACTTCCCCCCTTTTCTCTTTCTTCTTCTCCAAGTATGTAAGATGTGCCTGCTTCCCCTTCACCTTCTGCCATGACTAAGTTTCCTGAGGCCTCCCCAGCCATGTTTCCTATATAGTCTGGGGAACTGTGAGTCGATTAAACTTCTTTTCTTCCAGATTATCCAGTCTCAGGTAGTTCTTTATAGCAATGCAAGAATGAACTAATACATATGGTCTGTGAGAGCAAAACAAAACAAAAAAACCCAAAACCATCCCTCAGCACTGAATTCCTAACCTATCAACAGAGCAAATGTAATTAACCTACTTAAACATTAAACATTAAATTTGGGGTCAGTTGCAGTGTCTCATGCCTGTAATTCAGGACTTTGGGAGGCCGAGTTAGACAGATAACTTGAGGTTAGACATTCGAGAACAGCCTTGCCAACATGGTGAAACTCCATCTCTACAAAAAATACAAAAATTAGCTGGGCACGATGGCTCATGCCTGTAAACCCAGCTACTAGGGAGGCTAACCCAGGAGAATGGCTTGGACCTGGGAGGCAGAGGTTGCAGTGAGCCGAGATCACATCACTGCACTCCCGCCTGGGTGACAAAAGTGAGATTTTGTCTCAAAAAAAAAAAAGTTAAAATTTTCACATAAATATTCTATGGTTGTTTTTTAGAAAACTGAAGGTATCATGTATTTTCGAATTTTGTCCACATAAAAATACTATATATTTTATAATAGTTTTAATGTTATAACTTTTAGAAAATTTTTTTATGATATTGTTTTTTATAATATCTTTTTCATTGTGAAATTAAAAAGTAAAAGGCATTCCTTTAGAAAGAAAAAAGTTCTAAAAATAGTAACTCATACTCAAAAATATCAAAGCTAAAATAGACACAAAAAATTCATGTTGATTTTTAAAACATAGCATTAGTAACCGTTCAAATCTGTTAAAAAAAAGTTACAATTATAGAAAATTTTAAATAGCAATTTGATTATCTGGTGAAATAGGAAAATATAGAGCTAGTGGCCCTTATACTCTTATTTTACAATTTGGCTAATTTCAAATTTTTAAGTTATCTTAAGAAATTTAATTATATTATTATGGTCACATTCTCTCCTTTTCATTTTATTTCTGGTCATTTTCCTTTTTTAAAAAAACTTCAACATATATAGATATCAGACTGTATACCTGTTGAAAGAGATTTTAGTTTTCAACAAAAATACTGTGGCCATTTAACAAATTGAGTTTTTCTACAATTTGAGCTATGATCTATCTGTATTACAGTAAATATAGTTATTAGTGTGAAACATACTCCTAAAGATCGAGAAAATGTGAATGCAATGGATACCAAAGAAATTCGGTAAAAATTTTTCTGTCATTAAAAAATACATGATAAGAAATCAACTTGCTTTAAACAAGTGTTTTTGAACCTGATATTGGTATATGATATGAAGTTGCCTTAGTCCATGATGAACTTATATTTTAAATGGATACTATATATCACGCATCCAATGCTCAACAAAATACTTTTTTCCCTAATTTGAAATTTCTATATTCAAAGTTAAATAATGTCATGAATATTTTCTTGGACCTTCATTTATCGTCTTAATGTTTTCTTTGGATTAGCATAGACAAATGAGTAAAAGACACAAAAAATTTCTTATTCTATTCCAGGAGATATACATTCAATAGTTATTTGGTGAGAGTGTTTTAAAACATGAGTATGTTTTTCTATAAAAATGTTGAACTGGGACATGTTTTTTTTTTTCTTTTTTTATTGTACTTTAAGTTCTGGGGTACATGTGCAGATCTTGCAGGATGGTTGCATGGGTACACACATGCTATGGTGGTTTGCTGTCTCCATCCCTGCGTCACCTACATCAGGCATTACTCCCAGTGTTATCCCTCCCCCAACCTCCCAGCCCCCACTGTCCCTCGCCTAAATACCCACCCCCCACACAGACCCTAGTGTGTGATGTTCCCCTCCCTGTGCCCGTGTGTTCCATTGTTCAACACCCACTTATGAGTGAGAACATGTGGTGTTTGGTTTTCTGTTCTTGTGTCAGTTTGCTGAGAATGATGATTTCCAGATTCATCCATGTCCCTATAAAGGACACAAACTCATCATTTTTTATGGCTGCATAATATTCCATGCTATGTATGTGCCACATTTTCTTTGTCTGGTCCATCACTAATGGGCATTTGGGTTAGGTCCAGGTCTTTGCTATTGTAAACAGTGCTGTAATAAACATACATGTGCATGTGTCTTTCTAATAAAATGATTTATAATCCTTTGGGTATATACCCAGTAATGGAATGGCTTGGTCAAATGGAATTTCTATTTCTAGATCCTTGAGGAATCACCGCTGTCTTCCACAGTTGTTGAACTAATTTACACTCCCACCATCAGTGTAAAAGTGCACCTATTTCTCCATATCCTCTCCAGCACCTGTTGTCTCCAGATTTTTTAATGATCTCCATTCTAAATGGCATGAGATGGTATCTCACCATGGTTTTGATTTGCATTTCTCTAATGACCTGTGATGATGAGCATTTTTTCATATGTTTATTGACCTCCTAAATGTCTTCTTTTGTAAAATGTCTGTTCATATTCTTCACCCACTTTGGAATGGGTGTGTTTGTTTTTTTCCTGTAAATCTACTTTAGTCCTTTGTAGATTCTGGATATTAGCCCTTTGTCATTTCCCATTCTGTTGGTTGCCAGTTCACTCTAATGATTGTTTCTTTTGCTGTGCAGAAACTATTAAGTTTAATTAGATCCCATTTGTCTATTTTGGCTTTTGTTGCCATTGCTTTTGGGGTTTTAGTCATGAAGTCCTTGCCTATGCCTATGTCCTGAATGGTTGTGGCTATGTTTTCTTCTAGGGTTTTTATGGTGTTAGGTCTTATGTTTAAATATTTAATCCATCTGGAGTTAATTTTAATGTAAGATGTAAGGAAGGGGTCTAGTTTTAGCTTTCTGCACATGGTTAGCCAGTTTTCTCAACATCATTTATTAAACAGGGGAATCCTTTCCCCATTGCTTCTTTTTGTCAGGTTTGTCAAAGATCAGATGGTAGCAAATGTATGGTGTTACTTTCGAGGCCTCTTTTCTGTGCTACTGGTCTGTATCTCTGTTTTGGTACCGGTACCATGCTGTTTTGATTACAGTAGCCTTGTAGTATAGTTTGAAGTCAGATAGCATGATTCCTCCAACTTTGTTTTTTTTTTTTGCTTAGGATTGTCTTGGCTATGTGGTCTCTCTTTGGTTCCATATGAAGTTTAAAGTGTTTTTTTTTCCAGTTCTGTGAAGAAGGTCAATGGTAGCTTGATGGGGATAGCATTGAATCTATAAATTATTTTGGGCAGTATGGCCATTTTCAGGATATTGATTATTCCTTTCCACGAGCATGGAATGTTTTTCCATCTGTTTGTATCCTCTCTTATTTCCTTGAGCAGTAGTTTGTAATTCCCCTTGAAGAGGTGTTTCACATCCTTTGTTAGTTGTATTCCTAGGTATTTTATTCTCTTTGTAGCAATTGTGAATGGGAGTTTGCTCGTGATTTGGCTCTCTGTTAGTCTGTTATTGGTGTATAGGAATGCTTGTTATTTCTACACATTGATTTTGTATCTTGAGACTTTGCAGAAGTTGCTTATTAGCTTAAGGAGATTTTGTGCTGAGATGATGGAGTGTTCTAAATATACAATCATGTCATCTGCAAATAAAAACAATTTGACTTCTTCTTTTCCTACTTGAATACCCTTTATTTTTTTTTCTTGCCTGATTGCTCTGGCTAGCACTTCTAATACTTATATTGAATAGGAATGGTGAGAGAGGGCATCCTTGTCTAGTGCCAGATTTCAAAGGGAATGCTTCCAGTTTTTGCCCATTCAGTATGATATTGGCTGTAGGCTTGTTGTAAATAGCCTTTATGATTTTGAGATACGTTCCTTCACTACCTAGTTTCTTGAGAGTTTTTAGCATAAAGGGCTGTTGAATTTTGTCAAAGGCCTTCTCTGCATCTACTCAGATGATCATGTAGTTTTTGTCTTTGCTTCTGTTTATATGATAAATTACGTTTGTAGATTTGTGAGTGTTGAACCAGCCTTGCATCTCCGGGATGAAACCTACTTGATCTTTATGGATAAGCTTTTTGATGTGCTGTTTCATTTGGTTTGCCAGTATTTTATTGAATATTTTTGCATCAATGTTTATCATGGATATTGGCCTGAACTTTTTTTTAGTTGTATCTCTGCCAGGTTTTGGTATCAGGATGATATTGGTCTCATAAAATGAGTTACGGAGGATTTCCTCTTTTGTATTGTTTGGAATACTTTCAAGAGAAATAGTACCAGCTCCTCTTTGTACAGCTCGTAGAATTCTGCTGTAAACCCATCTGGACCTGAACTTTTTTTGGTTGGTAGGCTATTACTTGCTGCCTCAATTTCAGATCTTGTTATCAGAGTATTCAGGGATTCAACTTCTTCCTGGTTTAGTCTTGGGAGAGTATAAGTGTCCAGGAATTCATCTCATTAGTTGACACAGTTTTTTCATTGCATCGTTGGTCTTTACCATTTGGTACATTTTTGCAGTGGCTGGTACTGGTTGTTCCTTTCCATGTTTACTGCTTCCTTCAGAAGCTCTTGTAAGGCAGGTCTGGTGAAGAGGAAATTTCTCAGTAATTGCTTGTCTGTAAAAGATTTTATTTCTCCTTCACTTATGAAGCTTAGTTTGGCTTGGCATGAGATTCTGGGTTGAAAGCTCTTTTCTTTAAGGATGTTGAATATTGGCCCCCAGTCTTTTCTGGCTTGTAGGGTTTCTGCTGAGACATCACCTGTGAGTCTGATAGGCTTTGCTTTGTGGGTGACCCGACCTTTCTCTCTGGCTGCCCTCAGCAATTTTTCCTTCATTTCAACCCTGGTGAATCCGAAGATTATATGCCTTGGAGTTGTTCTTCTTGAGGAATATCTTTGTGGTGTTCTCTGTATTTCCTGAATTTGAATGTTGGCTTGCCATGACAGGTTGGGGAAGTTCTCCTGGATAATATTCTGAAGAGTGTTTTCCAACTTGGATTCATTCTCCCCATCACATTCAGGAACATCAATCGAGTGTAGATTAGGTCGTTTCACATAATCACGTATTTGTTGGAGGCTTTGCTTATTTCTTTTCACTCTTTTTTCTCTAATCTTGCCTTCTGGTTTATTTCATAGAGTTGCTCTTCAATCTATGATATCCTTTCTTCTGCTTGATTGATTCAGCTATTGCAACTTGTGTATGCTTCACGAAGTTCTTGTGCTGTGTTTTCAGCTCCATTAAGTTGTTTACATTCTTCTCTAAGCTGATAATTCTAGTTAGCATTTTGTCTAACCTTTTATCAAGGTTTTTAGTTTCTTTGCATTGGGTTAGAACATGTTCCTTTAGCTCAGAGAAGTTTGTTATTACTCACCTTCTGAAGCCTGCTTCTGTCAATTTTTCAAACTCATTCTCCATCCTGTTTGTTCCATTTGCTGGTGAGGAGTTGTGATCCTTTGGAGGAGGAGAGGCATTCTGGTCCCTGATGGTTTCATCCTTTTTGCACTGGTTTCTTCCCATCTTCATGGATTTATCTGGCTTTGATCTCAGGGAGCTGTTTGAAGCTGTCTGTCGCTTGTCTGCCTGCAGAGACACTGCTGGGCTGCCAGGGACTCAGTGGAGCTGGTGTGTATGTTTCCTGTGTCTTTTGTTTACACAAGAAGATCAGATCCACCTTTGGAATGGCAGCTGCCCTTCCCCCACCAAGCTCTATCATTTTGGGTCGCGCTTGAACTGATGTGCTGGCTGCAAAACTCTCAAGCAAAAGGGCTTCAGTTTGCTGGGCTTCGTGCGGGAAGGACCTGCCTAGTCATATCATCTGACTCCCTGCTTTCAGCTCCCCTTCTCTCTGGGGGACGAGTAGCTCTGTCTCCCAGGCTGTCTTGGCATTAGCCAATACATCTGCTTAGATCTGTGCTGACAATGTGCGGCACCAGCCTGGGTTGCTGCTCAGCTCTGTGCAGGTAACTGGCAGACATTTTCCAGCCCGGCGAAGGTCTCCTGGTCTGTGGGTTGCACAGGGCTTGAGTGAACCGCAGTATCTGAACTGGAATGTCGGAGTGGGAGAGAGCTCCTGATCCTCCAGTCAGATGCACTTCCCACGCAAAGCAGTGTCCCGCCCTGCCTCGGTTTGCCCTCTTTGGGTTATACCCACTGCCCAACCATTTCCATTGAAATGAACTTGGTACCTCATTTCTAAATGCAGAGATCACTCGCCTTCTGCATCTCTCTCACTGGGAACTGCACTTTGGAGCTGTTTCTATTCAGCCATCTTGGTGAAGGTCCCTTCTGAGAATATCTTTTTAGATAACTGATAAAATAATAAGTGGAGTGTAAATTAGAGGTAGTACTGTATATGAAAGAATAATTTGGATAATTAAATTTAATAGGTTTTGACAGGCAAAAATAAACACAGGCACATAAAATTTCAGTAGTGCCACTTAGGAACACATTAGCAATCTGAAAAAAGTTACATATACATGCAACTTATGTAGGTGGATTAAATGACAGCACTCCATATAATCAATTCACAGTAAGCTCAAATTCCGTGGATGCAATTATTCCTTAAAGGAAGAAACAGTTTTAGTTTAAGAAAGCAGAAAAAAGTAACTGACAGAAATATAAAGAAAAAATCTCAAATGTTCTTCACAGCCCGAAGATCTCAGTTTGTAAAGGGATTTAAGTTTAAGCTTGGTGCTGACCCTCTGGTGCACTCTGATGGGATGAGCCAAACCCTTATAGATGTCACATTTTTGACATTTCATTAGCCACAGATCTTTCCTTTCTTTTCAGTAGAGCCAAGTGAAAGTTACAGATCCCATGACTTGTTTCTAAATAAGCCAGAGGTGGTCCAGATGCTCTAGCCAATATCTCCTTTGTCAATAACACAACTTCTAATTGGATGTGACCTAACAATTTCTTATGGGATATAGAAAAGATTGATCTATGTAATTTTTTTCCAGAATTAGATGAGCATAAAAGTTTTTAAAGTTCATTTTAGTACAAATAAATGAACATATTCAGTTTCTCTATTCTCTGAATCTCTGCCTACTGCAGCTTTGTCAGAGGCTTACTTGGTGGCACCACAGTATGTCCCTTAAGGATCTATAAGCTTTTAGATACTCAGTGAAATAGTCTGTTAAATTCATTTTGAGTTTCATAGAATAGACAATTGCTTTTCTTAGGTATTTATCAGTAAGTGTGCAAAACAAGACTTCTCGGAGAGTAAGAGCTTGGCTGGGTCACTTCCAAATATTAAGGCTTCCTTGTAATTTGAAAGAAGGTGAAGAAGTATAAAAATAGGGATACAGATATTTAAATATCTTACATTTGACTAATTCAATCATAAACGCAAAAAATACAGTGATTACAAATGTAATCAGGTCACATTTGAGGCTATTCTTAAATGTAAGACTCAGGCCAATGTCTGTTCTCTTCTGTCCATAATTAGTCAGATACAAGACTGCTAAAATATTCAGAGACACAGAAAGACACAAACTAGCTCCCAAGAGGAAAAACAAAAACAAAAAAAACCTACAAAATCTTTAAAAGAATAATTAATTAAATTCGAGTAGTATAGCCACAGTTTAAGATCAGAAGCTCTGCCGCCAGACTGCCCAGGGTGGACCTTGGCTTTGTTACTTACTGGCCATGTAAACATGTGTTTCTGTTTTCTCCTTTGCATAAATTAGATAATAACATTACCCATCTTATGAGGCTGTAGTTAGCATTAAGTGATTTAATATTTGTAAAGAGGTTAGGAGACTTCATTGGCAGATTCACATATAAGCTTTTTTAAAAAAATAGATAAAAAAAGACAGCATAGTGTATTGTATTAGCCTCTAAAACAACCCTCGAATCTCAGCAACTCAAATGAATGGATTTTTATTTATCACAGTTTCATTTGAGTTTAGAGACTCTACTAAGAAATTCTATTTAAAGTACTTAAACAAGGACCCAGAATTTTCAATCCTGTGGCTCTCATCCTGATATGTCTTCCAGGTGTTCTCTACATTCAGCTGTCTCACAGATGAATTAAGAGAATGTGTGGAGGCTCAGGATATTTTAGGAAAAGTATGAACATGTACATAATTTCAAAGTGCCTCCCATTGACCAGATCTCAGTCATATTGCCCAGACTAAGTAAAACAAACACTAAGAATTATAGTCTTTCTATATGTAGTCCTTCTGTTGAGCTAAAAGAAAAGGGCTGCAGGCCCAAAGCAAGTTCGAAACACAGCAGAGCAGTCATTAAATATTAAAGCTCCAAAATAACTGATGGCAAGGAAATAAGATTAATTTGCATCAGATGAACATAAAAATACATAATTGTCACATTCAGATTATAGCTAATCCAGAAGACTATTAAAAAACAGAGCACATAAAGAGACTCAAGTGACGAAGTTATGGTTAGGAGAAATAAGTTCTGGCATTTTCCTGTAATTTCTATAAAGAAATACCTGAGACTAGATAATTTATTAAGAAAAGAGCTTTAATTGGCTCATGGTTCTGTAGGCTGTGCAAGTATGGTGCTGACATTGCTTGGCTTCTGGTGAGACCTCAGGGAGCTTTTGCACATTCTGGTAGGTGAATTGAGAGAAGGCACATCATATAGTGAAAGCAGGAATAAGAGAGAGGCGGGGAGGTTACACACAAGTTTAACCCATTCTTGTGTGAACTCAGCAAGAACTTACTTATTATCATCAAGTGGATGGCCCAAGTCATTCATGAGGAATCTACTCTCATAATCCAAACACTTCCCATTGGGCCCCACCTCCAACATTGAGATTATAATTCAACATAAGATTTGGTGTAAACATGTATTCAAATCATATCATTTCACTACTGACTCCCCAAATCTCATTCTTTCTCACATTGCAATATACAATCATGCTGTCCCAACAGTCTCCCAAAGACTTAACTCATTCCAGTGTTAACTCAGGCATTCAAAGTTTCATCTGAGACAATGTGAGTCCCTTTTACCTATAAGCCTGAAAAATTACAAAAACAAGTTATTATCAAGATACAATTGGGGATGCAGGTATTGGGTAAACATTCCTGTTTCAAAAGGGAGTAATCAACCAATAGAAAAGGGCTACAGGCCCCATTAAAGTTTAAAACACAGTCGTGTTCAGCAGTTGTTAAATATTAACCCTTCAAAATAATCACATTTGCCTCTGTGTCCCATATCCAGGGCATACTGGTGCAAGGGGTCAGATCCTAAGACCTAGGGCAGCTCCAGCCTGTGGCATCTCAGGGTTCAGCTTCTGTTGCTGCTTTCATGGGGTGGAGTTGAGTACCTTTTTTTTTTTTCCCAGATGCAAGATCCAAGCTGCCACTGCATCTACCATTCTCAGGTCTGGAGGATGGTGGAACCCTTCTCACAGCTCCACTAGGCAGTGCCCCAGTGGGGACTCTGTATGGGACCTCCAAACCCACATTTCCCCTTCAAAGTTCCATGGTTGAGGATCTCTGTGGAGGTTGCACTCATACAGCAAGCTTCTGCCTTGGCACTCAGGGTTTTTCATATATTCTCTGAAACCTAGGGGGAGGTGGTCAAGCCTCCTTAACTCTTGCATTACCTGCTGCTGCAGTCTTAACATCATGTGGAAGCTACCAAGGCTTACAGCTTGTACCCTCTGAAGCAGAATCCCAAGTTACACCTGGGGCCCTTTAAGCAGAGGCTGGAGGCAGAGTAGCTAGGATGGAAGAACAGTGCCCCAAGGCTGCAGAGAGCAATGGGGCCCCAGGCCTGTCCCACAAAACTTTTCAGTCCTTGTAGGCCTCAGGGCCTGTGATGGAAGGGGCTGTCTGGGAGATCTCTGGAATGCCTTCAAGACCTTCTTCCCATTGTCTTGGATATTAGTACTTGACTACCTTTTAGTTACACAAATATCACTAGCACGTGGTTGTTTAACAGACTACTTAAATTCTTCTCCCCAAAAAGCTTTTTCTTCCTTTGACACATGACCAGGTTGTAATTTTTCTAAGCTTCTATGCTCTGCTTCCTGTTTTAATGTAAATTCCAACTTTAAGTCATTTATTTGCTCCTGAATCTGAGCATAGTTGTTAGAAACAGCCAGGTCACATCGTGAATGCTTTGCTGTTTAGAAATTTCTTCTGCTAGATATCCCAGATCATCACTTTAAAGCTCAAGATTTCATAGATCCCTAGGGCATAAACAGAATACAACCAAGTTCTTTGCTAAGGCATAACACATGTGACCTTTGCTCTGGTTTCCAAAAAGTTCATTATTTCCATCTGAGACCTCCTCTGCCTGTACTTCACTATACATATCTCTATCAGCATTTTGGTCACAATTGTTTAGTTTTCTAAGAAGTTCCAAACTTTCCCTCACCTTTCTGTCTTCTGAGCCTCCAAAACTCTTCCAACTTCCGTCCATTACCAAGTCCCAAAGTTGCTTTCACATTTTTGGGTATTTTTATATCAATGCCCCTCTACTCAGTACCAATTTTATGCATTAGGCCGTTCTTGCATTGCTATGAACAAATACATAAGAGTAGAAAATTTATAAAGCAAAGAGGTTTAATTGGCTCATGGATCTATAGGATGCTCAGTCACAGCTTTGTCATTGCATAGCTTCTGAGGAGGCCTAAGGGAGCTTTTACTCATAGTGAAATATGAAGTGAGAGCAGATACATCACATGGCAAAACTAGAAGCAAGAGAGAGAGAGTGGGGGTTGGAGGGAGATACTACAAACTTTTAAATGACCAAATCTTGTGTGAACTCAGTGTGAGAGCTTATTTATCACCAAGGGGATGGCCCAAGCCATTCATGAGAGATCTACCCTCATGATCCAAATGTCTCCCACCAGGCTGCACCTCCAACATTCAACAAGAGATTTGGTTGGAGATATGTGTCGAAACAATACCAATTACAAAGAAGGGTGACTATAGTTAATAAGAATATATTATGTTTCAAAACAGTTGAGAGGATTTTGAATGTTCTCACCATGAAGAAATAATAAATATTTAGGTGAAGGATTTATCAGTTACCCTGATTTGATCATTACAAAATGCATTCATGTATTGATATTACTCCATAAATATTTACTCCTTAAATATGTAACTTATTATGTGTCAGTTCAATAAAATGAAACTTAAAAAAAAGGTGAAGGAGGAGAGGTCAGGCTATGTCTTCTTTTCTCTTTTCCAGTCTTGGAACTTCATTAAAAAAAAAAAGAAAGAAAAAAATAGTCTCCAGTAAAACTTTGGTTTTCACTTCTCCCATAAAGACATAGAAGTCAATCTTATAAAAATGAGTAAATAACATTCCAAATTATTTTTCTTTTAAATTTATTGGAAATTATTTTTCAGTTTGGTCATGTAAATGCAGTATCTCTAGTGTAAAAAACAGATGAAGTTTATGGAAATAGGATTTTTGTATGTTCTCAAATGACTCCTTCATGTCTAGAGGTTGCTCATCATAACTCTTGCAAGGAGGACATATTTATTTTTCTAACTAAACTATATGCCGAGTAAATTCCTGAAAAATCAGCAAATTTGTCCTATATTTGGGAAACTATAAAAATCGTATTTTAGATAAAAATATCTAAAACTGTTTTTTTTTTGGTTTATTAATTGGTCTTGACTTGATTGTTCAATATAAAGACACCATGGAAATTGAATAAAATAAGTAAATGTGACTAGTCTTCTCTGGATTTTTGTCATAAATATTTGGTAAGCTACGCTATCATAAAAGAAAAGCACACAGCATTTACTAATTTTAATCAGGAAAGGATCCTCACAAGAAGAGTTTTCTGAACAATAAAGCTGGGGGATCACAAGAATATTATAACAAAACACCCTGGTTCTGGGTGTCATGCTGCCACTTACCAATTCACAATTTTCTATCCTGTAAAACAAGAATAATAATTATGCCTACAAAAAAATGTGGTTGTGACAGTTAATAAATAAAACTTATGTTAAGTTCTTAGCATGGTACCTTTATAATAGTTAATGTTGAATACATTTTAATTACTTTTAATTTTTATTTCTTGTAATTTTAAGATGCTATGAACAGTCAAGATATTTATCATAAAAAGGTTATTCTGAATGCATCATTTATATAAAATGTTCCATAGTACTCCAGGAAATACTAGTACAGAATATTTGAGCAACTATTAACATTAGAACTGGGTTATTTGAAAATCACAATTATCAGCTAGCCCTACCAGATGAATGGAACATGATTATATGTTTCAGTTTATCCACAGGACATGGACAAAAACAACCATCAAGCATTTTTCACATCGTGAGGATCCTTTATTAGGATAATTTCTCTCTATGAAATGTATTTTTTTGTTTTACTATTGTTGGGTAAGTTCTAAATTAATTTTAATAAAGTATAGCAAATTATATTCAGGTATTTTAGAATAGTCTGCAATATTTTATAGAAAGAGTCCTAAAGAATCTTTTCAAACTCCTTCCTCCATTAAGCTGCACAGTAAACCCCTCCTTAAATGCAATCTGTGCATTTCCATTCCAATGCCTTTGCACAGTTTTCTCTCCATGGCAATTCATTTTTATTTAGAGCTACCTGTTGAAATAAGCCCAGTGTTGAAGAACCTCTCTCAAATAAAATCAGCTTCATGAGACATGTCTCCATTTTACTCTCTTCTTGCATCTTATGACACTTCAGTTTCCAATCTTGCTTATATATGTTTCCACATTGTCCTCAATGGTAGGCAACCTTAGGCAACCTTGAGTTATTAATCCATTAATCATTAGGTATACTTAAGACTTTGCAAGTGGTAAATGGTAAAAGCAATTCGTTGAACTCAAAGTATAGAGAAAAGATATATTCGCATCATTCTACAGTTCTGTAGCTCTGGCAATCACAAATGATAATATTGTTACTGGAAAATAAAGCTATTTTTAACCTAGTATGATGATAAAATAAGGAAAGTGATGATAATATGTGAGTCTTTACCTTATAGTGAAATGATATAGACAGACGATCAGAAAATATTAGAGGATTCATACCTGAATTACAAGTTAAAAAATAATACTGCCTTATTCCCAGAAAACATTTTCAAAATTCCTTAATATAAGTGTATTCCTCCTAGCATAAATTGAGAAAAATGCAATCTAGAGAGTTCAAGTGGCCTCACAATATCATCCAGCTAGTCAGTAGGAGTGCCAGGATAAAAAAGAACCCAATGATAATAATTCCTAGACCTCTGCACTATTCTATAACAAAACAGATGTGCTCTAATAAAAATACATGTTGGTGCCTTACTTTTCAACCCCTTAATGAAGCTAATGATTACTTCTTAAATATGAAATTCATTACTTTTAAAAATATTATCATAATTAAAGTAAACTTAGATCACCTCCTATCTCTTTTGTACTAAATTTGGGCAAATGAGCATATTATGTACTTATCTTTATCACATCTCTGGGATATGATGGAAGGGCTAAAAGACGTTGTTCAATAGTGACCCACTTCACAATCATTGCATCCAGGTTGACTTTGTGTGTAAAAAATGGCTAAGATGTGCTAAAGACTTGTGTCTTTCAGCTGCCTCTGTGAGCCTTTGAGTTTTCTTTTCTATCATGTAGACACCATTTTGGAAATTAGCCCTCATTAGTATTTTCTCTTGGGAAAATTTTTGGAAATTATATCTCTCTATAATCTTCCTTTTCTGTATTTTAGAAGTCTGTTTTAATAGGAACTATTTTGTACTTTCTATTTTATAAGCTAAGTAGTATCCAAAAACTCTTACTATTTTGATTGTGCATAAGCACGATTGTTTTTTATTCTAGAATCTGTATTCATGTTTTATTCATTTTTTTCAATTATTGTTTTATTTTTTACATAGCATTCCTCATGTACAAGGCATTGACTTTATGCTGGAGAGATGACAGGGAACAATGTTGTTTGATGCCCTGCTTAGACAACTCTCCAGTTGCCAGCACTATTCAATCTAGTCTATTTAAAAATATGAAAAGAAAATTGAGGATCACCAGTAATTTAAAGTTAAAAAAAAAAAAAAAAACCAGCATGAAACATGGGAACCAAACATTTGAAACAGAAGACTTACCCACAGGTAGCACAGTCAATAGATAAGAGAGTAAACAACTAAGGTGATATAATAAATATATTTGAAGTTATTTGGGTAATAATACATACATTAAAAAATGTAAGACACCTTTCACTTGTGACACTATAGGAAATCAGATAACCTAAAAATCTTTCTACGACAAAACCACAAGGGATTCCCCATAAAATATTAAAAACATGCTAGTAACATAGTTGAGCTGGCAGGAAAGTAAGGGGAATCCATAAGTTCCCAAAGGGAAGAAGACTAAAAAATAAGAGTGGTTAAGCATGTGTTGAAACTTTATTGGTGGAAATGGCCGTATGTGTGAGTGTTGGGGAAGGTTGTCAATCTCTTTAAACAAAGAAACTTTTTCTCTTTAACTTCTCATTTTGATATAAATTTCGAACTTTCCCCTGAAGAGATATAGACAGATATAGACAAATATATTCAAAAATATTTTGAATGAAGAAATTGTATTGATTATTCACTTTGAAACTACTTTGAGTAGCCAAAGTATTAAATGTCTGGATGTCTGATTAATAAAGTGCATTGGTTTATCTGAGAATTGCTAAAAGCAATTCATAATATATTAGAATTTTGTAACATAAATGCCATTGTTAACCAACATTACCAGTTTTAGTTTGCACACCTACAGAGCCATTCTATCATCTCTGGGGTGCAGTAAGAGTGAAATGCAATCACTGATGTAATATTAAGAAAGAAATATGCTCTCTGTTTAATTATTAGCTTAGGAAAAATGATTGAAAACACAAGATAAGAAATCCCTGCTCAAATTTTATACTTGATTTTGTTATCAACAGTTCATTACTTTAAGGTCATTTATCAGCTTATAAACATCTCTGGAGACCTATGCTGTGGAATAATGTTTCTGCAATTGTTCTGTATGGTTACTTGCTTCTTACACAAAATTCATGTTGAGAAAAACTCCTTTAAAAAGTGTTTCTTATAAACATACATATAAGACTATCAGAAACTACTATTTTCTTACCTTCAGTCATCTGTATATAATATACTTACCATTTTCCTCTATTGTTTGTTAATACTTGAAATTGTTTTAAAGTCTTAATTATTTACTTGTTACCCACAAATTGTTATACACAGTAGTCTAAGTACAATTTTATATTTATAATTTATATTTGACTCCTGCTAGGTAATAAGTCCAAAAATAATTGAAAATGGGTTTCCAGGTTGGGCGTGAAGGCTCATGCCTGTAATTCCAGTAGTTTGAAAGGCTGAGGTGGGCAGATAGCTTGAGGCCAGGAGTTCGAGACCAGCCTGGACAATATGGTGAAATCCGGTTTCTCCTAAAAATACAAAAAAACAAAAATTAGCCAGGTGTGGTGGGCTGTGCCTGTAGTCCCAACTACTCAGGAGGCTGGAGGCATGAGAATCGCTTGAACCTGGGAGGTGAAGGTTGCAGTGGCTGAGATTGTACACTGCACGCCAGCCTGGGCTACATGGTGAGACTCCATCTCACAAAAACAGTAAACAGAAAGAAAATGAGTTTTCACTAACATTATTTTCCTTAAATCCAAAACAATAAATTAGAACTTTAGAATCATGGTTCTAAAAGCACTGCTTCTAAGATTGGTGTGTTGCAGCTGGGTCTATGCTGGTAGAAAGGTACAGTTAATTACTCAAGTGGTTGACAAAACTGAGTTTAGGTTAAATTATGTAAGCTATGTTAATAAACTTGTATGCATTAGAAAAAAGTCAAAGATATTTATTCACTTTATTTACCTAGAAACACACTATTTGAATTTCAACTTGATGCTAATATTACAGTTAGAGGCGTTTAAATTCTACGAAATATGTATCTTCAGTTTTCTGGTACTTAGTTATGTCTGAAGTGCCTACATCACCTGTAGTTTGGCTGTATAGTGTAGGAGAACTGAAGATATAGTTCAGTGAAACAAAATATTCTCATTTAAATGAAACCTTTGTAAGGCTATATCAGAAGACGCTTATGTCACGGGTATGGATATTAAGTATAAAAGCAGTTTTCCAAAAGCTGCTTTCATTAGTTTCCTATGGCTGCTGTAACAAATTATCACAAACTTAGTAGCTTAAAACAAGGGAAATTTATTGGATCTGTTCTGGAAACCAAAAATCCAAAATCAGTATTGCCTGGAAGAAATAGAACCAGCAGGACCATATTCCCCCTGGGGGGAATCTTTATCCATCACTTGCCTCTTCTAGGTTCTGGTGGCTGCTGGCATTCATTAGCTTATGGCCACATCTCTCTTTCAGCCTCTGTTGTCACACTGCCTTCTCTTTTATCTGCCATATCTTCTTCTGCCTCCCTTTTATAAAGATACATGTAGGGCCTATTAGAAAAATTTAGGATAATCTCCCTATCTCAAGATACTTAATTATATCTGCAAAACCCTTGTTTGTCATTTAAGGTAACAATCACAGGTTTCAGAGTTTAGGGTGTGAGTATCTCTTGGGGGGCCATTATTTAGTCTACGATACCCCTTGTTAGCAATCTTAAGATTTTCAAAGCTTCAAATCAAAATCACAGTGAAGTAACATCTTACCCTAATTAGAATGGCTATGATCAAAAAGACAAAAAAATGACAAATGCTGATAAGGGTTCTGAAAAAAAGGAACTCTTCTACACTGTTGGGGGTACTATAAATTACTGTAAGCATTATGGAAAAAAGTATACAGGTTTCTGCAAAAAGCTGAAAATAGAACTACCATGTGTTCCAGCAATCTCACTACTATTTATCGAAATGAAAGAAAATCAATATATTGAAGAGATACCTGCACCTCCAGAAGTTTATTGCAGCTCTATTCGCAATAGCTAAGATATGTAATCAACCTAATTGTCCATCAATAGACAAATGGATTAAAAACAATGTGGGATGTATATACAATGGAATACCATGCAGCCATAAAACGGAATGAAATACTGTCAACATAGATAAGGCTGGAGGACATTATGTTAAGTGAAATAAGTCAGGCACAGAAAGATAAATACCACATGTTCTCACTCACATATGGGAGCAAATTGAGCTAATGGAAGTGGAGAGTAGAACTGTGATTAGTAGAGGCTGGGAAGGGTAGCTGGGAGAGGAGAACAGGAAAAGATTGGTTAATGGATACAAAGTTACAACTATATGATAGGTATAAGTTTTATTTTTCTATAGTACTGTATGGTAAATATGGTGGACAACAGTTTAGTGTACATATTCAAAAAGCTAGAAAAGATTTTTGAATGTTCACAACACAAAAGATAAATGTTTGAGGTGATGAATATGGTAATTACTCTGATTTAATTATTACCTGTTGTGTACATGTACTGAAATATCACTCTGTATCTCATAGATATGTACAATTATTACATGTCAACTAACAATAAAAAAATCAAAACTCCTAATTCCTTAGACATAAATGGTGACTTAAAAATTTATTAATCTTAAAGATTCTGACCAGGCATGATGACTCACTCCTGTAATCTTTGCACTTTGGGAGGCCAAGGTGGGTGGAGTCTTGAGCCCATGAATTTGAGACCAGCCTGGGCAACCCGGTAAAACACTATCTCTGCTAAAAATAAAAAAATTAAACGGGGTACATGTTTGTAGTCCCAGCTAGTCAGTAGGCTATGGTGGGAGAATTACCTGAGCCTGGGTGGTCAAGGCTGAGGTGAGCCATGATTTTGCCACTGCACTCCAGAGTGGGCGACAGAGTGAAACCCCATCTAAAAAAAAAAATTATTAGTGAATTATGAGTCATAATGTGATTTTTGAGGATATAGAACTGTGTTAGGCAATACTTTATATGGATTTTAAACAGAGTTTAAGATTTAGTGCATAAATTCATGCATCTCTGTTTTTGAGAATAAACTAAAACAGAATAAACTTCGACTAAAGCAGAAAGCGAAGATACATCCCTCTCCCTCACTGCCCTCCCCTGCCTCCTCTAATTTGTCATTTGTCATTGAACTTGGGCTCCAAATTGCTTTCAAATTTTCCCATATTCCTCCATTTCTTCTGTTGCCACTGTAGCCCCATACCATTTTTAACCCTTGTTGACATGTTGCAGTAACTTCTTTATTGGTCTTAATTTGCTATACGTTTCTTTCAAATCCATTCTCAACCTTGCAGTTTCAAAGCATTTTCAAAGCACAGATATAGTATTTGCATTACGAATAAATTCCTTTTTTGATTTTAGGATGAAGATCAAATTTCTTAAATGGGCAAAAAGTTGTAGTGCCAAACTTCCTCAAGTTTGGCTACTACCACTTTCCCCATAATTTTCTGCAATTCAGTCCACTGCTCTGTAAGGGGATGGTGGTAGTGGTGGTCGGGGTTTGCTTCTACTCACAGCCCCAGTGACCACGTGATTGACCAATCTAGTCATACTGTAAGGTCTAGGGCAGGCAAGCACCCATGGCACCAGCATGAGCCCAGCTAAAACTCTTTTTATTTGAAAGAGTGGAATTATCTCACATTCTGATTTTCTTAAAAATCGTCATGATGGAAATTTGTGAAATGAGCTAAGGAAATATAGAAACAGTCACAGAAGAAAGCAGAAGTTCTGGAAAAGAGAAGGAGAGACAAACGACAGAGTCAGGGGGATAAGGTGGTGAGCCCATGTTCCTGACTTTGTGCTGCCAAAACATGAAGCTTTACTATTTTAGTTCTTTGATTCTATGAGCTCTTGCTGACCTTAAAATAAACTTTCTCTCTAATGTCACCCTTTTTGTTCATTTATGCTGAAACTTGAATGGGTTTTTGTTTATTGAAACGAAAAGAGCAGTGGATAGGCCAAGAATTAAAGTTAGAAAAGACAGGAAATCTGTGGTAAAGTACATGGATTTATTGAGAACATATTTTTTATAGCATAAATAGAGCCCAATTACACATGTCCCAGTAATGTTAAAATAAGAAACATTAAGATAAAGAAGCTAGAGGTCATCCTATAGGCAAAGAAATTGTAGAACTGATTTGTAAATGTTTAAACTGACTGTTTTTGGTACATAGATGCTTCTTACTTCCTCAGAAAACATTGGAAACATTCAGCAAATATGAACTGTTTTCATTAACACATTGCTGATACTGATAATTACATCTCTTTTGAATTTAATTTAATTGATTAGTGCAGGGTATTAACGAGGTCATAGTTATAGATCTTATAGTTAGCTCTGTTCCGTTTAAGTGACCACAGATTGACTTCCCACCTCAATAAGCCAACACTGCTGTGTATCATTAACTGCAATAGCGACTAAATTAAAATGTGAGATCACATCTCTAAAATGATGACTGCTTTGGAAAAATAATTCAAACCTTGTGCTTTACTTATTATGGGTCACTAGTTTCATCTTCGTGTGTGAAAACTAGGATACTTTATATCTTAATAATGAGACAGAGAAAAACAACCCTTTCTTTGTTTCTTTTCTTTTCTCTGTGAATATTCATATAAAAGACTTTTTAAAAAGCATCTTGGAATATAAATTAAGCCTTGCTTAGAATTCTGAAGACTAATTTCTATCCTTCGACAATTACATCAACCATTTTAATTGTTTTGATTATCTGCTATCACTTTCCATATAATTGCACCAAGAAGAAACACCAATTAACAAAGTTGCTCATGCAATTAGAATAATTACCTTAATGTTATAAACTTATAGCAGTCCTACTGGAAATTATTAATGACAGCAGTCAAACATTATATGAATTATTTAGATTTTTACTTCCACTGTCTTAAACTTACATATTGAAGTGCAGAAAAATAACAGAAAATAACAGAAATTTTGATTCATAGACACAGAATTTAGTAAACAAAGAGTTACTGGTTACGTGGAAGAAATTGAAAGTCCTTATCATTTTCAAAAATAAAAATTTAATGACTAATCTCAGGATAATTTCTGAATTTCTCATAAAATTGCTGTAGTTGATTCATCAGGAATCAGCTTTATCTCCAGCTTTGCCTGAAGTTGGTTTCAGAGGATTTCAGATCATAATTTTGAATATATGATACATACATAAAATTCTTAGGTATTCACCTGTAGCTAATTAAGTGAATTAATTTTCCTTTGCTAATTACTGAGTTTAAAAAGAAACCCAAATCCTGACACTGTGTTAGCCTGTACTTCTTTAAATGAGAAGGGGGAGGGTTAGATCAACATAGGTATCACACGAAATCCCTGTGCTTATATAATCAAATTCTCATATCAAGATATAAAAATTCAATTGTATGTTTCAGATCCAGCATTTATTCAACACCATATTACCAGATTTGAATGACAGGATTTAGTGAATATCAAAATTCACATAATTCTTCCCAATTACACCTTGTGTAAGTTAATGCACCTTTAATTCTGAGATTTGTTTTACAAATGGACTTTGCACCTAACAGAATATCTCCTTTAAACCTAATTTCCTTTTAAAAAATATGTATATGTGTGTGTATATATATATATGTGTGTGTGTATATATATTTATTTATATACATAATGGATTTGTGTTTGCTTGACTGTAATGTAAGAGAATCATACTATGTATCCTATAGTATACATACTTTACATTCTTCTTTATGTTATGGAAATTTGTATAGATTAATATACAAAGATGATTAAATAATCTAATTTATATCTGTATATAAAATGCTCAAATAAAGATGAATTCATTTGCATAAATTGGATTATATCACACATGCTATATGAGTTTTCTTTAGAGCTGGTACAAGATTGCCAGACTTAGCAAAAATCAATTAAAAATAAATATAGGATGACTAGTTAATTATAAATTTCAGACCAAGAAGAACACATTATTATGTGTATGTCCCAAATATTACATGGGGCAGATTATACTAAAATATCATTTCTTGTTTATTTGAAATTCCAGTTTACCTGGATATCATACGTCATGTGGGCAGGACTTTCATCTTTTTTCACTTTTTTCCCTTTTGTTTTGCTTTGCCTTCCTCGTCCCACTCCCTTTTTTGACACCCCAGCTGTCTTTAAAACAACCTATATTAAAAACCATAGGCAAATCGTTTGAAACTCTTATTTATGATCATATAAAAGCACACAGTCATAATATGTATTATTAATAATAGATTATTATTGAGTGATCACTATGAGGTACTCAAGTGTGTTACATATATATTTAAATCAATTCTCAGAATAACAAATAATATGATATAAATATTACTATTAACTCCACTGTGCATATTTGAAAAGTGAGTCTATAAACATTAAGCAACATGCTTAAAGTGATACAGTTAGTAAGTTATATATTAGAATTGAGATTTAGACCTTAGAACACTGACTCAACGTGTATTCTAACTACTAATTTTTATGTGTATTTATATACATGTATTTTACAAATGTTAAAACTCTCTTTCATCTAGCAAATGCTAAAAGGAAAATTTTGACTACTCATACTCAAAAAGTTCAGATAATTTAATTTTTAGTAAATGAACTGTAGCAGTACTGTGGAAATAGGATTGTAAATCACAGTAAATTAGCTTGGCATTATAATAAGGTTATTTCAAAGCTTTGTGTAGCATAAATTATGACTTCACAAAAATGTTTATTTAAACCTTAATTATTTTCCTTATGTATTTTCTCTCTTAACCTTTTATCTCTTTTACCTACATATAAACAGATATTGTGTGTGTGCATGCTTCTATGTTATCAACATATAAACATATTTGTAGAAAATATATTAAGATTTTTACTTAGCATATATGCCCACTATGCAGATACTTTTAATTTAGTATGTCTGTGTACATTTTCTAAAATAAATATTGTGCATTTAATACTGCAAGTCAGTTTGAAACACATTTTAACTGTGAGTCTCTGAGGCTTTACAGCTGCTACATTTCAAACTCAGGGAACCATTCCTGAAATCAGAGAACATCTTACAGTTCTTTGCTATCTGAACTAAAATGGTTTTATTTTCAAAACACTTAGGAAGTTGAGTCATAAATTTAGTAATATTTAGACAGAAAAAGATGTTACTAGTTACCCCCTACAAAATTCTGAGGTAAGAGATTAAACAACTTCAGCCACCCAGTATTTAACATGATGAAATCCCCTGTTTCTCATTCTACTATAGTTTGTGATGTAATTTCATATTATTAAAAGGACAGATGTGAATACCATGTATTTTGTCTGCAGGAAAAGACAATGCCACTACTTCATAGATAAGTTAGATCAGAGCTGTACAAAGCTGTCTTTGACAAATATAGATTGTTTGATTATTAGAAAGAATTATATATATATATATATATATATATATATATATATATTTTTTTTTTTTTTTCTGTTGCTCAGGCTGGAGTGCAGTGGTGTGATCTCAGCTCACTCTCACTGCAATCTCCAGCTCCTGGGTTCAAGTGATTATTCTGCCTCAGCCTCCTGAGTAGCTGGGATTACAGGCATGTGCCACCATGCCAAGCTAATGTTTGTATTTTTAGTAGAAACAGGGTTTCGCCATGTTGCCAGGCTGGTCTCAAACCCTAACCTCAGGTGATCCACCCAGCTTGGCCTCTTAAAGTAATACATATTTGTGTTCATGTTTAATTCTCTAGTAACTCTACTGACCAAGATCCTTAAATCATAATGGTGAGTGTGGGTAACAAAGAGTGATCATTGCAATGATACCCTTTAGATGGCATTATTAGCAAGATACTATTACTTACAATAGACAGTAGTAGTAATTTTAATAAATAATTATGTTAACTTATATTGAATAATTTCTATGGGCCAAGGCTGTTTTAAGGATAATAGTTATACTGTATTATTTAATAATCATAAAACTGTATTGGGATGAGTACAACTTTTGTCTCTTTTCAGGTGAATAAACTAAGGCGTAGTAGGATTAAGGATGTGCAGTGTTAAATAGCTAGTAAATGCTCTGTAGCCAGGCCTCTTGAAAGATACCTGTTAAAGTTCCTGATGATATTGATGTTGTATATGAGTGCAAATTCAAGGAAAATTGTTAACATAAGAAAAATATTGCATAAATTATATTTGTATTTAAAAGTATTTTAAAGTAATATATATTTGTTATTAATTAGTTCAGTTCATTGAGAGGAAAAAACTTAAGTCACTCCTTACCTTGACTCTAATAGTCAAATTCTACACCTCAGATCCAATGATTTTAAAAATGAAAAAAAAAACTTACTTTGCCTTATATCTGACACAATTTTTTTTTATGTTTTTGATTTTTTGTATAATGTTTTGATAAACTCTGGTTTTCTGTGGTCACATTCTTAGTTTGATTTTTTTAGTGTCCTTCTTCTCTGGCTGGTTTCCCCTACCAGTAGCAGAATGTCTGTATTAGGCTCAGATTTTTACATCTATATATAACATTGTCCAGAGCTGACTTGTTTTTCACATTTTATTATTTTTAGCCACTATACAGAACTCTTGAACTGCTCTCTGATTCACCGATGTAGTTCCTAAGGCCACCTCAGAAACAACCACTGGACCCTATAGGTGGATAACACCTGTTGGGTTGGGTACTCAGCACTGTGAGGCAGCATAATCCCGATAGCAGGGGAGCTGCTATCTGTAATACTTGGAACTGAGAAATAAGTTGATCCCATGCAAACTTCCTTGCTTCTTCAAAATGGAGAATATTTTGTATGAAATCATGTGTGCTCTACCCCAAGCTTTTCCAACCCTGTGTCCTATGGGCTCCATGCAGCCCAGGATGGCTTTGAATGTGGCTCAACACAAATTCATAATTTTTTTATTTTTATTTTTTAGTGTCAGCAGTTATTTATTGTCCTGTATACAAACTGGCTGTTGTGTAACTGAATTAATTTTTTTTCAGCTTCTTTTTTTTTTCAATTACCAACTTTTAAGTTTAGGTGTACAAGTGCAGGATGTGTGTGTTTGTTATATAGGTAAACACGTGCCATGGTGGTTTGCTGCACAGATCATCCCATCACCAAGGTATTAAGCCCAGCATTCATTAGCTATTCTTCCTGATGCTCTTCCCTCCTCCCACCCCCCATCCTCAGACAGGCCCCACTGTGTGTTGTTCCCCACAATGTGTCCATGTGTTCCATCATTCTGCTCCCACTTATAAATAAGAACATGCAGTATTTTGTTTTCTGTTCCTGTGTTAATTTGCTGAGGAAGCCATTATCCAAATTCACAAACTTTCTTAAAGTATTATGAGCTTTTTTGTGGTTTTATTTTATTTAACTCATGAGTTAGTGTTAGTGTATTTTATGTGTGGCCAAGATAATTTTTCTTCTTCCAGTGTGGCCCAGAGAAGCCAAAAGATTGAACATCCCTGCCCTACTCTTTAGATACACCTACTTTCTTCTCACATTGAGAGAAGATGATGAAGTGAGCCTGATTTTCTTTTTGCTTATGTAGGAGACAATTGCAGACATTTGTAGGTTATTTATCCATGAAATTTTTTATACTCAAAGGGTATGACTAAATCTCCATTTTAAAAATGTGATATTCAAGGAAACACCTTTATAATAATAAAACTATGTCTGTATATTTCGGGAAAGTTTTTGTTCTAATTGTTATTTTCTTGTTACAGAACACATTTTTTATACATAGAAACTCCATTTATCTATCTCTTATGTCTCTGTCTCTCTAACATATTAATATAAGCTAATAATCTTCAAATGACTATTTCTTTTTCTTTTTTTTTTTCATTTCATTAGTTTGACCTTTTGAAAAGCTTGTGGTTACTGTGTACTTTTCAAAATATTGTCAACCTCCTAGGTCTTCAATTTATCATAGTCTTATGTAATAATATGACAACTCTACAATTCCATAGTTACCTACTTAATAGTCTTAAAATGGCATTGAACATTCTTAATTAAGTAGATACATAGTTTATATTTTCATGTCGATGTGTATATTTTCATATACACTTAGATATGAAACAAATAAATACTTTTACAGCTTAATAACAAGGATGCATTCTGAGAAATGTGTTGTTGCATGATTTTGCCCTTGTGTGGACATCATAGAGCTCACTTAGACAAGCATAGATGGTATAGCCTGCTATAAACCTAGGCTATGGGGTATATAGCCTATTGCTCCTAGGCTATGAACCTGTACAATATGTTACTGTACTGAATATTTTAGGCAATTGTAATGGTAAGCATTGCATATCTAAACATATCAGAAAAGGTATATTAAAAATACAGTATTATGATCTTATGGGATCTCTGTTGTGTATATGGTCCATCTATGACCAAAACCTCATTTTGTGGCACATGGCTGTACATAGGCATTCATATGCATGCCAATTCATTAAACTGTATATGTACATAATTATTTAATGTTTAAGAGTTTGCTCCTTTAAATATTTGATTATTCTAATAAATGGATGTTTTCTTATACAAGTAGTTTTACATTTAAAAATGAAAGAATCATCACAAGTAAAAGTTTGAGAGATTTACAAACAAGAATTTCAACAATCACTCTACCAAATTGTCTAGTTAAACACTGATTTATGAGAAAGATATTCCTCAGATGAATAAAGGGAAGAGAAGAACTCAACTAATATGAACCATAAAACTCTGTGTGGAATCTATTAGGGCTTGAAGCCTCTTTGGTATTTTGGAAAACAGAGCAGATGTTTCACTGAACAGGAGACAATAAAGAGAATGAAAAAGCACAGCTGCATCTGTATCACTTTTTCTGACCTGGTATTTTTGAGAAAATTAAGTAAATTTTTGTTTTCCATTTGCTTTAATTATATTCTCTGTAATTAGTCATAGATGCTAATACTTCTAAAATATATGAGTAACATGAATAAACAATAATATAAATATTTAAGCAAGAAAAACATCAATAAACACATCAGTATACATCTGGTTTTCTCATTAGATGGAAAAACCTTTTGGATGTTAGAGACTTTTATAAACTGGAATTGCAAATGAGAAATTTGGGGTCTGTATTACAATGCACACTAATTTTTTATGCTTACATTTCTTTTGCCTTGGTGAGCTGATCTATGTAAATTTTCCTGGGTTGCAGACATTTTACTATACCTATAGGTGATGATCAAGGTCAAATTTGGACTATTCCAAGATATTACCAAGATGTAAGAACCATCATTAAGCCATTCTGAAAATGTGAAACATATTATGGGATGGAAAAAATATTTTTTATTATGTCAGTGAGAGACAAATCCAGGCAGGTCTTCATCAGATACATATACATTTGTTTTTACTTCATTATCTCATAACTGCTAAATGTTTTACCTGGAGTCCTTTTCCTATATTTTCAATTATATTTTTGGAGTTGATACCATTTTCTGTCTTGTCTGTATGATTACATGTTTCTGTGTGCGTATCTATGTAGCTTGCTCTCAAGTGTTTCTGTAAATTCAATAAAACGTTTTCCTTCTTTTTGTCGGTTACATAGTCTCATATAATTCCAGATATGAGCAGGCCTGATTAAAAAATTACTTTTATTCTTTTTCTGCCTGACTTTTTCTCAGAGAAGTAGAACATTCCAGCACTGTCATTTATGTAAATGAATCATAATAGAAAAGAAACCTATGTCCTATAGGTTAATCTCAGTATTTTCACTAAGGACAGCAAAGGGTAGAACAAAAATATATCATGGTCACTGACACCAGGAAACAATATACCTGAAGCAAAATTTTTTGATAATGGAATTCAGGAGAAGACATGGAAGGGTAAAGGAGTCACTCAGACATTCCACTTCTGTCATGCTATCCTAGGAAATGGACTAGCACATTCCACAAAGAGAAGAGATTATAGAACTGTAGAGGACTGAGGACTAAGCCAATATCCTTGAAGAGATTATGGGCCTGAGAAGTGTCAGATCTTTTGTTTTTCTTTTAGAAGATTCACAGAGCTTTACGACCATCCATACTGGAAAACTGCCCTTGTACTTGCTTTCAGGCCAGAGAATCTTCTAAGCATATATGATCAAATTTGCATCTTTTGAATGTCCTTGGGTCATGCCTGAAGCAGTGATGACAATAGCTAGCACCCTTTTCTTTCAAGGTTCACTATAACCTATGAGTATTCTCATTTTATGGATGAGAAAACATAAGTCTTGAAAAATTAAGTTACTTGCCAGAGATCATACAAACTTTTAAATGATGGACTTGTAAATTCTAAACTTTTAGAATGATGGAGAACTTGAAGCCAAGTTCTTTAATGCCAATTAGTCAACTCTCTGTTTGTAATTCTATGTATATCTCCAAAGTTACATTTCAGTGCAGTGAGTGGAGTCTTTCATTACCTCAAAATAACTATCCTTCCATTTACTGTGGATTTTTAGTTGTTTAAATGTGTCAAGTGCCTTAAATATTATTTTGCTCTGCCTCTGCTGAAAATGAGAAAGAAAAAAAGAAAAGGAAGGAAAAAAGGAAAGAAGGAAGGAAGGAAAGAAGGCAGGCAGGGAGGAAGGAAGGCAGGCAGGCAGGAAGGGAGGGAGGAAGGCAAGCAGGAAGGAAGAGAGGAAGGGAGGGAGCGAGCCAGGGAGGGAAGCAAGGAAGGGAGCTAGGAAGGGATGGAAGGAAATAAGGAAAATTAAATGACACGACGTTATGGACCTAAACCAAAATGTCTGAGGAAGATATTCTGTGCCCAGTTCCAGGAATTTTACAGGGGGCTGTACTTTCTTACTTTTACATGTATTAATAAATTGTCCTTAAACCTTGGCCCTAAAGGAATATCTTTTAAACTGATAAATTTTGAATCCTGCTACAAACTGGTATGAAATAAATGGACTGTCAGTTTTACAATCTCTATTTCACTTGTAGGAGATGGGCTGGCACTGTACAATAAAACGGGAGAGAGCAAACCGAGGTAATTTCACTGTATCAATAAGGGAAACGTGATTTGTGTGAGCCTCAGAAAAAGAGTAAACCATATTTGAAAATTGCTTAAATCATTTAAGCATTTTATTATTATCAACTTTAAAGCAAGTCCTGCATTAGAAAAACCATAGGTGTAACTGAATTGCTTCTAAATGTCTTTCACTGATTCCTTTTCGAGGTGAGGCATTAGAATAATTTTATTATAATTAAAAAATATGCTTTGTTTTGTTCTGTCTATTACTTGAGATAACTGATGAACAGATTGTGTAAAATAAAATAATTTTTGCTACTGAAATGTTGAGATGCTCAGGAATTTGCTAGGCTTTTTATAGGTACAACTTTCATGTATATTTTTAAAGTTTATAAAATATGTCTTAAAATAAAAAGATTTGAAGTCCATGATTTTTCTATTAGACAATAAGAAAATTTATCAGGTCAAAGGTTTTTAAGTAGATAATAAGAAATTTTTTAAGAAATTTGTATAAAATAGATTCCCAAATTGTATCAAATCTCATAAGTGGAACAAAGTTTAAAATACGAAAAAAAAATAATTTCTGTTTTTAAAATTTAAAAATAATCTCACAATGTTGAAGAGCACTAATAATTGGGGTTTTACTTGCATTTATTTTTTTCATTTAGATTCATAGTTGTATGTCATTGTGTTAAGTTGGATGCTGAGAATTCATAATCTCTTTTATTGAAAATGCAGTTGCCTTAAAAAAAAGATGAAATCATCTAAACTCTAGTAAATTTCATACTTGATATAGAATCTACTATTTCTTAAAAGTCATATATGTTAAGATAGCTACTATTTCAGGGTAAGACACAGAGAAACTGAAGCACCCTCTTCCACCTACATTTGAGCTCTGCATACTCTCCTGTATCTCCAGGGTTTGAACATGAAGCAAGTAGTTGACTTTCCTTCGATTTTGTCACCACTGGCTTCAGCTGAATCATTGGCTTCATGAGTCACCTTGCTATTCCGAATAGTTTGCTCCTATTTTAGACCACTTTGTCCTAGATATGAAACATGGCCTATTCTATTTGATTTACATATCAACAACAAAACCAGCTTACACATTTTGAGTATCTCTTATCTGAAATGCTTGGAACAGAAGTATTTCAGATTTTTTATTTGTTTGCATTTTGGAATATTTGCATATACATAATGAGATATTGGAGACAGTACTCAAGTCTAATCATAAGATTCATTTGTTTTATATTTACCTTATACACACAGCCTGAAGGTAATTTTATACAAAAATTTAAATAACTTTGTTTTGAAACAAAGCTTGTGTATAGCAGACCATTAGAGTCAAGCTGTCACTATCTCAGCCACTCATGTGGACAGTCTGTGATTTTTTGGCATCACCATCATTCCCGACTCTGAATTTATATGCTCCTCATAAGCAATCATTTATTACATTTATTCACAAATAAGTATTTAACAGTAAAAAATACAACTTGTCGTTAATACAGTGGAAAAATAATGTGTCCATCGGAACTAAGCAGCACAGTCACCTCTCATTCCTATCCTCTTTTGAGTGACATTACATGAGTACAACAGCATCTTGTACTCCTGCTTTTCTTCTTTCACCAGGAGGCATCCCAGTACCTAATTTGTAGAGCAAAATGGCACTCAAAATGTTTTGGATTTGGGAGCATTTAGGATTTCAAACTTTCAAATTAGAGATGTTCAGTCTCTATAATTGATTTTATTATGGGTCTGGAAAAATCAATATGGTTGTTTCCACAAAAGCACCAAAAAATATGATTAATTAAATCATAAAAATGTAGTTTTTGAAAGCTCATTGGCCACTGTTCTCCACAGGTTCTTGGAAACCAGCATGATGTTTGCTGGTTTCATCCACAGTTTCCTATTCTTGCTTTCTTTTGTGCTTTTCACCACCACCAAATATATATAAATTTAAAACTACCTGTTACCTTTCTGTCTGCTTCCAACATCTTTTAGAGTCGCATCTCTACTTTAAAGGATTTTCTCAATATATTCTGGAAAAAATATCCTTCCCAAATGGAACTATATGCTAGCTAATTTAATAATTTTTCAACAAGCTACTCTTTTTCTCTAGTAAATTTTTTTGTGAACCCCACAGAAGTCATTTCTAAATTTGCTTCCCGACTATGATGTCATTATAACAAAATACATTCATTACGTAGTTAAAACTTTCATATATTCTTCCCAGTAGTTTCCCTGAAGTGGTTGATGCTGTATGTCAAATAATCATGAACAGTGAAGATGGTATATTTTCTATGTGGCACAGAAGGTAAATGTTTTCTACCTTTCAGAGAGTGGGTATGATCTGTTTTGTTCTGTTATCTCTTTTTTCCTAAGTGTCTGCTTTTCAAGTCTATGAAGTCTTTTTCAGATGGAGTTCCTAGCACAAGGGATCCTGAATGTAGAGTAAGTTCTGGGGTAAAAGGACAATGAGGATTGCTCTACTGTAGGACATTCATCTCTGCATTTTCACTTCTTACTCTTATATTTAAACATCCTCTACCTTTCAGCTGGCAGTGCATTCTGTTGAGGTATATAGATACATGGAATTATATGCATCCTTCCCCTTAGGATATTACCCCCTCATACTAAATCTTAACCCTAGGACACTCTTCGCTAGGACTGGGTTCACTGTGCCAGGCAAAATTTCTATGAATCAGACAGGGTCACTGGTAGACATAGGGTAATTGGAGGATAAACAGCTGATATTGCCACAGTATGTTCAGGGAAAAATGGAAATAAAGTTGAATTCTTGGCTGTGTATGTGGGTCTGGTTTTAGACACAAGTATCAGGAAATTAGATTATTACCCTGACTTCTACACTTTAACCTAGGCCCTCAGGCAATGGTTTCTGCTTTCTTTGAAGTGGAAGTTCTTAAACTTTTCAATTCTGTTCCTCAGCACTTCTAGACAAACTTTAACTTCTGCTTAATCAGGACCAAAGTTTTAAAACAGTGAGTTTTATTGGATCTAAGATGCCACCTATTGTATGTGTACCATTATTATATGTAGCACAGATAGTGGGAAAGAGGAGCTCTATCGATTTAACTATGACCAAATATTTTTGTATCACTTGCAGATTTATTTTATTCTTATTGAAAGACCTCTTTTCTTATGTGTTACTCTTGTTCAAACCTAAAAAATGAAATGTAAGTGAAAAACTTACCTGGTTCTAAAACTAAAATTTTTTATTCAGAATTCAAAATTTTGAACAAGAATTATCAATGTCTTTGTTTTTTTTTTTTCCCCCACATATACTCATCCTCTGTGGCTACATGAGCACTGACGATCCAGCATTCCTTAAAAGAATTCTGCACTGTTTTCTCCAGGATTATTGTCTAAGCAGTTGACACCTATTCTATAGTATTAAATATTTGATTCACATAAGCAGGCATTGACAACTCCATCATATCTGCTCTTGAATGGCAACAATTATAAGTTATTCAAATTCAGACACATTGAAATCTGAAAAAATGCACCCATGAAATATATAGATGTGTTTTAGCCAGAAATTTCAGGTTCTCTGTCACTACAACTAAATGGTGGGAACTTCTGTTTCTTTCTGTCTAGGCTTCAGCTCCATAGGCACTACTGATCCACTATTAGTACATTTCCAGTGGTCAGCGGGGAAAATTCCACATGTCCAAGAGTCCTCGGTGGCACAAGGATTCATTTTGTCTAGAAAATCTTTTTTTCCTGCCACCCTAACAAAAAGATGAGCATTTGTGTTTCTTCCAGCTGTGGATTCTGCCTTAACAAGAACTTATTTCCCAAGACTGGGAAAAGTTTTGGAAAACCATGCTATATTCCTAGCACAAGGGATCCTGAATATGGAATAAGTTCTGATGTACATGGACGATGGGGGGATTGTTTCATTCTAGGACATTCATCTCTGCATTTTCACCTCTTAATCACATATTTATACATTATCTTCCAGTTGGTGGTGCATTCTGTTGAGGTATATACATACGTGGAATGGTATGCATCCTTTCCCATAAGATATTACTCCTTATGCTAAATCTTAACTCTAGGGCACTGTTCTCTAGGGCTGGGGTTCACTGTGCCAGGCAAAATTTCTATGCATCAGAAAGAGTCACTGGTAGACAAATGGTAATTGGAGAATAAACAGCTGTTATAACCACAGTATCTTCAGGGAAAACTGGAAGGGGGAAAATTGTGTTCACAGTAAGTCTAATTCCCAATGTCTGTAGCCCCAGAAGTAAACCCCGCCCCCTTTTCTTAATTTCCTCAGAGGCCCACAGAGCAATTGTGTGTATGCAGCAAACTCTACTGGATTTGAGAGGAAGGAGGAAAAACACCGAAATGTAATAAGTAACTTAAATTGGACATTCTTGATTTTGATCCTCAGCAGCATTTTCTTGGAGATAGGCCCTGCTCTACTTCTAAGATCCTTGACCCTCTCTCATTCTGCCCTCCAGAAAGTCCTTTTCTCTTCCTCCTCTGCTCTCTTGCACATTCTAATTTTGATTTCTTTCTTTTCTAGAGAACTTTCTCTATTTCTTCAAATCATGTATTTATCTTTAAAGCAGAAAATGCTTCTTGGGGTCTTTTCCTATACAAATACCCCAAATCACAATTATGCTCCATTGCTTCAAAGGGTTTCTTTCATAGATGTAGAAGATACTAAAATAAAGTTGCCATAGCCACATGGGCCATGGGAGTTCCATGGCCTGTGTAGTTCTAAAAGGCTTCGTGAAAGGGCTAAGCTTGAACTAAAAGTTTAAATACAGAGAAAAGTAAAATGAGTCAGGTAGATATCGTGGGCAGGAAGTCAGAAGAAGTAATAGAAGTGTGAGAGAGAATAGTGCAGTTGTTTCGGAAAGTTAGCTCTCTATAATTAGTTCTGATCAGAGACTTTGGCACCAGCTCTTCTACTTCACTCCAACACGCTTGCTTCTGCCATCAATCCTTAATGATAACGCAGATGCTCAATAAATCAGTTCACAGGCCAGTCTGCATCAGAGACCTCCTTTTTCAGCTATGATTTCCTAAGCTCCATATAGGTTTTCATAGCTTTGAGATTGATTATATGAATATATGATAATTTTGTTCATTTAAAAAATTTTCAGCTATTCTGTGGTCATTCATCCTAGTGAATTACAGTATTTAAAATAATTTAAATGGTCTAATACTTGAGGCAGTCATTTGAAGCAAGAGTATGTGTGCGTGTGTCCGTGTCTGTATGTGTATGTGATTAACAGTACAAGAGAAATTCTGGAAGAGAGGGTGAAAGGGAAATACCTGAGTGCAGACACTGAGGAAAGACTGAATGTAGCACAAAGTTAAATGGCACCTTAAGAATAGAGCAAAATAAGTTTTGAGTTATAGCAGTTGTTCCAAAGAAAAGAAATTGGGAGAATAGTAAAATAAAATTTTTCATTTTGCTATTTTGTTTAGGTCTCTCATCGGAAATACAAGTATTTGTATGCATTTGAATTTCATAACATTACTCTTGCTTATTATTGAGGAAAATCGTGTGATAGAGGAGGACATGCTCAGAATTTTCTGTTGCTTGTGTGATGGGAAACACACCAATTTATTTTCTGTTGGAATGAAACCAAGCATGTTTCTGCAAAAGATTTCTGGCTCCCCTGAGCTTTCTGTTCAGAGACCACTGTTTGGGACAATTTCATCCTAATATGTTCCCAAACCTCAGGCTCTTTTTTTAAGAAATGCTTTTGTTTAATTGGTATGTAATACATCTTGACATATAGTTGGTGTGTAATAAATGTATTTTAAATGTATGAATGATTGAATAAATGCTTGAAATATGAAGTAAGTTCATCTTGAAGAAGGAAGAAAGGAGATATTTTTGTTTTCCTATCAAGCTCTTCAGACTTCTTACAATGGTCAAAAACAGATTTCTTATCTGTGAAACTGCTACATGACCTACAAATCTAGAAAATTGTTCTAGACATAAATGAAAAATGATATGACTTTCCCCATAAGTTCCTTTTACATATAAGGATCTCTTCCATTCTTATAAAATATCATCAACAACAATAGCCATGATATTAATAGCATTAGTTATGGCTAATATTTACATGTTATTCATTTTAGAGGTTTTTTCCAAGAGCCAAAAACATGCCTCATTCTGACTATGCAACCTTATAGAGAAAATTTCTTTGTAATCGGAGGATCCTTGTAGAAAGTTCTTTGCTCTCTTCTTGACATTTCCAAGAAATTTAAGATAGGCACTTTCTCTAAAATGGAATTTCCCAACTGAGTTTTCCTTCTGTTTAACTCCCACTTGGCTACATACTCTTTCGTGAACTGTCATCTCTGCAAACTCTGCAGTTTTCAGGTAACATTATGCATCCTATCTTGCAGAAAGAGTTCCTCCCTGCTGGCATGTAATACTTGCTTGCATTTGATTCCACTCTCTTATAATAAATTTTTCTCTATTTTAGTAGTCACCCTAATATTTCTAGTTACAATATGAGAAAAACCCAAGACGCAAAATATGCTAGCTACCTCATAAAGTCAGACTGTAAGATGTACATAAATGTTAAATAACTCTTAGAAATTCCAATCTTTTGAACAGAATGTTTTATTCACATGGCAAACAAAAAAAATATTTGAGAATATTTAACACTTTACAAATCAATCAATGCATGTGTCTAAAACAAATTTTATATCTTCTGTAAGTTTGTTTTATTTATTTCATGTTGTCTATATTTCTGATTTTACAGGAAAGCATGATCTTGAGATTGAGGTATAAGGATTTGAGTTGGAACAATGACCTATTCAATTCTAAAACCTTACATAGACTAAGACACAGTTTTACTCTTAAACTGGTTCTGCTAACTTCATTGCTCAAATAACATATCTTATACAGGTTTAAACCATCATGACTAATCCAGGATTTCCTGTTTAAATGATTATCTCATATGCCCTATTAGGTCACCATTTAAAATGTAGTAATATTGAATATGCAAGATAAATCTCTACTGCTCTGAGCAACTCTGTACTTGATTGTAGAAAGTCCAGCATTTAATATTGCTCTTCCTTAACATTTGCAGTAATTCCCCAGAGGATATTCTATCTGTGCAGAACCAGGCTAGCTTGTCCTTGACAGTATTAGGACTCACAAATTTTCTATGTATTATAAAATGTTTAGTGTTTTTGTGATTGTAATACAATTTATCTTCCTAATAACCTACTATAGAATATTTGGGATTATTTTACATTTTTGATATTATAAATCGAGCCAAATGACCATTAGACTGAATATCAATTATCCAGGATAGAAGTCTTTGGAGATTTTACAAATTTGTCTCTTTCCACTTGCCAAGTGGCAGTATCTCAGTCTTCATCCTTTGTGCATCCCCATGAACCAAGTACTAATGCCTTGTTTATTATATTCTATCTCTTTCTCTTGTTTTCCTTTTTTTTTTGGTCTTGCCATCTCCTATGGGTTGACATGACTGATGACCCACTTGTGTGACCTCAGTGATGGTACTGTCAATCTTGAGGCTCTGTATTCTCTTTGCTGTTACCTTTTGGAATTCATCAAGTTGACTGCTGATATTACATTCACCTCCTCCTGAATTCCATATGCATATTACATGGTTTTATATGCATCTCCATTTTGATGTATAAATGGCATCTCATTGTCAATTTAAAAATCCTAATTTCTCTGTCCCACAACCTTCTCCTATAGCATTTTCCAAAGTGGTGAATAACAATTCTATGTTTGAAGTTGCCCAGGTCACAGTTTGAGGCTGTCCTTGGCTCTCTTCCTCATATACCTCATATCTAATCAAAATCAATTTTTAACCTGTTATACCGAATGTTTCTATTTCTCATTTTTTTCATAGCTTCTATCCTTCTTTCTTCATTCTTCATCCTGATTATTGCAGTGTCTACCTAACTTTTCCCTTGCTTTAATCCTCGCTTGTTGTACACTCTATTCTAAATATGTAAGTCAGAGTTTTCCTATAGAATTATTATTATTTTATTTTGGAGACAGAGTCTAGCTCTGTTGCCCAGGCTGGAGTGCAGTGGCATGATCTTGGCTCACTGAAACCTCCGCCTCCCAAGTTCAAGTGATTATTTTGCCTCAGCCTCCCAAATAGCTGGGACTACAGATACAAACCACCATTCCCAGCTAAGTTTTGTATTTTTTGGTAGAGACAAGGTTTCACCATGTTGGCCAGGCTGGTCTCAGACTCCTGTAATCCACTCGCCTTGGCCTCCCAAAGTGATGGGATTACAGGCATGAGACACTGTGCCCAGCTGTATTATAAAATTATTAAAGCAGATCATTTTATGACCCTTCTTAAAACCTGTCATTTCTCACATCAGGAGGAGTAAATGTTAAAGCCCCAACAAAGGCTAAATTGACCTCACCTGAGAAGCCCATTTACTTCTTATCTCCTCCCCAAACTCTGTCTCTCTCCTGAGCTGCGTTAGTATTACCATTCTTGTTGTTATTTGCACATGTCAAGAAATGCCCTACTTGAAGTGTTGGCATTTATTGTTTAATCTGATAAGAATATTAATATGATCTGGCTGTGTCCCAGCCAAATCTCATCTTGAATCGTAGTTCCCATTGTCATGGGAGGAACTGAGTGGGAGGTAATTGAAACACAGGGGTGGGGTTTTTTCCATGTTGTTCTTGTGATAGTGAGTAGTCTCAGGAGATCAGAGGGTTATATAAAGGGCACTTCTGCAGAACATTCTCTTGCCTGCCTCCATGTAAGACAGGCCTTTGCTCCTCCTTCACCCTCTGCCATGATTGTGAGGCCTCCAGAACCATGTGGAACTGTGAGTTCACCAAACCTCTTTATAAATTACCTAGTCTTGGTATGTCCCTATAGCAGCATGAGAATGAAGTAATACAGTACATTTGTACCCATCGAGTGGGGTGCTGCTGTAAGGATACCTGAAAATGTGGGAGTAACTTTAGAACTAGGTAACAGGTGAGGCTGGAACAGTTTGGAGGGCTCAGAAGAAGACAGGAAAATGTGGAAAAGTTTAGAACTTCCTAGAGACTCAGAAGGTTCAGAAGACAGGAAGATGTGGGAAAGTTTGGAACTTCCTAGAGACTTGTTGAGTGGCTTTGACCAAAATGCTAATAGTGATATAAACAACAAAATCCAGGCTGAGGTGGTCTCAGATGGAGAGGAAAAACTTTCTAGAAACTAGAGTAAATGTCACTCTTGCTATGCAAAGAGACTGGTGGCATTTTGCCCCTGCCCTAGAGATCTGTGGAACTTTGACCTTGAGAGTGATGATTTAGGGTATCTGCAGAAGGAATTTCTAAGTGGTAAAGTGTTCAAGAAGAAGCAGAGCACAAATTTGAAGCTTGACAATGCAGGAGAAAAGCAAAACCCATTTTCTGGGGAGAAATTCAAGCTCGCTGCAGAAATTTGCATAAGTAGTGAGAAACCAAATGCGAATCACCAAGACAATGGGGAGAATGTCTCCAGGGCGTGTTGGAGGTCTTCATGGCAGCCCCTCCCATCGTAGGTCTGGAGGCCTAGGAGGTGAAAATGGTTTCATTGGCCAAATCAGCAGCCCGCTTGCTGAGTGCAGCTTCGGTACTTGCTGCCCTGCATCCCAGATGTTCCAGCGATGTCTAAAAAGGGGCCTAGGTACAGCTGAGGCCATGACTTCAGAGGGTGCAAGCCCCAAGCCTTGGCAGCTTCCATGTGGTGTTGAACATGCAAGTGCACAGAAGTCAAGAACTAACATTTGGGAACCTCCACTGAGATTTCAGAGGATGTATGGAAGTGTCTGAATGTCCAGGCAGTGATGTGCTGCAGGGGCAGAGCCCTCATGGAGAACCTCTGCTAGGACAGTGTGGAAGGGAAATATGGGGGTTGGGACCCAACACAGAGTCCTCACTGAAGTACTACTTAGTGGAGCTATGAGAAGAAGGCCACCATCCTCCAGACCCCAGAATGGTAGATCCTCTGATAACTTGCATTGTGAACATGGAAAAGCCACAGATACTAATGACAACACTTGAAAGCAGCCAGGAGGATGCCTGTACCCTGCAAAGCCACAGGGGCAGAGCTGCCCAAAACTGTGGGAACACACCTCTTGTATCAGAATGACCTGGATATGAGACATGGAGTCAAAGGAGATCATTTTAGAGCTTTTAGATTTGATTTCCCTGCTGGATTTCAGACATCCATGGGGCCTGTAACTCCTTTGTTTTTGCCAGTTTCTCCCATTTGGAATGGGAACGTTTATCCAATGCCTGTACCTGCATTGTATCTAGGAAGTAACTAACTTGCTTTTGATTTTATAGGCTCATAGGCAGAAGGGACTTGCTTTGTCTCAGATGTGACTTTGGGCTGCAGACTTTTGACTTAACACTGAAATGAGTTAAGACTTTAGGGGACTGTTGGGAAGGCATGATTGATTTTGAAGTGTGAGGACATAAGATTTGGGAGGGGCCAGGGGCAGAATGATATGGTTTGGCTGCGTCCCCACCCAAATCTCATCTAGAATTGTAGCTCCCATAATCCCCACATGTTGTGGGAAGGGCCTGGTGGGAAGCAATTAAATCATGGGGTTGCGTTTTTTTCATGCTGTTCTTGTGATAATGAATAAGTCTCACGAGATCTGATGGTTCTATAAAGGGCAATTCTCCTGCACATGCTCTCTTGCCTACCACCATGTGGGATATACCTTTGCTCCTCCTTTACCTTCTGCCATGATTCCCCAGCCATATGGAACTGTGAGTCCATTAAACCTCTTTTTTCTTTATGAATTACCCAGTCTCATGTGTTTCTTCATAGCAGTGTGAAAATAGAGTAATACAGATATTAACCTAGGAAATTACATAGCACAATGCAGGAGTAAAATAAACACTTACTAAATAAATTATGAACAACAGTGTGGACATGATATATTCTTACATAGGGATGAGGCCTGGGAGAATAGCAGAATTGGATAAAAATACCATTTGTTGATGTATTTGTTCATGGAATTAAAATAAACGTGTCTCTTTTTTCCTTAGTTAAGACATCCATGTGAGCACATGAAGGTTTAAACAGTTTCTCTGTAAATTCACTAAGCTAGTTCAAAAATCATGATACATTTGTAGAATATCAGAATTGTTATCAAAGGAGTATGTTTGTAGGTCCTATGTAGGAATAAATCTAATAAAAATTATTCTGCATCCTTTGCAACCTGGTATGGACCTGTGTTAGGTAAGTTTTATACTTTGGCTACTAAAATCAAAGAAAATAAACAAGATAGATAGAGCAATCAAATAAATTTTAAAAAATTTAAAAAAGAAACAACAGCAGACCAGCACAGTGAATGAAATAAATCCACGTCAAGGTACGTAGCGTTGTGAAATATTATGTTTCTGGTAAAATAATTATGCAAGTTCCAAGGGAAAAGAGTAGATAGTCTGCATATAAAAATGTTAGAAATAGCAATGGCTGCAAAACCGATGGCTTCCAACAGTGGAAGCTAAGACAGTGGAAAAATATTTTGAAAATTTTCAACAGATAATGATGTCTAATTAAAATATTTCACTTAGCTTAACTATTAATTAAGAATAAGAACAGAATGAAGATACTTTCAGACATTCAACATTTTTAAAACAATCATCTCTCATTACCTTTCACCAGAAAGTAATTTGATGTGTTTCAACCAAAACAAGGGATTAACCTAGACAGAAACAAAAAATCCTTTATAAAACAGGGATCCAATACAGGAGAGAAAAAAAATCAAGGTAATACACAAGATTCTGGTGAAGGGAGAATGACTGATGACAAAAGTGTCTCTGATTTAGAGAACATGAAGGTCCATCTAGAGAAAGTAGAGGCCTCTGGGAGTTCTCCAAGAATTTTCAAGTTTTTCCAAACAATGAAATTGACAAATTTCTGATGCATAGAAATAAATAGAGAGGACATTTAGATAACTGGAAGGAAGTTTGGAGTTGAGTTAGTGACATATGCATGGAAAAGCAAGCAAGCAAGCAAAAGCTTACAAATGATAATTCCAGGGAAGAAATTATGTGGAAAATGGAAATCAAAAAAATAATATATATACACGAGACAGAAAAGTATTTACAGAATCACAATAATATTAACAGGCACTGCTGGCAGAACCAAAATTAAGATATAAGCTCACTGGGAACAGATAGGGGGACTCGGAAAGATTGGGAGTAATAGTTAAATATTGTGTAATATGCCTTGTAGAACTTTTAACTCAATCTATTTTATGTAGCTAAGGTGTGCATTCTTCATGTCTGCACAGGACTGTCGATGTTTATGTCTGTTGTCTCAGTATAATGATGAATAGCACACCATTCATTTGCAAAGGAGTCTATAATTAATCAGTCTGGTTGATTAATTATAGTGTCAACATGGCTGAGAGCAAAAGGGTTTGCTTTTTGCTCTTGTGAAATGCAGGGGTCAGTGGTGGTTGCATGACTGCTGCTTGTTTTTTCTTTTTTCCAGAATTGGGCTAAAGGAGCAGCTCCCAATGCTATAGGCTGTTCCTATGTAGAGCAGAAGAGCAAGGAGGCAGCAAAAGGATAAAATGGCTCTTAAAGCTGCTATTGGAAAAGGGACACTGTCACTTCTGCTCTACATTTAACTGGCTGTGGTGCATCACACATCCAAACCTTTTGTCAGTGGGGTGGGGTGACAAGGAAAGAACTCCTGTCACATGACAATATGTGGGGTTATATAGTCCTATAAGGAAGAGGGTGTCATTAATGAAGAGCCAAAATACAAGATACTGTCAAGGTATACATCTGGAAAAAAATACAAAATCAGTAGATAAAATATGAATAACCTCTCTAGTAACAGCCAGGAGAATTTGGATGTGAAGTACTAATAGATAATATTTGCATTGTGCTTCTTACTTCACACTGGGGTTTTCACAGACACAATCACATTTGATTCTCACATCATCTTTACTATCCATTTTAGAGGGTGATGAAATTGACATTAAAGATTACATAACTTGACCCCATGATAAAAATAATCACTTTAATAGACTCTTAACCGCCAGCTGAATTCCTATCCTCACTCATTCACTTGAGCATTCATTTATTCATTCCTTTATTTAACTAACAGTATTTTAATATTTACTTGTGCTAGTGAGAAATCTTTTTGTGCTTTTATAGAGCTCAAAATCATGTGGTGGAGACAGAAATGCACTCAACTCATTGCTAGAGTGAGGTCAGTGCTACCAAAGGTAATGCAAAAGGCTAAAATAACACTTAGATGTGCCTGGGGGTGTGTGACATTTAGATCAGCAGAGAGCTAGAGAAGAAGTGTGAATCTGCCAGGTTGCTCTAGAGGGAAAAAGGGAAGAGATGAGGATGGATAGGGATGGGGAATCATGAGGGAAATCATCACATTATCATAATCTAAAATATACACAGGGTGGCAATTTGATTGCTTGTTTTTAGGAATCTAAATTCTTTTTAGAAGTTACACTGTACAAATGTTATCTGGACTAGTTTAACACATTAAGCTATTTTTGGTCACTACATGTCTAAGTTATTTTACCCCATTACCTGACTGTTTACAAAAGCAGAATCCTGGATGCATGTGGACATAGATTAGCTCATCTGGGGAAGATGAAAAGGCTTCAAAGATGACTCAGGTGAAAAACATCTTTCGTGAGAAAGAAACATGAGCTCTTGGACTTTGAAGTCAAAGCAAAGGATAAAATGAAGATGCATAATAGAATAAGGAATAAAACCGAAATATATGTCTTCTCTGCAGTTTTCTCTGAGCAGAACCTTCGAACTTGAAATTGTGCAACAGTGAATCTTACATGTCATTATTGGCTGTGCTTTATTCCTTACTTTCAAGTGCTAGATATAAAAGTCTATGCTTAAGGAATCTCTAACTAGAGGAATCAGGGGAAAATAAGCATGATAGCTAAAATGCACAATGAAAGGGAACACGGAAGACTCCGAATGCCTTAAGGAAGAAATAAAAACATGCAAAGTAGGAGTAGAAGCAGCAAAAGTGGGAAGGGCCAGGAACTCTGGTGACAGTAAAGGCATTGGAAAGACAGGCAGGCTCAATCACAATAGAGTTTACAATGTGTAAGGATAAAGTTTTCATTAAAGTCACGGAGGCTTTGATAGTGGAGAAGGCCAGAATAACCAAGAGTCACATCTGCTGCATAAGATCAATGCCATTTTTAAAGCAACAGGATAAATTTGGATTGAATTGAATCTCCTGCTGTGATTTTAACACTCCCTCTACTCAGTTCTTCCTAAGCGAAGCTTCCAAGGTATTATAGGAGCTTTTTGTATCATAGCATGTATAGAAGGCTATCTGGTTGTTGCTGCAAAATAAACATGCAAAATCATTTGGTTATTGCCATATCTCAGATTTATGCTCATTGATTTACCAGGGATTTCTCCACTTTTTTTTTTCTGGAAATATTAAACTGTGAAATACTTGAACTTTCATTCACAAGTTATCAACAACATAAACGCTATTCAAACTAAATGGTATTTGTTATCAGATAAAACTCTATTCTTCCTAAACAGGAACACACAATAACCATGTTGGAATATTAATATATATAGATGTATAAATATATGTGATATATAAATATGTAAAAACATATAACGATGAAAGTATATTATTTCTGAGATTGAGAGATACATTAAAAACTTGTTTTGTTATATTTTTATTTATGTATTTATCTATTTTTGAAAAAGAGTGTCTCTCTCCCAGGCTAGAATGCGGTGGCATGACCTCAGTTTACTGCAGCCACTACTGTCTCCTGGGTTCAAGCAATTCTCTTGCCTCAGCCTCCTGAGTAGCTGGGACTACAGGCACTGGTCACCACTGCCCACTAATTTTTGTATTTTCGGTAGAGACTGGGTTTGCCCATGTTGACCAGGAGGATCTCAAGCTCCTGACCTCAGGTGACCCACCTGCCTTGGCCTCTCAAAGTGCTGGGATTATAGATGTGAGCCACTGTGCCTGGCCTAAAATTAGTTTAAAGCTTCAATCCCCTCCTCTCCCCTTCACTCCCTCACTCCCCTTCCCTCCCTCCCTCCCTCCTCTCCCCCTCCCCTCCTTCCCCCTTCCCTCCTTTCCTCCCTTCCTCTCCTCCCCTCCCCTCTTTCTCTCTTCTCCCCCTCCCGCTCTACCCTCCTCCCTCCCCTCCCCCTTCCATTTCCCTTCCCCCTTCACTCCCTCACTCCCCTTCACTCCCTCACTCCCCTTCCCTCCCTCCCTCCCTCCTCTCCCCTCCCCTCCCTCCCTCCCTCCTCTCCCCTCCCTCCTTCTCCCTCCCTCCTCCTCCCTCCTCCCTCCCCTCCTTTTCTCTCTCTCCCCCTCCGCTCTTACCCTCCTTCCCTCCCCTCCCGTTTCCATTCCCCATCCCCCCTTCCCTTCCCCTCCCCCTCCATCCTCCTTTTTTAAATTTTCTTTTCTTTTTTTTTTTTTTTTTTTGAGACGGAATTGCCCTCTTCGCACAGGCTGGAGTGCAGTAGCACAATCTCAGCCCACTGCAACCTCTGCCTCCCGGGTTCAAGCGATTCTCCTGCCTCAGCCTCCCAAGTAGCTGGGACTACAGTTGCGTGCCACCACGCCTGGCTAATTTTGTATTTTTAGTAGAGACGGGTTTCGCCATATTGGCCAGGCTGGTCTCCAACTCCTAACCTTGTGATCCACCCACGTCAGCCTTCCAAAGTGCTGGGATTACAAGCGTGAGCCATGGCACCCCACCTTCCTCTTCTCCTTTTTTACAGTCTCACTTTGTCACCCAGGGTGGAGTACCGTGGAGGGATCTTGGCTCACTGCAACCTCCATCTCCTGAGTTTCAACTATTCTCATGCCTCAGCCTTCTGAGTAGCTAGGATTACAGGCATTTACCACCACATCCTACTAATTTTTGGTATTTTTAGTAGAGATGGAGTTCTCTATGTTTTCCAGGCAGGTGTGGTGAGGACCAAGTGATCCATCTGCCCCAGCCTCCAAAGTGCTGAGATTACAGGGACTGTGCCTGGCCAAAACTACATATTTGACTCAATTTTGGCTTTCTTTGGATTTTGAATTAGTAATTGTTAGATTATCCCTTTAAAATGTTTTATTTTTAAATTTTCAGTTTTCTTGATTAATTGGAGTTTTTGAAATAATATGTAATAAGGAGAAGCTAAAAGCTGCTGACACTTATGAATGACATACCAATAAGAAGAGGGGCAGAATTTGTTCTACAAAGATATTGAGAAAACATGAGCTGTTGTATTAAATATCTACTTAGGTGAACAAAACTTGAAATTCTAAAATCAATCTCTAGCACATTTGTTTATGATTTTGGTAGTGTTGGCCCAAATCTATATGAAGGGTAATACCAGACTGCTTTTAAATTCTTCACATGCACTTAGGGTATCTTCTAAAGCTTTAATTCTTTTAATTTTCATTATCTGTTCTTTCATTTTAAAAGTCTGTATTAAATGTGCTGTTTTGCTTATAGGCCAAAAATACTGTATTAGATAGAGTACTGTGAGAATATTATTTTATAAAATAATTTAGTTGTATTTTTAAAAAAATGATTCTTTCACTATCATACAGAAATTCAAATATGCAATGACATAATTATTGAACACAGTAAAAAAAGTACAAAGTTATTTCTTTTATTACTATGTGGTAGGACTATGTAATATAAAATATCTGGCTAGACAAAGTGAATAAATAGCTATCTCAAAAGTTCAAAGATCCTGACCATTGATTAATCTCTCTCCCTTTCTTTCTTTTCCTCTCCCTCTTTCTTTTTCTCTCCCTGCTGACCTCCGTTCCCCCTTCCCTCCCTTCCTTCCTTTCTTCTTGCCTGCCTTCCTCCATTTTCTTCCTGCTTTCTTTTAACCTTAGATTTTTATATACATCAAATCATTAATATATATTATTAAGTATAATTACATATTATAAATATATACTCATATAATTATATAAGTATATATATTTTGTGTGTGTGTGTGTGTGTGTGTGTGTGTGTGTATACACTTATATATAAATTTAGTAATCCAGTCTGCAGGGGTTACCTGCTTTATAGCATTAAAGTCAACATTCTTACATATTTTTATAACATATTCTCAGTGTCTCCTCACAAAACTGTTTCTTTGTGAAAATTATCCAAGGGTGTGGTGGTTCAGACCTGCAGTCCTAGCACTTTGGGAGGCTAAGGTGGGGTGGATCACCTGTGGTCAGGAGTTTGAGACCAGCCTGGCTAACATGGTGAAACCACATCTCTGCTAAAAATAGAAAAATGAATTGGGTGTGGTGGCACATGTTTGTAGTCCCAGCTACTCAGGAGACTGAGGCAGGAGAATCACTTGAATCCAGGAGGCAGAGGCTGCAGTGAGCTGAGATCGCGTTACTGCATTCCAGCCTGGGCAACACAGCCAGACTCCATCTCAAAAAAAAAAAAAAAAAAAAAAAAAACTATTCACACACACACACACACAAAAAGAAAATAAAAAATAAAATTAACATTCTTACTGCTATCTTGTCACCACATAGCAATTCTTATTTTGTATTTGAGCTTTGGATTAACAGGTTTGAAAACTTTCATGTCTCACCTGATGTGAAAGGTGAAGAATCTTTATTTTGAAGACAGTTCCCAAGTTTACCTCATGGAATTCTAAAATGTTTTGATCATAAAAACTGCATATTTGAACACAATTCAAACAATAAGAAAGGCACAACTAGCAGTGCAGTTTGTAATGTCTTTCTCAGAGTAAAAGATATTGTGAGATGTAAACCACACATTTTGTTATTGGTCTTAGGAGAATTTACTTCGTTTATTAACATATTCAAGTTGTTCCCTTTCTAGAGTTTCTTCTTATTTTTCAAGCTTGTTAAGGACTATTTTGACATTCTTGAATAACATTATAGCAATTTATGTCATTTGCATTAAATTTGTGAAAGTAATTATCTTGTACTCAAAAACAAAACAAAACAAGAAGCACAAGAAACCCAAAAGACGAAAAAATAATTTAAAAAACCAGAAAATATCAGAGAACCCAACTGAACAAATATTTATATTGATTAATAAATGTTTTAGTTTCTATTTTTGCACCTAATATATATTACAAAGAGAGCCTGTTTGAGTTTTTACTCTGATTACATATGGATTGAATTATTCTTCCCTGAATTAATGTTTTTTATTTTGATTATTGTTGGGCACTCTGATCATATTGATTTTTATAATTCTATAAATTAACTTAATAAAAAAGCAATCAAAGCATACTTGTATGATGATTATGTAGTAATACATCAAGTCAGCTAGTTATTGTAGATTTGTTTCATGGTTTCCATTTCTTTTATTCAATATTAGTATTAGGTCTAAATAACAATTCTGACATAAGTGGATAGCAAACAAACCTAACTTTCTATATCTTTTTTATAAAATAACTGAACCAAAAAAGATTATCATGCCAGAATAGCGTTTCATGCTTTCTACATTATTAATTAGCAAGTAAAATGTCTTGATCGAATTTTATTGTAAATTTTAGTTTTATTTAATACATAATTTTGGGAATAAAATTTGAATTTTATAAAAGGAAGCTCTGCCAACACGTAATTTTAATTTTAATAAATGAGTCATATACAGAAAAGGATATGAATTGTCTTTGATTTAACATCAATTATAATAGTCATTTCATTAGTATAACCACTGGCTGGAGCTCAATGTCTACTGAATTCTTTATTAAATAAGATTTGGTTGTAATATTATATATTACAATGTTATAATTTTCTTCAAAAAAATTTGGTGACTCCAAAAGTTCTAAGGCATACCAGGTGGTCATTTTCGTCATAGTCTCTGGAATTAGCTTGTCTAAATTTCATAACAGGGTACGGCTGGTGTGTGAAAATGACATATTTAAATAGATACAATCAAAACTCTATAACTTTTTATAAGCCAATAAATTTAAGCATTTAATTAAATTAATGCAAGCTATTCAGGTGTGTATTTTTCTTGAATATTTAACATATACAATATTTGCATAATGTAAAATTTTTATCACAGTTTTATTGATTGCTTAATATAATTCCCATAATATTAAATAATTCAACAAAAATATTTCAGCCAATTTATATAATTTCTATCATATTATCTTGAAAATTTATTTCTTTTTCATAAGTACCTTGGATTTAAAAAATTCTACACATTAAAATGCAGAATTTAGAGAATTATGTAAATAAGCAATGACTTTAATCAAGATATCTCTCAAACTTGATTCCAGAAAGACAAAATAATTTTTATTTTTTACATAAATTACACAGGCAATTTTCTCAATCATCTATTTTATCTTGATATTCAAGTGGTGTTTAAATTTTCTGCTTAACCTTGGTGGGTTTATTTGTAAATATAACAACGTGAAAAAAGTATAAATATGAGTTCAAAAAAATGAATATTTCAATGTTTTATTTTGTTTGAAATGTGCAAAAAATATGCACTAATTCTCATCATCTGGAAATTACAACAACAAAACCTGACTACCATCTATGTGAAATGGAAATCTAGAACAGTTGGAACAAAATCCATCACTTTGTAGACTTGTGGGACCTGTGACCATGTTCCTCTCCTGAAGGCCACTTGCATTACTGAATGTGGGGCATAAGCAGGAGAGAAAGAGAGGGAATGAAAGGGTAGACAAGGAAACATTTGAGGCAACAAAGTGAGAAGCACTCAGAAGTCAGGAAGCCAGGAAAAGTCATGTGTGACGTTTACCAAGTTACTCAGCCTCTCTCACTGTCGATTTTCTCACCTGCAAAACACAGCAAGTAATAGAATCTTCACAAGATTATTATGTGGATTGAACAAAATGATTTTCATAAACAGACAAATGTAATGCCAAGCAGGTTGCATTAAATGGTTGCTTCTTTTTCTTTCTCTTTTTCTCTTCATTCTTCGCCTTTTCTTCCTTTTTCTACCTCTCCCTTATTGCAAGGATGGGAAAAGAAAAGACAATAGCAGCTGTTGAGGTTTGGAATCTGATGAAGAGTGAGATGTTAGGAGCCCCTTGGTTTGTGCTAGTATTATTTATTATTCTGAAATTTATCAGATTAAAACTGATAAATTCCATGTTGCTAAATTTGTGCTGAATAATTTTATCTAAGTCAAAACAAATAGGATAATGGTTAATAAAGAAGATAATCAGTATTTCCTAAATGTTTAAAAATTAGCAAGTTACAAAGAATATACAATTCAAGATATGTCAAAAATATTCCACAGTGTTATCTAAAAATAATTGATCTTGTTCTCAATTGAACATTTCATGGCTTTGGTGTGGAAAAGGCAGATAATGAATACATGTTAACAACAATAAGTTTAATATAGAATAGAGAGGAGCTATGAAAACTTATACATGAATGCTGCCAAATCCAGAAAAGGCTTACATTACTAACACACAGTAATAAATTACACTGTTCAGAAAATACGGCCAAAATAAAGGTTTTTTTTTTGCATGTTTTTTTTTTTTTTGCGACACAGTCTCACTCCATCACCAGGCGCCAGGCTGGAGTGCAGTGGCGCGACCTTGGCTCACTGCAACCTCCGCCTCCCGGGTTCAAGTCATTCTCCTACTTCAGCCTCCCAAGTAGCTGGGACTACAGGCGTGCGCCACCACGCCCAGCTAATTTTTTTGTATTTTTAGTACAGACGGGGTTTCACTATGTTGGCCACTCTGGTCTCGAACCTAAACCTCATGATCCTCGCGCCTTGGCTTCCCAAAGTGCTGGGATTACAGGTGTGAGCCACCATCACTGGCCTAGGTTTTTAAAATATCAAAGTAATAGATATTGATTATAGCAAATTTGGAATGTAACAGTTGTCAAACAAAATTAAAATTGGTATAGCACAATCTAAGGTACAAAGAGTAAATGCTTGGAATATACCCACCTATAGCACTATACATGAAAATCTGTACACATAAATCTATACACACATATAGACAAAATGCAGTCATAGTATCTATATTATTTTGTACCATATCTTTAATATACATCATGTTATGTGATTCTTCAATACTAGTTAATTGGCTTAAATATAGGAATAACATTTTCATAGCATTCCATTGTAAATACTTGGGCCAATCATTTAATTTTTCCATGTTGATCAACATTTGTCCACTGTTTAATTTGGAAAGATTATATTGTGAGAAGGATGGCTAAATATATATAAAATTAGGGAAATTTCTTTCTAAAACATGGCTACATTTGTGGGTAAAGTCTAATTGTTCCTGTATATCTAACAGCATGCTTACAAACAGTGTGCATTTCTTATTCAGCAGCAACTGAATACAATATTTATATAAGGTTTCTTAGAACGATTCTTAGTATAAATATTCCACAGTCTTAGTAAGGTTCTTATTTTATCCAAAAATCTAATGATTTTTTATGATCTTACTTTCCTTCCTTTTAAAAGAGAAATATTTCTTTAAAAATTGAGTGTGCTTTTTAAATTATTAATATCTAAGTGTACTTTAGGAAAGCAACCTCAATAATAGATCCCAACAGCACGTCTCTGGGTACTAACTTAGTGCTTTCCTTCCAGATAAAGAAAATGAAAAATATTGATTCTTTGAAGTCATGTCAGTGTAGGAAAGGTCAGATATTGACCCTTTGTAGTTTGAAACTTTTTATTTTTTGGTCTGCAGATGGCCTTTTCCTGTAAATATCTATTTATAGGAAATAATCCATTTACAAATTTTCCACTTCAGTTATGAACTCTCACTTAAAATAAGCCCCAGGTTCAATAAACTTTACATGGTGTTATTCAAAAGTATCTATTGGCCTTTAGCCATATATATTTATAGATACTTTTGAGATATATATATATATATATATCAGTTTAAAAAGTTAAGGTGTGAAAAATTAGACACAATAAAATCAGGTGTGACTGAAATTTTGATTTAACATTAAATCATTGCCAAATAATTCCAATATTTTCTACAATTATAAGTTTGTACTCAATAGAACAGTGGCAATCTTTAATATTTGTTATTGTTATATTCATGTTTTAAAGGGATTATTTTGGTTAGCCCCAGATAAAAATTTTCAAAGTCAAAGTTTCATTTCAGTGATTGAAGGGTCCGTTTATTTGACAAGTAATGTCTTTTCTAGACTGGCTAACTTTTTCGATACCTTTTAAATATTATTGTGCATAATGAACTCTTGCTGCAGTTGAGTAACCTGAAGAGGAAATCATCTTCAGTTGTGGTCCTTTACTTTTTTTAAAAAAATTATTTATTATACTTTAAGTTCTAGGTTTGTTACATAGGTATACACTTGCCATGGTGGTTTGCTGCATCCATCACCCCGTCATCTACATTAGGAATTTCTCCTAATGCTATCCCTGCCCAATCCCCCACCTGCTATTCTTCACATAGTCTTCCACCCCCTGACAGGCCCCAGTGTGTGATGTTCCCCTCCCTGTGTCCATGTGTTTTCATTGTTCAACACCCACTTATGGAGAGAGAATATGTGGTGTTTGGTTTTCTGTTCCTCTGTCAGTTTGCTGAGAATGATAGTTTCCAGCTTCATCCATGTCCCTGGAAAGGACATGAACTCATCCTTTTTTTATGGCTGCATAGTATTCCATGGTATATATGTGGCACATTTTCTTTATCCAGTCTATCTTTGATGGACATTTGTGTTGGCCCCAAGTCTTTGCTATTGTGAACAGTGCCTCAATAAACATATGTGTGCATGTGTCTTTATAATAGAATGCTTTATAATCTTTTGGGTATATACCCAGTAATGGGATTGCTGGGTCAAATGGTATTTCCATTTCTAGATCCTTGAGGAATTGCCACTCTGCCTTCCACAATGGTTGAACTAATTTACACTCCCACCAACAGTGTAAAAGCATTTATATTTCTCCACATCCTCTCCAGCATCTGTTGTCTCCAGATTTTTTAATGATCACCATTCTAACTGGCAAGAGATGCTATCTCAATGTGGTTTTGATTTGCATTTCTCTAATGTCCAGTGAAGGTGAGCTTTTTTTCATATGTTTGTTGGCTGCATAAATGTCTTCTTTTTGGAAGTGTCTGTTCATATTCTTCACCCACTTTTTGATGGAATTGTTTGTTTTTTTCTTGTAAATTTGTTTAAGTTCTTTGTAGATTCTGGATGTTAGCCTTTGTCAGATGGGTAGATTGCAAAACCTTTTTCCCATTCTGTTGGTTGCCAGTTTACTCTAATGATAGTTTCTTTGCTGTGCAGAAACTCTTAAGTTTAGTTAGATCCCATTTGTCCATTTTGGCTTTTATTGCCCTTGCTTTTGATGTCTTAGTTATAAAGTCCTTGCCTGTGTCTATGTCCTGAATGGTATTGCCTAGGTTTTCTTCTAGGGTTTTTATGGTGTTAGGTCTTATGTTTAAATCTTTAATCCATCTGAAGTTGATTTTTGTATAAGGTGTAAGGAAAGGGTTCAGTTTCAGCTTTCTGCATATAGCTAGCCAGTTTTCCCAACACCATTTATTAAATAGAGAATCCTTTCCCCATTGTTTGTTTTTGTCAGGGTTGTCAAAGATCAGATGATTGTAGATGTGTGGTGTTACTTCTGAGGGCTCTGTTCTGTTCCATTGGTCTGTATCTCTGTTTTGGTACCAGTACCATGCTGTTTTGATTACCATTAAAATTTAACTTAGATAAACAGCTTGTCATTTGTGATGCAGAAATTTTATTAAATAACTTGATGCTCTTGAATAATATGTTAAAGTCACTTGCTGATTTATAATATTTCAGTTTCCAATTAAGACATTAAAAAGAAAATTTGATCATATGTAAATGTTTTGTGTATTAGTTTTTTTATTGCTGCTGTAACAAATTACCACAGATGAAGTAGCTTTACATACAATAAGTTATTAACTTACTTCTGGCGATCAGAAGTTTAAAATGAGTCTCACTGGGCTATTATCAAGGGATTAGTGTGCTATATTCCTCTTTGGAGACTAGATTCAGATCAGTTTTTTAAATTTTGTTTTTATTTCTTTCAGGTCTTAAGAGTTGCTTGCATTTGATTGCTTGTGTTCCTCTTCCATCATAAAAGCCAGTAATGGTTGGCTGAGTCCTACTCTGACACTGACCCCGCTAAATTCCTCTTTGGTATATGGCCCCTTGTGATTACATTGTGTCTTCCTGGATAATGCGGGATAATCTCATATCAAGGTCAGATGATTAGCAAACTTAAATCCACCTGCAACCTTAATTCTTTCTTGCCATGTGACATAACATATTCATAGATTCTGGGAATTAAGATGTGATCAAATTTGGAGGGCTATTATTCTGCCTATCATATTTTGAAATGTAGAATTTAACTGTCACAAGCTTGGTATACATTTTCAAGGTACAATATGTATTGTGTAATTATTTTAGCATCTACAGAGCTGATCCACATTAACTTATTAATTAAATAAGTAAGTCAACACATATATGTCAGCTCAAGTTCTTATAGCTGTTATAGGAAGCCAAGGAGGTTAAATCTCCTTAGCTAAGAGAAGTGAAATAAAACTACCTCATACTTTTATTTGAAAATTCTGCTGACTTGGAATTTTTTGATTGCATCTTCTTAGTTGATTTTCATATCCCAAGTATATTTTCTTCATTTTTTATTCTTAAATTACAGTAGACATCAAGCGAAAATATATGAAGGAAAATAATTAGAGCAGTGAGACTATTAAACTGGTAGCAATGGGAAGAATCAAAGGAGTGATACTGACAAGCTAAATCTCACTATAGAGGAGCATTAATGTAGTGAATAAAGGACACTATTTACCTTCTTTATGAGAAGATCACCAGTCTCCATTTTTTCTGTTGGTCCTGCTGATAGGGTTCCTGGTCTTTATATCTTCAAGGATTTCAGTTATTTCAGTGTGTTGCAATGCAATCTGAAAAGGTCTAGTAGGTAAACTCCCTATTATCCTCTCCGTATTTTTTAGTTTATCTATTTCAGTGAATGCTTTCACACAGTTTCTAAAAACTTGAACTCATCTCTGGCTTTTTATTCTTTCTCATCTTTCAACTTAAAACTTTAAAATCCTGTCAGTTCCACCTCTTCACCTCTATCCTCACTTCCAGAACTTACCTCACTTACCTCAGGCCTCCTTGTCACATGCCTCCTTAGTTTCTGCTGCTTCTGCTTTCCATTTATCTTTTATATTTTTTCATAAATAAATTTGCAAAACTTATATATGATTGTAATAGTGGCCTGCTTTATTGATGACACTCTATAAGACAACACATTATGAACTCCTGAGCCTTGCATTCAGGACCGTTAATAATTTGGCCTGAGGCAGTTTTTTTTTTTTCAGACTCATTTGCAATTGCACATCCTTATATATCCAGTCTCTTATTTCACCTGGCTTATCTGTAGTTTATAATGCATGCATGCCGACGTTTGCATTTTTATTCAAGGGTCCTATAAGGCATGCCCTTTTTCTCCTAACATTTAAGTTTCTATAATTTCCCAGGAAAACTGGGAATTCTCCTTAGCTTCCCTCACCACACCCCAACCCAATGTAAGTGAAATCAAACCCTGAAAATCGCTAGTGTAACTGTAATCCTCCCTCCCTCCCTCCCTCCCTCCCTTCCTTCTTTCCTTCCTTCCTTCCTTCCGTCCTTCTTTCCTTCCTTCTTTTCCTCCCCTCACCTCCCCTCCCCAGTTTGACCAGACAGTGTTTAGGTTAGTATTAAACCATCATTGACTACAGACTGTTCAGTTGAATTTAGGTGATGCCCTATGTCTATTCGTAGTGTGTGTCGATACTTAAAATTACACTCAGCTTGGGAGAAAAGGACATTGAGTAGCAGGGGAAAAAGTCTCACCCACAGCTGTTACACAAATGTACAGACCAATATGTGGAGAAGATAGCATGTTTTCAAATGTTTTCATCTCTTTGTCAGTCTCTGCCAAATAGACCCTCAGGGGCTCTAGCTGTCTCTTGGATGAACACTCTCCTGAAGGCTTGGAGACATCCACAGTATGAGTTAGCCACCCACTGAAGATTTAATAAATGTACAAATAAATGAGATTGAATGAAAAATAAAACACTTCAATCTGACTGTTCTTTTGTACTTTTCTCCCAGATGTGCACTGACCCATTACTTACAAAAACTTAGACTATAAATTCTTGCATTTATATACGCTTAGAGGTCTGTGAGTCAGACTTCACCTGGATAATCTTAAGAGTCTCTTGGGGGTAAAAGAGATAAAAAATTACATGTTCTTCTGGAGACTAGTATTGTATCAGTTATTATTACCGGACTTCATTCTCCTGCTACCATACTCTTCTCTGTGACCATTTTTATTACACAATTGTTATTATTTAACTTGCTGAGTACTAAGTGTGTGCTGTGGTGCAGCACATGACACAAATAAGACATCATTCCTTCTCAGAGTTTGCAATGTAAGTAATCAAGTTTAATATTTAGTCATTAGTGTTCTTTTATGCATACACATACAAGTGCACACACTACACAAACACAAATAAGTACAAATATGTATGTATCTATGCCAATAAATTAAATAATTGCCAACTCATGCACTACCTATCTGCCTAAAAAGAACATTTTTTAAAAAAGCATGTAAGACAAGTATTTAATAGCAGTTTTAAATCACATAAACTATTTTTGTATTTCTATTTTTTATACAAAATTCAAACTAATTTTAAAAATTCATGATTTTCCTCTACAGATGGCCTTTAGCACTACATATTACCAAGGTGCTTCATCTATTGAACAGTTTTCTCTCATAGTTTAAAACTAGAAAACTCACATGGAGAATTTAAAGGCTTTAGCAAATAATTGAAGTGGAGTGGTAAACTAAGAGACATGAATTTCATAGAATTTGGATCTAGATTAAATGTCCTTCAAGGCCGTTAGAGGAAGAGTATTTGTATAATTGGTTAATAGACCAAGAAAATACACCATTTGTTAGAGCTTTCACATATTATTTGGCTAATACAGGAACTCATCTGTGGTGTATTTGCCCAAAGGCAAGCTTTATTTTCATGGTAATTAGTAGGGTCAAATGGACTTTATTAAAACTGGTCTAAATGTGAGGCAAGCAAAGAGAAGTAGTGGGCCATATGGTTATAGGAACAGTTAGAGACAAAAAGAAGTTGAGTCACCAGATGGGCTATCACAGAGCCAGACACTTGGTTTCATCTGACAATAGTTTTCCGAATTAAGACCCAGTCCTGCCTGAGACCGGAATTAAGACCCAGTCCTATGACTGCAGAGGCACTGTGCTCTGCTGCCCTAAGTCCACCATAAATGTGTGTCATATGCCCTCAATACTTAAGGCATTTAAAAAAAATGTCTCTACTGTTCACAGCATACGAATCCAAAGGAAGGAAAGGTGAGAGGTAGAAAATGAAGGAGAAAAAATGAAGAGGGGGAAGATGGAGGCAGGGAGGAAGAGACAGTGGCTCTAAGTAGGTAAGATGAGATGTTAGAGTGTCTGGAGGATCCATCAAAGGGAATGAGGATGTAAGATTTATTTTAATTGTTTTAATTACACAAGTAATTTTGAACATACTCGTTAAAATTTTTGAAATTAATAAAAATAGTCTTCAAGATATTTTCAATAAACTTTATTTTTTTAGAGCAGTTTTAGGTTCACAGTAAAATTGGACACAAAAATCCAGAGGGTTTCCACAAATCCCCAGCCACATACATGCATATCCTCTTCCACTGTCAACATCCTGTAACAGAATGGCAAAGTTGTTCCAAACAGTGAAACTACAATGACTTATCAATATCACCCAAGCCCATAGTTGACATTAGGGTTCAATCTTAGTGTTGTACGGCCATGTTTCTTGGCAAATGCGTAAGGACACATATCTATTATTACAGTATCACATAAAATTGTTGTACTGCCCTAAAAATCTTCTGTGTTCTGCCTATTCATCCTTCTTTCTACTCAGAATTTCTGGCAACCACCAATCCTTTTACTGTATTCATAGTTTTTTTTTTCTTTTCCAGAATGTCGCATGGTTGGAATCATACAATATCCCTTGCCAGAAAAACTTCTTTAACTTAAATTTCCTCAATGCCTTTTTATGGCTTGATAGCTCATTTTTTCATTAGTATTGAATAATATTCCATTGTCTTCATGTAGTACACCTTATTTGTCCATTTATGAATTGAGGGGTGTCTCTGTTGCTTCCAAGTTTATTCAGTCATGAATAAAGATGCTATAAACACCCATGTGCAGAGTTTTGTTTGAACACACTTTTTCAAATAATTTGTGTAAATTCCAAGAAGGGTGATTATTGAATTGTATGGTAAAAGTATGTTTAGTTTTGTAAGACACTGCCCAACTATCTTCCAAAATAGTTTTACCAGTTTGCTTTCCCACCAACAATGATTTAGAATTCCTGTTGCTCCCAGTTCTTGTCAGCATTTGGTGTTGTCAGCACTTTAAATTTTCTCTATTCTAATGGTATATAGTGCTGTCTCACTGTTGTCTTGCAGTTCTTTAACAATGTATGATTTTTCTAATTATTAAAGCTTTTCATTACAGAAAGAAATATAAAAGTAGAGTGAATAATATAATAAACTCCCATGTATCTATCACTCATCTTCAATGGCTGTTCTTGTTTTAACTGTTCTCCATTTTATTTTTCCTATTTTGGAGCAAATCATAGACAACATTATTTTACCTTACGTAATTTCCTGTTAACATCTAATATGTAAGAACTTACTTGTTTTACCAAAACCACAATCCTTTGCTCACTCTCAATGAAATTTACTATAATTCCTTAATATTATTCTAATATACAGTCCACGTTTACTTTCCCCAAATTGTTCCAGCTGCTTTGTTCAGATCAGAATAAAAATCCTTATGTGACATTTAGTTAATATGTCTCTCAGGTCTTTTTTCATCTCTAATAATCTCATGAGAGACAGGTAGGAGGAAGAATCAACAGGACTTGGTAAAAAGTCCTGCTTACTTTCTCCCTTTCTACCCATTTTTCTCAACACCACCTTCCTGTGAGAAGTAGTAGGAATAAAAGTGTTTTGCCCAAACACAAGCTATTTCCAAGGAATCTTAAAAGAAGTCCTGGCAAGACCAATGCATATGCTCAGTGTTCACATCAAAGAGGAAGATACTTCTATTTTGTACTTTCAATAGCAATTTTCTATTCTTTCCTCAGGAAAGTTCTTTCCATCTGATTTGTATCTTTCATACATAACAAAGCCTTTCACTTTCCAATTAGAAAATAAGACTAAAATGCTAATGCCACTTGAGTGTACCTAAATTTATTCTATAGTTCTTTGGTCAGAAATAATATGAAGGCCTGTGAACCTACAGCAGGGAGAGAGGGGGCAAAGCTGTACAGCTAGAAATGAGAACCTGGGCTGGTCAAAGTGTTACCAAAACACCAGGGGTTCAGTCAAGGTACTGCTGCTCACAGCACAGAAAGCCAGTCACTGAGATGGCAAGTATTGTCAAGGAAGAAGGCTTTACTTGGCTGCTGCAGCCAAGGAGATGGGAGGCTAGTCTCAAATCCATCTCTCTGAAAAATTAGAACCAGGAGTTTATATAGCAAAAGAGAAATGTAACAATGTTCACCCTTGCTATATAAGAAAACTAGGGAGGGGGTAAGGGAGCAATCATGATGTATTATGGGTCCAAAATCTTATTGTCTGGGTATGGTGATCTGGTAAGTTTCAGTTCTTTGATACTTTTTTTGTTTTTAAGAAGTCTGAAGTCCTTTCTGGAGGAAGGCACTCAGATATAACAAATATAAGTTTCAAGCTTTAAGACTAGAAAAGTCAATTTCTACATTTATCCAAAAGAACAGTCTATGGGACTATTGGGTTGATTTCAAAAGCTTAATTCCATCTGCATGTCAGCTTTGCTGCAAGCTATATCAACCCAATGATCAGTTACGGAAACAGCACTGTCAAATAAAAAGCCAAGGCTTGTCGCTCACAAATACTTTAATGTAACTGACCAAATCTTCCATCGGAGAGTAGCATTGAAGAGGAAGAGGCACACTTGCTCCTCAAGGTCCAAGGAAGCTGAGAGGCTGAAGAAAGAGGCTGACAAATTCAGTTTCTTGGAAATAAACCTTTAATGGAGACTTACAAACAGAAACCACAATCTCAGGTGGCAGCAAAATAAGATGGTGGAAGCCCAACCACTAATAACATATGATGCTGAATGTCTTTTTGTATACTTATTCTCCATCTGTAGATATTCTTTGGTGTGGTATCTGTTAGATATTTCACTCATTATTTTTTAGTTGGGTTGTCTGTTTTCTTATTGTTGCATTTTAAGAGTTATTTGTATATTTTGGGTAACAGTCCTTTTTCAGATATGTATTTTGCAAACATTTTTCTTCCCATCTATGAATTGCCTTCCCATTCCTTCAACAGAAAATCTTGATTTTTAAAGGATTCTAGATTACTAATGATTTATTTTGTAGATTGTGTGTTTTGTTTGTTGTATCTAAAAAGTCATTGCCATATTGAATCATCTAGATTTTCTTTCGTGTTATCTTCTAGGAGTTTCATGGTTTTGCATTTTACGTGATGTGTTTAAGTTAACTTTTGTGGAGAGTATAAAGTCTGTGTCTATGTTAAATTTTTATGTAGATATCTAATTTTTTCAGCACCATTTTGTTGAAAAGACAATTTTCGCTGCATTGTTTTGCCTCTTCTTTTGTCAAAGATCAATTGGCAATATTTTTATAAGTCTATTTCTGGGTTCTCTATTCTTTTCCACCAATATTTTTGTCTATTCTTCTGTCAAAACTATAGTGTCTTCATTATCATAGCTTTATGATAAGACTTGACGTTGGCGTGTCAGTTCTTCAACCTTGTTCTTCAATATGTTGGCTATTCTGTGTCTTTTGCCTCTCTCTACAAACTTTAGGAATAATTTGTCAATGTCCACAAAGTAACTTGCTGGAATTTTGACAGAGATTGCATTGAATCCATACATCAAGCTAAAAAAACTGACATCTAGACAATATTGCATTTTTCTATCTATGAATATGGAATATTCCTCAGTGACTTCAGCTCTTTCATTTCTTTTATCAGCGTTTCACAGTTTTTCTCATATACATCTTGTGTATATTTTGTTAAATGTATACCTAAGTATTGCATTTTGGGGATACTTATGTAAATGATACTGCATTTTTAATTCCATTTCTACTTTTCATTTCTGGTATATAAGAATGTGATTAAATTTTGTGTATTAAACTTGTATCCTTCAACCCTGCTAGATTACCTCTTGAGTTTCAAGAAGGTTTTTTGGTTTATTTTTTCAGGTTTCCAACTTAGATAATTATGCCATCTGCTAACAAAGGCAGTTTTATTTCTTTTTTCCTAATTTAAATACCCTTTATTTTCTTATCTTATTGTGATTTCTAGTACTTCAAGTTTGATGTTGAAAAGCCGTGATGAGAGGGGATTTTCTTGCTTTGTTCTTGATCTTAGGAGGAACGCCTCTATTTCGTTAAGTGTGATGTTAGCTGCAGGTTTTTATACATATTCTTTATCAAGTTGAGAAAGTCTCTTTTATTCCTGGCCTACTGAGTGTTTTATTATAAATGAGTATTGAGTTTTGCCAAATGCTTTTCTACAACAATTGATATGGTTGTGTGATTTTTCTTCTTTAACCTATTCATGTTATTGATTGCATTAAGTGATTTTTCAAATGCTGATCCAGTCTTGCATTCCTAGAATAAATCTCACTTGGCCATACTGTGTAGTTCTTTTTACGCATTGTTGGATCGAGTTTGCTTATGTTTTTTGGGGATTTTTGCATATACATTCATATGAGACATTGGTATGTAGTTTTCGTTTATTGTAATATTGTTGTGCTGTTTTAATAATTGAATGAGTTAGGGGGTATTCCCTCTGATTCTGTCTCTGAAAAAGATTGTAAGTAATTGTTATAATATTTTTCATAAATGTTTGGTGTATTTCACCAGTGGACCCATCTCGGATTGGTACTTTCTATTTCAGAAGGTTGTTAATTACTGACAGTATTTCCTTAATAGGTATGAGTTATTCTGACTGGCTATTTCTTCTTGTGTGAATTTTCACAAATCACGTTTTTCAGACAATCATATTTTAATTATACTTTAATTTCTGGGTATATATGCAGAACGTGCAGGTTTGTTACATAGGTATATACATGCCATGGTAGTTTGCTGCATCCTTCACCCCGTCATCTACATTAGGTATTTCTCCTAATGTTATCCCTTCCCCTGTCCCCAACCCCCTGCTATCCTTCCTCTAGTCCCCCACCCCCTGACTCGTCCTGGTGTGTGATATTTGCCTCCCTGTGTCCATGTGTTCTCATTGTTCGGCACCCACATATGAGTGAGAACATGCAGTGTTTGGTTTTCTGTTCTTGTGTCAGTTTGCTGAGAATGATTTTTTTTTTTATTTAATCTAGGTTATTAAATGTGTGGCTATAAAGTTGTTTATATTATTTCTTTATTATTCTTTTGATGTCGTGGAATCTATACTGGTATCCCCCTCTTCATATCTGGTATCCAAGACATGTTTTAATTTAAAAAGTAATATACAGGACACTGTGTAAAATTAGAAAGAGGAAAAATATTTACCTCTAAATCTGTGTGTTTACATATTTATCATATCTCTCTCAATCATCTATGTGTGTTTTCAAACTCATTGGCCGTCATCATTGAGACACTCTGAATTTTCACCATATTGTTTAAATTGCTACTTAAAGTTGTTATCTGCTATGCAAATTCATTTTTTAAAAAGATTGACAATCTAGAAACTGGAAGCAGAATTGTACTTTATGTGGAATTAATAATCAGTTTGGGCTAGATTAGTTAAATGCAATGTCCATAAGACTTTCATAAAAACCCTGTATCTTTTAAAATAGCACTAGCATTTATTTTTTAAAATGATACTAATCTCTCTTTAAAATCTTTTAAAGAACTGTTGAAGTCAGACACACTTATAAAGCTATCCTATTATTTATGTGTCCTTTAGTCAATTATAGCCTTTTACCTTCAAACATAATATATATATATATATATATATACACACACATACATATATATATATAAATATCTCCAATATGTAAAACAAATAAAAATGGAGTTTTTCTGATGAACACAAGAGAAGCAGCTTGAATAACACTTTCCCAGTTTTCTTTTCATATAACTTGACTGATCCTACAGTACCTCTACAGAATGTCATTGTTCTTTAGAACAGTACAAAAACCACTATTCTATTGTAGTTTCTGAACTGTACCCATTTCTTTGTATACCTCTTTCTGAACCGTCTTCTTATCAAGTCTAATGGTTAGGTTCTTTGTTATCGAATGAAAAGAATACACAAGAAAGAACTGCATTCAACTGCTATTTGAATTTTCTTATTTTCATGCAGTTGATATACTATGGGCAACCTGAAATATGACTCTCCTTTTTGCTTTGCTGTGCTAAGCCACACAGACTTTAGCCTATATAGAATTGTGTTAAAAGAAAAACCTTAAATTTAGCAGAATTTAATCAAGAAAAGGATGATTCATGAATTGGGCAGTTCCTGAACTAAAACAGGTTCAGAGACAGTCCAGTGCTATCTCTCGGTCAAAGAAGGTTCATGAATAGAAAAAGGAATGTGACATAGAGTAAACAGAAGTGAGGTACTGAAACATCCAGATGAATAATAATTTGGATTTTGTCTTATTTTAATACAGTTTTAATAGTTTGCCATCTTTGATTGGCTAAAACTGAGTGATTGGCACAAAAGTAGATTACACATCCAGTTAAAGTTCACTATGTACAAAGAAATCATTAGGTTGAATTAAAAATATACAAGGAAGCAGATTTAGTTAAACTTAATTTAACAGTTACATTCAGTTAGGCATCAAATCAGAGTTAGCATTTTCTTCCTTTTGCTTAAATTCTTCCTCACTGTTTTATTATCAGTGCCTCTCGGTCTTTTTATCTACTTGTGTAAAATTCTACGTTGATGCTTTAGTGCTCTCAATACCTTCCCATGTTCTTGACATTCCGATCCTGATACTTTTAAGTAATATAAACGATGCCATTCTTGGATTTCTGGTGTCATGAAGGAGGACATTGTCATCTTGCTCAGCCATCATTGAGAATGATTCAGGAAATGGCCTTTTGGTGTCCTATGTTTACCTAGCACCCATTTCTCTTCAGCAATTTAGTGTCCTGAAATAGCCAGATGCAGTTATTTACTCTATCCTTAGGCGGAGAAATATCTTTATTTTTAAAATTATTTTTACATATTTAAAAAAATCCTAAAATACAAAATAATTTTTCCCAGGTTTACTTTAGTTTTCTTTTTTAACAAAATGGTACAGATAAGACTTACACATTCCATTCTTTCCTGGTAGAGATACCCTCCTAGCGATAGCCTCTTATTATGATGGTGTGATACATTCCCATTTATGTTTTTATACATTCATATACATATGCATATTCCTTAAATATATATTATTGTTTTATATGAAGAAAATGTTTATAAATTTAATATACCCTGAAACATTTTTATCTCAACATAACGCTTACGAAATTTCTTCCATCTTATTTCATGTATTTCTGTTTTACTCATTTTAACTCCTGAATGAATTTTAAGTATTCACTACTTTGAGAGATGGCATGCAAATGTCAGTATCTACAATTGCAATCTTCCAATCTCTTTCTGAGGGATATACCATTGCCGCTGTTCCTTGTGGGAACCTAGCAGTAACAGGTGATGAGTAAAGTCTCTCCGGTTACTAAGTAGAATTTTTCTCCTTAAATTTCTTGATTTCTTTTTGTTATTCAGCTGTGCTTGCTGTCTTAGAGAACTCTTCTTATGGGACATAAGATATTTTTTAGCATAACAACCTTCAGCTGTCTGATTTCAGAGAGGTAATAACCAGTCAATATTAGATTAAGAACATGTATAGAGGATTCTAGTTTCTTTAAACATTTTTTTTTCTATTTTCATCACCGCCCCATGGCACTACTTTATTGATTTATTTTAATTTAAACTTAAAAAAAATTTTTTTAGACAATTTCCTATTCTGTCGCCCAAGTGGGAGTGCAGTGGTGCAATCTCGGCTCACTGCAACCTCTGCCTCCTGAGTTCAAGCAATCCCCCACTTCGTTTCCCAAGTAGCTGGGACCACAGGCACGTGCCACAATACCTGACTAGTGGCATTTTTTAATAGAAATTTTTGCGAGGATAAATAGAATTTTTAAGATAGCTGCATGATAGGCATTCATTTTTCCTAATTTTTCATTCGCAGATGTTTGTTCCAAAATGTAGCCATCTCTTAACTACTACTAATTTTTTTCCTGTTTTCTCTGCTTGTATGTGTTTGTATTTTTAAATGATTGTTGCTATTATGATTATTGTTGATACTGTTGTTATTATTACTCATTTTCTATTGGCTAAGTGAAGGTTTTAGGGCAACGTGAAATAAATATGTCAAAGTTACCACATTTTTCTGTTATTATTTTTAATAGAAGATAATAAAGAAATTTTAATTTTTTCTTCAATGATTTTGATCTGTTCAATTTTTTGTTCTACTGATATCAAATACTAAGATATAACACTTAAAAATCATCTATTGCAAGAAAGTTTGAAAATATTTTCAGAATAAAGCCACTTACAGTATTTCATTCAAGCTATTTTATTCAATATTTATTATCTATCGTATACCATGCTTTATTTTAGATATGTGGGATATGTCAGTGAATGATGGTGATCTCTGCGTTCATGAAATTTACATTCTAGTAGAGGAGGAATGGACAATAAGCAACAAAAATGACTAATTCATCAATTATATGGTACCTCAGAATATAATTATCATTATGCCAAAAAGTAGAGTGGTTTATGGTAACAAGGTAGTGTTTTTATAAAAATATGTACACAAAGAGATTACCAACCAGACAGATATGCTGAGCATTTTATTCATGATTTTTTAAATTATACTTTAAGTTCTGAGGTACATGTGCAGAATGTGCAGGTTTGTTACATAGGTATACACATGACATGGTGGTTTGCTGCAACCATTCCCCTGTCATTTACATTAGGTAGTTCTCTTAATACTATCCCTCCCCCTATTCCCCCAGCCCCTCCTATTCTTCCCCTAGCCCCCCACTCCCTGACAGGCCCCAATGTGAGATGTTCCCCTCCCCTGTGTCCATGTGTTCTCATTGTTCAACACCCACTTATGAGTGAGAACATACAGTGTTTGGTTTTCTGTTCTTATGTCAGTTTGCTGAGAATGATGGTTTCCAGCCTTATCCATGTCCCTGCAAAGGACATGAACTCATCATTTTTTATGGCTGCATAGTATTCCATAATGTTTATGTGCCACATTTTCTTTATCCAGTCTATCATTGATGCACATTTGGGTTAGTTCCAAGTCTTTGCTATTGTAAACAGTGCCACAATAAACATACATGTGCGTGTGTCCTTATAATAGAAAAATTTATAATCCTTTGGGTATATGCCTAGTAATGGGTTTGCTGGGTCAAATGGTATTTCTATTTCTAGATCTTTGAGGAATCGCCACACTGTCTTCCACAATGGTTGAACTAATTTATACTCCCACCAACAGTGTAAAAGTGTTCCTATTACTCCACATCCTCTCCAGCATCTGTTGCCTCCAGATTTTTTAATGATCACCATTCTAACTGGCATGAGGTGGTATCTCAACGTGGTTTTGATTTGCATTTCTCTAATGTCCAGTGATGATGAGCTTTTTCTCATATGTTTGTTGGATGCATAAATGTCTTGTTTTGAGAAGTGTCTGTTCATATCTTTTGCCCACTTTTTGATGGAATTGTTTTTTCTTGTAAATTTGTTTAAGTTCTTTGTAGATGCTGGATATTAGCCCTTTGTCAGATGGGTAGATTACAAACATTTTTTCCCATTCTCTTGGTTGCCAGTTCACTCTAATAATAGTTTCTTTTGCTGTGCAGAAGCTCTTTAGTTTAGTTAGAGCCCATTTGTCTGTTTTGGCTTTTGTTACCATTACTTTTGGTGTTTTAGTCATGAAGTCCTTGCCCATGTCCATGTCCTGAATGGTATTGCCTAGGTTTTTTTTTAGGGTTTTTATGGTGTTAGATCTTATGTTTAAATCTTAATCCATCTGGAGCTAACTTTTGTATAAGGTGTAAGGAAGAGATCCAGTTTCAGCTTTTTGCATATGGCTAGCCAGTTTTCCCAACACCATTTATTAAATAGGGAATTATTTCCCCATTGCTTGTTTTTTTCAAGTTTGTCAAGGATCACATGTTTGTAGATGTGTGGCCTTATTTCTGAGGCCTCTGTTCTGTTCCATTGGTATATATCTCTGTTTTGGTACCAGTACCATGGTGTTTTGATTACTGTAGCCTTGCAATATAGTTTGAAGTCAGGTAGGGTGATGCCTCCAGCTTTTTTTGTTTGTTTATCTTTGTTTATTTATTATTTTTTAATTTTTGTTTTTGCTTAGGATTGTCTTGGCTATGCAGGCTCTTTTCTGGTTCCATATAAAGTTTAAGGTGGTTTTTCCAATTCTGTGAAGAAAGTCAATGGTAGCTGGATGGAGGATAGCATTGAATCTATAAATTACTTTGGACAGTATGACGATTTCATGATATTGATTCTTTCTAACCATGAGTATGGAATATTTTTCCATCTGTTTATGTCCTCTCATTTTCTTGAGCAGTGGTTTGTAGTTCTCCTTGAAGAGGTCCTACACATCCCTTGTTAGTTGTATTCCTAGGTATTTTATTCTCTTTGTAGCAATTATGAATGGGAGTTCACTCATGATTTGGCTCTCTGTTTATCTGTTATTGGTGTATTGAAATGCCTGTGATTTTTACACACTGATTTTGTATCCTGAGACTTTGCTGAAGTTGCTTATCAGCCTCAGGAGATTTTGGGCTGAGACGGTGGGGTCTTCTAAATATACAATCATGTCATCTGCAAATAGAGACAATTTGACTTCCTCTTTTCCTAATTGAATACCCTTTATTGCTTTTTCTTGCCTGATTGCCCTGACCAGAACTTCCAATACTATGTTGAATAGGAGTGGTGGGAGAGGACATCCTTGTCTTGTACCCACTTTCACAGGGAATGCTTCCAGTTTTTGCCCATTCAGTATGATATTGGCTGTGGGTTTGTCATCAGTAGTTCTTATTATTTAGAGATATGTTCCATTGATACCTAGTTTATTGAGAGTTTTTAGCATAAAAAGCTGTTGAATTTTGTCAAAGGCCTCTCTGCATCTATTGAGATAATAATGTGGTTTTTATCTTTGCTTCTGTTTGTATGATGGATTACATTGATAGATTTGCAGATGTTGAACCAGCCTTGCATCCCCAGCATGAAGTCAACATGCTTGTGATGGATAAGCTTTTTGATGTGCTATTGGATTCAGTTTACCAGTATTTTATTGAAGATTTTTACGTCAATGTTCATCATGAATATTGGCCTGAAATTTTCTTTTTGAGTTGTGTCTCTGCTAGGTTTTGGTATCAGGATGACGTTGGTCTCATAAAATGAGTGAGAGAGGATTCCCCTCTTTTTGTATTGTTTGGAATAGTTGCAGAAGGAATGGTACCAGCTCTTCTTTGTATGTCTGATAAGATTTGGCTGTGAATCCATCTGGTGTTGGACTTTTTATGATTGGTAGGCTATTAATTGCTGCCTCAATTTCAGACCTTGTTATTTGTCTGTTTAGGGGTTTGACTTCCTCCTTGTTTAGTCTTGGGAGGGTGTAAGTGTCCAGGAATTTATCATTTTTTTCTAGATTTACTGGTTTATTTGCATAGAGGTGTTTATAGTATTCTCTGATGGTAGTTTGTATTTCTGTGGGATCCATGGTGATATCCCCTTTATTATTTTTTATTGCATCTATTTGATTCTTCTCTCTTTGCATCTTTATTAGTCTGACTAGTAGTCTATTTTATTGATCTTTTCAAAAAACCAGCTTCTGCATTCATTGATTTTTTTAAAAGTGTTTTTATATGTCTCTATCTACTTCAGTTCTGCTCTGATCTTAGTTATTTCATGTCTTCTGCTAGGTTTTGAATTTGTTTGATCTTGCTCCTCTATTTCTTTTAATCCTGATGTTAGAGTGTCAAATTTAGATTTTTCCTCATTTCTCTCATGGGCTTTTAGTGCTATAAATTTTCCTCTACACACTGCTTTAAATGTGTCACAGAGATTCTGGTACATTGTGTCTTCATTCTCATTGGTTTCAAAGAACATCTTTATTTCTGCCTTCATTTAATTATTTATTTAGTAGTCGTTCAGGAGCAAGTTGTTCAGTTTTCATGTAGTTGTGCAGTTTTGAGTGAGTTTTTTAATCCTGAGTTCTAATTTGATTGCACTCAGGGAATCTCCTGGTCTGTGGGTTTTGAAGACCATGAGAAAAGCACAGTATCTGAGCCAGAGTGCCAGAGTCCCAGGAAAAGTCCCTGATGGCTTCCCTTGTCTAGGAGAGGGGAGTTCTATGGAACCCTTGTGCTTCTTGGTGAGGCAACTCCCTACCTTGTTTCAGCTTGTGCTCCTTGTGCTGTACCCACTGTCTAACCAGTCCCAATGAGTTGAACCTGGTACCTCAGTTGAAAATGCAGAGACCACCCACCTTCTGCATCACTCTAGCTGGGAGCTGGGCACCAGAGCTGTTCCTATTTGGCCATCTTGGTGGAAATCTATTTATGATGTTTTTTGAACATTTATTCTGTGCTGTGTGATACATGAGTCTGTGACCAAAATGGATTAGATTAAGTTTCATTAAAATCCAATGTTATAAATGTACTTTTTATTATAAAGTGAATATATTAAAAATAACCACAGAATGACCTTAGTTTCTCAGTACAATAATTAACAAATAATTTAAGCCTTTGCTGAAACATGAAAAAAACTGCGAGTAAATCAGACTCTATGGATCTCATAGTTTTGACCTGGATTAAATTGATTTAGAAAATTACCATTTTTATAATAAAAGCATTTTATAACCTTTTAGAATGAGTTAAATATTGTTAAACTACATCATATTTGATATTATTTCAAGCAGTGTCAATACTTCTTTCAAATAAAAAGGTAGAATTTCAAACAATATTTCTAGGGAATAAGAACATACACAGTAGACTATAATTTCATCTAAAAAAATGGAAAAGTATGTTTATTAACTTTATTTGAAACATTGAGTGAAATCCTACATTACTATCACTGTGGCAGTACCCCTAGTGGAATTCACATTACTAAATATTTGTATATTTAAATGCAAAATATTCAACAAAACTACACTAATAATTGATTTAATGCATTTGCTATCAAATGCCTTACTTTGCCATCCTATCCCTCACAGTACCAAATATCATGGTGTTGCTTAAGAAAAAGAGATTGCTGAGTGTAGCTGTATATGATATGATCTCCATTTGATGTAAGTGTCTGTTTCTTTAGTGGAAAGTACTTAGAATCGCAGCACAATTGATTTCATTTATTTTCATAATGAGCAAGAAATGTTCCTACTTTGATTACTATTGCAATCTTAAAGACATGTTCAAAACTCCTGAGAAAACAATGCCAATAACTAAACACAATTTGTCTTTTGCAATAGGAAGTTGTGTATTATACCTGAGCACAATTAACATAATTAAAACAAGATTTAAATCTCACTTTGAAAATTGGCCAAACATCACTTTCTTTATGCAAGAATCTTCAGTAAATACTCCATAAAAACTTATCTATCCTTCCAATTTGAGGCTTCATAAAATGACAGCAGAATCTAGAGGACATGTATTACATTCAAAATAAATATTTAAAAAGTTATAAATGTATATTTCATATGCTTTAATGACTACATGAAGACATTTCAGTTGCAATATTTGACATTCACATCATATAGCTATGCTCCATGTATTATTTAAACATCTTAAAATTACAGTTAGTTAATTCTGCTCTATGGCATTTTGTTCTATATAAATGCTAAGGGAATTTTAAAACCTAAGAAGTTTTGTCGGGGGGGCTGAGGCAGGGGAATCACTTGAAACCAGGAGGCGGAGGTTGCAGTGAGCTGAGATCATGCCACTCTACTCCATTCTGGCAACAAAGTAAGACTCCGTCTCAGAAGAAATAATATTTTTATAATGAGGAAGAATGAGTTAAGTTACAGCTGTGATAATGATGATAGATAGACAGACAGACAGACAGGGCTATGGTTTGAATGACTCTTCCAAATTTAATGTTGAAATTTGATCCCCAAAGTTGGAGGTTGGGGTCTAATGGGAAGTGTATGGGTCATGGGGGCAGATCCCTCATGAATAGATTAATGCCTTCCCTCCAGGGTAAGTGAGTTATCACTTTATTAGTTCCTAGGAGAGCTAGTCATTAAAAAGAGGCTGACACCTTCTCCCCTGTCTCCCTCTTGCATCCTCTCTTCCCATGTGATCTCTTCACAGCCAGCTCCTCTTCATCTTCCCCCATGAGTGGAAGAAGCCTGAGGCCCATACCAGATGCAGCTGTCCATTCTTGAACTTTTGGAGACTTCAGAATCATAAGCCAAATCAACCTTTCTCTTTATAAATTACCCAGCCTCAAATATTCCTTTATAGTAACACAAAATGAACTAATATAAATAGGTAAATAAATATACATACATAAACACACATAAATATGTATTTTTTTGTGTGTATATATATATAGATAAATTGCATAACTATTAGTAGGATTCAATATTGCACATAATTTTTAGACAATAACTTAATGTTTTTTTTTTTATGGGGTATTCCTGGTAGTATGAGAGACACAAAAACAAGATAAATATTTCTGATAAACATAAATATACTATTTTGTAGATAATTTGGGTTAAAACTGCACTCTTAAAGATAAATTCCAAACTGTTATTGTTTGCTTTAAGTAAATTGATCCATTTTTTAAGTAGTATCCAAAGTAAATTTAGAATTTCTTAGCCAAACTTGCATGAATACATTAACCAAGAAAGGATTTTATTAACTAAGTGGCTACAACAGAATGAAAATGAAAACATTTCAACCTGATAACTTTAATGAAATTGTTAGAAGTGATACTATTATCACAGCAATTTACACAATTTTTTAATATATAAAAGCTTTTTTCCTTCAAAAGTGTTGCTACCTTCCAAAACTTTGAACACATAAAATGTTAAGAAGTAGACAGTTCCAGCCTTTACTTTTCTTTGTAATTTTTGTTACCAAGCTCACATGACTTCCACATTGAACATAACAAAAAACATATTTGCCATCAGATATTGGTTTTAAAAGGTTTCCATTGCCACTTCACTTGCTTTGCTTCTAAATAATGATAACTGTAACAGCAATACAAACATGTGCAAAGTCCTCCACTTCCAAACTAAGCATTTATATGTAATATTTTATTTAATCCTCATGACAGTCTTGTTAAGATTTTATTATTAGACTCATCTACACAAGTGACAACTATGTTAAAAATGTATTAAAAACCTTTCCAAAGTTTTATATATATCAAATGAAATAAAGGGACTTGAACCCAAATACATTGGGTTGCATCAAATATTTCCTTAAAAAACCCTAATCTACCTTTATAATAGCATATATATCAATGCTTAACAAATCACTGAATACCTACAGTGTGCCAAGATAAGAGAAAATTAGTATTGAAGATAAATGATATAATAGAACTTCCAAAGAATATAGGTGGCAGATGAATAGAAATAAAATATAATATAAAGCACAATGACAAAAATTTCAACTAGACTGAATGTGAAGTATGGCAGACAGATAGTATTGTTATGGCATTGTCTAGAACATCCTTGGAAATGTAAATGTAGTGCACTTGACCATCCTCCTAACTCAGACTTTATGAAGGCAAGAATATAAACTTACTCACTGCTTATAATATTATCTAAACATAAAGGGCATTAAAAAGACGTTGAATAAATTAATGACAATTTCTGAGCTTCACCTGGGTTTCTCTTCCTTACATTGTAGCCTGGATACACATTACAAACATTGTAGGCATCAAATTACTTTTTTCCCCAATTTCTAGGTAATCACTATTCTTTGTTGCCTAATGTCCAGTATGTTGAAGCTGTTTTCCCATATATTTTGTCTATTTTTTCTTGGCTGTTTCAGAACATCTTGTTCCTGTTATTCCCCCTCACTTTCCCTTCTCTCTTCCGACTCCTTGTAAACAAGGTGCCTGCTTCCCATTTTACCATAATTTTGTTTCCTGAGGCATCCCTAGCCATGTGGAACTGAGAGTGAAGTTAAACTTCTGTTGTTTATAATTACTCAGTCTTGGGCATGTCTTTATAGCAGTGTGAGAATGGACTAATACAGTTTGTTATGCTACTTTTGTGATTGTATCTTGTTTAATATAATCTCAAGCACTAGATCACCAGCTCTGTGACAGCGTGAATCTTGTCTATTTTGCTAAACACTATATTCATTGGTCCTAAATCTTCTGCTGAAGACCTGAACATCCAAGATAAGTGTTATAAAAAAATACTTTCTATATGTTTTATTTATGATATAAAAACACTCTTATTTTAACAATAATTTCTAAATAAAATTAAATGCATTTCCAAATTAACTATCTATGCATTCGATAAAAAAGTCAAAAATCACTTTGAAAATTTCATGCTGAACAAATTGTTATAAAGTGCAGCAATGTAACATTATAATGTAGGTGATTAATGTTGCTTCTGAACTTTTAGCCAAACTTTTAAGAAAAGACTTGACATAGAAGGAAAGTTATAAAAAAAAAGATAGTATTTTCAGCTGTTGCATTATGTTACTTTACACTATTTTCAAATATTGCATGCAAATGTTTGGATTTTTTAATTTGTGCTTGAACAAATTGTTGTTTACTAGTAGTATGTCATTTATTTGGTGGTACAGTTTATTAATTTGCTTAGACGGCAAGCTTAAAATTGAACTAATTACTTTATAAACTTTAAGCATTCAGAAAGTACTAAAGTTTTGAATGGGTGCATTATACTAGTTTGGGATAATCTTAGGTAATTATTAAATAAATTATTTAATATATTTCTTAATACATTAAATCAGAGAGAATAATAAAAGGAATCAGTAAAAGTATTGAGAATATCTAATAAACATACATCATTATAAGTAATTATTTTTTTCTAAAATTAAAAAGGCAATTTTATGTAAATATATACTATTTAAACATATCCTAAAATATGTGAGGCTTTTACCATTTAAGCCATTAATTTTCAATATTTTAGATTACTGACTAAAAAAGCTTCTAATTTAAGAATTTAATGGTGTTTAGAAAGGTAATTACTATCTTATTTTAGAAATTGGTTTGCTTTCTAACCATTTTGTTTGTTTAACGTGTTAAGTAACTGAAATAGAATGATTTTATGCAAATCCAAAGTTAAACATTTAAATATGCAAAACTCAGTAGATGAAAAAATAAGATGTGTAGACCAACATTTTCTCATCAACATAATAAAAATATCCACCTCTGTATTTTTCTTTTCTTTTTATGTGCATTTATAACTATATGACATCCCAGGTTTTTTTTTTTAATAATATGAAAATGTGGTTGAGAGAATGGATAATGCATCAATGATGGCATGATTGTGGCTATGTAATTCTTTTGTAACCTTTTTGTAAGATGCATTTCTTTCCTTATATTACCAGATTTGTTTCTAACCAATTTATTTTTCACCAAAACATAATATCTGAAAAAAGTCTTCTTCCATTCCAGCATAGGAAAATTACTCTTGATAATATTATAAGAGATCCAGGACTTAGCTAAGAGCCCTGTGGTTGTCTTCTGTGCCTCTCCTCCGGTTTTCTGCAAATTGAAATTCAGTTACTCTGTTTGCAAAGTAGTTTTCCAGATGTCTTCCATGTCTAAGTTTTTAAAAAGGCAGATAAAGCATAAAAATGGAAAAGTCTTGAGAAAATGAAAATTAAAATATAAACCTGGTAAAGCTCAATGTAATACCTTAATTTTTTACTGACACTTGTTAGGATCAATATAAAAGACAAACTCAGTTAAGTAGTACTATTAAATAATATTTTATTTTAAAATTTACCCATTATAGCTTTTTTAATGTTTAGTCATTTAGTTTTCATAATGTCGAGTCATTAAAAAAATATTTTTAGGCCTATGCAATCTGAGACATAGATATTTGTTTTTCCAGGAGCTTAAATAGTGAGAAAGATAACAATAAAGACTTCCTGCAGATAAGAAAATAAACAATTATAATTACCACAATGTTGACAATGACGGTTTTCTTTAAAAGGATCGAAGATAGCCCTAAGAAATCTTTCAACTTTCCTTTAGCTGTGGATAAACTTCATAGAAAAAGAAAATATAAGGACTGTCACTCAGTTATCAAAATATGTCATCAACATTTAAACACATCCTCCTTCTCTTTAGGATTACTAATTTTATAATTTGAAATTAAAAAGCTGCCAGATCTACTGAAATGATCAGACTGAGTACTTAAAGCAACTATGATTAAGATGCCAGGACAGGCCGGGCAAGGTGGCTCATGCCTGTAATCCCAGCACTTTGGGAGGCCAAGGTAAGAGAATTGCTTGAACAGGGACCCAGGAGGTGGAAGATAGAGTGAGCTAAGATTGTGCCTCTGCATTCCAGCCTGGGCTACAGAGCAAGGCTTCTTCTCAAAAAAAAAAAAAAAAAAAAAAAAAAAAAAAAAGATGCTAGGACACTAATGGATAAAGCAGGCATCATGCAAGGCCAGATGAACAATGTAAGTGGAGAGATGAAAATTGCAAGAAATAACCAAAAAGAAATGCTGAAGATCAAAAACACTGTAACAGAAATGAAGAATGCCTTTGATGGGCTTATTGATAGACTGAATACCACTGAGGAAAGAATCTCTCCGCTTGAGGATATATCAATGGAAACTTTGAAAATTATAAAGCAAAGAGAACAAAATCAAAATAGAAAAGAGTATCAAAGACCTGTGGAACAACTACAAAAAGTATACCATGCATATAATGAGATTACTAGAATGCAAGAAAGAAAATAAGGAACAGAACATATATTTGACTCAATAATGATTGAAATTTTCCCCAGATTAATGTCAGACACCAAACCATACATACCGGAAGCTCAGAGAACACTGAACAAGATAAGTGCCAGAAACTAAAGCTAGGCATATCATTTTCAAACTTTGGGAAAGCAAAGATAAAGAAAAATTTCTGAGAGAAGCTAGAGGAATAAAACACCTTACTTATAGAAGAACAAAAATAAGAATCACATTTGAGTGTTCGAAAAAACCAAGCAAGTGAAAAAAGAGTGGAATAAAATATTTCGAGTATTGAGAGAAAATTCCACTGACCTATAATTCTGTACCCTGCTAAATTATTTTTCAGTAAAGAAGAATTAATCTCAGACAAATCAAAATTTAAATAATTTTTTGCCAGTATACTTGCCATACAAGAGATTTTTTTTTTTTAAAGATCTTTGGAGAAAAGGAAAATGACAATTATCAGGAACTCAAATATGCGTAAAGAAGATGGCTGGGCATGGTGGCTCACATTTTAATCCCAGCAATTTGGGAGGCCAAGGAAGGCGGATCACTTGAGGCCAGGAGTTCATGATCAACCTGGCCAATAAGGCAAAACCCCATCTCTACTGAAAATACAAAAATTAGCCAGATATCGTGCTGCCTACCTGTAGTCCCAGCTACAGGTAGACTTAGGGAAAACAATCCCTTGAGCCCAGGAGGCAGAGGTTGGAGTGAGCTGAAGGTTGCAGTGAACTGAGATCAGGCCACTGTATTCCAGCCTGGGTGACAGAGCAAGACTCCATCTCACACACACACACAAAATAAATAAAATGAAGAAAGAAAGAAAGAAAGAAAACTATTGAAGAAGGAATAAGTAAAAATAAATAAAAACCCTTATTTGTCTTTTTCTTAATTATTTAACAAATAAGTTTATTCAAAATTATAATAGAAACAGTGTACTAAATTATGTGTGCTTACATATACACTCTATATAAACTATATCTTATATATAAAATATGTATAGCATATATATAAGTAAATGAATGACAGTAATGATACAAGGAATGAGAGAATGAAAATAGGATTATTTTGTGATTATATGGTATTTGTACTACCTGTGAAGTGGTAAGGTGTTATTTCAAAGAGAACTTGGATAAGTCATAAACGTATATTTATCAGCAAACTCTAAGGTATCCACTAAAAAAGTAAAAAATATAAGATGTAACTTACATTCTAAGAGAGGAGAGAAAATGAAATAATCTAAACTGTTGAATTAAAACCACAAAAGGCAAAAAAAGAGAGATGCACAAAAATAGAAAAAAAAAAAGACAAGGGCAACTAAGAGAAAACAGTAACAATTATGGTAGATATTAATCTAAGCATATTAACAACTAATTTAACTGTTAATGGTCTAAACCAATTAGAAGATGGAGATTGTCACAATAGATTAAAAAAATGGAATTTCTTACAAATGGTTAATTAGATGCAGTATTTTTTATAGCAAAGCTCTAGCTCAGAAGGGTTTAACATTTTGCTGACCGTGGGTAATGTGACTATAAATTCCTTTGGCTTTCAGCCTCAGAACAATGCTCTCTGCTGCACTTTTTAAAATTAGCCATCTCTCGTGATCCACAAATTTAGCCACTTTTCCATGCTTTTCATAGCTTCATTCACACTACAGACATTAATTTCATACTTTCCAGAGCAGTCTTATATGCAGATTGGTAAATATCTTCTTCCTTTTTCTGAATGTACTATAGTGTTGATTCATTAGCATTGAACTCATAGCCAATAGCAGTATAACTCATGCCTGAACTAAGCTTGTCTAACGTCTCTTCTAGAAGCTTATTACTTATTTTCTCCATAAGGCACATCATAGCCTCTGTGTACTTAGTAACACCAGACAGCACATCAGCACACTACACTTTGGGGCAATTTAGATAACAAAACTACTTACAAAAAAAAAAAAGTCAAAATTATGACACTAAATATACTAAAAAAGACACGTGTTTATAGTATGAGAGCTGCAACAAGAAATCATAGTGTTGCCTTGCTAACTTCAGCTGGGACTCTGTGCATCTGGGCTGTACTGGGAAAACTATACAATACTGATTAAAGAAATTAAAAATGACACAGACAGATGTAAAGACATCCCATACTTATTGATCAGAAGGATTAATACTGTTAAAATGACCATACTGCCCAAAGCAACCTATAGATTTAATGCAATCCCCTCTCAAAATACCAATGGCATGCTTCACAAAAATGAAATAGACAATCCCCAAATTTGTAGGGAAACAGAAAAGGAGGCAGAGTAGCCAAAACAATTCAGAGCAAAAAGAGCAAAGTTTGAGGCATCACACTGTCTGACTTCAAAATGTATCATAAGTCTATAGTAACCAAAATAGCATGATATTTGTATTAAAAGAGACACAGACCAATGGAACAGAATACAGAACACAAAAATAAATTCACGTATTTACAGCCAACTGATTTTTTACAAAAGTGTCAAGAGTATACATTGGAAAAAGATATTTACTTTCTTCAGTAAATGGTGATGGCATAAATGATATTTATAGGCAGAAGAATGAAACTAGATTCCTATATATCACCACATACAAAAGTAAACTCAAAGTGGATAAAATAAGACCTAGAAGTGCAAAAGGATTAGAAGAAAACATATGGGAAATACTTTAGGACATTGGTCTAGACAAAGATTTTGTGACTAAGAATTTAAAAGCATAGGCAAAAAGGTAAATTTTTAAAATGCCCTGTATTGAACTAGAAACCTTCTGCACAGCAAAGGAAACAATCAACAGGCAAACAGACAAATAATAGAATGGAAAAATATTTGCAAGCTGTTCATCCAATGTGAGACTAACATCCAGAATATATAAGAAAAACAACAGCAAGAACAAAACAAACAACAGCCACATAATCTCATTAGAAAGCATGCAGAGGACATAAATAAACATTTCTCTAAAGAAGACTTACAAATGGCCAATAGGTACATGAACAAATGCTCAACATCACTAGTTATCAGGAAAATGCAAATCAAAATCACAATGAGATATCTTCCCATACCAGTTATTTATAAGTGGCTGTTATTTATAAGACAAATAATAAAAAATGCTGGTGAGGATGTTGAGAAAAGGAAACTCTTATACATTGCTGGTGGGACTGTAAATTAGTATAGCCATTATGAAAAATATTGTAGAGGTTTATAAAAAAATAAAAACAACACAAAAGCCTAAAAATAGAACTACCATTTCATCCAGCAATCCTACTACTGGGCATTATCCAAAGGAAAGGAAATAAGTATGTCAAAGGGATACCTGCATCCCCCATGCATATTGCAGCCCTTTTCATGATAGCCAAGATATGGGATCAACGTAAATGTCCATCAACAGAAGAATGGTGTGATGGTTAATATTGAATGTCAACTTACCACCCTGAATGCACCCAATCTCCTCTGTTCTTGGAAGCCGACTGCATTGTTACTTACTTTATGTAACCAGAAAACTTCCAGATCAAGTGGACAAAAAACTAATTTTAATTATTAAAACAGAGAATCACAGCCCCTCAATCAATTTCCAGACTTGAACCAGTTTACAGACCCAGAACCTCTTGAAAGAAAGGGAGACCACATCCCCTTGAGGAAGGACCCCACTGCACTACTGACAATTTATACTGTTAATCCTTCTCCCATCCTTCCCCAAGGAGACCTCTGGCCTTTTACCAGGGTAACTGTGCACTGGGGAAAGTGAAAGGATCAGATCTTTCCCAGAACTACTGGACACTGGCTCTGAGCTGACATTGATTCCCGTGCACTCAAAAGGTCATTGTGGTCCTCCAGTTAAAGTAGGAACTTATGGAGGTCATTAATTAATGGAATTTTAGCTCAGGTCCCACTTAACACTGGGTCCAGTGGGTTCCCGGACTCATCTTGTCCTTTCCCCAGTGCCAGAATGCATAATTGGCATAGACATACTTAGCAGCTGGCAGAATCACCACACTGGCTCCCTGACTGGTAGGATGAGGGCTATGATGATGGGAAAGGCATTGACTTGGCAAATGCCCACCAAAAGAAATTTGCCTTCAGCTTTCAAGGCCAGCAATATACCTTTACTGTCCTACCTCGGGGGTATATCCACTCTCCAGCTTTGTGTCATAATCTTGTTCAGAGAGAACTTGATCACTTTTCCCTTTCACAAGATATCACACTGGTCTATAACGTTGATGACATTACGCTGATTAGATCCAGTGAAAGAGAAGTACCAAACACACTAAACTTACTGGTGAGACATTTGCATGCACCAGGATGGGAAATAAATCTGACTATAATCTGGGGACCTTCTACCTTAGTAAAATTTTTAGGGGTTAAGTGATGTAGCGATATTCCTTCTAAGGAGAAGGATAAGTTGCTGCATTTGGCACCTCCTACAACCAAGAAAGAGGCACAGTGAAGAGTGGGACTATTTGGATTTTGGAGGCAACACATTCCTCATATGGGTGTATTACTCTGGCCCATTTACTGAGTGACCTGCAATGCTGCCAGTTTTGAGTGGGGTCTAGAGCAGGAGAAGGCTCAGTAACACGTCCAGGCTGCTGCACAAGCTGCTCTGCCACTAGGGCCATATGACCCAGCAGATCCAGTGGTGCTTGAGGTGTCAGTGGCAGATACAGATGCCGTTTGTAGCCTTTGAAAGTCCCCCCATAAGTGAATCACAGTGGAGGTCTTTAGGATTTTGGAGCAAGGCCCTGCTATCTTCTGCAGATAGCTACTCTCCTTTTGAGAAATAGTTGTTGACCTGTTACTGGGCTTTGGTGGAAACTTAACATTTGACTATGGGTCATCAAGTAATCATGTGACCTGAACTGCCTATCACGAACTGGGTGCTTTCTGATCCATCTAACCATAAAGTGGGTCATGCACAGCAGCATTCCATCATCAAATGGAAGTGGTATATACATGATCCGGCTCAAGTAGGTCCTGAAGACACAAGTAAGTTACATGAGAAAGTGGCTCAAATGTCCATGGTCTTCATTTAAAAATTCATGGTTGTATTATGTTGGAAAGTGGTCAGGAAACATGAAATTGGTCAACATTAATAGTCAAAAAATTTCTAAAGAAATCCTAGCCAATTCATGTTCAGTGCTAATAATAAGATTGCTTTAAAAAATGAGCTACTATATCACTAAACAGCTCTTTTGCCATGTTTAAATTTTTAAATATTATTAAAGTTAGTGCTGGCAGAGTAGACATGAATAAACTGTGGCAACTGTAGTTTAGCCATAGAAACTACAAGGTAAGCAACAGAGCACATTTTAGAAATTAAACAAATTAAGCAATTAAATTGTTTTACTAAAACCCTTGACATTTTCAAGTAGATAATTATTATGAAAAATGAATGTAATAAGAGAAATAGTATTTAAGTAGTGGATCTGTTTATGTAGAAAATGAAGGATCAGTAAACAAGGAAGTAACATGATTTTTATGTTTGACTTAGAAAACAAATTACATGAAATAACCCAATGTCATTGATGTTTTATCAGTTACTAATGTCAGCTGGGGTAGAGCAAGATGGGAATAAGATAAAAAGAAATTAGCCACTAAAATAAAGTTCTTCTTAGTTATCAATACCTTATCCACTTATTCTCTCTCTCTCTCTCTCTCTCCCTCTCTCTCTTTCAAATACACACACACACACACACACACACACACACACACACACACGTGAATAGGGAATACTATGATTTGCTCTTATTAAACAAGTTTTAAGTGGTCAGTAACATTTTGGTAAAACACTCTTTTGTAATGGATTTAATTACAAACTCTAGATTTATTACTGATAATTATTCTACAGTTGCTTGCAAAACATACCTATGGCTAATTCCATTACAGATATAGGGCAACAGTCTGCTTGGAGATCAATATTCTGTTTATAACCTTGATTTTCTGCTGCTGGATTGGTCTGATTAATTAAGCTCAATGTCAGATAATTTTATTTAATGGATTTAAAATGGAATAACGTCAGGTCACAGTGAAATAGACAGTAGTTTCACAGTGCAAAACCTAGCATTAATGAATTTATTAATGCATTAAAATTAGTTTGTAATAGCAAGAAGTCATCCCTGGTTAGGCAATTTATCCACTTCTAAACCTATGAAAAAAAAACGATCCTAATATATCCTTATTTCAATGCTGGGCTGCTTTCACAATAGAAACAACTATATATTTATGCCTGTCCTTACCCAAACTATTGAAAGAACTTGAGATTTTTCAATTATATATTTTGTTCTCAGTAGTTAAAAACAATGTTGGCTTGTATACATACACTGTTCATCACTTTTGGAATGCAGACACATATTTTTAAATAAGGGTGAAGCCATAATTAATGAAAAATAAGCTATAAAATATTTTAAAAGATAAGTACTGTCATTACATATGGATTTCTTTTTAGAGTATACAATAAATATCATCTTTATAATGTTAATCACTGGATCTACTGACATAAGAGTAAATAGAAATAGCTTTTGAATTGTATATGAAGTTTCTAACGCATTATGCATGTTTACAATATTTTGTTCTTCAAAAAGTGAGGTAATTTTCATAGGATTTTGTGAAATCCATTAATTCGTGTGCTATAATTCTTTTCCCAAATAGTATTAAGAATAACAGTAACTTAAATAATTACACAGGCTCTCTGTGCATTATGAATTATGTAAATACAAATAGTAAATACACAGTAGTAAATAGATCAAATGTATGGTCAATTTATCCTTAACACAGTAGTCTAACAGTTCAACAACTAGTTATTATTCTGAAATTCCTCATCTTGATATAATACAATAACATTACTTAAAGAAAATGGATTTATTTCACAACATAATGTTTTTGTAAAATTTAGATGGGTGAAGATGATGAGGTTCTCACTTCATTCTGAACTATTTTTAGTTTCAGAAAAAAAAAAATTCTTTGTAACATAACAGATAAGATTACCGCAGGTGTGGATAATTGCATTAATGGTTACCTGTGCTTAATACCTGAAAATGACTTTGAACCATTTCATAATTTCCACTTTAGCCATTCAACCGTAAAATGTTCCACAGCAAATTGTTGGCATTATTATTGGTCTTAATCCCACAGGTGTTTGTTTATGATCATAGCATTTTAAAGTCTAAATCCTGCTTCAAGATTTTTATCTCATAATTTATATAAAATACCTTATAACAGATTATTAATATTATGTCAATGTTTAATATATGAGTTTGTTTTATTTCATAAAAGTGTTATATGACATAAATTTGAATGAAGAAAATAAGATGAAATGAGAAGTAATAGGGATGGGCTTTTTAGCTGAAGGGATATTAACTCACCTTGGTAAGGTATCACAGCAGGAGGATCTGGAGAAAGGGGAGAGTTTGTCGGGTCTGACCATCTCAGAAGTTAACATTTGATAAAAACATTGAAGTAAGCAGGTAGAAAATGCTGTAATTGTTTCTGAATACTAGGTTCAATGAATGGTCATTAGTGATATGCATTTATTTCATAGTACAACATTCATCTACATAAAATAAGATTGCTACAGAATTGCATTGATGGTCATTTAAAGAAGAAAACATTACTTATTAATGACAGCAGAATGTAAACTCAGAAAGAACATTCACTAAGCATGAGAGAATAGTAAACCTTATAATGTAATCAAATATTTTATTTAACTTGGAAAAACTACCAAAATATTAAGTGCCTGAAAACTAAATTTAGAAAAAGATTCTAAATCTCAAAGGCCTTGGCTTCATTGTAATAGATATATAATTTATACTCTTAGAAATATTGGGAATACTGATTTTTACATATTCATTATCATTCTTATATTTGTTACATATCTAAGTCCATTTAGAATGTGTCATATGAAGGGAAGGGAAGGGGAGAAAAAAAAAGAATGTGTCCATATATAGGAAAAGGGGTGAAGTTGGGAGAGGGAGTGGAAAGCACATTGGACATCTGAAGGTAAACAGAAATTCCTAGCTTTTACATGAGATTGTTGAAGCAATGTCACTATTTATGCATTTATTAATTCATGACGTATTTACTGATTGATATTGAAATGGTTTAAAATCCCCTGCTTAGATGATTTTGATTTGAATTCACATCATCATTATTATTATTATTTTGCTAAAACTGATAAGATTTATTTAAAAGATTCTCATCACTTTAAATATAGAGAAACAAAAGAAGATTACTTAACAATTGTAAAAAATGCATGGAAAATAACATTATCTGTAGTACTTGGAATGGTTATGGTTTGCTCTGTTCAGCAAAAGTTGAGAGGAAAGGATGAGTGTCACTTCTGGGTGGAAGCTCCAAGAACTGACAGTGCTTCATTTGATGTTGTTTTCCTTCTGCCACATGACCAGTGATGTCTCAGATGAGGGCCACCTTTTCATCTAAATTTTAAAGTGAAGATAGCAAGGACCAGAGGACAGAGTAGACCCATGATGGACACATACTACTTGAGGGAGAAATGAGCCTTTGTTGTAAACCATTGAGATGTAGGGGATGTCTGTTTCTGCAGCATCATAATTTAGTCAAAGTTAACGTATTTATTCCTTAATATATTAGAATGTTGGATTTCTTTTTATTTTTTAGAATATTACTTCTTGCAAAATTCTTTTTTAAAGCCTATGGATTTCTTTTTAGAATATACAATAAAAGTATTCCAGAAGACTGATTAATATTGTCAAGTGATAGCCAAATATTCTCTGAGAAGCTTTCAAAATACTGATCCTAAAGTAATCTCTCATTGATTGTAAAGGGAATTTCAAGACACTTATTCTCTGTGAAATTGTCCCTAGATTGTTGGTCACCTCAAATAATACATACTAGCTACCTTTTACAAATATTACAATATATTCTTATCTTGACAAAGGTTATTGAAAAAGGAGTAAATGCAGGAGTAAGATTATTAAAGAGGAAAAACAGTGGAATAGGAAAATTTACAAAGAACAAATAAAATAAATTGTGCACTGCTTCTCATATGTTGATGGCTCACTTTGACAAAAATATAAAGAAATATTTCATGCATCTCTTGCCCCTTGAATATTATGTAAATTTTGTTTTCATTCATTTTATGACAAACTTGCAAATCTGGTTGCAAAATCCAACAAATATATATGTAAAAGACAAAAAGCTGAAATTTAACATACTTGTCACTTAACAGGCTACCATATGTCTGAACATTCATTATGTGGAAAAAAACAGTGAATGAGATTTTGCCTGAAAGACAAATAGATCACATTACATTCTGAAGAAATAACATTTAAGTGAATTGGAATTATGTGAAAAGAGCCAAATGCAGTAAAACTTTTGGAGAGGTGAGAGTTTAGTTTGGAATCCACGGTAATTTACATATGGTGATAGAAACATTATAGTAGGCATACATTTTGTAGAAATCCAATATTCTGATAATCTTATTCTGTTAAACTCAGATAATTTTTATAAATTTTTATCATGGTAAAATACACATAAAATAAAATTTACTATCTTAACCATTTCAAATATACAGTTCAATGTTATTAAATATATTCATTATACTATGCAACCATAACTAATATCTTTATAACTCTTACATCTTGTAAAAACAAGATTACTATATCCATTAAACAATAACTCCCCTTACCCTCTTGCCCCAGCCCCTGGCAACCACCATTCTACTTTCTGTCTCTATGATTTTGATTACTCTAAGTGTCTTATATAAGTAGAATCACACAATATTTGCCATTTTATGATTAACTTATTTCACTTAGCATATTGTCTTCAAATTTATCTATGTTCTAACATATTGAATATTTCCCTCTTTTTTAAGGCTGAATAATGTTTCCTTGTATGGATAAATGTTACATTTTGTTTCTTCACTCACCTGTCAATGGACACTTGGGTTGCTTTTATGTTTTACATATTGTAATTACTGCTGCTGTGACAATGATTGTACAAAAATTTCTTTGAGACTCTGTATTCATTTCCTTTGCATATATATCCAAAAGTTGGATTGCTAAATCACATGGTGATTCTGTTTTTCATTTCTCGAGAAGGTGCCATACTGTTTTCGCCAGCAGTGGTAAAATTTTAAATTTCCACCAAAAGTGTAGAAGGGTTTTCCTTTCTCCACATTCTTGCCAATATTTAGTATTTTCTGTTTTTTTTAAGACCATTTTAATGGATGAAAAGTGATATCTCATTGTAGTTTTGATGTGTATTTCCTTAATTATTGGTGATATTGAACATATTTTCATGTGCTTATTGGTCATTTATATATCTTCTTTGAAGAAATGTCTATTCAGGTTTTTCCTATTTTTCAATCAGGTCATTTGTCTTTTTATTTTCCAGTTTTAAGTGTTCTCTATACATTCTGGATATTTTACACTTATCAGATATATAATTTGTAAATATTTTCTGCAATTCTATGAGTTGCCTTTTTGCTCTATTTATATTGTCTTTTGATATACAAATTTCTTACATTTTTATAAAGTGTAATTTGTCTATTTTTTTTCTTTTGTTGCTTGTATCTTTGATGTCATATCCAAGAAATCACTGCCAAACCAGTCACATGAAGATTTTGCACTATTTTTTCTTGTAAGTGTTTTATAGTTTTTGGTTTTATAATTGAGATGTTTAATCCATTTGAGGGTAACTTTTGTATATTGTGTTAGATAAGAGCCCTACCTTCATTCTAATGCATGTAGATAATTAGTTTTTCTAGTACCATTTGTAGTAAAGAGTGTAATTTCCATATTGAGTGGTCCTGGTATCCTTAACAAAAATCATTTAACCATACATGCAAAGGTTTATTTCTGGGTTCTCTGTTCTGTTAGCCTATGTATTTATTTTTATGCAAGTACCACACTGTTTTGATTACCATAGCTCTGTAGTAGGTTTTGAAATTAGAAAGAATAAGTTCTTCAACTTTATCTCTTTCAAAATTGTTTTGTCTATTCCAGGTTTCTTGAGATTTTATATAAATTTTAGGATGGGTTTTTTTATGTCTGCCAAAAACATTATTTGTATTTTGATAGGAATTGCATTTTATCTGTAGATCACCTTGAGTAGCATTGACATTTTAACAACACTAAGTCTTCCAATTCACAAGCATGAGATGTAGTTCCATTTGTTTTTGTATGTTTTAATGTTTTGTACATTTTATATACAAGTATTTTATTTCTATGGTTAATTTCTAAGTATTTTATTTTTGATGCTATTATAATGGATTTGTTTTTGTAATATTATTTTTAGATTGTTCATTATTAGTGTATAGAAAGGCAACTAAATTTCATGTGTTCAATTTGTACCCTGATTTTACTGAATTTTTGTTTGAGTTGTTTGTTTGTGTATGTGTGTATGTGTGTGTGACAGAGAGGAGAGGGGGGAGAGAGAGAGAGAGAGAGATCTTTAGGTTTTTTTTTTATATATAAAGTTATATTATTATATAAATTTACTTATTTTCCAATTAGAATTCTTTTTATTTATTTTCCTTGCCTAATTTCTCTGACTAGACCTTCTAGTACTATGGTACATAGAAATGGCAAAAGTGAGCATTCTTGCCTTACACTTAATCTTAGAGGAAAAGCTTTCAGTCTTTCACTACAGAGTATGATGTTCGTTGTAAGGTTTTCACATATAAGTTTTATCATGTTGAAGTGATTTCGTCACATTTTTCTACATCAATTGAGACCATCATGTCGTTGTTGTTTTTTAATGTGGTATATAATATTGATCAATTTTCATATGTCAAAACATTATTTCTTTTTTATTTTATTTATTTTTCTTTTCCACATAATCTATACAATAATAGGAAATGTCAAATCATTCTTTTATATCAGGAAAAGATGCCACCTGGTCATGGTATATAATCCTTTAAATACGCTGCTTAATTTGGTTTGCTATTATTTTATGGAGGATTTGTACATCAATGTTCATATTGATTTATAGTTTTATTTTTTGTAGTGTTTTTACCTGACTTTGGTATCACAATAATACTGCCTCACAGAATGAGTTATAAAGTATTTTCTCCTTTTCAAATTTCTTTTTTTAAATTTGAGAAGGACTGGTATTAGTTCTTCCTAAATGTTTATTAGAATTCATTTTTGAGGACATGAGGTCCAGAACTTTTCTTTGTCAGGAGATTTTTTACTAAGATTCAGTCTTCTTACTAGTTATAGGTGCATGCAGATTTTATTTTTCTTTGGGTTTAGTTTTGGTAGGTTTTATGTTTCTAGGAGTTTGTTCATTTTATCTAGGTTATTCGATTGTTGGTAAATACTTGTTCATAGTACTATCTTATAATAATTTTTATTTTCTAAAATTGGTAGTAACATCTTAACTTCCACTTCTGATTTTAGTAATTTGAGAAAAAAGGGAAGAACTTTTTTTTCTTAATCTATCTAGCTAAATGTTTGTCATTTTTGTGAATCTTTTTAAATAACCAACTTTTGGTTTCACATATTTTCCCAATTTTTTTCTGTTCTCTATTTCATTTATTTCTACTCTAATCTTTATTTTCTTCCTTTTGCTACCTTTGTTTTTCATTTGCTTTTCTTTTTTCTATTTTCTTACATTGTAAAATTAGGTTGCTGATTTGAGATATTTGTTGTTTTTTAATATAAGCCTTTATAGCCATAAATTTTCCCCCAGCAATGCTTTTGCTGTTTTGATACATTGTGTTTTTTTTTTCACTTGGAAAAACTAGTACATACATATTCATTTACTCTTCTTATTAGATAAACAGTATGTTCAAATAAATTATACCCAGGTTGGAGGAGATGTAATACATTAAATTATCCTGTAGCCTTGTCTCTTTAGGCTTATTTATGTGTGTCCTATGGACAGGCAAAGTACACACTTGCAAAGGATAATTCAGCTAGTGGTAGACTATCTTTATAACTAGTACATAAAATGAAAGTATTTACAGTCCCCAAATTATTCTAGTTTGATGTGCAACCAGCTCAACAATTGTTATTACCTGGGAAGGTTAACTGTGTTTAATTGCCTACCCAAGTGGACTCACAATTTTGCATTGAGGGCTGTAACGTAAAAATTTCAGCAGATCCTGTGTTTATGTGAAATGTTCTATTCTATGATTTCATACCAGTTAAAGCATAAATAGATATTGCCACCATGATAGAGATGGAGCACTTTCTTCTCCCTGGTAATTTGAAACTGTGGAGTCTATTAAATTTCTTTAACAAATTTACCTATAGGGGAGAAATAAAGCCTAATACGAACCACTGATCAATGGAGAGTATGTAACTTGAACAGAGGATGATTTACAACTCACATTTTGCAAAATGTTACATTAATAATTACTTTAGATTATGCTCAGTTATAAAAATTTGTGGAAAATTGGGATGTGTGAGGAAAAGAACATATATAAGTGCAGAAATTTTAAATAAATACAGATATGTAAATATAAAAATGATTAATATTAAATGAATGGGATAATAATAAATAAATATAGATATTGATTGAAATAAATGTAGCTAAGCTGTCCAAGCTTGCCATCAACACATTTTACCAAAACAATACTACATAACATTTTCTTCTAAAATAAGTAAAGTATGCCTGAAATTCACAAAGGAATAAGATCAAAAAGGCATTGGTAAATGTGTGGTTATATCTAAACAAAGCTTGACTAAATAATAAAAGAGCAAAAATAATAGTGCTATGTAGGGTTAAGATAGTATAAAGTTAAAATATCTAGTAACTGTATTATATAAACCAGAAGGAGTTGTGATTGGAATTAAAATATCTTAAGGTCATTGTGTTCTGGGGGTAGAGGCAAGGATTAAAAGAGAGATTATTGCAGATTTTAAACACTGTAAATTTTCTCTGGTAACCACAATGACTAGAGAATATAACTCCTAGTTGAAGAAAACTTTAGAATGTTAAAAAAAATTTGATGCAAAAGAAGACACGAATAGAGATAATTAATACATAGGCAGTTCAAATCAAAAGCACACAAAAGTGATAAATTAATCCAAATATTGCAAAAAATGCTTTATTTACAAAAAATATTGTCAATTGTCAGAACAAAAATAAAAAAGAAAACTCTTATCTACTACTTTCCAAGAGCTATTTAAACATCTAAAGCAAGGATAAAACAAACCATTCAGAGTATAATGATAGAAAAAGTTATGTCAGGAACAACTTGGCAAAAGAAAGCTTATAATGACATGTAAAATATGCATTATATTTTATTCTAGAAATCAGAAAATATGCTTGAATCTGGTCTATTTTCTCTCCGATCTATTTCTCTCCCTCCCTGACTGTGCCCTTGGGTTCAGGTCTTCTGGCCCTTGCAACTTACACTTCCCAGGCTCTGTGTTGTCTGATCAAAGTGTATCCCTAACAGGGGGAGATGGGGAAAAGGGAAGGGTGAGTGTGTTTCTACCCCTGTGCTGTACCTTGGGCTGTGTCTCCCCCATGACTCTTGCCCTCTGTGGCTGAGCTTTCTCTAGACAGGTCTGTCTGCTTTGGTCTCAGATACTTCCAACTCCCCCTCTTTTTTTTTTTCCTCCAGTTTAACTTAGTAATGATCTTCTTCTGTTCCTAATTTCTGGGCTGCCTCAATATGTCCTACAGGCTTGTGAACTCTCCCATCATCTGTGTAACTAATTCTTGATGTTAAAGTCCATCCGAACGTCTTCAGATAGTTTCTTATTTCCTAATTGAATCGTGACTCATATTGGGAATCACCATATGCTATGGTCCCTCAACACATATTTATGTTCCCTCAAAATTCATGTGTTGAAACCCTGATCTGCCATATCATGGTGTTAGGATATGGGACCTTTCAGAGGTGATTATGTCACTCGAGGGTGGGGCCTGCCTGAATGAAATGAGTGGCCTCAGAAAAGAGGTACAGGGGGACTCATATATCCCTTCTGCTATTCAAGAACACAGCAAAAAAAAAACTGTTGTCCATGGATCAGTAAAAAGCTCTCACCATGCACTGAATTAGCCTTATCTTGGACTTCCCACATGTTAGAACTGTGAGAAATGAATTTCTGTTTTTTTTTTTTCCAAGCCAAACTGTATCCAGCTTTATTAAAGATACTTTCCATAAACTATCATGGTATTTCAGGCAGGACATGGGCAGACAATCGTTAACAGTATACGACAACTTTCAAACTCCCTTCTTTGATGGACTACCAAAAATCAGAAAGCCACTATAAAACCCAATGAAGTCTTCATCTGATGCTCTGAACAGGGGAAAGATTAGAGTGAGGGTTGACATTTAACATTTAGCATGTTGTTTAACAACTTTCACGAGCTGACCCTGACTTTCAGGAAGTGAAATGAAAATGGCAGAATTTATTTGAAGATCCACAATCTAGAAGTGGAATCACTGCTGTTTTGACAGGTGCCATCTCAGTGGCATCACTGACAAGTCCAGATAGCCTGACACACTGGTAACCAATGACTGGGGGGGTCAGGTCTCAACAGATGTGTGGACTTAGGGAGTTAGTCTATGCTGCAAGACGGAAAGGGAGAAGAGGACATAAAAACGAATTTGTTTTTCCATACCACAAGGCTTTTGTGTGCCAAGGTGGCCATGTGTGTCAAAGTCAGGGAATCCCTCTTCCTGCGAGCCAAGAGGAAGTCTCTCAAAACTAGAAGGGAAAGGTGTTTCCCCACATCAATCCAGCTTTGGAGACATTCTATTAGTGACATATGCCCCTTCCCCCAAAACAACAATGAAGTGTTCTGTGTGCTAACAACATAGCTTAAAAAAAAAAAAAAGTAAAACAAAATTCTGCATTTTTATAAAACTTGATAAAAAATAGTATTTCAAACTGTACAGTCACCAGAAGTACACAGTTATCAAAAATGCACACACTTCACTTGGCATCTCCAGCACCTTCAGCTTTCTGTGCCTGGTCTGTTTTGGCATCTCCATTTGCTGCAGGGTTATTCCCTTCCTTGCCAGCATCAGCTTTTCCCTTTTTCCCTTTGGGTACCTTCTCTCCCTTCTTTGCAGGGGCCTTTTTAGGCTTGGGCTCTGACTTTGGAGGAGCAGGTTTAGCAGACAACCTCGCGGATCTTCTCTGTGGTTCGTCCTTCACCTTGGCTTTATCTCCTTTAGCATCCCCCTTCAGCCTTTCTTTTGGGCATGGTGGCGACGGCGGTGGGGACGTAGGCGCTGGGCGCGGGATGCAGCGGCGCGTGGGCTTTGGTCGGTCCGGGGGTCGTTCTTGCGTCTTCTTCTTCACACTGCTCTGAATTTCTGTTTTTTAATAAGGCACTGGTTTATGATGTTTTGTTATAGCAATTCAAAGAGACTAAGACATCATATACGGATAAATGGCATTTCTCACCAGAAGTGTATAATCGTTCTAATTTTGTATATACTTAATAACATAATTTCAAAGGATATAAAATAAAAAAATTGATAGAATAACAAATAGGTGTAGGTGAGTCCCCTATCATTCCAGGAGATTTTAACACACACCAAGCAAAGTTTTATCTCAAGTATAACTTTTTCCAGAGCTTAGTAGATATAAATCCCTATTTCTAAGCAAATTGTATAGAAGGACACACTTGTCAACTGGAAAACGGCTCTTTAGAATGCATGCTTTGTATTTGTGCTACTCATCCTTGCTCTATTCAAGCCCATATGGAATGCCTACTATGTGCTGCTAGTAGGGACCTGCCAAAGAAAGAAAATGAAATAACAGTGAAGATCTCTAATTCAGTAGGAATTATAACTGATAGGCAGATAGTAAGGGTGAAAGAGTCCTTGGCAGAATTTCCTTTTTTTAATAAAAAGTAGCCACCAAATTATTTATAAAAAGCAGTCTCAAAAGTCGAGTTGCAGACATAGATAAGCAATCTGGAAACTTGCAGGGGTGAATGCCAGTAGCTGTGCCAATAGAAAAGGGCTACCCTGGGACCAACTATATTCTACATGAAGGCTCCATCTTCCCTTTTCTTTGTCACCACGTGTACAGTAAAGAAACCGGCAACATGACACTGGCCAGGTAGAGAGCCCATCTGCATAATAAAAGACTAGGGTGGGGGCAGCCAGAGTTTTCACACCCTATGCAAATGGCACACCTAGCCCTAACCAGTTTTTCATGCCCTATGCAAATGGCACACATAGTCTAACCAATCTTTCATGCTCTGTGTAAATCAGACACAGCCTCCTCAAGCTCATCTATAAAATCCCTTGCATTCCACTGTGGAACTGGCTACGCATTTCTCTGAGACCCCTCTCTGCCATGGAGAGCTTGATGGACTATGTTAACTTCTTTTCCCAGGTCCACAAGGGGCGTGGTTTCAAAGGCAAGAACTTCCCAGCGCCATGCCTCCATCCACTTTCCCATCTGGGAACCTACAGTTTTTTGTCTAACTTTCCCTCACGGGCTAGGAAAAATTTCAAGTGTGCTCCTTTGTTTAAAAGACCGCCAGAAGCCCTGGAAAGAGGGGCTCTGTTGTGGGTCCAAGCAACCAATCTGGGATCAGAGTCAAAGATCAGTCGCTCCAGAGGAAGTTTGAAAGAACTCCACTCAATGGAGAAGAACATGAATGGGGCGGGAATAACTTCAAAGTTAAAATTCTGCTGCACCTTACCTGCATGGATTTCCCTGTATGAGATCCCCTCCCACAGCAGCATGGGATCTCTCTCTCTCTCTCTCTCTCTCTCTCACATCTCTCTCTCCCTCTCTCTCTCTCTCTCTGTCTCTCTTTTTCTTTGAGATGGAGTCTCACTCTGTTGCACAGACTGGAGTGCAGTGGCATGATCTCTGCTCACTGCAACCTTCACCTCCTGGGTTCAGGTGATTCTTATTATTCAGCCTCATGAGTAGCTGGGACTACAGGCACACGCCACCAGTTTTTGTATTTTCAGTAGAGATGACGTTTTGTCATGTCGGCCAGAGTGATCTCAAACTTCTGACCTCAGGTGATCTGCCCACCTTGGCCTTCCAAAGTGCTGGAATTACAGGTGTGATCCACTGTGCCAGGCCTTTTTACTCTTTTTTCTCTTCTTCCCTTCCTCACTCTCTCCCTCCCTCCCTTCTTTCCTTTATTCCTGCCTGCCTGCCTTCTGTCTCTCTTTTTAAATTTTTTCTGAGACAGAGTCTCACTCTATTGCCAGGCTGGAGGGCAGTGGCACAATCGCGGCTCTCGGCAACCTCTGACTCCCTGGTTCAAGCGATTCTCCTGCCTCAGTCTCCCGAATAGCTGAGATTACAGGCATGCACCACCAGGCCCACCGAATTTTTGTATTTTTAGTAGAGATGGGGTTTCACCATGTTGGCCAGGATGCTCTCAAACTTCTGACCTCGTGATCCACCCGCCTCAGCCTCCCAAAGTGCTGGGATTACAGGCGTGAGCCACCGCACCCGGCCCTCTCTCTGTAATATCTCCTGTATTTCACTACTCTTGCAAAGTGAATGCATATATCCAAAAGGTTTACAGATAAACAAAAGGTTACCTAGTGTGCAATTTCTGAAGCTACTCCTCTAGAAAAATAACATTTTAAACGTGTGATGTTCTCACAGAGGGTGAGACAAACATTATATTTCATTTCCTAACTCTGTATGCAATATTGCCAGTAAGAAAGATATATTCACAGTTTAACAAGTATTATTGAATTCCTGTTTGATTACTAATATAAGCAGATATGGAGGTGTGGGGGTCTCCAAGAACTATAGGAATGTAATCTATAGGAACAATCAGTCTATTTTACAGATTCCTGCCTTGTAGCAGGCTTTTCCCAAACTCTGTATGGAATGCAGTCACCTAGTAGGCTAGAATCAGCTGCAAACAGACCCTGGCAACTAATGGAGGAAACCTGAATGAATTTGCCTCATTATCATGTTAATGTTTCCACCCTGGGAGAAGCTATAGCTTTATTACCATAACATGCGACCTACCTGCTAGCATGTCTCACTACACTTTGTTCCTGCTGCTGGAACAGACCCTTCCTGTTCATCTGATAATGCACTCTCTTCCCTCTCCATCACCCCATAAAACACTCCTCACAATTTCTGAAAATATAAAGCTTTAAATTAAGTCTGTGCAGGGGCATCACTGACAATGGCCCAAGGTGCTAATAAATGGTCTATAATTTATATGAATATTTGATTTTTGCAAAGTTATTATTTTGTTTGCTTATTCTGTTTTATTTCAACAAACATCATTTTGTAGCTAATTTAATTCATTTCACTGCAATTCATTAACACTTAAAGGAAGAAAGAAAGATATTAAGAAATTCTCTGTGTATTTTCATACATGTTTATAGGGTTATCTTTGTATTAAAACTTCCAGAGACATCAAATCTCTTCAAACAAATCCAGGGTTACCAAAGCAGTAGCATTTGCTATTTAAATTAATCTCTTTGAACACACCTTCCAATTCTCTGCCCCAGAAGTATTACCCCCTAGAAAAGAACTTATCATTCACACCTTTGACAAAGAGCTGTATCAATGTATGCTACACTGCATTTTCCTGATAACTCATAAGAAATAGTTTCAGTCAATCAAATAGTACATTTAAAAATTATTTTACAGCTTTCTCCAGAATCTTGACATTTCAGGTATTTGAGGCTTTTTTTTTTTAATCTGACCTTTTCTACCTAAATATCATATTTTTGCATTGCATTTTGATAACTCAATAATACTTTTAAATGAACATTTTATGCTTTTGACTCTAAAGTATCAGATCAACATGGCAAGAGCAAGTTCCAGTTTTTAATTTAAATTATTTTTATGGCTTTAAGCATACTTTAACCTTTACAACAGCCTGGGTGCAATTCTGATTATCACCTTCACTATTTAGCCTGGTGATTCAGTGGAGCTGAGCCTTTCCCTTACAGCAGGGTTATGCAAACTTTTTAATATACGAATTGAAAAAATGAAAATTTTTACAGGCAATGTTTTTTGACTCAACATAAAAATGTTCTTATTGCTTGCTATACATTGGTATGTCAATGTGTGTATATATATATATATTGTGTATGGGTGTATATATAAATATATGCACACACATACATATGTAAACAATGTAGAGTTAGAGAAACTATCAAATTGAATGCTAGAAAAAAATTAAACTTTCATTAGGCAATAAAATAATATATAGTAATATTTGTGTTTTTCAGTATGAATGCTTACCGCTTATAACTGTATAGTGACAGTTTCCAGAGAAGAATTATACACCTTATGTTGCCAGAAAACAAAGTATAAAATAGATATTATTCTATTATTTTGAATAAGTATAGGCAGAGCTATAAAATGTGTTGCACAATCTCACATGAAAAATTAACTATAATTATTAGAGTAGTTAATTTTTTAGTTAAAATTATAGTGCTGAAATAATTTTTGTACATTCCATATTGAATTAACTTTGATGTCCTCTAAATATGTGCCATCAGAGAATCAGCCTCTTTTGTAAATAAGAAAAATATTTTTTAAATTCTTATGCTATGTCACTTCAGAAAGCTTAGAGATAATGTCGAGTTCCAGCACCAAGTAAGTATTTCTGAACCAAAATGTTACCGTCACTAGCAAAAGGGCCCTGGTTCCTACTCCGGCTTAGTAGGTCGCCTAGCTACATGCTTTCCTGGCCTGACATCAGTCTGCCCATAATTCTTCACTGCAAACATGGGAACAGATTTCTTCCTCAATTCTACAAAACTCTGCTTAGTCCCAGCTGTAACTCTGAACCAAACTTCAGTGAAAGCTTCAGTGATAGCAGAAAGAAATTACAACTCAGAAAAGAAAATGTTAGAGCCAGACAGGGGCCATAAATTCTCCTGGATACCACAACTGATGACTCTTTACAGGGTGACTCTTCTGTCTCTCTCACCTTATTGCCCATTCTCCTGCTGTCAGCTGGCAAAAGCCAGTTTATCTCCCTCAGTGGTGATACGCTGAACCTGACTTTTACCTTCATATTCTCTAGATGACTGCAGTGGTGGAGGTAAATGTTATTTTCTACTCCCAGGCTCTTGTCCACCTCCAATCAAAATTTTAATAAACTTTAAGAACATAACCCACAATCAAGACAAACTTTTATATTATTGTGCAGAGTACTTTAGCTTGAATTATTGCATAATAGTTTGCAATTTGGTTTTCTTTTTGCAAAAGAAAAATGCCTATTAATGCTGTCCATTAATTTAAAAAAAAAAGTTTTGGCATGAAAAGGCATTGAAAACTACTACTAAGAGCTTCAAAATATTGTATTTTACCCTTTGTGGCAGAGACTGGCAGCTGGTCACCAAATTCATTCCCTTTGTTTTGAGCCCACATTTACCAACCTCCTTTGTACTTAGATGTGAGCCGATGAAAGGTGAGCAAAAGTAATAAACATTACTTTTAGGCCATACTAAAAAATCTTTCTTGCGTAATTATCCATGCTTTCTCCTTCTGGGATTAAAAGTGTTTCTTAACTTCTCTAAACCGCTATTCCTCACAGAATGGGTTATGCTAACATTAACTCATATGATTGTGGTAAACGAGATGAAGGAATGTATAACATTTCCCTCAACTATTGGTACAGGGTAAATAAAAAGCGGTACTGTTATTTCTTCAATTTAGTATCTTTCCTCAGTTTGTTTCCTCTTGACCTCTGATATAAGTTCATATTTGTCTTCTCCAAATCTTATGTTGAAATTTGATCCTAATGTCGAAGGTGAGGACTGGTGGGGAGGTGTTTGGGTCATGGTGGTGGATCCATCATGAATGGCTTGGTACCCACCCCATGTAATGAGAGCGCTCTGGCTTTATTAGTTCTGGCAGAGCTGGTTGTTTCAAAGAGCATGGGAGCCCATCCCTTGCTCTCTTTCTTTCCTCCTCCCTCATCACATGATGCCTGGTGATGCCCTTTCCATTCCACTAGGATTGGAAGCTTTCTGGGATCCTTACCAGAAACAAATACTGGTGCTTTCCTTCTTGTATGGCCTGTAGAATAATAAGCCAAATAAACTTCATTTTGTTATAAATCACCCAGCCTTCGATATTCCTTTATAACAACGCAAAATTTACTTAAAAAAACCTTTTCAGAAACATTAAAAAATCGTGATTCCTTTTGGACTGTCCTGACTCCTTTTGGACTGTCCCCTTCTTTCTTTTCTTTTTTTCCTCACTGTGTTGCCTAGGCTGGAGTGTAGTGGCAGGATCTCAGTTCATTGCAGCCTCCAACTCCCTGATTCAAATGAGCCTCCACCTCAGCCTCCTCAGTAGCTGGACCTACAGGTACATGTCACCACTGCCAGCTAAGTTTTTTGTAATTTTAGTAGACAAAGGGTTTCACCGTGCTGTCCAGGCCGGTCTTAAACTCCTGGACTCAAGTGATCCACCTGCCTCGGTCTCCCAAAGTGCAGGGACTACAAGCTTGAGCCACCACACCTGGCCTTCTCTGTTTTGTTGACTGTCTAGTTGTTCTCTTCCTGCCTTCTTGACCACTCTTTTTTTTTTTTTTTAAATGAATTTCTTTTTTTTCCCCCTTTGGGATTTAAATATAGATATTTCCTAAAGATTTACTTCTGGATTTCCACTTATTATTCATTGACTTGAAAATCTCATCTCCTCTACTAGCCTTTTTCACCTCCCTTTACACAGTCTTCAAATCTTCATGTTCATCTCTGACTTTTTTCTTGAGATCCAGTTCTTCATTTTTAACAAATATCCAAAATTTTAGATATGCTTATTATTCTCATCACTTTGCAGCTTTATTGACTTTTTCACCTATTATATTTAATTGTGTCTTCCGAGGTGAAAAATTTGTGACTTCTGAACTTTGGTATTCAACCTCCACTCTGCATTGCTCCCTTTATCATTTTAGTTCAGGTCCTCCATACTGTGAAAGTAAAATGTGGCCGGGCACGGTGTCTCACACCTGTAATCCCAGCACTTTGGGAAGCCAAGGCAGGTGGATCACCTGAGATCCGGAGTTCAACACTAGCCTGGCCAATATGGTGTAACCCTGTCACTACTAAAAATACAAAAATTAGCCAGGCATGGTGGTGCATGCCTGTAATCCCAGCTACTTGGGAGGCTGAGGCAGGGGGAAGGGGAATTGCTTGAACCCGGGAGGCGGAGGTTGCAGTGAGCCGAGATTGCTCCATTGCACTCTAGCCTGGGTGACAAGAGAGAAACTCTGTCTCAAAAAATAAATGAAGAAAGGAAAGAAATGAAACGAAAAGAAAAGAAAAAAGAAAAGAGAAGAGAAAAGAAAAGAAAAGAAAAAGAAAAGAAAAGAAAAAAAGAAAAGAAAAATGGTCTTATATCACTCAGCCCTGTTTCAATTTAGACCCATACATATGAAGCTCATATGTTAAGAAACATAATTGAATCTCTATTATCTGATGTAGGGGTTTTAACGTCCTTAAAAGTAGGCACATAAAGTACATTGCCAGAGCAATTAGGTGGAAACTGGCAATCTGTACTAGAGTGTATTCAAAGGGAATATCCTTAGTCAAAGGGAAGCTCAAGTCAGCTTCACTGAGTGCTATCATTGATGAATGCTGGCTAAGTGTTATAATACCTCCTAATTATCTTTCACTTGAAGGGAAGACAGAAGTTCATATTTTATATTATAATTTGCAATTTTAAAATATTGCATCTTGTAAAAATGTTTTAAAGCATACTTTTTGGGCAAACAAAACATATTTTGGGACTAAAAGGAATGCACTGGTGGCTAGTTTAAGATCTCATCAAACGTAAAAGGAAACAAACCCTGAAATGTGCAATAACTTCTTATGAAGAAAGTTCACTGAAACCTGTTATATATGCTCGATTCTCAGCAGCCCTAGCTGTAAGATGATTGCTTAGCTCATATGCATCCAGTGTATGCCTCATCCTGTCAAGCACTAATTAATATATTTTTTACTGTGACACTCAATGTCTTTCATAAGTCCTATTTAAGTAACTTTTTAAATATTATTTCCTGAAAACACTCTTCACAAGCCTTCACTTCAGTCCAATTAAACTTACTTGATCCTCTAGAAACACATCTCAAAATTTCCTGGATTTTTTTCATTTATTCATGCTGGTTCCTCGGGGTGGAATTACTTCCATTCCTCATTGATATATTTTCCATCAATTCTAAGAGAAATTGCTATACATTTTCTAAAAGCCCAGAATTAATTTCATATAATATTATTGTGCTTTCTTTATTGTGATCATATGTGATGGGTCATTACATAAATTGCTCCTTTTCCACTTTTTAACTTCATGGGGATAGTTATATCTTCTTGATCATTAACTGTTTTTATTTTGGAATTATAAATATGCTTAGAACCAGAACTATTTAATTTACATTTTCTCTAAGCAGCAGCTAGAATCCTGATATAGACCATTATAGTTTCTCAACAGAAGTGAATCAAATTAATCCAGCAAGTGACATTTTCTGTGGCATGTTTTATGCCCAGCTTGTCGCTAGTAATTGAAACAGAAAGTAGAGTGGTTTTAAACCTTCCAGATAGGATATCACTTTACTGTGGTTTGTCAATTTCTGCTTCTCTTTCTCTTTCTGAACAGTTTGTGGTTCAGATAAGAAACAAAAGTTTAGTTGGAAAAATAGTGTGGATTAGTTCAGGTAGCAGGAGTGACAGAATAAAGATAAAACCTGTGATAACGAAAACTGCAGTTTTTAGGGGCACTTTTGATCTTCTTCTCCTAACGAGCTATTTTATGTACATTTCCCAAAGACAAGGACAGGCAGTTTTTTTAATCTCATGTTACGTGCCTCAGTTTCTACAAAGAGTGCTATAAAATTAACAGGTCTGTGTTAACAAACCTTTTCTAAACTATAATTAGTCTATGCATGCATGGTTACTAAACTTTAATAAATATAAATGTTTCCTAGAATATTTAATAGAAATGTATCAATAAAACCTCTGATCCATTTCCTAGAATATATAAGATTAAATATAATTTTCTTCCACTAAAATATCCTATTTTTTTTTGTCTTTTTACTCATGCCACATGTGTTTATATACACTAATATTCTTTTTTTTCAGAGTAGGAATAAACAATTTTCATAAAGGCATGTGCAAGTTTAGGTCCTGAGAAGCAAGTTCCAATGTGAGGGGGAAAACATTCAAAATCCTTATTGGGGGAAATACTTGTTGGGACAAATTAAAAGGTCATAGTGTGGTGGTACTGGGAAAGCTGTTAGACCACAAAGCAGGTCTGACGTGAAAAAGAAGGGGAAGGAAAGAAGTTGAAATGAAAGAGTCTTAGGTTGCAATGTAGTTCTCGGTATTTATCAAAGCTTTTGGAGGTTCTTCAAGCCATAGGTCTCTGTTAGAGGAGTCCTGCATCTCCAAGGAATGAACTTGCCTCAGTTTCCCTGTTATGCTCAGTCATCAGCAAAGGGAGAGTTGCCTCAGCCCAGATATGTGAATGGATCTTGGAATCCAGCAGCTGGGGCTCTGATCAATAATACTGTAATGTCAGATAATGGAGAAAGTGAGGGACTATATTAACTTCTCTTCCTGAGTTCACAAGGGATGTGGTTTCAAAGGCAAGAACTTCCCAGCGCCATGCCTCCATCCACCTCCCCATCCCGAAACCTAGAGTTCTTTGTCTAACTTTGCCGGAAGCAGGGGGCCTAGGTAGACAGCCCAGGTGAGCTTCCTTTGTTCAGAAAGCGATTTATTATCAAAAGCTCCAAGGGAGGAAGCTTTGATTGCGGGCCAGGCAACCAATCCTGTATCAGAGTCAAAGATCAATTACTCCAGAGGAAGTTTGGAAAAGCTCCTCTCACTGGATGAGAACTTAAATGGGGTGGTAGTAACACAGGGTTTAAAATCCCCCCTACTCCCTTACCTATAGGGATTTCCCTCTCTGGGATCCCCTCCCAAGGGAGCATGGGAGCCTTTCTTCTCTCTCTCTCTCTTTACTTGTGTAGACTCCATCTCTGGATCTCCTCCCATGACAGCATGGGAGCGCTCTCTCACTCACTCTGTCTCTCTTTCTCTCTCTCTGCCTAATAAATCGCTTTCTGCAAACCTCTCTGAGTCCAATACTTACTTGAACGAGCTCAAGGCACCACCTGGGCCCCCTTCCCATTCTTGGATGAGTGAGGCCTAAGGACCTCAGAAAACACATCAGATCAGGGAACAGTGAGTTCTTTGGAAAACCCCCGCCGCCCTGCTCCCGTCACCCGGTTACAAAAGCATTTTTATGGCACTACAGAAGTCAAATGAAAAGCGTTGCACTGAAAGATAAAATGGGGAGTTATACAGAAATCTGCTCCCAATTTAGAGAATTACATGGAAGTTTTTCACACCATTTGGATATTGTAATGTATATATGTTTGTATTATGCTGGTTTTTTAAAATTATTTTTATTTTTAGAATATCCCATTAGTTTTTCCTTGGAAACCATATAACAGTACTTAAAATGAACTGACCCTTTATGCCTATCTTTGAGGGCAGACGAGAACAAGGTTGGACAGGCATTATCATAAACCACAGCAGCTTCTAGGAAAGAGTTTCAAAGGATAGATTGGAAGGTGTCTTTTTAAAAGAAGTAATGATATCAAATTGAGCCTTAAATTCTGCTACAAAGAAAAAAAGAGGAGGAACATAGCCTGCTCTAAAAAATAGCACAGTGGCTCCAATAAATGTGTGGTTGGTTCCACGATAATTTCTGAAAGAAGTCAAGTCTTTCAAGCACTGCCTGTCATTTATTAGATGCCATGTCAGGCCCTTATAAACTATCACCTGAGAAGACCAGTAGTTCTCTCAGAAATCTTAGAGTTTTACTAGGCAGGGTTTGGAGTCTTGTCTCTTAAAAACTGAAAGTTGTGAATTTTTGGCTCTAATTTGTAAATTTAAAAATTTAGTGAGCTAATGGCAAAAGAATACACTTAGAGAGACATAATTAGTGACATGTGGCCAATGAGGAAATGGTGGTAATGACCTACAAGAGACATAATATGTTTACGTTTTTTGCCAAATGTGTCATAAGTTGTGTCAGTGGCAAAGACAAGCTGGTTTTTCCACTAGAAGAGATGAATGGTAGTTAGAAATGCCTCACTTCCCTGAATTCTTCATATCATCAAAGAAGAAACCCATATTTAATTCTGATTCTGATGTAAGTAACAGTATAGTTATTTTTTATCCATATTTGCTATGTATAATTGACTATAATCTATTTCATTATATATTTGATATATTGATATTGGTATGGTCATAGCTACTTCCAAACATTGTCCCTGGTACCAAGTTGTATGTAGTGCCCTAAGCCACTGGTGAGATATATATATACACACACATACATACATACACACACACACACATACATATACATATATATATATATATATATATATATATATATATTTTTTTTTTTTTGCCCCTGACATGGGGTCTTACTTTCTCACTCAGGCTGGAGTGCGGTGGCATGATCTTGACTCATGGCAGCCTCAACCTCATGGGCTCAAGAGATCCCTCCACCCCAGCCTCCACAGTAATCAGGACTACAGGCACACACCAGCATACCCAGCTATTATTTGTATTTTTTTTTTGTGGAGAGGGGGTTGCACCATGGTTGCCACTATGCCCAGCCCACTGGTAACATTTTAAATGCTGATTCAGCCATTGATGTGAACTATCATTGTAGACCATGAGTCTTTATGAGAAAGTAAACGTCAGCAAAATAAGATTATCCTAAGGAGCCCAGGCACGGTGGCTCATGCCTATAATCCCAACATTTCTAGAGGCCGAGGCAGGCGAATCACTTGAGGTCAGGAGTCAAGACCAGCCTGGCCAAAATGATGAACCCTATCTCTACTAAAAATACAAAAATTAGCCAGGGCATGTTGATGAGTGCCTGTAATCCCACCTATTTGGGAGACTGAGGCAGGAGCATAACTTGAATCCAGGAGGCAGGGGTTGCAGTGAACCAATATCGCACCACTGCACTCCAGCCTGGGTTGACAGAGCAAGACTCAGTCTCAAAAAACAAAACAAAACAAAACAAAAAACAAGATTATCCTAAGGAAAACATGAAAATCTTTTCCTCATGCTTTTCTAGTACTTGATTTTTTTTTTTTTTTGAAGTAGAAGCTGTTATAATGATGGGTAGACAATCAACTAGATTTTGCAATGTGGGTTTGACTATAGGTGCAATGTCCGTCACACTGACCTATCCATTTTCTATATTTCACCAATGAACACAAAAGTGTTCCAGCACCAGAAGTAGATTGAAGGCACTTACTATTTTAATAATATATGTATATTAATCAGGGATGTAGCAAACTGGTAATGACTCTTGAAGGTGAAAATTTTATAATTTAAATTTGGGACAGGATTAAAAGAGAAAGGTAGTGGTATAATTATGAGCTACATAGATGTCTTTTCCATCTTTTACCAACAATTATTGTCAATCTTTCAAAGAAACTAGTTAGACTTTCCAGTGGAAAGAAGTTTTTGTTCAATAAATGCCATTTTCCATCTAAGTATAGTTAACAATAATAATAGGTGAGATTTACCAAGATTTAGGTAGTTACTAGGATATCCTTATCAGTTTACATAAACTTGTAGATTTGACATTTAATGTACTTTATTATTTTGTCCATTTTGGGTAGAGGTTGTGAGTGTGAGGAGATTGAAATAGAAAGAAATTCAATGCCTTGACTAGGGTCCTGTTGGCAATGGGATCAGGAGTTCAAACAAACCCATCTGTCTCCACAGCCCATGTGCTCAACCTGCCTCCCTTGTTGCTACTGAGAGAATAACTCCACTGAGAAAGTGTCATGTGACACATTCAAGGCTAACTTGTAAGAAAATTTCAGAAGAAATTCTTGAATTTAGTAAAATATTGCACAAGATGGACTTAAAGCTACTTTTAAAATTCTGTGTTGTAAGACTTTGGGAACACTTGCCTTTATGCACTACAGAAAAAGAGCCCACTCAGGTTCCTTCTCTCTGCTTTGCAAACTCTGTTTTTTGCTCACTTGTCTCCTAATTACTGCAAATCCTCTCCCTGGCAGATGCAGTTTCTCACACTACATTATCACATGTACTTTAGCCTAGTGCTTACTTCTTACCTTGCTGTAATCCCAGTAAATTAGAATTTTGATCTGACATGCTACAAAAGGAGCAGACAGATAAAAAAGGGAAAAATGAGGAAGAAAAGAGAAATTAAAGCACATCATTATTTTTGGGTACTACATCTGCCTATTGCCAACTTAGAATTATGAAATAGGATGAACATGTAAAGGCCTTGACTTGTACTTCTCAAATTATTCTTAAACTTCTTTACTCATTTTCTCTGATTGCAGTCCTTGATAATCTTGAGCAGCAAAAATGAGAAGAATGAAAACAGAAGGGCTAAAAGGAAAAAACATCTTACCTCACTGCTCCTTGATTTCCCAGGATCCACATTCTCATCCTTACCATTCCTTTAATTGTTTTTCTTTCATATACTTTATATGTTAAATGGAGTCTTATAATCACTATTTTTAAGTAAATATATTCTTAGCTGAAAACTTCATTTTCAAACATAACCAGTTTGCAAGTTGAGAACAGAGTACAGCTAAACAGATTAACACACACACACACACACACACACACACACACACACACATTATGGATTTATCATATTTATGTGATATAAGCATCATCTTGCATCTAAGGTACTCTGATCCTGATATCTTAGGGTAAAAATGACATATGAATTTGGAGATAACAGATTGTTGATTTTGTATTTATATTACCTAAAACAACTCATCTAGAACTGGTAAGAAATCATGACTGAGACATTGCTTATGTTCACACTTGTTCTTTTCTTTAGTTTCATAAAAAGCAGTATAGGGAGGGAGATGGAAGAAGATAGCCAAATAGAGGCCTACAATGATTATCCCCCTCTGTAGAAACACCAAATTGAATAACTATCTACACATAAAAAAGCACATTCATAAGAACTAAAAATCAGATGAGTGATCACTTTACCTGTTTATAACATCATGCTAAGGAAGGAGGCACAAAAGAGTGTAGGAAAGACAGTCTTGAATTGCTGACACCACCATTCTGCCATTCCCCAGCAGCAAAAATGGCTGAGTGGCCTGGAGAGAGTAACTGTGCATTTAGGGAAGGGACAGCACAGTGATTGTGGGACTTTACATTGTAACTTGGTGCTGCCCTGTCACAGCCAAAAGCAACACAGTGCAGAACTCAGCCAGTGCCTATCGAAGGAGCATTAAGACCAGCCCTAGCCAGAGGCAAATAGTCTATCTCAATGTTGGAACCTGAGCTCTGGCTAGCCCTGCCATTATGGGGGGAAAGGGCTCTGGGGTCCAAATTAACCTGAAAGACAGCCTAGGTCACAGGACTGCAATTCCTGGGCAAGACCTTGTACTGTGCTGGGCTCAGAACCAGTAGACTTGGGGTGAACATGACCTAGAGAGACACCAGCTGAGGCGTTCAAGGGGGGTGCTTGCATTAGCCCTCCTTCAATCCCAGGCGCTGCAGCTCACACTTTAAGAAGGGGACTCCTTGAATCCTTCCTCCTAATTAGGAGGGATTTTGGAAACTATACAAATACACACAAATATTATGCTCCTGAATGACCAGTGGGTCATTGAAGAGATTAAGAAGGAAATTTAAAAATTTCTTGAAACAAATAAAGATGGAAACACAACATATCAAAACCTTCAGGAACAGTACTAAGAGGAAAGTTTATAGCAGTAAGTGCCTAAAAGCAAAAAAGTAAAAAAAAAACCAAACAATAAAACAAACAAAAAAAAACTTTTAATAATCAACCTAATGATATATCTTAAAAAATTAGATGGGTGAAAGCAAACCAGACCCAAAGTTAGCAGAAGAAATAATAAAAATCAGAGAGAAATGAATGATATTGAAACAAGAAACACTATAAAACATCAATAAAATAAAAAGTTGTTTTTTTTTTAAAAAAAGATAAACAAAATTGACGTTTAGCCTAACTAAGAAAAGCAGAGAGAAGATCCAACTAAATAAAATCAGAAGAGAAAAAGGAGACATTACCAACCAATAACACAGCAGTTTAAAGGATCATTAGAGGCTGCTAACAGCAACTTATATGCTGCTAAACTGGAAATCTTGAGAAGTAACGGATAATACAACCTACCAAGATTAAACCATCAAGAAATCCAAAACCTAAACAGAACAATAACAGGTAATGAGATCAAAGCTGAAATAAAATGTCTCCCAGCAAAGACAAGCCCAGGAACTGATGGCTTATCTGCTGAAATATTGCTAAACATTTAAAGAATACCAATTCTACTCAAACTATTCTAAAAAATAGAGGAGGAGGTACTGCTTCAAACTATGAAGGCTGTATTACCCTAACACCAAAACCAGGGAAAGTCATCAAGTAAAGAAAACGACAGGTCAAAATTACCTATGGATGTTGATGCAAAATTCCTTAACAAAACACAACAATCCAAATTTAAAAATACATTTAAAAGATCATTCATCATGACCAAATGGGATTTATCTGAATGATGCAAGAATGATTCAACATATACAAATCAATGTGATGCATCTTATCAACAGAATGAAGAACAAAAACATATGATCATTTCAGTTGATGCTAAAAAAAGCACTTGGTAAAATTTAATATCCCTTAATGATAAAAATGCCCAAACAACTGGGGGATAGAAAGAATATACTTCAATACAATAAAAGCTATATATGACAGACCCACAGATAGTATCATACTGATTAGGGAAAACCTGAAAGCCTTTGCTCTAAGATCTGGTAGATGACAATGATGCCTACTTTCACCACTTATTCAACATGGTACTGGAAGTTCTGGCTAGAGCAATTAGACAAAAGAGAGAAATAAAGGGCATCTGAATTAGAAAGGAAGACATGTTATCCTGGGTGCAAATGATATGACATTAAATTTGAAAAAAAAAAAAAAACAACTAAAGACTTAACCAAAATAACTATAGAAATGATAAACAAATTCAGTAAAGTTGCAGGATATAAAATCAAATACCAAAATCAGTAACATTTCTATATGCCAACAATGAACAATTTAAAAAAGGAATCAAGAAAGCAATCTCATTTGTAATAGCTACAAACAAAATAAAATACCAGAATATATGAGGAGCTCAAACAAGTCAATAGAAAAAAAAAATTTTACAATCTGATTAAAAAATGGGCAAAAAGCCATTAAAAAGAACAAGAGTAAGATCATGTGTTTCGCAGGAAAACAGGTGGAGTTGGAGGCCATTATCTTTAGCAAACATGGGAACACAAAACCAAATACCCACATGTTCTCACTTACAAGCAAGAGCTAAATGATGAGAACACATGAACACATAGAGAGGAACACCACCCACTGGGGTCTACAAAAGGGTGGAGGGTTAAGGATGAGAGGAGGGAGAGTCAGGAAAAATAACTACTGGGTACTAGGCTTAATACCTGGGTGATGAAATAATCTGTACAACAAACCCTCATAACACAAGTTTACCTATGTAACAAACCTGCCTATGTACCCCTGAACTTAAAATAAAAAATTAAAATGAAAATTAAAAAACTAAAAATAGGAAAAAGATATGAATAGGAATTTCTCAAAAAAAGATATACAAATGGTAAATGGGTATATAAAAAAGTGTTTAATATCATTGACTATCAGAGAAATGCAAATAAAAACTACAATGAAATATCATTTCACCCAAGTTAAAATAGCTTTTATAGAAAAGATAGGCAAAAATGAATGCTGACATGGATTTGCATAAAAGGGAGCTCTCATATGCTTTTGAGGGGAATGTAACTTGGTACAACCACTATGGAGAACAGTTGGGAGGTTCCTAAAAATCTAAAAATGGAGCTAGCATATGATCCAACAGTCTTTCTGCTAGGTATACCCAAACTAAAGAAAATCAGTATATCAAAGAAATATCTGGACTTCTGTGTTTATTGCAGGACTATTCACAATAGGCAAGATTTGGAAGCAAGCTGTGTCCACCAACAGATGAATGAATAAACAAAACATAGTACATATACACAATGGATTACTATTCAACTATCAAAAGGAATGAGATCCTGGCATTTGTAACAACAGAGATGGGACTGGAGGACATTATAGTAAGTGAAATAAGCCAGGCATAGAAAGACAATCTTCTCATGTTCTCATTTATTTGTGGGAGTTAAAATTAAAACAATCAAACTCATGGAGATAATAGAATGATGTTTACCAGAGGCTGGGTAGTATAGCAGGGGGCAGGGAAGTGGGGGATGGTTAATGGGTACAAAAATATAGTTAGGTAGAATGAATAAGATCTAGTACTTGGCAGAACAACAGGTAACTATAGCCAACAATAACTTATTGTACATTTAAAAATAACTAAAAGTATAATCAGAATGTTTGTAACACAAAGAAAGGGTTAATGTATTTACCCTGATGTGATTATAACACATTGTATGCCTGTATACAAATATCTCATATACTCGGTAAATATGTACACATACTACATACCCACAAAAAATTAAAAGTACAGAAAAGTTATGGGGAAAAATCTACAAAATACATAACAGAGGAATTACTTGGTGAGATTTAACAAATAGAAATTCTTGTTGGACAGGAGAAAACACATCCATAAGAAAGAACTTTCCTTCTACTTGGAAGACTCTTTTCTATTGAAATCACAATATCATGAACATTGATTTAATTTTAAGGCAGAATGTAATCTTTTGATTTGGAAATTTCCACATACTAATGCGTGTGGCAAAGATAGAGGAACAGGATACAACTGAAGTTTTATTTTCAAGGGTATTTCTAGTGAATGGTGGTTTATTCCACTAAGTGAAATTTTTCTCTGTAAGCCTTGATTTTCAGAGAAATAATCCAGCTGAAAGGGACCAAAGTAGAAATGTTCGTGAAGAATTATGTAATATTTGAGCTGAGAAGAAATATCTTGTAGCGCCTATTAAGCAAGAAAATCAATACCCAAAGACATTAATGTATTTATATTTTCATTGCTAATTTTCACAAATCTAGACATCTAAAAGATCAATACACTTATTTCATAAAAATTAAAAACTCTGTAAAAACAGAATTATGAAATCACAATAAAGGTTAAAAGATAAATGACCAATAGGACAAATATTGACAACATACAAGGAAAAGAAGGTCTTCTTTACTACAGAAAAGAATAGTGCAAACTAATAATATATGCTAACATATGCTAAGTGTTCTTAGAAATGAAAAAATTAACAGTAGGCATAATATGATTTTTTGTGTTAATAAAATTGGGAAGGAAAAGTATAATTCAAATATCAAAAATGTATTTGAAAGTGTTTTTACACATGTGTTTAACACATTTCAGATAAAAAAATGTGTTAACATTTTTTGCCTCTGGATAGTGAGACTACATTTCAGGAAAAAAATACACATACACACATTTATACATATTTGTACACATCTTCTAATATATAGAAGTACATATATGCATATTTATGTATGTACATGTGTGTATGTGAGAAGAGTATATATATATACTAATATATAAATATATATAATATATGTAATATATAACTATATGCAAATATACAGTATATAAATATATACATAATTTAAATTGCTTCCTGATTTAAAATTTTAATTTCAACATTTTTTTAAGGGAAAAGTGTTTAAAATAAGAATTAAGTAGGATTATGGCTTCAACTTTGAGTAAAATTTATAGTTATGCCTGATTACCCAGTAAGGGCTAGAGTGGGAGGCCATGCTGCCAGAAGAGCTTAATCTGAAAACAGAGATATTATTACTTGCAATCAGTCTGGGGAAAGAAATGGTAAGCACTCAGAAATCTTAGAAGACTTGCTTCAGACTGGGCTATGGAGAGATTTCTTATCTCCCTTAATAGAGACTGTATGATGGGATAGCAAGTGTGGTTTATTGGGCTTGTCTTGAGTATAGAGAGTAATTAAACATGCACATCTATATTTTTCTAGTTACAGTATAAATAATTATAATATTTTGGGAAACTATTTGGAAATTTTAAGTGCAATAAAAGTTTCAATACTGGCTGGGCCAGGATTTCTCTTTCAAGTATGCTAAATAAGCTGAAACAAAGAGTAAGCTATGGCACAAAGCTGTTCAGTAATGATATTTATTTTAATAAAAAACTGAACAGAGTTTAATTGTTCAGCAATTCTTAATTGTAAACAAAATGTATATACAATCAATGGAACAAAATACAATAATTAAAAATTATCACTATAAAGATCATAGTAACATGCTGCTTGACATTTCTTACATATTCAGGGCAGGTTCTGACTCAACTTGATGGAAGTCGACAAATCTGATCCTTATCAAATGTTTCTTACTTCAGAAAATGGCACTATCATTTACAAGTTTGCAAAAGCTTGCTGTTACGTTTCCATCTTACCCTACCCCTTAGCCTGTCACACATCCAATTACTGTATTGGTTTGTGTTATCTACTAGATAATTCTCAGACCCATAGGCCTTTCTCCCAGTTTTCCACCAACTTAGCTTCACTATGGTATTATCTCATTTGGTCTATTGTAACAGCTTTCTAACTGGTCTCTTCATAGGTCAATGCCTATGGATCTATTCTCCACATGTAACCGCAAGATCTTTTTAAAACAAAGGTCTAATAAAATCCCATTATTGTTCTTGGATTTAAATCAAAGAAACAAATAACTGTACATGCTCATATTCTCTGCCACTAGGGATTTTGCTGAGACGATTTGTCAGTTTAACTTAGACAATTCCTATTCATCTTTTAGTTCTCACATCAGCATGATCTTGCAGGGGAAAGTCCACATTATCTTTCTGACTAGGACAGTTCACACCATCTTTGACTCTTTTTGAGGATCCTTGTCACAGATGGAATTTATAGCTGTTTATAAGAATTTTGTAGCTATGTTTGCCTTTTATACTAAATTTTCAGTTCTGTGAGAGCAGAGACCATGTTGATTTTGTTCATTATTTTATCCCCAATCACTACCAGAATATCAGAATGTAATGAATAACCAAGAAGCATTTTTTCCTATGTGGAATAATAAAAAAATTAAAAAGTGAATGATGCAAAAATTATGTAAAGTAAATATTGTAAGAAATTTTGTAAAAATATTGTAAAAAATTATGTAAATAAAATATAATTAACTGAAAAAATAGGATACAAATTTAAACTTGGTAGATTTATGTGTTTTAAAATATAGACAAAAGATTGGGTGATTTTATGCGAATTACTGAAGAGGATGATTTTAATAGTACTAGCTGTTTATTTGTCTTAGTTTTTTCCAGGTGATGCACAAAAGTACATTTTATGTACTATCTTATAATTCCTTATAGCAAACCTATACATTAAATATTATAATGTCATGATATTGAAGCTACTAAGCTATACAACTGTCAAATTACTGAACTTAAATTACACAGCTCATAGTGAGTCTGTACCCAAACCCAGGTTGTTCTGACTTCAGGAATCCTGTTTTTAATTAGGTTGCTACACTGAATTTTTAAATTAAGGTACTGATATCATGAGCAACTTTGATCCCCATGGTTTCTCATGAATTTCAGATGTAGTCTTCATGGCAATGAATTGTCATTGAGGTTCCTCTCATCCTCAATCAATGTCTATTGTTGCCTCGTCTCTCCAAATAAGGCCACATAATTTAAAAAATATTTGTCCCTTGGAGCTTTTGTAATCATGATCATCTTACAAAATAAAGTTATGTGTCACCAAACTTTTGCTTGATACAGGTTCAATTTGTATGAAAACTGAAAATGGGAAATTACTATTTGTATTTTCGGAAACTTCTTAAGTTATAGCAGCAAGGCTTAGGTGTAGAGATTTTCTTTGGATTTGCTTCAAAGTTATGGACATCTTTCAAAGCATTTAAGGGATATTTTGGCACCTAATTAAATATTTGCAAATACTAAATATTAAATCAGTTAAATATTTGCAAATAAAATAATGAAAGCTTTTTGTATCCTTGACTTTTTTAAAAAAGAAAGCTGTCTCAATTGTCACATATTGTCATATTCTTAGCTGTAGCATTGTTTATACACTCCTTAGCATTCAGATAAGTACATTTTGAGTTCATGGAGTGGTAAGAATGTGTGTGTGGGGGGTGTTTTGTGGTATAGCCAGAAGGAGAAGAGGGAGAATCTGTTCATTTTCATGGTCACATTGCTTTCTGAGACTTTTATTTCACCAGTTATATCAAATTTGTGATGTACTCAAAGATTTTTTTTCGCTTAGATAGTAAAACTACAAAAAGGCATACAATGTATACATTGCTGATGTTAGTAAACATAATTTAATGAATTAGACAGTTCCTCAATGGCATTGTAACCACCACAATTAATAAGGACAAACATGACTGTCAGATCTGTGTTGAAAAGAGTTGGTCACAGTCAGTGAATCCACTTAAAGGTACACATTTTACTTATATTTATCTGGGTGCTACTTAAGTAGCCACACTTTGATTAAGTGAAATTGGTCTCTCTATTGGACCAATGTATATCATTAATTTCAAAAGGCCAGAAACATTGACTTTTTCTACTGTAAATAAAGAATATATCTTATAATTGAGAAATATCTTTGTTTTTATTTTTGCTAATCCTAATCTGATATAGTATTAACATAATTAAATCTATTTTTAAGCAATAAATTTTGGCAACCTATTTTTACTACTACATAGAAGCATCAATCTATTATGCATTACCAAAAAGATTCAGGTTAGATACTGTAGAAAAGAAAAAGTGGAAGCAAGTTTACAAGCATCCATGTGTGCATGTGTGTGTGTGTGCAGGGTGTTATATGTATTTCTTTAAAATATACATGCGTTGGGCCAGGCGCAGTGGCTCACGCCTGTAATCCCAGCACTTTGGGAGGCCGAGGTGGGTGGATCACCTGAGGTTCAGAGAGTGAGACCAGCCTGACCAATATGGTGAAACCCTGTCTCTAAAAAAAATAAATAAATAAAATACATAAATAAATAAATAAAAATATATATCTGTTTACATTTTTGAACTATGTCATATGTATTATAGAAACAAGCTTAAGTTCTAAAAATTTTAAAAGTAAATATAAGATTATCAAAGTATTTATAATACACAAGGATATGACAACTATTAAAATGTCTTTATAAAGAAGTAATCTTATTTGAGAGAGTTTGTCTGGTCTATACTCTCTCTAGGGTTTTATTCTGTTAATTGCTTGCTTCTTGCTACTGATGAATTTTATCTTGCAATTTTATTACCTTTTTACTTTTTAATTAAGGACATTTTAGTGTTGCTTCTGAAGGCTTTTTCTGGCAAGAAGAGGATTTAATGATAAAAAAATGAGTAAATGTTGCTAGGATGATGTGTGTCATTAAAAGAAGCCATTTCTTACAGTTTCATTGTGCAGAGCTAGAGCTCTGTGAATCACACTGTGTTCAGTGAGATTTTCTGAGAAAGACCTACCTTTCTTGTGAGCAATATTAATATTTTACTCAGCTTTTGGGTCATTTTTCAGCAAATAAGAAAGATCACTAAAGTTCAGTGCTGTGTTTTGTATGGTAAGCGCATTGAAATTCTGCTAGCATGTTTCAGAGTAAAAATTGAACCAGACAAAATTAAGCAAGTGAAGAAGACTTTATTCAAGACTGTTTTAATAAAGAAGAGGGAAGCAGCATGCCACCTAAACTCAATTTCCCTAAAAGAAAGGGCAGGAGAGTTTTCAGAGTTGTAATATGGGTTTGGGAGATTGTAGGTCATCTGTGTTTGCTAATTGCCTTAGCCAAAGGAAAAGTAAACGTTCTCTTATCTTCATGAAAGAAGGGAATGTTACAACATGGAGTAAGGCAACTGGGGAAGTTAGGCTCCTCTCTTCTTACAGCGACTGGTAGAGAGGGGCCTACCTTCCTTGATGATTACATTTCAAAGAGATGGCCCCCAGGTCCTTGAAAGAGACAGTCCTGGGTTGTAAACTGACTAAAGGCTTTAAAAGTTATTTACATTTCAAAGAGGAAGGATAAAAATTTACAAATACTATTTTTTAAGGGAAATGCTCTCAGAAGAGGGAGGTCAGTGCAAAGAATCTAGAAAAATAGACTCTTAAAAGTTTAGTCCGTTTGAAAGAAACATTGGCCACATAATAATATTTTACTTTTCTATAGTGTTTTACAATGAACATATATCTCATTTATCTTTCTAAGACCCCTATTGATAAATGAAGCAAAGGCTCAGAGAGCTTGGCATTAGCTCATAAACGCATGCCTAATGCAATGCCAAATCCAAAATGCTACTCCATTTCATGACTGTTTCTATATCTATGTTTTGATAAATAACTAAGATGTAACTGTCTCTTCTTGGAAGAAGATGCCTTTTATTCTTAGTTTTCCTGTTTCATTATTGTGTTCACCTTTCTGGAAAAGAGGCATGGAACTGAATGCTGTACTTGTTTTTATCTCTGTTACACATAGCTATCTGGAACTATCTTATCCAATAGCACACCATTCACATTTCAGCATTCTGAGCCAGGAAGAGATTATAGCATAACTAATTTTTCTTTCTTTTTAATTGACATATAATAATTGTACATATTTATGAGGTAATAGTAATATGATACATATAATTGTATAGTGATAAAATCAAGATAATTAGCATATCCATCATCTCAAACATTTGTCATTTCTTTGAATTGGGAACATTCACTATCTTCTTTCTAGCTATTTGAAACTATGTAATATATTATTGTTAACAATAATCTTTTTGCTGGGAAAAACAAACATGATTAGGCTGTTTTTGAGAAGTACTTCCATTAGAGCCTGAGTCACAAGAAAGCTTTCCACCCACTGAATCACCAGGAGACTCTCTGCAGGTCTTGAAGGCTGCCTGCCAAGTACACTCTCAGAACAACTTTGCATAGCTCTGTGGATCTGACAAGAGGACGAGATAGTACAGTTGCTTGCTATTTTTAAGCATGCATAAAAATAATGAGCAAAGAAAGCTCATGGATGCCATTATAGTAACTGGGGCTAAATAATGTATGACATTAATGGCTCGAGTTTATTACAGCCTTTTATTAAAAGAATCTTTCTTTGAGGGATCAAACTATAGGGATACAATCAATTAAGATGCCTTTGGAATATGAACTATTATAGATAGAGGCTTACTATTATAGATAGATGAAATTCTATAGGAGTATTTTGTTACTGAATATGTAACATTTTTGAGAAATAAAACTTTAAATTTCTCTCTTTATAATTGGATCATGTGATTTCACAGATCAGTAGCAATGAATGTGAAGAGATTACTGTAGTCAAGTGAAATAAACATTTTGAACTCTTTAGGCCCATAAAACCTCCTTATCACAGTGTACCTAATGAGTAGAATAAAATATCTGAACAAGGATATATATTATGGTAAAATTTACGTTTTCAAATCTCTCTTGTATTTGCCAGAGGCATTCGAACCAGAGTGACTCCATCTTGAGTGGGGGGCTAGGAAAATGAGGATGGGACTTGCTGGGCTGCATTCCCAGAAAGTTAGGTATTCCTAGCCTCTAGATGTTTATGGTTAAAGGAACAGACTGATAACTAAACAGATCCAGACTTAGAAGTGTCCTGATATCTTGATATCTTAAGAACAGAAGCATTCCTAATTTTGCTTTAAAAATAATGTTATCAATATTATAGTAATTAAGAAAATCAATCTTTTATCACAAATGCTTCCAGCAGAGCACATCTTCCCATGATCTTTTTTAAAACTCTATATATAAACAAGCATTGTACCTAGGGTGAATGCATTCCTCCTTGTACTTTTGGGAACGCCCTACTCTGTCTGTGGAGGAACTATTCTTTTACCACTCTATTTTCTTAATACACTTGCTTTTGCTTTGCACTGTAGACTCACCCTGAATTCTTTATTGTGTGAGATTCAATAACCCTCTCTTGAGGTCTGGTTCAGGACCCCTTTCTGGTAATATCTTTCTGGCAAACCCTGAGAGAATGATACTGAAAAGACCCCCAACCCAAAGGAGAATCATCTGCTTGTATCATTTGGCTGACTTTGAGTAAGTAGGGTGCATATATCCGGGTAAAGGAAGGGACTGGTCCAACCCAGTCCCATCTTTTAGAGGAGTTAGAGTCTCTGCTAAGATAGAGTGGGTTAAAGGCTCCTCTCAATAAAAGGCAAGGATGCTTGACCAAACTTGGGTTGCAGGCCCAACTTAGGAAGGTTAGAGTTCTTCCTAAGATTTATGGGTTTAGAGGTCACCCTTCTCAGTAAAGTTCCTCTTGGCTAAGAATATTTTTGGCACTATGGAATGTTAACTACTATTCTCTTTGGATTACTCTTTCTTGTACTTTTTGCTGATGGCTAAGGGTTATAGGACTAGGCATGTACAGAATCATGGGACATGGGGTGCTTTTTTTCCTCCCCAAAAGGGGACGCTTGAGAACTGATGGGACTGCTGAAAAGATCCCTTCACGACTGACAAGTAGCCAGCTGAACCTTTGATTCAGCACTGCTGGGATGGGTGGTTGTTTTTCTGGCTTCTCTGATCATTTCTCCTTCCCCACCCTGCTCCGGGTGATGCTTTCCTCCCGTTCTTTTCTTTCCCTTTATTATCTTTTCTGTTGCTCAAGGAGGCCATCTTGCCCAGAGACCACATGTTGAAAAATGTCCTCAGAAGCTTGACCTTGTAAGCACATGGCAGTACTTTCTCTTGTTTCTACCATCCAGCGGACAGAAATTTTGAGGTTCATATCATAGTTAGCTTTAAAAATTATCTCCAGCAGTTAAAAGCCATTGCAAGCTCAAAATCTGCTGCTCTAGACTCCTTCTGTGAAGAGCAATGAGGACTGTCTAGTGCTGTAGCCCAGTAGCTGAGGCTTTGCTACTTTACAATGGTAGCCTGGGTTCAATCCTGGCTTAGGGAATGAGTACTTTCTGGTTGATATCTGCATGACTTTTACCATTTGTTGATTCTCTTCCCTATCACAAACCATCTTGAATTTTCCTTTTTTCTGAGCCAGAAATATTGGCTGTTTGGCCTGGCTAAAGTTGTGTAATAAGAAATTTAAAAGGACTTTTTAAAAAGGTGCTATGGTTAAACGTCAGCTTCATTAAAATGGATATTCAAGTTCTAATGGCCTGGAACTTCTTGGGAAAAACCAAGAAGGCACCACAGACCCTATTTTGGGCTATCGGAAACTACTTCACATTATGAGAGAGCTCTAGTGTAATAACCAGGTAGGAAATATACTTTGGCGATGGCAAATGGCAGTTGGTAGGGATATTCAGCTTTTTGCATGTTTGGAACAGAGAAGCATGCTCCTGGCTACCTGGAAGTATGATGTCCCCACCTCCCACTGATAGATAAGACACCCATGGGGATGGGCTGATTCCCCTCTTTTGGGATCAAGGATCTAATATAAAAGTAGGACCCTTAATTTTTGGGATTTGTTTTGCCCTCCATTGCACCTGCTTTTTAGGCGGTAGAAACTGTATGCTTTCCTGTCCCTGTTTCTCCAAGGGCTCCACCCTGAAGCCAGGAATCCAGCTAAGAAACTGAGAAATGAAAAATCTTATAAATACTGGATCTTCTGTCTGTGTATTTATGTGTGTGTGTGTGTGTGTGTGAGATATGAAGGAGTTTTGATTAATTGGTTTAAAATAATAAAAGCTTAAATCAAATATTTTTGTCAAGAAGTAAAAGATGTAATACCTTTTACTTATGTGACTTTAGTAATATTTGGAAAATAAAAACAGTTTGAAAGATTATTGGTAAAATAAATATATCTTCAAAAATGTAAACATTTGGTCTAAATTATGCAGGTCAGATATTAGACTTGCTAAATGCTTTCAGGTCATAAACTGCTTCTTTGACTTTTGAAAATTATTTAATTTACTTAATTTAGAGCATTAGATTCTAAATAAGGCCTGGGGACATGTGGAGAGCCATGCCCTCTAGCTATGCTGGAAAAAGTCAGTCCTTATCTGCACTTCTGTCTGATGTCTTAGGCTCTATACCTGGTACATAATTACAATTGCTTACTAACCAGGTTTTTCATCAAAGGTAAAATTTGCTAAGATTTTAACATTGTAACATGTAATTGAGAGTTACTAAAGCAATAGTTTTACATGAGAGGTGTATAAGGGAAGTGAAATGTGATTTTGGTAGAAGAGTATAAGATGTCATGGGAATATGGATTTTTTTGCCTAGTTTAGAGGATTAAAGGATTGTTTTAAGTTGAAAAGGATAAAGCTGACGGTTTAAACTTTTGTTAAAAATTAATCATTTATAGGAAATTCTGTGTGTTAATATACTGGCTAAAGTTAAAGGGATATTATTATTCAATTTTTTCTATAAATTGAACATTGAAATAAAAACACAACAGGTTTTTCTTAGAACACCCCAGATGCCCTTTAACAAAAATTGTAAAGGATTATAAAAAGTTTATAAGAATCTTACCTTATGGTCAGACATTAAAATTGGTTAGATTTGTCTAGAAGGTTTTACTAAGAATTGGGGTTGACATTAACAATACATTAAGGCAATGGTGAAATTGGCTTATTTGATAAAAAAGTTATACAGAAAACATTGTCAGATATGAAATGGTGTTCAGCTTTCTTTGGGCTGGTTTTGTATAAATGTGTTATTGGTATCCATTTGCAAATTATACAAAACTCCAATAATTCTGATATGTTAGGTTAGTGCAAAAGTAATTGTGGTTTTGGACTCTGAATTTTAAGATCATTATAACTAGGCTTATATACATCTTTATTAATCAACCTAGGAACCATTACAATCAACACATTTTGCCAATGAGAAATAAGTTTGTTTATTCCTGTAACATAAAAATCTATGCTTTGGGATTCAATAAACTCTTGGAAAGCATTTTCTGCATCCTATTGTTGTGGAAGTGATTTTTCCTGCAAACAATTGTTGAGATGCTTGAAGAAGTAGTAGTTGGTTGGCAAGAGTTTAGGTGAATATGATGGATGAGGCAGAACTTCCTAGCCCTATTAACTTTTGAAGTGTTGGTTGCATGACAGGCAGTTAGACATTCATTTTCATGGAGAAGAATTGGGGCCTTTCTATTAACCAAGCTGGCTGCAGGTATTGTAGTTTTCGGTGCATCTTATCAATTTGCTGAGCATACTTCTCATATGTAATGGTTTCTCTTGGATTCAGAAAGCTATAGTGGATTACACCAGCAGAAGACCATCAGTCAGTGACCATCACCATTTTTTGGTGTGAGTTTTGGTTTGAGAAGTGCTTTGGGGCTTCTTCTCAGTCCAGCTGCTGAGATGGTTGTCACCAGTTGTATAAAATCTGTCTTTTTTCACAAGTCACAATCTGAGTGATAGTTTGTTGTTGTATAGAATTAGAGAAGAACACACTTCACATCAATGATTCTATTTTTTAAAGTTTTGCTCAGCTCATGAGCACCCACTTATTCAACTTTTTCACCTTTTCAGTGTGCTTCAGATATAGAACAAGCATGGAATGGTCAACACTGAGTTCTTTGGCAACTTCTCAGGTAGTTGTAATCAAAGATGGTCACCTTTGGTGATTGCACTCAATTGGTCGTTGTCAGCTTCCGATGGCCAGCCATTAGCTCCTCATCTTCAAGGCCCTTGTCTCCTTTGCAAAACTTCTTGAACCACCACTGTACTACAAGTTCATTAGCAGTTCCTGGACCAAATGCATTGTTGATGTTGCAAGTTGTCTCTGCTGCTTTGCAACCCCTTTTGAGCATGAATAAGAAAATTGCTTGTGGCTGGGTGTGGGGGCTTGTGCCTATAATCTCAGAATTTTGGGAAGCTGAGTAAGGTGGATCACTTGAGGTCAGGAGTTTGAGACCAGCCTGACTAACATGGTGAAACCCTATCTTTACTAAAAATACAAAAATTAGTCAAGTGTGGTGGTGGGTGCCTGTATTTCCAGCTACTCAGAAGGCTGAGGCTGGAGAATTGCTTGATCCCGGAGGCAGAGGTTGCAGTGAGCCGAGATCGCATCATTGCACTCTAAGCTGGGTGACATCAAGACTCTAGCTCACAAAAAGAAAAAAAAAATGGAATAAAAAGAAGAAGAAAGAAAGAAAATTGCTCAAATTTACTTTTTTCTGACATTATATCCATAGTCTAAAATGAAAATAACATAAACAGCAACTAATACATCATTAACAAAAAACATAAAAGAAGAAATGTCAATTAAAATGATGCATAATATAACCACATTTAGGAATAGTGTTCCAATATCAAATGGCAAATTCCAACAATGCAAAAACCTCCATTAGTTTTGCACTCACCTAATAAATTAGTGTATGTTATTAATAACTATAATTATTACATAAAATAATTATATGCCATGGAGGTAAGCAAAATTTTCTTGTTAATTGTGGCTTTAATAGTGGCTGTCCTAAGACTTTTTGTCTTCCACAGACAATTGTTGTTTTGTTTTGATCCTCTTTAAAAGGTGGTTTATAATCAGCTATAGGAATTTGACAGATGTTCTTAAATGCAGATTTTCTGATAACTTTGGAGACTGTGACATTAGAATAAAGAAAAACATTTTCAGTGCTCTCATGAAAAGCTAAAATGTTCATGAGTATCAAACAGAACAGGAGTTAACTGCATGGACTAAACTAATAGAAGTCTGAAGTAATCTTTTTCACCTCTTTGCTTAAAATTTTACTGATCTTTTGTTTTACTTTTCAGAGTCAGAAAATCTTTTCTTTTAAGCCATTTACAGTTTTTTAACAGTTAAGTATAGTCCTGTGAACCTAATTTGAAGCATATTTACTTATCTCTACCTGATTTCTCTGAAATTTAGAAACTATTTGTGAGTATTCTTAACTTATGGCAATACAGTTATTAGCAGAAGTGCAGTAAGAATCTGTTTGCTTTGGTAAACGGAAGCAATTGGAGAAATTCGTTACTTTACCAAGGTTTTAACTAGAATGGCTTGCTTTCCTTTAAGAAATCAGGTTTGACTTGTAGAGCCAATAGAAGCTCCTTGGGAAACTGGTCTCATACTGTGTCTACACAATTCCTGTACAAGGTTCCTGACCTGTGGAAGTAAAGAATGTCACTTTCTGACAGGCCCAGGAGTCCAAGTTATCTTGGGACCTCAAAATGAGAGAAATTTACCCAATTCATATAGCTATTTGAGTCTGTAGATTGCCCTGAGTAATATGAACATTTTAATAATATTGATTCTTCCAATTCAAGAATGAATATCTTTCCATTTTGGGTTGTATTTTTCAATTTCTTTCATTAGTGTTTTATTGTTTTGATTGTAGAGACCTTTCACTTCTTTAGTTACTTCCCAGGTATCTAATTTTATGTGTGACTATTGTAAATGGAATTGCTTTTTTTGTTCCTTTTTTATATTGTTCCCTTTTGGCACATAGAAATGCTATTGATATAGAAATGCTATCTGATACACCCTGGTTTTTGTCCTTGAAGCTGTTGCAATGATGTATCATATTGATTGATTTGCATATATTGAGCCCTTCTTACATCCCTAAGATAAATCATACTTGGTCATGATAAATGATATTTTTAATGTATTTTTGAATTTTTTTAATACTATTTTGTTGAGAATTATTGCATCAATATACATCAGATATACTGGCCTGTGGTTTTTATTCTTGATGTGTCTTTCTCTGATTTTTGTTGTTGTTGTTGTTGTTGTTGTTTTTGTATCAGGGTAATATAAGACTTATAGAGTGAGTTTGGAAGTATTTCCTTGTCTCCTATTTTTTGGAATAGTTTGAGTAGCATTGGTATTAGTACTTCTTTAAATGTTTGGGGGAATTCAGTGACAAAACCATCAGATCCCAGGCTTTTCTTTAGTGTGTCACTTTTTATTATGGTTTTGATATTATTACTTCTTATTGGTCTGTTTGGGCTTTGGATTTATTCCTGGTTGAATATTGGTAGGTTGTATGTGTCTATGAATTTATCAATTTCTTCTACATTTTCCAATTTATTGCCACATAATTGTTCATAGTAGCCTCTAATGATCCTTTGAATTTTTTGTGTTATAAGTAGTAATGTCTCTTTTTCCTCCCTGATTTTATTTATTTGGGTTTTCTCTCTCTCTCTTTTTTTTTCCTTAGTCTGACTAAAGATTTGTCAATTTTATCTTTTCAAAAAAACAATTTTTTTGTCTTGTTGATGTTTTGTATCGTTTTCTTCATTTCATGTTGTTCATTTCTGCTCTGATTTTTATTCATTTTCTTCTCCTGACTTTGGTTCAGTTTGTTCTTGGTTTTCTAATTCTTTAAGTTTACAACATTAAGTCATTTGTTTGAAGTTTCTCTTCCTTTTTGTTGTAGGCATTTATAGCTAGAAATTTCCCCCTCTTAGTACTGCTGTTGCTGTATCCTATAAGTGTTGGTATATTGTGTTTCTATTACCATTTAAAGACAGTTTTCAATTACATGGATAATTTCTTCATTGATATAATTCAGAAACATATTGATAAATTTACATGTGTTTGTATAATTTCTAAAATTACTAATTATTCTAGTTTTATTCCATATTGGTCAGAGAAGATACTTGATATTATCTTAGTTTTTCTGAATGTTTAAAAACTTGGTTTCTGACCTAAAATATGTTCTACCCTTGATATTGATTTATGTGCTGAGGAAAAGAATGTGTGCAGCCTTTGGATGAAATGTTCTGTAAATATTTATTGGGTCCATTTCTCTACAGGGCAAATTAAGTCTGATATTTCTTTGTTGATTTTCTCTCTGGGAGATCTGTCCAATGCTGAAAGTGGGTTCTTGAGGTCTTCAGCTATTATTGTATTGGGATATATCTCTCTCTTGTCTCTTATGCTCTAAAAAATTTGCTTCATATATCAGTGTTCTCCTTTGTTGGGTCTATATATATTTACCAGCATTATATCCCCTTGCCGAATTGACCACTTTACCATTAAAGTGGTGATTTCTGTCTTTGTCTGTTTTTACAGTTTTTGTCTTGAGATCTATTTTGTCTGATAAAAGGATAGCTACTTCTGCTCTTTTTGAGTTTTCATTAGTATAGAATATATGTCTTCCATTCATTTATTTTCAGTCTGTCTATCTTTATAGATGAAGTGTGTTTCTTATAGCAACAGATCACTGAGTCTTGCTTTTCTGGCAATTCAGCCAATCTATGCATTTGATTTGAGAGTATAGTCAATTTACTTTCACTGTTATTATTGATAAGTAGGACTTCTGCTATTTTTTATTTGGTTTTTCATAGTTCTTTAGTCTTCTCTCCTTTCTTTCTTCCTTTTAGTGAAGATAACTTTCTCTGGTAGTATGCTTTGATTTCCTGCTTTTTATTTTTTTGTGTACCTATTGTATGTTTATTAATTTGAGATTACCATGAAGTTTGCAAATACTATCCTATAAACTATTATTTTAAACTGATGGCAACTTAACACTGACTGCATATACAAGCATGCAAAAAAAAAAAACCAAATAATATCTCTACACTTTAAGTTTGTCCCATCTAGCATTTTAACGTGTGTTGTTTCTCTTCATTTCTTACATGAAATCATTTGGTAATGTCATGTTTACCTGGATTTTTTAGATACTTGTAGATGTTCTTTGGCGTCTGGACATTGAAGAGTCAGGTATTAATTGTAGGTTTCAGAATCTGCTTGTTTTTACCTGCCTTTCTTGGGAATGCTACCTAGGTATTTGGGGGAGCTTGTACCCCAAGCTCCTTAATGCTGTCTTTTCTCTCTCTCTCTTTCCTTCTTTTTTTTCTCTCTTCCTCCATTCCTTCCTCCCTCCCTTCCTTCCTTTCCCTCCCTCCCTCCTCTCCCTCTCCCTTCCTTCATTCTCTCTCTCTTTCTTTCTTGCTATCTTTTTTAGATTCATATAAATACCACCTTGGATCTAGAATAATTCTCTAGGCAGAGACTCTTGTTATTTTTCTTTACTTTCTCTTTATTTCTTACCGTACTGTCTATGTTTTGAAAAGTTGTTGTAATTATTATTTTTAATTAATTTATCAATTTAAACTTACAATAATTGTGGTTTACACACTATTGTTACAGTGTTATACTATCCTTTCTTTTCTGAGCACATACTATTACCAGTTAGTATGCCTTTACATGATTTTTTCTTGCTCATTAACATCCTTTTCCTTCATATTGAAGAACTCCCTTTGTCATTTCTTGTACGACAGGTCTGGTATGAATTAATTCCTTCAGCTTTTGGTAGTCTGGGAAGGTCTTTATTTCTCCTTCATGCATGAAGAATATTTTCTCCAGACATACTCTTCTAGGGTAAAAGTTATTTTCCTTCAGCACTTGAAATAGTCATGACACTCTCTCCTTGCCTGTAGGGCTTCACTGAAAAGTCTACTGTCAGATGTATTGCCCCTCCATTGTATGTTACTTGTTTCTTTTCTCTTGCTGCTGTTAGGATTCGTTCTTTACAGTTAACATTGGGGGTTTGATTATTAAATGCCTTGAGGTAGTCATTAGGTTAAATCTGCTTGGTGTTCTTGTACTTGAATATTGATATCTTTCTCTAGTTTTGGGAATTTCTCTGATATTATCCCTTTGAATAAACTTTCTATTCCTATATCTTTCTCTATGCCCTATTTAAGTTCAATAACTCTTAGCTTTGCCTTTTTGAGGTTAATTTCTAGATCTCATAGGGATGTTTTATTGTTTCTCATTTTTTTTGTCTCCTCTGACCGTGTATTTTTAAATATCCTGTCTTCAAGCTCACTAATTCTTTCTTCTGTTTGATCAGCTCTGTTACTAGTGAATCTGATGTATTATTCAGCATGCCAATCACATTTTTCAACTTTAAATTTTCTGCTTGATTCTTTTGAATTATTTCAATCTCTTTGTTAAATTTATCTGATAGAATTCTGAATTTGTTTTCTGTGTTATCTTGAATTTCTTTGAGTTTCCTCAAAAGAGCTCTGAATTCTCTGTAGGAAAGGTCTTGGATCTCTGTTTCTCCAAGATTTGTCCCTGGTGCCTTGTTGAGTTCATTTGATAATGTCACATTTACCTGGATTTTTTAGATACTTGTAGATGTTCTTTAGAGTCTGGGCATTGAAGAGTTAGGTATTTATTGTAGTTTTCAGAATCTGTGCTTGTTTTTACCTGTCTTTCTTGGGAAAGCTTCCCAGGTATTTGGAGGAACTTGCATCCCAAGCTCCTTAATGCTGTTTCTTTTTTTTTTTCAGACTCATATAAATACCACGTTGGTGGTCTTGGATAAGGTCTAGAATAATTATCTGGATTACTAGGCAGAGACTTTTATTTTCCCTTACTTTCTCCCAAAGAAATAGAGTCTATCTCTGTGCTGAGCCTGGTGGAACTGAGAGTGTGGTAAGACAAGTACCCCTGTGGCCACCGCCACTGGGACTGTGTAGTGTCAGACCTGAAGACAGCATGGCACTGGGTCTTGCATAAGATCCTTCCCTTCAGTGCAGCAAATTCCCTGAGGTGATGTTCTATTCTAGTTTGGCTAAGCCAGTACTCACAAAATAATGTGAAGTTCTTCCTGCTCTTCCCTCACATTTCCACAGGCAGAAAAGCCTCTCTCTGTGGCCTCTGCCACCACCCGTCCATGAGAGTGCCACGAGGCCACAATCAATATTCACCTAAAGCCCAAGCAAGGTCTCTTCCCTCACTTTGTGGTGAGTGCTGCCAGGACTAACTCACCTTTTGGGATAGTGGGCTCCCCTATGGCACAGGGCAGGTTCAGAAATGCTGTGCAAGAACCTAGGCCTGACACTGGGGGACTCTAAGAGCCTTTTTGTTGCTGTACCCTACTGTGCCTAAGCTGGTACCTAAGGTGCAAGATAACATCCACTTTACTTTTTCCTAGGCTTTTATCAAACCTAAGTCTTTCACTATAACTATCACAGCTGAGAGTGTGCTGGGTCTCCCCTGAAGCAGGATGTCTCAGAGCCCAAGGCTCACATATATCCCCTAAGTATCACTGTGGTTATTCAGGGCCCAAGGGCTCTTTATTCAGCAGATGATGAATCCTGACAAGACTGGTCCTGTTTTTCAAGAAACAGGGTTTCCTTTTGTCCAAGAATGTGTCTAGAAATGTCTCAGAGTTAGGGCCTGGAATGGGGGCCTCATGACTCTGCTTGGGCCCTATTCTACTGTGGCTGAGCTGGCATTTAAGATGTAAGACAAAGTCCTCTTTACTCTTTGCTCTCTTCGTTAAACAGAAGTAAGAAGTCACTTTTGTTGCTCTCAGCTGTGCTGCCTGTGGTTGGATGGGATATAGCACAGACACTTCTTTAGTCACCCCAGCTGATGTCTTCCTAGGTCATGTTCCACAACAGCCCATTGACACTAAGCCAAGCCTAGCACTAGGAGTTGCCTAGGAATTGCAGTCCTTGTGTCTTAGAATGCCTTTCGAGGTTACCTAGGACTCCACAGCATTTCATCTCACAATGGCGAGGTTTGCAAGAAACTAGTATCTGACTGCTGGGATGGATGATTCCCTTCTGGCCAGGGTGGGTCCAAATGTCCCCTCCATGTGGGCACTGTCTGAACCCAGCATGACTTTATTCTCCACTGTGACAGGGCAGCACTTAGTTCAATGTAAAATACGGTAGTCACTGTGCTCTCTTTCCCCAAAATGCCAAGATTCTCTCTTGCTCCAAAGGGCTGCTTCTAGGGAATGGGGGGAGCTTGGCATCAGTGATTTAAGACTATCTCTCTTGTCCTTAGTGCCACTTTTAGCAACATGAAGTTAAAAGCAGGTACCATGACTTTTCATCTGATTTTGGGTTTTTGTGACAGTGTTTTTCTCTGTACAGATAATTATTAAACTATGGCTTCTCTTCTACCATCTTGCTCCATTCTCTCTAACTGTTCATTCTTAATTTAGTTGTAAAGCTTTGGCAAACATTTTTTTTTTTGAAGTAATATAACATGATACAGATAGTATGACATACTGAAAATACTATTCTAAGCTTGGTATTTCTATCAACTTCTTTGAAGAAATATGATGTGTGTTTTATAATATTTAATTACATAGTTATGCATTATATGTAATTTATGTATTACATAGCTTATATCAAATTATGTATGTTAGTTATATAAACATCTCTTCTGATAAGTTATATAAACAGTTGTTTGTATAAGTTACAATTTAAAAAAAAGGAAAGGTATCTATCTGACTATAAAAATGGATGTGTAAATAGACATCAACATTATATTCAAGAATAATATTAGATATCACATCGTTATAATTTTTTATGACAATGTGACATTATATATCAGTTTCAAACATATAGCTGAGAGGTATACATTTATAGTTACTGCAATAGATATGTTACTACAATGGTAGCTGTATTACTAGTTCATTTTCAAACTGCTATGAAGAAATACCTGAGTCTGGGGTAATTTATAAAGTAAAAGAGGTTTAATGGACTCAAGTTCCATGTGGCTGGGGAAGCCTCACAATTATGACAGAAGACAAAGGAGGGGCAAAGTCATATTTTACATGGTGGCAGGCAAGAGAGCATGTGCAGGGGAACTGTCTTTTATAAAACCCTCAGATCTTGTGAGACTTATTCATCATCATGAGCACCCCTGTGATTCAATTACCTCACACCAGATTCCCTCCCACAATACATAAGAGCTACAATTCCTGATGATACTTGGGTGGGGAGACAGTACAACCATATCAGTAGCAATTTGGATAATGATGTCAATAGAAAACCAAATACAATAGTAAACAAATTGTTTAAAGAGGGTTTTTTAAAGATGTCTTTTATTATGATTAAAATTATAGAATACCTAAGTCTAGATAGAATATTTAGATGTGGTTGTATTTACATATGTCATTGAAAAAATGCAGTTGGAAATATTTTACATTTGTTACATATTTTTAACATTTTAATAAAATTTATTTCAGATTTTCTCTGACTTTTTTATGTCAGAGTTTGAGTTGTTTAAACTTCGTAAAACAATGACCAGGTTTATATTGTTTTGAACTGTACATTTAAATTAACACCTTAATTTTCAATTTTGGGATGTTTATGTCATTTTAGTTCTGTACTTGAAGATATAGACCTAAAATCAGTTCCTTTCTGAGAATTTTTCCCTGATCACATTGCTCACCCTTACAAGTTAAGATCAACCTGCTTTTTATATAATGACACATACCACTTTTGATACCAAAATCTTTCAAGCAGAACCTAAAAAGAATAAATTTGAGCTGGGTACTACAAGATTCTAATGATAAAATTATTGTCATTTTTCATTTTTACATTTAGAACAAAGGAAACCAGATCTTCCTATCTTTTCCTTAGAAGCTATGATCTTTGATGGAGTTCAGCAGCACATTTGTTAAAGGGAAAAACACTACATAATAATGATTGTACGTACACTTATTTTTTTTCAGTATCCAAATAATAAATAATGTTATTTCATCTTAGAGTCTTTAATAAGTCATGATGCCATGAACAATGGGCAATGATAATGCCTATTTTTTCCTAGATTGTCTAATTGACCCTGAAAAACTATCAAAAGTTTTTTAATAGCAAGAATATATTATTTTTATGTTCTTCTTTTCTAAGAATGGCACCATTGGTGCACATAGGAAAACAAAAACACCCTAAATACAAGATCTTCATAATTCAATATAAAGTTGAATTTGAAACAAATTAAAATATTAAAATGCTAGAACATTAACAAGAAGTCTTTAGTACAGAAAGGTAAGAAATGATTATCATCAAGTACTGCAATTACAATAGTTTTTATTAAGGAGATTAAAAGAGAAGCAAATATGTATATCTCAATGAACTTGACAATAGTACATGATTACAATTAATGTGTTTTCCAAATTAAATAAACAACCATCTATTAGAATTTGAAAGAATACCTTTGTAAGCTAAGAGAGAAACTGTTCTCAGAGCAATGTCAACCCCATTCTCAATCATAAATTACTAGTCATTTTAATTAAACAGATAGTAGACAATTATATCTTCAAACCTCCATTATTATTTCATGTGTCTTAGGAAATTTTATGTAATAAAATCAGATATGTGAACAATACAAATTTTCTATATTGAAAAAAGAAAATCTCAATTTATATATGCAATAATCATCTGCTTAAAAAACTCAAAAAGAACAACTGAGAGTGTTTTAGAGCTAATAAGATTAGTAATCTTATCAAATAACAAACACATTACAATTAATCAGTTTTCTAATTAATGTGATAAAAATTAGATATTGTTAGGAAAAATCATTTTATTTACAGTGATGTCATACTCCAAAAATAAATTCAAATAATCTGATACTCTTTTCTATAGTGGGCTAATGTCATAAGTGTAAATATTTTCAAGGCCTAGAATTTAATCGAGGTTGTAGTTCAACAAAACAAAGTTGATTCAGAAATATTCTGGCAGCATCTTGTCTGTCATAAAAGTGGTCTGATTTACAAGTGAGCATGCTGTGTTAATTTTCAAGCAAGAAATTATATCCTGTAAATAGAGAATAAATATAGATCAATATTTACATGGAAACATCGGGAAATGACAAATTCTATAAGAGTACAATTTTTAGATAATGAAGATTATGAAGATGTTGATGATATGCCAAATTAAATTCAGAAAACATTTATTGCACTTTCACCTCAATTTCTGATAATATATAATGACATATGTGGCATCACTGTGTATTTCAAGTATCTTGACAAACTAGAGTTCAGGATACAACTGTCAATAGGCAAACTATGGTACTAGCAATTATAATAGAATCATTTTTTATAGTTCAGTGTTAGAAAAAAATAATTCCGATGGTGGGACAGGTCATCAACTTCTCCAAACTGGAAGAGAAAATGGTAGTTTTGAGCCATAAAGGTTGAAAACCACAGTGTTGCACAGTTCGTGCCTTGAGTAGATTTTAGGTTAATTAACAACAATACTCATATACTTTCCACTCAATTGGATACTTTCTACAGTATTTTAATATTTTAATATTCTATATTTAAGTGAATAGAGAGTATACAAGGCATGCCTCATATTGTTGTTTTATAGATTAAAATATAGTGTCTTGAATTGCTATAGAGATGGCTCAAAGTTACTAGCCAGTTGCAAAATCAATACCAAAAATTAGGCAAAAATGTTTTAATGTTCATGTCAGAGTTTTATCTCCCCCATCCCTCACCTTGAATACCATACTGATATTCAGTTCAAAAATATTATTTTGAACATATACTATGATGATACAAATAACTTTCTGGAATGCTCAAGTTATAGATCTGCTCTGTTAGTAGCCTTCTTTATACTATGCCTCCCCCAAATCTTTATATGAAGGTATCAGGATCTGAATATTAAAGTGCAATTGACCAAGTTGATAGTTTTATTCCAGGCTATTTAACATATCATATGTCAGGAAAAATATTATGCATTAGAGTCTCCTAATAGATTACTATTACATGTTATCCACCATACAAAACTTAAAGAAAAAAGCCTCAAATATGCTAGTTCTGTGTCTAAAGGCAGCTTTTATTAACAAGTGGAGTGAAATATGTAGAAGCAAAAGTATACAAAATACCCCAAACCTAAAATGCAATAAAAAATATATATAAAAAAATACCTATGTAAGGAAAGTGTAAAGAGACAAGCTACAGAAACAGGAACATTAAAAATGATAATGGCTAATGGCTCATGCCTGTAATCCCAGCACGTTGGGAGGCCACTTGAGTCCAGGAGTTTGAGGTCAGCCTGGGCAACATAGTGAGACATTGTGTCTACCAAACAATAATAATAATAATAACAATAAGGTGATGATGGTTACCAAGGACTATAGAACATGTCGATATGCTGTCTTTTTAAATGAATATCTCCATTGGTGTCCTTTGTTTGTGATGTTATTGGGCCAGCTTAGTCATCATTCCTCTCAAACTACAGTTTTATTTGACTATTTTGTACACACTATGTTATGGAAAACAGAGACCCCCAATTAAAAGAGACCCACAACTAAAAATAACAACCAAATATAAGTGAATACATTGTCAGATCCTAAGGAGACTGATTCTTCTTCTTTTTTAAAATTTCAATGTTTGTTTTAGCTACAGGCAAGCATGTGCAGGTTTTTTACATGGGTATATCATACCCAGGTGGTGAGCATAGTACCCAACATGTAGTTTTTAGACCACATCCTCCCCCTACCTCCCTTTCTAGTTGTCTGTTGTTTATTGTTCCTGTGTTTATGTCCATGTATGCTCAATATTCAGCTCCCACTTATAAGTGAGAACATGTGGCATTGGGTTTTCTGTCCCTGCCTTAATTCACTTAGGATTATGGCCTCCAGCTTCATCTATGTTGCTGCAATGGATATAATTTTATTCTTTATTATGGCTGGGTAGTATATGTACAATATTTTCTTTAGCCAATCCACTAGTGGCCTAGATTGGTTCCATGTCTTTGCTTCTGTGACTAGCATGGTGATGAACATGAATGTGTCTTATTGGTATAATGGATTTTCCACTGGGCCTGTACCCAGTAATTAGACTGATGAGTCAAATGGTAACTTGTCTAAAGCTCTTTGAGAAATTTTCCAATTGCTTTCCACAGCAGCTGAACTAATTTACATTTTCACCAATGGTACATAAATCTTTACTTTTCTCTGTGACTTCACCAGCATCTGTTGTTTCTTTAACTTTAATAATGACCATTCTAATTGGTGTAAGATGTAATCTCATTGTGGTTTTGATTTGCATTTTTCTTAAGATTGGTAATTATTAGTATATTTTCGTATGTCTGTTGGACACTTGTTATGTATTCCTTAAAGAAGTGTCTATTAATATCTTTTGACCATTTTTTTTTTAAATGGGGTTATTTGGTTTTGCTTGTTGATTTGTTTAACTTCATTATAGATTCTGGATATTAGATCTTTACCAGATGCACAGTTTGCAAGCATTTTAGCCTGTATTACAAGTTATCTGTTTAGTCTGTTAATAGCTTTTTCTTGCTTTGCAGGAGCTCTTTAGTTTAATTAGGTCCCACTTGTGAATTTTTGTTTTTGTTACAGTTGCTTTTAGAGGCTTAGTCAAAATTTCTTTGCCCAGGTAAATGTTGAGAAGGACATTTTCTAGGTTTTCTTTTAGGATTTTTTATAATTTGAAGTTTTACATTTAAATTTTTATGAAAATCAGTACCATTTCTATACATCAATAACACCCAGGCTGAGAGACAAATGAAGAACACAATCCCACTTTTAATAGCCACAAAGAAAATGAAATACTTAGGAGTATAGCTAATGAAGAAGGTGAAAGATCTCTACAAGGAGAACTAGAAAACACTACTGAAAGAAATCAGAGATGGCACAATAAATGAAAAAACATACATACCATGCTCATGAAATGGACCAATCAATATTGTTAACCTGGCCATATTTCACAAATAAATTTACAGATTCCACATTATTCCTATTACTACTGTCATTCTTCACAGAATTAGAAAAACCTATTCTAAATTTCACATACAAAGAGTCTAGATAGCCAAGACAACCTTAAGTAAAAAGAACAAAGCCAGAAGCATCACATTATCTGATTACAGTAACCAAAACAGCATGGTACTGGTACCAAAATAGATACACAGATTAATAGAACAGAATAGAAAACTCAGAAGTGAAGCCACACAACTACAATCACCTGATGTTTGACAAGGCTGCCAAAAACAAGCAATGGGGAAAGCACTCCCTATTGGATAAATGGTGCTGGGATAACTGGCAATCCATATGCATAAGAATGAAATTGGAACCCTATCTTTCAACATATACAAAAATTAAGATGATTATTCTTAAGTAAACTTTTTTCGACTTAAATGCATAGATTATATTTAGTCTATTTAGCCTCTACTGGGCTTTTTAAACTTAATCTTGTATTCACTCTTTTTAAGGTACATCTTACATATTTCTATGTGTTGTTAATCAAGTTTTTTGGAAAAATTGAATGTTTTTATTTTGAAGATGTTATCACCTAGATCATATTTATGTACCCAAAATAATATTAGTTATTCTTTACAACAAATAATCATGGAACTGTTTTTAGTGTGTTATAGAAAATTCCTAATTTTATACCTACAAAATCTCTATGAAATACTCTTATTTTCTACTTGACATACAAAGAATATAATAGATAGGTAAAATTACTGTCTAAGATCCAACATGTATTAGCGGTAGAATTTAATTGTAGAATTTAATTAGAGGAATACCTGCTTCATATATCATTGCATATTAATACCTTTTCTTTAGTGAATGAAGGTATAAAAGAATGAGTGATATCACATATCAGTTTTATTTTGATTCTTTGATTTATCTTGATTATTGATTCTTTCCCCCAAAAGTGTGGCATGGGAAAATGACTCATGCCAAAGCCCATACCTTCACTCTAATGCCACAGTTTGAAAATACATCAGTTGCAGATATATATGTTGGTTCTTTGTAAATTTTTTTCTAACAGAGGTCCTGAAGTTCAATGCAATAAGCTTATAATTCAGTGCATAATTTTTTAAAAGCTTTAGTAATATGAAACCTTGATAAAATTCTATAATAGCTTGATACAGTAAAATTAAAACGGCCATAGGTTATTTAAAAATTCATTGTCTAATTACAGGAGTATAAATCTAGTTTTATAACTAACGACCAACAGGTGTTCCCAATTTTATATTACTTGTTAGACCTCAGAACCTTAGAAATAAATGGGATCATAGAGGACATATATTTCTGTCTCTACTATAATATAACAACCTTCTAAAACACTCTTGACAGGTGCCCAGTTAAACTTTGTTCAGACATTTCCAGTGATAAGGAACTCGCCACTTAGTGAGGTATCCTGCTCGTTTAAAAAACACCTTAGCTGCTGTTCAGAATCTTTCATAAACCTCAGTCTACTATAGATTTTATAGCTATAATTACAAGTACTGTAAATTAATTCTGCAGATTCAAACATAATAGCTGGCTATAGTGATTTAACCCTATTCCTGCTGGTTTCATTTACTGACTGAGATAGACAACATTTAATTTAGGACTCTAATATTTTGACTTAAAGTATCTGCCATAATTCTGTCTTAAATATGTAAAAGTGGCCTAATAGCTTACACTACATTATTTAATGGATAAGTACAATTTAATAACATTAAGTAATTATACAATGTTATATAACCATTGCCACATTAAAAGTATTTAAGAAAGGTTGGGAAAAACACATTATATATATTTTCTCATGTTGGAAGAGTTAAATAGTAGCAGGAAGATGTAGCTGAGCATAAAATATAATATGAATAAGAATTATGTGAAAAGTTGAAAATATGTGAAAGTATGTGAAAAATTTGAAACATGAACAACAGTCTGAAAATTCTTACTTCAAGGAGAAAAATATGTAGAAATTTTTTCTTGTTTTGAAAGAACAGGTTCTCAAATGAAAAGGGTTTATAATAACAAACAAGGTGAATGAAAAAAATATATAGAATTATTATAATCAAATTTCAGGACCCAAGGGCAAATATACAAGCATCCTCAGAACATAAGGTTCACAATGGTTGGCATTTTCTTTTTAATATTTAATTGTCTTTCTTTAACTCAAGGAAGAATACTTTCTTTCTTTATATGTAAGTGCTTATTAGTGATATTTGTGTAGTGAATGAATAAATCATAATTGTCAAATCTCACATATTAGTTACAGTTTGAAATTTTATGTTGTGTACATTTTGTTGATTCTTTTTCTTGAAGACATGGAGGCATAACAGGAGCTTTGAACAAGAACAGAGGAAATCTATAAATTGGGCATTCCAATAACTTTTCTGCATTGCCTCAGTAAATAAACAAAATACTGTTTTAAAATTGAGTGTCATTGCAGTATAGCAGGGTAATGAGCTGGATGAGGCAACAAACACATCTTTTACCGTAAGACCATCTTGTTATTCAAATCCACTTGATTCAACATTAAGGGCACTTTAAATTTTAAAGGGATAATTTTGAAGTGCAAGTGGAAATATCTGTACCTGAATTGTGGCATTGGTTTTGCACCTACTTAATGATTTCAAACAAACTTTACAGCAATGTTGAGTTTCTGCCTGAAGATATTCTTCAGCTTTTGAAGTATTCTCACTAGCAAATGGAGCAAGTCAAGAGGCAGGGATGTTAAGGCTCTAAAAGAAACCCTCGGCCAAAGAAGTATGCAAATTGGTGGATATATACTCCAATATCTTCACCTCCTGTTGGAAAAATTTAGAGGCATATTCTACAGTTGCTTACAGGGTTCCCTGTGAGATTGAGCCTTAGTTGGCCCCTGTATTTAACTCAGTCATGAGTGTTATATTTTACTGATTTTTCTCCCTTTTTAACTTAATTTTCGTGCTCCATTACCAGGATTTATGGAGTCATCTTTCAAATAAACTATTTGGGCACAAATCCTTTCTTAAACTTAGACTTTGGTAGAATTCAAAGTAAAACACAATTTAATGTTATACTAAGAAAAAGCTCTAAATTCAAACAGAAATCTAAATTTCTCTTGAAAACCTGTAAAAGAGTACAAAAAAACCATAAAACAAAAGCCAAAACCAATATATAATATCTAAAAGATAATTAATGGGAAACAGTTTTCAGCTTTAATATGTAAAAAAGCTTGGGAATCACCACTCCACCCCTGTGCTTACAAGAAGTGAAAAAGCTAAAGAAATAGAAAATAGCACTTCTCTTGGCTAGATTAGAAAAATGAAGTCACAATGCAAAATGCCATATGCTAATCTTGAGAGACAGATGAGTATAGAGAATCGCAGAGGAAATCAGCTTAAATGGAGCAGAAACCATTAGAGCCATGAGGTGCTAGGAACACTAAAATGGTAGTTTTGACGAATTGCTGGTGGCTACATATGGACTAAGTGAGTGTGAAAAACTCTGGGGCCCACTCTTAGGGGAATGTACACTTTCCTGGGTTTTACCTTTAGAGCATTTTGTGTTTTCATGTTGAAGATCAGAGAACAGTACTCGTATAACTGTCATGGTGGAGAAAATGTTAACTATTTTGAAATATTCTAAAAGCATTCTAAGGCATTCTCTATAGCAAAACCTACTCTCCAGTGAAAAAGAATTGTCTTATCATACCTAGGAGGAAGAATATTTGACAGTGTCAATGACTTCTGACTTTCCTGTTTTACCTATAAGCAGAATACAGCTAAGAAACAATCATAAATCCACAGTCCAGAAACACAGGCACACCAAGAGACTGTTTATCCTAAGATTATGAAATGCTTATCTTTTTTCTACACCTTATCTCCATATCTCCATTTCTTCATTAAAATAATAGAAGATTACAGCTGAAGAAGTCACAAGGCACAAAGTCTATTTAAGAGGAGGTTTCTTAAGAAATCAAAAGCGGTAGGAGAGAAAAATAATCTAGTGATATTTGAAGTTTCTGATGTCTACAGCTATAGCAAATATTAAATACAACCCACCTTCTATCCAGATTAACATAAAATCTTATATTTAAAGTTCTGTTTTCCTCAATTCCTATTATCTGAAATATTGTGTCTGATTCTTTGTATAAAATGTAAAGGCATTTCACAAAGCAGGAAAAATTACTCGGAAGAGACAAAGCATGTATCAGAAACATATGGGTATACAATTATTCACATAGATGTTTTAAAATAATTTTAATCAATATGATAAGGACTTTACTGAAAAAAGAGACAAAATACAATAATAGGTAATATAAGCAGAGAGATAGAAACTCTAACAAAGAAGCAAAGGAAATAGTACAAAGAGAAATCACTATCATAAAAATAAAGAATGCCTTTTAGCTGTATAGTAGACTGGGCACGGCTAGGAAAGAATAAGTAATCTTGGAGACATTTCAGTAGTAGCAACTCCATAAACTGAAGAAAAGAAGAAAAGAAAAACACCAGAACATATTATTCAAGAACTGAGGGACAATGATAAAAGACGAAAACATACGTGCCACTGGAATACCAGAAGGAGAAAAAGTGAATGAGGTGGAGGAAATAGTTGAAGTAATAATTGTTGAGAATTTTTCAAAACTAATGGTAGACTCCGAACCATTGATCCATGAAGCCCATTTATCAAAGAAAAATAAATACCAAAAAGTATACACCTAGCCATAACATATTCAAACTGAAGAAAGCCAAAGATGTAATGGTAGTCTTGAAGGAACCAAAGGGGGGAAAAATATCTTTCCTGTAGGGCAAAGAGTATAATTACATTAGATTTCTTGTCAGAAACTGTACAAACAAAAAAGCATAAAGTAAATATTTAAAATGTTAAAAGAAAAAGAAACTCATTAACACAAAATATAATATCCCACAAAATTCTTCTTCAAAAACTAAGAAGAAATGAAATCTTTCTCTGAAGAAAAACCTGCAGGAATTTATAACCAGCAGACCTGCCTTGTAAAAACTGTTAAATTGTTCAGGGAGAAAGAAAATGATATGATATCTCCCTCCTGTGCCATTTTGTGAGGGTTTTTCTCATAAAAGCATGCTGGATCCTCATCTCTCACTTTGTACAAAAATCAGCTCAAGGTGAACAAACACATCTAGGACTTGAAACATAAAAATTCTAGAATATAGCATCAGAAAAAACTCTTGCAGACATTGGCTTAGGCGAAGAATTCATGACTAAGAACCCAAAAGCAAATCCAACAAAAACAAAAGGAAATAAATGGAACCTAGTTTAATGAAAAGGCAGCTGCACAGCAAAATAAATAATCAGCAGATTAAACAGAAAACCCAGAGAGTGGGAGAAGATATTTGAGAACTATGCATACAACAGATGACTAATATCCAGAATTTACAAGGAACTCAAACAAACCAGCAAGAAGAGAACAAATAATCCCATCACAAAGTGAGCAAAGGACATAATAGAAAATTTTCAAAAGAAGATACACAAACCGCCAACAAACATGAAAAAATTCTCAAAATCACCATTTATCAGGGAAAGGCAAATTAAAACCACAATTAGATACCACCTTACACCTGCAAGACTGCCCATTTTTATCTACACCATCAGACTCACATTTCTATGAAAAAAAAATGAAGCTAAACATTAGGCTCCAGTAGAGAAAAAATAACAGAAAAATAAAGAGGAAAGAATGCTTCTGCCTTTCGCTTCTAATGCTACTGATAGAGACAGGAGGTAGCCAAGAATCCCTGGTGAAACCCTGCCTTGAAGCCTAAAACAGGCTGAAGGCTGAAAAACCGGACTGTTGGTCCTGGATGAAGCCTGCCCTTTCCTGACTGATTCTTTCTGAATAGTGCCTACCTGTGCACTGGGAGGACAGAATACAGCCTCAGGAAATTCACACAGTTTGCAGTGAGGAGGATCCTGGCCTCTCCTTTTCCTGTGTGGTGACCTGGGATTCAATCTGAGTCAGGAAACCTGGTAGCAGGACTCTCTCTCACTTTGCTGAGAGATTTTTTTTCTTTTTCCCTTTTCAGCCAATAAATTTCATTTTCCTCACCCTTCAAAAAAAATAGATGTTAGCATGGATGTGGTGAAAAAGATACATTTTTATACTGCTGTGGAAATGTAAACTAGTACCACCATTATGGAAACCAGTATGCAGATTCTTTAAAAACCTAAAATAGAGCTACATTTCCATCTAGTAATTCCACTACTAGCTATCTACACAAAGGAAAAGAAGCTATTACATGAAAAAGACATTCACACACATGTTTATAGCAGGACAATTTGCAATTGCAAAAATATGAAGCTAACCTAAATGCCTACCAACCAACCAATGAAAACACTGTAGTATGTATACACCGATATATTACTTAGCCTGCTGAAAGAAATCATAGCTGACACAAAGAAATGGAAACACAACCCATGCTTTTTACAAGTAGAATCTGTATTGTGAATATGACTGTACTGCCAAAGCAATCTACAGATTCAATGAAATTCCCATCAAAATGCCATCGTCATTCTTCACAGAACTAGAAGAAACAATACAAAAAAGTATATGGGACCAAAAAAACAGTCTACATAGCCAAAGCAATAATAAGCAAAAATAACAAATTTGGAGACATCACATTACTCAACTTCAAATTATACTTACAAGGCTATAGTTATCAAAACTATTAATTGTTAATTTAAGTGACATTTTTATAATAGTTTATTCAACAATGTCAGAATATATATTATTTTCTTGCTCAAATGGAGCATTCACCAAAATAAACCACATTCTGGGACATAAAATGGAAGTGAAATTTTTTTAAAGAATACAAATCACTCCATGATATTCTTAGACCACAATAGGATTAAGCTAAAAGTTAATAAAATAGAGACAATTGAAAAACACTAAACTGTTTGGAGATTACACAACGCAATTTTAAATAACATATGGATGTAAGACATCTCAAGAAACATTACAAAGTACATTGAACTAAATAATGAAAATGGAAAATCAAAATTTGTGAAATGCACAAAAATCAGTAATTACAAGAAATTTAATAGTCTTAACTGTATTACAAATGAATAAATATCTAAAATTAACATCTGTATGTTTGGAAACCAAAGAAGAGCAATTTAAAACAAAAATAGGCAGAATAATAATAATAAATAGAGCAGATTTTTTTGTAAAAAACACAAAAACAAAAAAACATAAAAGTTAACAAAACAGAAAGCTGGTTCTTAGAGAGGGCCAATAAAATTGACAAACTTCTAGCTAGGATATTCAAGAAAAAAAGCAAGACACAGTTTGAAAATATCAGAAATGAAAGAGGAGCATTACTTCAGATCTGTTGCACAATCAAATCATAGGAAAGTAATACTATGAACAACTCTAGTCCCAGAGATTTGATAATTTACATGAAATGGGCCAAATTTTGAAGACACAAATTACCAAAAAGTGTGCAGGGAAAATATATAACCAGAATTGCCCTATATATATGACAGAAATTAATAATTAATAAATTTCCATGATTGATAAATTAATAAATGTATAATTAATTTCCAAAAAAATCCCTCAGAACAAGACGATTTTAGTAGAAAATTCTATAAAACATTTGAGGAAAAACTTATATTGACAAACTAGTCTTTAAGTTTGTATAGAAAGAAAAAAGAACAGCCAAGACAATATGAAAGAACAAAGTAGAACTCAAAACTAAGCAACTTTAGTTAAAGCTATAATAAAGTTGTAAAAAAAGCAGCATGATATTGTTAAAGGAATAGGTAAATCAATACAAAATAATTGCTTAAAACATGGACACTCACAAATATAGTCAACTTTTCTTTGACTAAAGGAACAAGGCAAATTGCAGGGGAAAAAGAGAGCCTTTTTCAACCAATGGTGCTAGAAAAATCGGACATTCATGAAACAAACAAAAAGAATCTAGATATAGTCCTTACACTTACACTAAAATTAACTAAAAATGGATAATAGACCTAAATGGAAAACACAATGCAGTAATATAGCTTCTGAAAGATAACAAAAAAAATATAGGTGACCTGGGTTAAGTGACGAGTTTTTAGCTACAACACCAAAAGCATGATCCATGAAAGAAAATATTCGTAAGTTGGACTTAATTAAAATTTAAAATGTGTTCTCTGCAAAAGACAGTATTAAGAGAACGAAAGAGAAAGCATAGACTAGAAGAAAACATATTTCATATTTTATATCCAAATCAACAAATATTATTAAAATTCAGCAATAATAAAAGAACCCCATCCTCCAAAGTGCAAATGATCTGAACAGACACCTGGAAAATAGAATGTACAGATGGCAAATATGCATATAAAATATTCAATATTATTTGTCATTAGGGAATTGCAAATTAAAACAACAATGAAGTATTACTACATTCTGATTACAATAACTAAAACCCAAAAATAAAAATAAAAAATCTAACATAGTTTGCTGGCGAGGATGCAAATGAACAGGAACCTTCATTCATTGATGGCGGGAATTCAAAATGTATTAGTTTGGAAATTTATTACAAAGAACGTATAGTCTTACCTGTGATCTGGCAGTTGTGCTCCTAGTAGTTTGCCCAAATGATGTAAAAACTTATGCCTACACAAAAATAGCACCCAGAAGTTTACAGTAGCTGTACTCATATATGTCAAAACTGGAATAAATCAATGAAGCAAACTTTACCTTCAAAAGATGAGGGGATATTATTCAGTGATAAAAGAAAATGAGTTATCAATCAACAGAGACATAGATGAATCTGAAATGCATATTGCTAAGAGAAAGATGCTACTATAAATAGCCTACATGCCATATAATTTCAGTTATATGACATTCTTCAAAATGCAAAATTGTAGAGATGATAAAAAGGTGAGTGAGTGGTTCAGGGGGAGGACTAGCAGTTTGAACAAGTGAAGCACAGATGAAATCTAGTACAATGAAACTATTCTGTTCAAAACTCTAATTCTGGATACATGACATGGTACACTTCTCAAAATGTGTAGAATTTTACATCATGAACAGTTAATCATATTGTTCAAAGTGCTTCCTTCCAAAAAGTACAGGATGGAAAGATGGGAAAAAAAAGGATACATTTACTGTATAGAAACTATGATCTTCCTTCTCAAAACACATAACTCCCATCTAAATACACACACATATACACACACACACACAAATTCCAGTTGAATTACATTTAATCAAGTATCCCAACCAGTAGTACTCAAAACTAGCAAGATCATCAAAAACATAAAATGTCTGAAAATATGTCATAGTTAAGATGAGGCTAAAGAAATATGACACAATACAATCTTGTGTCTTAGATAAAATCCTGGAACAAGACATAACATTAGGTCAGAACTAAAGAAATCTGAATGAAGTATGACTTAGTAATAATTCACCAGTAGTGGTTTATTCATCTGAACACACACACTATGCTAAAATGTTAATAGTAGGAGAAATGAGCTAAGGGTACATAAGAACTCTCTACTACTCCCTCAATTTTCTGTTGTAAATCTAAAACAGTTCCATAGAGTCATATGCACTTTTTAAAAAAGCAGTTGTTGGATATAGTTTTCAGCCATAAAAAAGGATGAGTTCATGTCCTTTGCAGGGTATGGATGAAGCTGGAAACCATCATTCTTAGCAAACTATCACAAGAACAGAAAACCAACACTGCATGTTCTCACTCATAAATGGGGGTTAAACAATGAGATCACATGGACACATGGAGGGGAACATCACACACTGGGGCCTGTTGAGGGATGCGGGACCAGGGGGAGGGGATAGCATTAGGAGAAATACCTAATGTAGATGGCAGGTTGATAAGAGCAGCAAACCACCATGGCATGTGTATGTAACAAACCTTCACGTTCTACACATGTACCCCAGAACTTAAGGTATAATTAAAAAAAGATATAAAATCTATCAAATCAAATTGTTTATTACATTATAAAACTATTCCATAATTATTTTTGAAGGTTATCCTAGAATTATAAGACTAGTGAACTATAAAAATATATTGATAGGATAAAATATGTAATGCAAAAGAGAAAAAAGTCTCATTTGAATAGATGCTACAAAAGCCATGATTGAATTGAAAACACCTCTTAAAAATTTGGGTTATCTAGTAATATAATCATATTTTAAGATTCTAAAAAAATTAAAAACAAATAGCCTGTGCAACACTGTAGGAGACTCATTATAGTGAAGACCAAGAGAAGTACATGTATTATCACTGTAAAACTCAAAGTTTGCAGTTGAAATATGTGTTAACTCACTCAGACACATATATTAAAAATTAGAGAATAAATTCCAACTGTTTCAAAGAAAATGGAGTTGTCTAGATAGACTATAATCTATTGGAAATTATTAGAACTGATATGAGGATTATGTGGTTGTATTGATTTTCTAGGGCTGGTGTAATAAATTACCACAAATTAAGTAGCTTAAAACAATAACAATTTATTGTCTATGGTTCTGGAAGCTAAAAGTTCAAAACAAAAGTTTGGATAGGGCTGTGCTTCCTCCGAAGCCTCTAGAGAAAGATCCTTCTTTGCTTCTTGTAGTATTTGGGTTCTTGTAGTTTCTGGTAAGCCCAGGGTTCCTTGGCTGTGGCAACATAGTTCCAATCTCTGCTTCCACCTTCACATGGCCATCTTCCCTCAGTATATATGTATCTCTGAGTCTTCACATGGCATGCTTCTCCCTGTGTCACTGCTTTGTCTTATAAAAGCACCCGTCATATTGGATTAGGGTTTAGCCCAACCTACACTGATCTCAGTTATATCCACAAAGACCCTATTTTCAAATAAGCTCACATTCACAGGTACTGAGGGTTAGGACATCAACATATCTTTTTTGGGAACACAATTCAACCTATAGCGGTAGTATAAAAGAGAACAGATAAACAACAGTTTTTACATGCACCAAAAATAAGCAAATGAAAGCATATTTGTATGTGAGTATATGTGTCCTTGTTTGTATAAAATATATCTATCTATATTTACTCACAAATAACTGGAGCATTGAAGTATATTCATATATATATTTTAACTATATATTCATGGATTACATATAAATATACATGTTATATATTTATATAGTGTATACTTTTTTTTTTGAGATGAAGTTTCACTCTTGTTGCCCAGGCTGGAGTGTAATGGAGTGATCTTGGCTCACCACAACCTCTGCCTCCTGGGTTCATGTGATTCTCCTGCCTCAGCCTCCTGAGTAGCTGTGATTACAGGCGTGTGCCACCACATCCTGCAAATTTTTTGTATTTTTAGTAGAGACGAGGTTTCTCCATGTTGGTCTGGCTGGTCTCGAACTCCCAACCTCAGGTGATCTGCCCACCTTGGCCTCCCAGAATGTTGAGATTACAGGTGTGAGCCACTGTGCTTGGCCCTAGTGTATACTTTTATTAAAAAATAACATAGTTGCTCTATCACATCCTAGCTCTACGTTCTTAGTGCTTTTAAAAATCTCTCAATGTCTCTCCCAATGTTTCTGGTGTTTTCAATAGGCATCAAGATACTGTGTGATGATTAAATATGTGTGTGTGTGGGGGGTGTGAATGTGGGTGTGTTTGTGTGTGTTTAAGATTAAGTCCTAGCACAGGATAAATTTAAGATCTTGTAGTTCAGTGATTAATTGTAAGAAATTAAAGCTTTATATGAAGAATCATATAAAACTTTATGTGGTGCATTAATGAATAATTTATTGAATAAATATTTCTGTGTGGGGAAAATAAAATTGTAAAGATACAGAGTTTTCTCATTTAAAGTAGAGATTTGTAATGTAAACTCAATTAAAACCCAACTTCTATTTATGAAAGAACTTGTTAATGATACTCATAAGCATTCTGATATAGAACTATGTAAGAATTGTACAGAAATTTTTGAAGAATAAAAGTAATGAGACTTGTGGGTTTTTGTTTTGTTTTTTTTTTTCATTGTGTTTCTGCCAGGTTTTGGTATCATGATAATGCTGGCTTTACAGGATGAGTTAGGGAGGATTCCCTTCTTGATTTTTTGGAATAGTTTCAGTAACTTTGGTATCAGCTCTGTGTACATTTTGTAGAATTCAGCCATGAATGATTCTGGTTGAGGGCTTTTTTTTTTAGGTTAGTAGGCTTTTTATTAGTGACTCAGTTTTGGAACTCATTATTGGTCTGTTCCAAGCTTCATTGTCTTTTAATCCAATTTTGGAAGGCTGTATGTATTCAGGAATTTATCTATTTCCTCTAGATTTTCTAGTTTGTATCCATAGAAATGTGCATAACAGTCACTGAGGAGCATATCTATTTCTATGGCATGAGTTGTAAGTTCATGTTTGTCATTTCTGATTGTGCTTATTTGAATCTTCTCTCTTTTCCTTTAGTAATCTAGCTGATGGTATATCACTGATGAACATACATGAAAAACCCTCAGCAAATTATTAGCGAACCAAATCTAGCTGCATGTCCAAAAGTTATTCCACCATGATCAAGTAGATTTTATTCCTTGGATGCAGGGTTGGTTCTACATGCACAGATCAATGCAGGTGATTCACCACCTAAAAAAATAAAAACAAAAACCAAATGGTCATCTCAATAGTTGCAAAAAAAATTTTCAGTAAAACCCAACATCTCTTTTGATACAAATTCTCAAAACACTAGGTATCAAAGAAACAGAACTACAAACTACTACTCAAAAATATCAGAGATGACACAAACAAATGGAAAAACATTCCATGTGTATGGATAGGAAGAACTGATATTGTTAAAATGTCCATACTGCCCAAAGCAATTAATAGATTCAATGCTATTTTATTAAATTACAATTTACATTTTTTATAGAACTAGAAAAAACTATTTTAAAATTAATATGGAACCCAAAAGATGCCTGAATAGCCAAGGCAATACTAAGCAAAAAGAACAAAGCTGGAGGCATCAGGCTACCTGACTTCAAACTATACTACAAGGCTATAGTAACCAAAACAACATGATACTGGTACAAAAAACAGATACATAGACTATTGGAACAAAATAGAGAGTCCAGAAATAAGACCACACACCTACAACTATATGGTCTTTGCTAAGCCTGACAAAAACAAGCAATAAGAAAAGGATTTCCTCTCCAATAAATGATTCTGGGATAACTGGCTAGCCATCTGCAAAAGTTGGAGACTGGACTCCTTATAAAATATCAACTCAAGATGGAATAAAGACTTAAAGGTAAAACTCCAAATTATAAAAACCCTGGAAGACAACCTGTGCAATTTCATTCTGGACATAGGCATGGACAAATATTTCATGTTGAAGATGTCAATAGCAACTGCAAAAAGGCAGAAATTGACAAATGGGATTAAATTAAAGTGCTTATGCACAGCAAAAGAAACTATCAACAGAGTAAACAACCCACAGTATGTGAGAAAATATTTGCTAACTATTCATTGACAAAAGTCTAATACCCATTATCAATAAGGAACTTAGACAAATTTACAAGAAAAAATCCACAAACAACCTCATTAAAAGGTGAGCAATGGACATGAACAGACACTTTTCAAAAGAAGACATACATGCAGCCAACAATCACAAAAAGACGTTCAACATCACTGGTCACTAGAGAAATGCAAATCAAAACTACAATGAGTTACCATCTAACATCAGTCAGAATGGCTGTTATTAAAATGTCAATAAACAACAGATACTGGTGAGGTTATGGAGAAAAAAAATACTTACACACTGTTGGTGGGAGTGTAAATTAGTTCAGGCATTGTGGGAGACAGTGGCGATTCCTCGAAGACTAAAGACAGAAATACCATTCAACCTATCAATCCCATTTCTGGGTATATACCCAAAGGAATATAAATCATTCTATTATGAAGATACATTCATGCATATGTTCATTTCAGCACTATTCACAATTGCAAAGACATGCAATCAACCCAAATGCCCATCAATGATAGACTGGATGAAGAAAATGTACATATGTATCATTAAATACTATGCAGCCTTAAAAATGAATGAGATCATGTCCTTTGCAGGGACACAGAGTGACCTGGTGGTCATTGTCCTTAGCAAACTAACATAGGAACAGAACACTGAATACTGCATGTTGTCAGTTATAAATGGGGGCTAAATGATGAAAACACATGGACATACAGAGTGGAACAACAGACACTGGGACGTTTTGTAGATTGAAGGCTGGGAGGAGGGAGAGGGTCAGGAAAAATAACTACTGGTTTCTAAGCTTAGTAGCTGGGTAATAAACTAATCTGTACACAAAACCCATGACAAAAGTTTACCTATGTAACAAGCCTGCATTTATACCCTTGAATTTAAAATAAAAGCTACAAAAAAATGAAAACAGTTCAACATAATGAGAGCTGCCTATGAAAATCCCACAGCCAACATTATGATGAATGGGCAAAATCTGGAAACATTTCCCTTGACAACTGAAACAAAACAAGGACACCTACTCTCACCATCCTATTCAACATAGTACTGGAAGTTCTGGCCAGTGCAATCAGGCAAGAAAAAGACATAAAAGTCATCCAAATGGGAAAAAAAGTCAAACTGTCTTTCTTTGCTAAATATATTATTCTATACCTAGAAAACCCTAGAGTCTGCCAAAAGTCCCCTTGAACTGACAGATGACTTCAATAAAGTCTTAGGATGTAAAATCAATGTATAAAACTCAGTAGCATTTCTATACACCAATAATGTTCAAGCTGAGAGCAAAATCAAGAACACAATCCCATTCATAAAAACCACACATAAGAAAATACCTAGGGATACATCTAACCAAGGAGGTGAAAGTTCTCTACGAGAAGAACCAGAAAATACTGTTAAACTAAATCAGAGCTGACACAAATAGAAAAAATATTCCATGCTCATGAATTAAAAGAATTGGTATTGTTAAAATGGCCATACTGCCCAAAGCAATCTACAGATTCAACACTATTCCTATACAACTACCAATGTCATTTTTCACAGAATTAGAACAAAGTGTTCTAATGGTCACATGGAACAAAAAAAGAGCCTGAATTGCCAAAGCAATCCTAAGCAGAAAGAACAAAGATGGAGGCATTACATTGTCTGATTTCAAACTGTACCACAATGCTATGGTAACCAAAACAGCATGGTTAATGCCAATATAAAAACATAGACCAAAGAACACAATACAGAACCCAGAAATACACCCACACATCTACAACCATCTGATCTTTAACAAAGTTGACAGAAAAAAGCAATGGGAAAAGACTTCCTATTAAGTAAATGTTGCTTGGTTAACTGGATACCCATATACAGAAGAATGAAACTGGATCCCTACCTTTTATCATGTAAAAAAAATTAAGATGGATTAAACATTTACATGTAAGACTTCAAACTATAAAATTCTAGAAGAAGACCTAGAAAATATTCTTCTCAAGGTCAGCCTTGTCAAAGAATTTGTGGCTAAGACCTCAAATCAATTGTAACAAAACAAAAAATTGATGAGTGGGACCTAATTAAAGAGCCTGTGCATAGCAAGAGAACCTATTGATGGAGTAAACAGATAATACAGTTTGGCTATGTCCCCACCCAAATCTCATCTTGAATTGTAGCTCCCCCTAATCCCCATGTGTTGGGGGAGGAAACCGGTGGGAGATAATAGAATCATGGGAATGAGTTTTTTTTCTATGCTGTTCTCATGATAGTGAATAAGTCTCATGAGATCTGATTGTTTTATAAAGAGCAGTTCCCCTGCACAAGCTCTCTTGCCTGCCACCATGTAAGATGTGCCTTTGCTTCTCCTTTGATGTCTGCCATGATTATGAAGCCTCCCTAGCCATGTGGAACTGTGAGTCAATTAAATCTCTTTCCTTTATAAATTACCCAGTCTCAGGTATGTCTTTAATAGTAGCATGAAAACAGACTAATACAGTAAATCATTACTGGTAGAGTGAGGTGCTCTGATGATGATACCTGAAAATGTAGAAGTGACTTTGGAAATGGGTAACAGGCAGAGGTTGGAACAGTTTAGAGGGCTCAGAAGAAGATAGGGAAATGTGGGAAAGTTTAGAACTTCCTAGAGATTTGTTGAATGGCTTTGACCAAAATGCTGATAGTCATGTAGATAATAAAGTCCAAGCTGAGGTGGTCTCAGATGAAGATGAGAAACTTGTTGGGAACTGGAGTAAAAGTAAAGGTCACTCTTGCTATGCAAGGAAACTGGCAGCATTGTGCCACTGCCCTAGAGGTCTGTGGAACTTTGAACTTTAGAGAGATGAATTAGGGTATCTGGTGAAAAAAATTCTAAGCAGTAAAGTGTTCAAGAGTAACCAGGGCATAAAAGTTTGAAAAATTCTAGCCTAACCATGTGATAGAAAAGAAAACCCCATTTTCTGGGAAGAAACTCAAACTGACTGCAAAAATTTGCATACATAATGAGGAGTCAAATATTAATCACCAAGACAACAAGAAACCATATCCAAACCATGTCAGAGACCTTTGCAGTAGCCCTCCCATCATAGTCCCAAGGCCTAGGAGGGAAAAATGGTTACCTGGGCTGGGTTCAGGGCCCCACTGCTGTGTGTAGCCTTGTGTCATAGTTCCCTGCATCCCAGTCGCTCCATCCATGGCTTCAGAGGGGTGCAAGCCCCAAGTCGTGGCAGCTTCCATGTGGTGTTGATCCTGTGGGTGCATAAAAGACAAGAATTGAGGTTTGTGAAGCTCCACGTAGATTTCCGATGATGCAGGAAAATGCCCAGATCACTAGGCAGAAGTCTGTTGCAGGTTGGGGCCCTCAGAGAGAACCTGTGCTAGGGCAGTGCAGAAGGGAAATGTGGCATTGGAGCCCCCACACAGTCCCCCACTGGGGTACTGCCTAGTGGAGCTGTGGGAAGAGGGCCATTTTCCTCCAGATCCCAGGATGGTAGATCTACTGACAGCTTGCACTATGTGCCTGGAAAAGCTGCAGAAACTCAACCCAGGAGGGGATCTGTATCCTGCAAAGCCACAGTGGCAGAGTTGCCCAAGGTCATGGCAGCCTACCTCTTGCATCAGTGTGATTTGGATGTAAGACATGGAGTCAAGAAGATCATTTTGGAGCTTGAGTAATTGACTGCCCTGCTGGATTTCAGACTTGCATGAGGCCTTTGTTTTGGCCAATTTCTTGCATTTGGAATAGGTGTATTTATCCAATGCCTATACCCCCATTGTATCTATGATGTAAGTAACTTCCTTTTAATTTTACAGGCTCATAGGCAGAAGAAACTTGCCTTGTCTCAGATTAGACTTTGGACTGTAGACTTATGAGTCAATGCTGAAATGAGTTAAGACTTTGGTGGACTTTTGAAAGGGGCATGATTGTGTTTCAAAATGTGAGGACATGAGATTTAGGAGGGGCCAGGGGCAGAATGACATGGTTTGGCTGGGTCCCCATCCAAATCTCATCTTGAATTGTAACTCCCATAATGCCCATGTGTCCTGGGAGGGACCTTGTGGGAGGTAATTGAATCATGGGGCTGGGTTTTTCTCATGCTGTTCTTGTGGTAATGAGTAAGTCTCAGGAAATCTGGTGGTTTTATAATGGACAGTTCCCCTGCACAAGCTCTCTTACATGCCACCATGTAAGATATGCCTTTCCTTCTCCTTTGCCTTCTGCCATGATTGTGAGGCCTCCCCAGCCATGTGGAACTGAGTCAATTAAACCTTTTTCTTTTATAAATTGCCCAGTCTCAGGTAGGTACTTATTAACAGTGTGAGAACAGACCAATACAGCACACAACCTACAGAATGGGAGAAATATTCAGAAACTATGCATCCAACAAAGTACTAATATCCACAATTTATAAGAAACTTGCATCAACAAGCAAAAAACCAATAACCACATTTAAAAAATTTCAAAGAACATGAGCAGATACTACTCAAAAGAAGGCATACAAATAGCCAACAAACATATGAAAATATACAAATCGTCACTAATCATCAGAGAATTGCAAATCAAAACCATAATGAGATAAAATCTCATATCAGTCAGAATGACTTTTGGTTAAAAAGTCAAAAAATAACACCTGCTGGTAGGTCTGTGGAGGAAAGGGAATTCCTATACACTGCCGGGGGGGAATGTGAATTAGTTCAGTCACTGTGGAAAGCAGTTTGCAGATTTCTTGAAAAACTAACAGTTGAAGTACAACGTGACTGACCCAGCAATCCCATTACTGGATATATACCCAAAGGAAAACAGATTGTTCCACCAAAAAGATAAATGCACTCATACATTCATTGCAACACTAGTCACAATAGCAAGGACATGGAACCAAACCAAGTGCCCATCAACAGTGGATTGGATAAAGAAAATGTGGTACATATGCAGCATGTTATACTACACGGTCATAAAGAAGAACAAAACTATTTTTTGTGGCAGCATGGATGCAGCCAGAGGCCATTATCCTTAGTGAACTAAAGCAGAAATAGAAAACCAAATGCCATGTGTTCTCACTTATAAATGGGAGCTAAACGTTGGGTATACATGGTTATAAAGATGGGGACAATTGATGCCAGGGAACATAAGAGGAGGGATTGAAAAACTACTTATTTGGTAGGATGCTGACATCCTGGGTTGTGGGTTCAATTATACTCCAAACCTGAGCATCACACGATATATCTTTGTAACAAACCTGCACATGTACCATGGAATCTAAAATAAAACTTGAAATTTACAAAGAAAGGAATGAAAAATAAGAGGGGAAAAGAAGTAACAAAAAATAATAAGTGCCCTTATAGGAAACTAAAACCTGATTTTAAAAATTGTATTAGTTAAAAATCATGATAATAGAGTATACTGTTATTAAACTTCTTCTTTAAATCTGATTTGGATCAGTGAATGAAGAATTATAAATATTACTATAAAAATGAATTATATATTTGAAATATGTCAAGTTATAATGTGAACTTACATTTACTATATAAAATAATTTCTCGATCAACACAACAGTTAACTGTAATCAAATAAAAATCAAGTAATTCAAAGATAAATACTTGTTAAAACCTCATGGTGGGAAACTATTTAATAAGTTAGACAGTTTGAAGATATTTGCCCAGTAATTCCAATCTACATAAATGGAAAAAAAAATACTTCTGAGTGAACATATTTATAAAATTTTAGAAAAAATAATTGAAAATAATGTAAATGCCTAACAATGAAGAAAAGGCTAAATTTAAAGTATATTAATATGATAGAATTGGATCAACTATTATGTAATCATTAAAATGTATTTTGAAAAATGTTGAGTGAACAAAAGCATCTTTCTCATAGAATTATAAATGAATTAATCAGGATTAAGTTATTCTGTATGCTCTCCATTTTTTACAAACAAAATAATACAGGTATGTTTGGAAAAATATTGATATATTTATACATATATAATTTTATATACACATAAATATAAATTATGTAGATATACAAATTAGTTGTATTATACAAAATAAATATGAAAATATTGATATAGATATGTAAATAAATTTATATATCTATAAATTTAGATATATAAAATATATTATATAGATATAGATATATAAAATAAATTTATATATCTATAGATATTTATAGATATATATTTATATATTTATATATATCTATAGATATATATAGATATATAAAATAAATTTATATGTCTATAGATATAGACATATAAATACTTGTCTTCATTTTATTCTCCAATAAACATTTATTATTAATATACTGCTAATATAAAGTAATCGTTATATCTTAAGTTTAAAATAAAAAATAAAACTTTATCAGTCTCAAATCCCCTTCATATCTGAGGGTTTCACATCCATGCATTTAGCCAACAACAGATAAAATACATTTAGAAAAAATTGTGTTCATACTTAGTGTGTACAGACATTTTTTCCTTGCTGTTATTACTTAAACAATACAGGATAACAAATATTTACATAATATTTTTATTTTACTAGGTATTATCAATAGTCTAGGGATGAGTTAAAGTGCACAAAAGTATGTGCATAGGTTATATGTAAATATTACATTATTTTGTATTACAGACTTGAGCATCGGTGGGTTTTGTTATCTTTGGGAGCTTCTGGAGCTGATTCCCACAGATACTGAGAGATGACTGTACTGCAATCCTATCCATCTCTATCTAGTACATTAGAATGATTCTCTCTGGTAGCACCCCTGAATGTAATCTACCTTATAACTTTTTAATGTTAATATTTTACTTCCATTACACTATAAACTTATTATAGTACTAAATATGTTTGAAATTATGTCAATTTAAATATTTCTTTATAAAGTCCCAACATTCTATAGGAATATTGGACAAGTCTGGCAGAATGATTTCATGATACACCCAATATTTTACTCTCTATTACAGTAGAGCAATTTATACCCTTCCCTCAGTCTTTGAATCTCTGGACAAAAGTTTCTTATGAACTAAATCCTATGAGCTCAATATCAGTCTCCAACTATCGATACTCAATGAGTACCTGGATACTGACAATTACTCTCAATAATGAAGAGTCATTAAGGAAAAATAAATATAGAAATGTCTTCAAGTATTAAAGTTAAAATACATGTAAGATTTGACGTAAAGTTCATATCCTTAATATTACTATTTCTTTACTATAGGAGAAGCAATAATCCTGGAACAAAAAGTATTTATGATATGAAATGTAATATATGTTAGGATATTAAAAATCAAGACAGTAGTATTAGAGAAGATAGTTCAAAATAAAAATCAATAACGTAGCACATAGATAATAAATATAAAAACTGCCTAATTTAGGTTATTTTAAAATATCATGTGCTTTCAGATTAGAAAGAGTGAAGTATGATAACATAAATATATATGCTTAAGCAGTGCTCAAATCAAACATGTAAAGAGTCTTCAAATATTTGCTAATTCCAATATGAGAAGGCTTTCATGGAATCAAATTTGGAAAAGATTGAGAAAACTAATGATTTAAGTTTAAATGAAAAGAATATATAACTGGACCAAAATATCACAGAGCAAAGAAAGGGGTCAGAAAAATAGGATAAACATTACTTTAGATATTTAAGATATTTTTTTATGATTCATTTTTAAATTAGTGTTTAGATGATGATGATGATAATGATTATTATTGTTTAACCTCAAAGTTTTTCCCACAAACTATTAGGTTGTCATTGTTTGCTTAATAGTCTTAGGCAAAGATAAACTTTCAAAGGTTCAGTGTCTTCTTCTATAATAATCTTCCTCAGCCTTGATACATTGACATTTTGCCCTGACATTTTCTTTGCTTCCGGAAGCTGTCCCACTTCTTTGTTTATCGGCATTTTGGGTCTTTACCCACTGGATGCCACTTTCCCCTACCACATTATTATGACAACCAAAAATGTCCAGGTTTACCTTGGGGGAGAAAATCATTCCTGTTGAAAACTACTAGTTGGTAATGTTAATAGCACCTATACTATAGATTTATTGCAAAAAAAAAAAAAAAGATTAAATTATAACCTGGGTCATGGTTTGACGTGAGAATTAATTATAGCAAAGCAACAAAAAGTAAATGATCAAGAAATGTTAGTTATTATGATTTGACTTAGGCCTTATTTTATGCTATAAAACAGTAATATCTAAGTTCTCTTCCAGTTCTTAAATTTTAAATTATTTCAGATTATATAAATATGTAATTCCCTATAAAATCAATTGAAAGTTTTTCAGCAAAGATCACCAAAATAAAATAAATGCAGATCATAATTTTTAAATCATCCTGTAGACACTTATTTTTATATAGAGTAAGAAATATTGAGACACTTTTACCCTTTTCTATTCCATTTTATTTTTTTATTACATATATATGTATATATATGCGCCACTTAAAACTTTCTTATGGGGGCTTGCCAGAGATTCTATTTAACCTCCTCATTTATGGTGAGCTCTCTCAATTCTGCTAGTTCACAAGAACAAAAGCCCTTGCTTGTGCTGAAAGCCATTAAAAATTGGATAAATTGGTTGATGCAGTATTCCCAAATGTGGCGTTTATATAGTGCCCCAAATCCAGAAAACCATAGTAAACACTGTGATGGTTTTATATGTCAGGTGGTACACAATGCAATAATTTACCATCTTATCCTCTACCACAGAAGACATCCTGAATTACTGAAGACAATTACAACCCTAAAATATTTACCAGTGAAAGGCCCTTGAAACTGTAGGTTTTATATTTCAGATTCTGTTTTATTGATCACATTCCTGTACAGGAGTATCAGAAAATGACATTTCTTGCTCACTAGGGCTGATAAATCTGATATCATCAATATAGTGATCAATACTTTGCTCTTTGTAATTTTAAGATTTTTAAGGTTACTTCAGGTCATATTATAATGAATACAATCATAGCCATCTTAGCACATGTGTTCTGTGGCCTATCCCTGGTGAATGAAAATACATTTTATGTGTTTTCATGAAGTGGATAGAAAGTAATATTTGTCAGATCATAGATGCAAAACCAAGAGTAGAAGCTGTATTGAGCTGTTAAAATAAAGATACTACATAATCTAAATACACAGCAGACGCATTTGGAATTAGCAGTTGATTAGATTTACATGATTCCTCCATCATCCTCCAGATTCAAATTTTTGCATGGATCATTCCAGTAAATTAAATGGGATATGATAGGGACTTCAACTCCTGCATCTTTTTTATCTTTGAGAAGGTTGTTATCGCTGCCGTCTTATTTGTTGCTGTTTTTCTATTTTCATTACTGGGTAGATAGATTTTATTAGAGAATGTGTTGGTTAATTTTATGTTAATCATTTACGTTTTATTTTATCATTTCCTATTCCATTTATGTTTTATTACTTATATATATAAGTTTTCCTTGACTGGCTTACAGGATGTCCAGAAAACTGTGAGACTGATTTTGGAGAGACTTAGCATTTGAGTCAGTAAACTGAGTAAAGATGATCTGCCCTTATCAGTGTGGGCAGGCATTATGCAATCTTTGAAGGCCAGAATAGAACAAAATGTCAGAGGAAAGCCAAATTCGTTTTCTCTTCTGTAACAGCAATATCCATTTCTCTTCCCCTGAGGAGCTCTAGGTTTGTGAGTCTTTGGATGCCAGGACTTACACCACTGACTCTCCTGATTCTCAGTCTGGACTCATTGAATTACACCACTGGCTTTCCTGATTCTCCAGCTTGCAAACAGTGTATATCATAGGACTTCTTGTCTTCCATAATTATGTGAGCCAATTCTCACAATAAGTTTTCTTTATCTATCTTTGTCTATCTTTCTTGCTCTCTGTCTCTATCCCTCTGTCTCTTTCTCTCTTTCACTGTGTGTGTGTTTGTGTGCATGTGGTGTGTGTGTGTGTGTGTGTGTGTGTGTGTATCCTATTGATTCTGTTTCTTTGAAAAGCGCTTCCTAATACAGGAACTTTTGCTTGGTCTTCCCTACCATAATTGATCTTATTCTACATTTCAGCAAACCAATGCAGTTTCTGTAAGTTGCTATGTATATCATTTCAATTATGTCCTCTATGACCAGGGCAATGAACACAGGGTACTTTAACAGAACCATTAGACTACTGTAAGGGAAAGGTGGACCAGAAAGCCATTTATCAGCTGATCCCTGAAAATTCCAATTATAATAGGTATCTTAATGGCATTTTTGTGTACCCTGGTATCAGTTGCTATCTCAGCCCTGTTATTTAAAATTTCTTGAAAGATCTGGTGCGACTATCTCTAATTATAATAGTATCTTTGGAGGTGGTTTTGGAAATTATTATATAGGCCTGCTAAGATGATTAAGGGTTTTTTCTTAAAAGGACTCAATCATGGATTCTGCTTCCAATAAATGAATCAATGATGAAAACTAGGTGAGGGTTAATGATATTCCAATTTGTAACTGACAGTCTTTTCCTTGCTGATTTTTCATTGTATATATTATTACCATTGACATATATCTATATAATTCCAATCCTCCTGGTTGCCATTCCACATTTGGTGTCCATAATGATAATTTTATCCACCTGTTCTTTGATATAGGTACTGAATCCTGGTTTCCACAGTTCTTCAATTCTATTTCCTATTTACTCTAAGAAGCCCTGTTCAGTGGTGATGTCTTCAATCATTAACCCTGCCCTAGAGAGGACAGACACTACTGAAATTCTCAATGATAGTATTGTCCCAATCACTAAGGCATTTCTTATCACTATTGTAAAGGGAGAGTCTTTTCTCCTTCCTGTGGAACATAGTCAACTGGTGTGTTCTAATCTTACATACCAGCCTGGCCCATTTTTTTTCCGAGCTTTTTTACTCCTTCTTCAAAATGTTGTCAAAATAGTTTAGGATCTTCGTTTTATTTATTGTAGGCCAACATTATTTCCTAAATTCAATGAACTAAAGCAGCGTATAAGGCTAACTTTGGGCATCTCTTTTAGCAAATCAAAAGGGAATGCACTCATGTTAATGAACAGCTAATATATTTGACTCATTCCTTTGTCTTGCAAGTTCAAGCTCCACCACGTTGAGATGTCCTCCAAGTTTCTGCTGTTATTTATTTGGTAGGTTCTGCCGTATTTCAAGTAAATAATTCCATTCATACAATTGCAAGGAAAGTATTTATTCACTTGAGTCTTGATAGGAGATATTGAAGGGACATCAGAACAGATCCTGTGAAGAAGAAGGAACATTAAAAAAGACATCTATCTCAGGCTATGCCTTTTTTATTAATCAGCAATGGGAAGCTACACTTCTCTACCAAGAGCAAAGGTACCTACTGCTGCCAACCCAGGTGCTTCAGAGGAATCTGCTGGTTTAATAATTTCAAATACATCCACATAAATGTCTATACCAGCATTAAGAGGCTCCCTGCTTCTATGTCTATGATATTTTAAAATCAGCTGCCTAGAGCAGTAACTTACTCATTAAAACGTCTTTCATTGGCTTTCTCTAATTCTCTCTCACTTTCTTACTAATTTCTTGTTTCCCTTTCTTACATTCCTATAATAAAGGGAGATTCTTAAGGGAGAATCATTCTTATGATTAATAGGTCTAATTTTCTGTGCAGCTTTCCTTCCAACTGCAAGAGACATGGTGTCATTAAATGCCATCATGTAAACCTTCTGTCAGTCACAGTGTCTTTATTCTAAGATGATAGTTGGCTAAGATAAGTCTATCAGTTTTTTTTAAAGCTCCTTTGGCAGTTAATGAGACAGGTGACACAAGTCTTACTGGTTACCATTGCCTTTATATCTTTCAATTGCTAGAGCTCTTGCAAAAACTGGTGCTGTGCTCTTCTACTCATATTATATCCTAAAGCACCATGGTAATTGGAATACTGAAGGAAGCCAGGACAATTATATTAGTCAGCATTCTCTAGAGAAACAGAATCCCACCCCCACAAATATACACAAGGATTGGTAATATATATGATTATATATATCTGTATGTATGTGTAATCATATTATAGATATATAATCATATATATGATTACATATTATATATAATTTATATAATATATATTGTATGTATATAATAATATATTATACCATCAACTCTCCTGGTTCTCCAGCTTGCCAACTACAGATCTGGGGACTTAGTTTTATAGATACATATAAAACAACATGGATCTTAACTGTGGATCCACTTATATATGGATTATTTTTCAAGGAAATATGGATCAAAAATACAGTATTTGCAGGATGAGAAACTCTCATATAAAGAGTGCCAACTTTTCACATATGTGGCTTCTGGAGGGTCAATTGTCAAACTTGAGTATGTGTGGATTTTTTATCCATGAGGGTCCTAGTACCAAGCCCCAGCATATACCAAGGGATGACTATACATGTATAAAGAGATTCATTATAAGAAATTGGCTTATGTGATTACACAGGCTGAGAAGTCCCAAGATCTGCAGTTGGCAAGCTGGAGAACCAGGAGAGCTGATGGTATTTTTCCAGGCTGAGTCTGAAGGCAAGACAGCCAACACGGTCAATGGTTTAACTTCTAATCTGAGTCCAAGCGCAAAAGTGAGAGAAGATTGCTCTTCCAACTCAAAGGCAGTCATTCTGAAACAGAGAATTCCCTCTCATTTAGGTCTTCAAGGTACTGGATGAGGCCCACTCACGTTGGGGAATACAATCTATTTTATTTAGTCTACTGATTTAAAGGTTAATGTCATCTAGAAACACTCTCACAGACTGACCCAGAATGATGATTAATCAAACATCTGAGTAGCCTGTGGCCCAAGCAACTGGACACAAAAATTAAGCATCACAGTAACCTGGCCCCTTTGCCATTAGCAGTGGGATCTCTGTTACACTGTAGTGAATAATCCAAATCCAAAGTTTCATGTTGACTGTCTGCTTTCTAAGGCCACTTATGATATCAGCTAAGTAAATTCTGTTTTTTTCAATAAAAAACCCTGAAACAAGACTTAGGTACAAGTAATTTATTTGTTTAGGGACCCCAGGAGATAGGGTGAGAGTATAAAATTTGAGACAGAGAAATAAGAAAAGCCAATAAAAAAATCCTCAAATAGACAAGTTACTGCTGTAGGCAACTGGAACTTAATCCTGTTGCAGATGCATGGAAAGATTATGTAAAACAGTACTTAGTTTTCACACTGAGGGGGAGAATGTTGTATACTCACAAGAAAGTCTCTATGCCTCATTAATTGGTTGTTGTTCCTACATTATATACTGGCATTCTCAGCTTGTCCAGAATGAGGGCCAAGTATTCTCCCACCCTAAAATCAGTGAATACCTGTAGGGAGAATTTTAGAAGAAGTAGCTAGCCATGAGTGAATTATCTGCATGTGACTTATGATAGGGTAGGGGGTAATGCAGTTTTTGCAGAAAGCAGACAGCCTTTGCCACAAAGTTCTTTTTTCCTTGATGTTTTAGTGAACACATAAATAAAACATTAAATCTGAAACTTAAATAAAATTAAAAAATAAAAATTTATTTTCTTGTTATTCATGTTCTCAATTACCTATTTCTTGAGTAAATTTTGCAACTTATATTTACTTAGATTAAGATTCCTTGTAATTAATATATCAAGCACAATATACCAAAATTATGATTCTAGTGAAAAGGTAAATGTATATGTACCTACATTCAGAAGTCTGGATGGATGTTAAATACTTTAACAATGATAATAGTTTGCTGATATGATTTCAGATAAATTTTTCTATACATTTTCATACACTTTCTCCAGCAACTCCAGGAAAGGCAGAGAGCTTTGATACTTACTTCATAGACAGTTCATAGCAGGTAGACTTGCCTTTTGGCAAAAGCTCTTATTTTACTCTTTCCTTCTTATATATAATGGCCAAAAGTGAATCAACTATTTTCCTCACATAGAGGTCCTTAAAGATTTACAAAATTAAGTCTTTTTGCTCTTTGCCTGCCTCAGTATACCTGAAGAATGTAAGCTGGGAGGGAGTCCAGAGTCACTAGCTAAATCCAAGGGGGCTCATTATCTGCCTGTTTTCTAGACCTTGCCTTTAAGAGAAAGGTGTAAATCTATTAATGTCCTGGAGATACTGATGTATATTTAGAAAAAAAAAAAATCATGGGTTTGCTCTACTTTCATTGTGGCCCAATAGGTATTTTACATGTCTTGGTTGTAAGATATTTCTTGTATACAGCTATTTCTAGTGCAAGTGTGTTTTCCCTATTTCTATAGTATGTGTTGGAGGAGGGTGTTGAAGAAAGTAGTTTTCTCTCTTCCATAGGTGCTCTTGAGCTGGTTTCTGGTACCCCCAACTTGCCTGAAAGGATGCAGGTTTTCATTTCCAACCAATAGTACCATTCAATGTCTCTAGAGACCCACCTTACATACAAGGGCCTACACGTGTCTTGGGCCATTGATGAGGGAGTTTTCTAGAGCAGTTAGGCAGCAGAAACTTGAGAACAAAAATTTATCATCCTGATGAAACGTCAGTAGGTAATATGCAGCATAATGTCAGCAGTAAGTCTTTATTTATGATAATTCAGGTGACTTCCAAATATAAACAGTACACAGTTATCACTCAAATAGTTACAGAATTTTTTCCCGCATTGACTTTTTTCTCCCAAGCAGAACCCTGATAGCAGCAACTAGTGTTGCCTAACTTGACAGAGATGTGCAGTCTCTTGTAGACAATCTGTTAGTTCATGTTAAACCTCCTACTGAAACTGTACCACCCATATTGGATGGGAAGAAAATAAAAGTACATGGTAATTACTTTCAAATATTTTTGTGCTTTAATATTGAGCCTAATCACCAGAATAAAAATAAAACCAATATTTGAAAGTCTTTTATATTTATTTTACCAAGGCAACATTGTCTAGTTTTCAGGGCAGATAAAAACATTCTTAACAAAAAGTGGAGAAATTCCAATGAATTGGAAATGGTGGGGATGGGCACTATGAAGGCTGGGGAGAGAAGCATTGTTCAATATGTTAATATAGTTTCCTTTCAAAACTAGTATTAAATTTGTTATTTTAGCATGTCAATGAAAACCAGGGAAATATTTGGCTGGGCACCAGTGAATATTTGGCTGGGCATGCAGTTGCTCATGCCTGTAATCCCAACATTTTGGTATACCGAGGTGGGCGGATCACTTTAGGTCGGGAATTTGAGACCAGCCTGGACAACATGGTGAAACTCTGTCTATAATAAAAATACAAAAATTAGCCCATGTCAGTGGTGTGTGCCTGTAACCCCAGCTACTCAGGAGTCTGAGGTAGGCGAATCCTTTGATCCCAGGAGGTGGAGGTTGTGGTGAGCTGAGATTGTGCCACTACACTCCAGTCTTGGCAACAAAGCAAGACTCCATCTCAAAAAAAAAAAAAAAAAAAAAAAAAAAAGACATATTTACTCTGTTGCCAAGTTTCAGTTTCTATATATTCTTTTAAATACAGAGTCTCTATTACCATTGACATATAGGAATTTTCAAAGAATAAAAAGTTCACATACTAATCCATTTTTAAAGGATTAGCAATATTAACCTGGGCATCTGGGCAATATAGTGAGACTGTCTCTACAAAAAAAAAAAAAAAAAAAAAAAAAATCTGGGCATAGTGGTGCGTGCCTATAGTGCATGCTACTCCAGAGACTGAGGTGGGAAGATCTCTTGCACCCAGGAATTCCAGCCCCCAGTGAACTAGGATCACGCCACAGCAGTCCAGCCTGGGCAATAGAATGAGACCCTCCCTCCCACCCCACAAAAAGAATTAGTAATATGAGTCTGGAAAACAGAGATACAAGAGAAGGTACAATACTTACACTCAGACTATGACATTATCTTCATTATATTTTATTCTGCATAAAATTTTAGTCTGGATAAGAGCAAACTTACCCTTTGTGTGATATATAGTATACTACATACATTTTCTATTCAATGTTAAATAATAGAAATGATCCAACATCCATTTTACTGTTTTCAAAATTATTAAATACAAATTGGCAAATTCTTTTATACACTTTTTAAAGACTAAAAAATAATTACAGAATAGTTTCAGGTATTTCTTATATGGACTGTGGAGATTTCTTCTTAATATTTTGTGCTGTTCCTACTAAACACATAAGAACATCATGTGATATATTTGATACATTTCTTCCTCATTTGCTAACATTTGCTAATGCTATTTAATGGTTATGCATATCTGTCTTCCAAGTGACATTTACTAACATTCTATATTCTTCCCCATATCCTTTTGAAAAGTATTTTTATCCTTAATTATTTTATAATTCCTTTTTGCAGTTATATTGAATATTCTTTGTTCCTAGAAATCTCTTTTATAGGTGAAGGACATCTTTCTCACTTTTAATTATGTTGTCTCTTAGGAGACAATTTCTTCTCCCGCCAACAGTTGGAACACTTGTTCTGAATGTACCATATGGTCCTTACTAGATTTTATATTTCTTTACTCTTGATTAATATTCCTGTAGTGTTATAATTGGTAAACATATTACATCCTGTCATGTAAGTTTAAATTATTGACCTCTAAGAAAAACATTTGTAAATTTTGTTTTTTTCTTTTGTTGTAAAATAAACAGCTCTCCAGGGGAAATACATGACTTTCCTGTAAGTGCCTTAGAATAAATCAGATACTTTGGAGGTATTTTAATTTTAAATTTGAGAACCAACTTAAAGAATCCGTATTAATTAAAAATCTCAAATCCAGAATGACAGACTTAATTCTCCTTTTTTCATTGATTCTTGAATATTCTTGACTTTGATAATGGTAAATTTGGGCCAGGCATGGTGGCTCATGCCTGTAATCCCAGCACTTTGGGAGTCTGAGGTGGGCAGATTGTGAGGTCAAGAGATTGAGACCATCCTGGCCAACATGCTGAAACCCTATCTTTCCTAAAAATGCAAAAATTAGCTGGGTGTGGTGGTGTGAGCCTGTAATTCCAGCTACTTGGGAGGCTGAGGCAGGAGAATCACTTGGACCTGGGAGACACAGGTTGCAGTGAGCTGAGATCGCACCAGTGCACTCCAGCCTGGGCTATAGAGCGAGACTCCATCTCAAAAAAGAAAGACATTTCATTTGTGTTTTATATATATATAATGTTATGCATATATGTTGCTATATATGTTATATATAATGTTATGTATGTTGGTTTCCTGTATAAATAACTTTCTGTAACTGTTATTTTTATTTAAAAGTCAAAACTCTATCGAATAAATTCATTACTAAAGAGTTCTCACTCACACCCTCTCTTCTTCTTTTCTGATTGCTTTGTCTCTTACAGAACCACCTACACACAAATGCACACGCATATTATTAACCATTCTGAAGAGTGCTATTGTCTATTATTATTATTATTATTATTTTTTACAAATAATGTTTTATTTTTAACCAGAAATATCTGTCACCTTAGATAAATATCTGAGACATTTTTGTTGTAAATAACAGTTAACCTTAGCTGGCTTATTCTTATCTGGAAGTTATTTACTGTCTGACACAATAGAAAGAAAGGGGTAAATTTTCTGAAAAGGTGAAGACAAATGTCTCCTCTCTTATGGTTAAGTGGTGGTGTGAAGTAAATGCCTAAACTGTTACCCTTATGATGGCAGTGTTCATATATTGAATCATTGGCTGTATATTATGACAAAATGAATCTGTATTAATAAAATAAACTATCCAGATGTGTTTTATTGTATTTATATGTTTTTTTTTTTCATACTCTCTATAACAGGAATTCCAGTATAGGACAATGTTAGCAGACAATTCTTAAATACCATATAGGTGCTCAGAGCCACGAGAACTCTCTAACTGCAGCAGAACTGAACCCACCAAATCTTCTTCCTTCTGGTAGATATACTCAGTCTTGGAAACCTGTGGAAATCAGCGGAATTCATGAGGAATTATAGTAGTGACATCTCACCACTTTTCAGAATCTCAGAAACTCAATGTACTCATTACTGATTTATGTTAATCATGTGTAAACTGGATTCTTTTCATGCAAAACACTGATGTTTCTTGCAAAGTGTTATGAAAGACATGACAATGTAGGCATCAAAGAATGTAATGCCTAAGACTATTTTCATGTTTGTTGAAAGCATGAATAAGAGAATAGATATGAAAGCTTTCAATGAGCTGTAATTGACTTGCACGGAAAGTCCTAGTTTCTTTAAAACTAAGCATAAATATGTTTTGTCATGATACATTTGAAATTTTTCTCAAATTCATTGATCGCTTTCTATTTAGTAATGATAGCTTAAATAATGAGATTGAATCTCTGAGATGTTTGTGGAACTTTTCTGTACTCATTAACTTGAAATTTATAATCTGACTGACATTCACATTTTACATGTATATGTAGGTGTTGGAGGTTTTGCATTCAGTAAACACATATCTTAGAGATCACACTATGTTAACCATTTTTTTTTTTAATTCTAGTAATTTAAAATAATTGTAAGCCATTTGTTTATTTTACCTAGCAATGAACAGCATTTCAAAAATGTACTTAAATTGAGTACTGGGTGGGAGTTTAATTGTAAAATGTAATTTTCATTCAGGGACATATTCACACTCTCTAAAAAAACATATGGAATAGAATATGAGAACTTTGAATAATCTTGGACAAAGATAAGCTATCATATAACTTTAGTAATAATATTATAAACCACCTAGGATTCAATAAAATAGTAATACATCAATTCTATATTTAGGTACACAAGTGGAATCAGTGCACATTAGAAAAGTAGAAAAATTTGTATCTTCTATTAAAACAGATTAATTCTATGTGGAAACTTAAGAGAGTTCAGAATAGACCAAATAAAGTGCTCCAAGCATTAAAAAAAAAAACCACAGAATACATTTTTTAGATTAAAAAATATATGACAGAGGAACTTTAATTAAATTTGTAACAAATAAATGCCAATATTAAAATTTAATTTCAATAAAAAAGATCAAAAAGAAATATTCTACTTTAGAAACGTGAATTAAATTTTAAAATGGGAATGAGGTACAGTAGAGCACTGTTAATGAATGGAAGGGAAATTATCAAACCAGAAAAACCACAGAGCCAAAAGCTAGGAATGGAGATGACTTCTTGTTTTAGTGCATTCAACTTACTATAACAAAATGACCATAGATTCAGTGACTCACAGACAACAAACCTTTATTTCTCACAATTTCGGAGGCTGGGAAGTCCATAATCAACGTGTAGGCAGACTGTGTTTGCTAAGGACCCAGCCCTCATAGATGGTGCCTTCTCACTGCATCCTCACATGGTGAAAGAGCACGGTGGCTTTCTGGAACCTATTTGATAGGGAAACTGATCCCATTCATTTAGGGTTTTGTCCTCATGAGCTGATACTACCAAGTTGAGATTAGGTTTCAATGCTTAAATTTCAGGGGACACAACATTCACACTAAAGCATTTGTCCTTCATTAGATGACATCATATTATGTTGCAAATTTATGTGAAATTTGGGTTAAAAAATATTAGAACTAAGATTTGCATGATAGCCAAGCATCAAAATGCCTGGGAAATCTGGACCAGCGTAAATGAGTCTAGTCCAGAAGCAAGGCCTTGATCTAGGTCCTAATGCATCTAGAGTTTCTGAAAAGCTAAAAATGTAATAACATCCATAAACACTCCCAAATAAATGCTTCCTGATAATTATTGTTTATGTTGGATATATATTCACAAATGAAGTCTCAAAGATGAATTTAAAAATTTTCACAAATCTTTAATATCTTAAAAATATAATTTATAATATATAATTTTTTTGGTTGAAGATTTTCCATTTTCCTGCTAGGTAATATTTGCTTGTTTTCTTTTTTTGCTGGAATTTATTATTTCTAAATTAAGGAACAAATGCCTTTAAACATTACCTTAAGGTCAGATATTGTTACTTCTCGCTACTAAGACCCAGGTTTAACATTGTTTAAGTTAGTACTTACTGTCTTTTCTCTCTAGGGATCTCTTAAAACTTAAGGTCTTAGACCTGGTTTCTTATTAATATTTGACTGAAAAATAGCCATGAAGAATATTTTTTCCATATCTTTGAGGGCCGAAGATGTAAAAACACTGAGAAGATCTCTTAGAATTTAGTAAAATGCATGTATATTTATAAAGGGGCATGAGAGGAAATATATTTTATATTTAATATAATTAGTTGTTTGGTTAATCTTCAAAAGTTTGAATATAACATATCCATAATTTAACATTTTGTTGTATGATTCAATGAATAATATATTATGCTTATTGCCTAAATGTCTTTTAATAGGAATAAAAACAAGCAAGGACTAGAAAATAAGGTTTACTTACAAAATTGATTATAGAAAAATACAAATAACCTTCACATACAAAAATGGCAAATGCAATCAATTACTGTTTTTGATAGTGGTGTCTAAAAAGTGTAAAGATTTTTATTGTTCCTTTTCCAAGTTTAAATATACTAATTCAAATTTTGTTTCTTAAGAACTTAAAAAAAAGTCTAGGTCTTTAGTGTACGGCAAAAGTTATGTAGTATCTTTCTTTATAAAACAGATATCTGATATGGGATATCTAGCTTTCCCATTTATGGGAAAAGTGGTTTTTAAAACCTGCACTAAACCAGATAAATTATAGAACTTGCTATTTTATCCCCTTGCAGTCAACAACTCAGCCCAGTAATTTTCAAGGTATTAAATTTTAAGTCTTCAGTGGAGAGTCGTAAAATTAACTGTATTGATTGACATAGATTAGAGTTGTTATTGGCAGTATTTAGGATATTATAGGGTTTCCCTTCTACATAGAGGAAGGTAATCACCTGTAAGTTAGAAGAAATGGAGCTCATTGTATACAGTATAGAAAATATAACTTCTCAGATGCATTATATTTTTCTATACTTACAACATGATATATGCAATTTAAATTTTTATTTCCATCCCTATTGATTTTATATAGACTCTTTTTGAGTATGTGAAGCAGTAACATTGTTTTAAATGACCAAAGTGTACCAAAAATGTTGAAAGAGTTACCATTTTTCTTCCTCTTCTGTTTTATATATTTTGTTCTTACTTAATATTTCATTTAAAAAAATCTCCTTGGTCTCTGGTTTATCCTTCCTAGGTTTCTTTTTAAAACAATAAATTTTATTCTGTATATTTAAGCTATACAATGTATTGTTAGAAAAAATATAGATAATAAAAAGGTTACTATACTGTGTGAGACGGTATATATGAAACAATTTAACATATATACCGTCTCACATAGTTCCCCATTTTTTTTTTGTACCTCTGGCATGTGCAGCTAAAATCTAATCATTCAGCATGAATCCCAAATACAGTGCAATTGTATTACCTATAGTCCTCATGTTGTACATTAGCTCTCTAGTCTTGTCTGTCATATGTATCTGCTACTTTGTAACCTCTGACTTACAAAGTCATTTCCTCACCAAACACCCACCCCTGGTAACTACTGTTGGATTCTCTATCTCTGTATATTCGATTTTTTTTTTCTTGTTCGATTTCACATACAAGTGAGATCATACAATATTTCTTTTCTGTGTCTGGATGTATTTCTTTCTGCTTAAATGAACAATATTTCATATTTGATTTTCTTTTTCACATGAAGAGTATCATGATGCAGATATTCTTTAACACTTCACTTTTTCCCTGAACAATATACCTTGGAAATCACTCTACTTTGTTTTATAATAATATTTCCTGTCTTTTTTTTTTGACTTTTTTATGTAAATGTACCATTATTTATTCAACTACCCTTCTATGTAAGTACATATAAGTTGTTTCTATTATTTTGGAATTATAAGCAATGCTGTGTTGAAAAAGATTGAGAACATTTATTTGTTCACGTTGGTTGTGGATCCCCCACTGGGAGCTCCTCTAAAGATTGCTGGGTCAAAAGTAAATGTATATGTACTTTAGTAAAATATTCCAAATTATCCTCACAAAATTTAAACCATCCGTCTGCTTTCCCCACCATCAATGTGAAAAAGCCTATTCTCAACCTTTTACTGAGAGAGTGTTTCATTATGTAGGTCAAATGTCCATGTCTAATAGGTGATAGATATTTTTTGGATGTAGATCTAATTTTTTTTTTATTGTGAGAGTGGCCATTTTTCATATGTGTAAAGGTTACTTTTATATGCATTTTTTAGCTGGTCTGTTTATTTCTTTTATATATTTTTCTATCGTTTCTATCAATTTTTGTTTTTTAAAATAATTTTTAATGAATTATAAAAATTTTGTAATTATGTATTTAGAGTATTAGCACCTTTCATATGTGTTCTCACAGTTTTCAAGTTTATTTTAAATATTTTATATAAACATACACTAAAGTTGACCTTTCGTATACATTTCTTTGAATTTTAGCCTATGTATAGACTTCTGTACTCACCACCATAATCAAAATATACAACACTTCCATCAGCCCCAAAGTCCCTCTTGTGTTGTTGTTCTGTAGTCACAAACCTCTCTTTTCTCTAACTTCTGGCAACTACTGATTTGTTCTCTCGAAATACAGTTTCATTTCCAAGAATGTCATATAAATGGAGGCTTGCAGTTTGTAACAATTTGAAACTGGCTTCTATCACTCAGTGTAATGTATTTGAGATTTACCCATGTTATTTATGTATGTTAATAGTTCATTAATTTAATTACCAATCAGTATTCTATTACATGGGTGAACCATGGTTTAGTTACCTAATCACCCATTGAGGAACATCTTTGTAATTTTCTGGTTTGGGTAATTATGAGTAGAGCTGTTATCAACATTTGTATACATGTATTTGTGTACAAATGATTTTCATTTTCTTAGGGTAAATATGTAGGAGTGGAATTGCTGAGAAATATAATCAGTATAAGTTTAACTATTAAGAAATTGCCATTTGTTTTCCAGAGTGGTTGTACCAATTGCATACCCAACACCAATTCATGAAAGGTCCAGTGGATCTGCATCCTCATCCACACTTGACATTATCAGTGTTTTTCATTTTAACCATTCTAATAGGTGTGTACTAGTATCCCATAAGGTTTTAATTTGTTTTCATCTAATAATTAGGGATGTTGAACATGTTTCATATACTTAATTGCTCTCTGGGTTTCCCATTAGGTAAAGTATCTCTTCAAATCTTTCGCCCTCTAAGGTTAAAATAAGGTATACCATATTCAGACACTATTTGCTGTCTGTCTTTAAGCATTGATTTTCTTCTCCGCCACCATGATTTTTTTAAGTATAAAATAAAGTGATTGGGTAACACTTAATTAGTTTGACAACAATATGAATATTGTACTTTATGAAAAAAGAAACTACTGCCCATTTTAACTAATGTAGAAATGGTGATGTTCCTCATTTCTTCCCTCATTCCTTCTTCCCATGTGTAGAAAAAAACAGCTCAAGGTTATGGAACATCTCACTTATATTTAAACATTCAAAATCCAGCATAATGATGGCACATGGCAAATTTTCAAATGTTGGTTGAATGAATCTACATAAGACAATCACTAAATTGGTCAATTCAGGTTTCCTATAAAAGAAAATAATAAAATATTGCCTCTTTTAATAAAACATTTTCTTGTATGTGTTAATTCAAATTTGGATGTTAGCTAATAGTTTTGAAATAAGCTAAGATGCAAAAGACATATATAGTTCTAGCTTACATCCATTCATGTGCAAATCTTCTACTACTTTGCATTTTTCTAGAAGGTGCAAATGCACAACAAACGTCTGCAATACAAAAAATCTAAAAAAGATGTGAATTTACTATTTTACGTTATTTGCTTATAAGTACACTTAAATGCAAATCTAGTTTTATTGCTAAATAATTTGCTAAAGATAAACTCTAATAAAATAAACAGTAGTAAATAAAATAACTAAATTAATGAAAACATAAATCCTTATAGCCATACTGAGATACTGAAATGATACATTACATGTCAAGGAAGCAAATAATTTTAAATTTACATGTGTGTGCATGCAACTGTATTCGTATTTCAGAATAATCTAGAAAATGCCTAATCTTATTCTAATTTATAGACACAGATACCAAGTCATCAATATTTAATATAATAAGCTATAGGATCATCACATAAAATAACCTAGAATTACTATTTGTTCCCATGTGCCTGTAGGCTTGAAATCCATCTTCTCCTTAGGTATTTTGAAAATAAATAGAGCCACCTTTATTTAATCTTAAATATATCAGATTACATTTTAACATACAAATGAGGTACAGAATGAAGGGTAAATTTGGTTTTATTATTGGAAAAAAAGAGAAAACTACTAAAATAAACTTTTTCTCCAATTTTGTAATTCATACCAATGTCTCTAGTGGTAGTATTGAACTTTTGATAGCCCGAGAGGGACATGACCATACAAAGTAATTAGGCAAAAAGAAAAAAAAAATGAAAGTTAAGTAATAATTAGAATTTATTCTTAGAACATAACTGGAATCAGAGTTCAAAAGTAAATCACATTTTAATTAACTTCTTAAACATTTGCATGCAATTTCAGTACAACATGATCTTCAAAGACATACTGCATCAGTATTCTTTAAATTTACTAAGGAGAGGTTTAATAAGTTTATGGTTATTATAAGGCTGGAAGTAATTGTTAATTACTTTTTCTGTCTTGCAACCTTTTAATAGTCTTCATGAAAATAAATTAGTCCTTTTCTATATGCATGTGTTATCACCAAGCCCAGCAACTTACTGATTACAAGGATAAAACTGAAAGAATAAGAATTCAAGCTCCCATTAAAGATTCAATCCTCTTTCCTACCTCAATCTTTCGTTCTTTTATTCTTGAATCTTGTACTAGGTGAAATAATTAGGACTTTAAAGTATTTTTCATTTTGTTTTGTTCTCAAAGGTATCTGAATGTTCACAACTAAATATACTAACTGTACCAGATTTAATAGTTACGTGTTAACAATACTTTTTTTTTAAAGCAGTATTTTTAAAAATCATGGCAGAAAAATCTTTACGACTTCAAGATTCAAAATGCATTTTTCTTTGCCCTCCTCTTTTCACCAATACCTATTATACTGTTCCTTTGATTGCTATATTTCACTTTCTTTGGCTAACTTAAAGTATGTGAATACACATTTGTATAGATTTGTGTTTAAACAACAGAAGAATCTAAAGATAAAAGTCAAGATTTACTTGCTTAAAACCACTACATACGTTAAATGACAAATTCCTGGAGAAGATTCTCCTCCCCAAATGTGTTGTGGGGTTCCCACAGAAGTGTGAGCAAAAATTTCTACATTTCAAAAGGCAATTAAGATTCTGGTTGTGGTTAGAAAAATACGATCATTAAAAGCCATGTAAAGAAGCAGATCAGAGAAAGAGGATAGTTAACATTATGAAACAATTTTGAACATAGTTTTAAATAACTTGTTCCATTTTGTCAAGAGAAATATGGTTAATCTTGTGACAGTTTATAGCCCAAGTTTTGATTGATTTGGTTAGATCTGATTTGAAAGAAGTTTAGCAGAACCTCCTGCTTCAAGGTTACTGGCATAACCTTAGAATTAAGGGTAGATCTTTGAGCAAGGAAAATTATTGACTAAAAAGCTGTGGACCTAAAAGCTTGTAATAAAGGGAGTATCATTTCAAACGTTCAGCCCTGAGTTTCCATGGAGTATATTTTTCTTCAATTTAACTCACAAGAAGAATCTTCAATCAGCTAATTTTATTTAAAATGTGTTATAGTATCTATGGTCTAGAAATATATAATGAAAATAGACATCTACAGTATTGTAATGTAATAAGAAATATGTATTTGGTCTCTATCTCTGGTTCCTGGTATAGCACTTGTAATTTCTTTAGCAATATGAGTTCTAGATGCATCTTTTCTTTAACATTTGATCTCTGACTTTGGTTTCTGATACGAAGCTTGTAATCTCTTAGAATTCTCTGGGTGATAGGAGATTCTTTTGTTTATATTAGGTGACTCTTGGTGGGATCCTGAATAGAGGCTGATTGCCAGAATGGCCAGTCATGATTAGAAGCTGGGAACTTTTCACTTCAACTGCCTACCCTCATCTTCCAGGAGGGGTAGATGGGCTAGATATTGAGTTAATCATTGATCATGCCTATGTCATGAAGCCTCTAAAAATCCTGAAGTAGAGTTGAAGGGCTTCCAAGTTGCTGAACACATGGAGGTACTGGGAGATTGGAGCCCCCCAGAGAGGGCAAAGAAGCTCTCCACCTCATCCCATATACCTTGTCTTTGTACATTTTCGTCTGAGTATTCATCTGTATTCTTTATAATGTCCTTTATATTAATCCAGTAAACATAAATAAATGTTTCCCTGAGTTCTGTGAACCGTTCTTGCAACCGATCAAGCTAGAAGAAGCAGTCATGGTAATTCTTGATTTATAGTGGTTGGTTAGAATTTCAAGTTATAATCTGGAATTTGCAACTGGACTGTGGAGTAGGTGGTAGTCATGTGGGAGTGAAGCCTTAATCTGAGTCCTGTGCTTAATTCTCCACTAGTTAGTATAAGAATTAACTAAGAAAACCAGTTGGTGTCCAAGGAGGATTGGAGATTTGCTTGGTATAGAAAACCCATATATCTGGTCACAAAAGTGATCTTTGTTGAGAACAATTGAAGCAGTTTGTTTATCTATATGCAACATCATTTATGGTACTTATTTATTTTATACAGATATCCACGCATTTTGTATTAGTCTGTTCTCACACTGCTATAAAAAGCTGCCTGATATTGGGTAATTCACAAAGGAAAGAGGATTAATTGACACAGTTCCACATGGCTGGGGAGGCCTTAGGAAACTTACAATCATGGCAGAAGGGGAAATAAACATGTTCTTCTTCACATGGCAGCAGGGAAGAGAAGTGCCAAGCAAAGGGGGGAAAAGCCCCTTATAAAACCATCAAATCTCGTGAGAACTCACTCACTATCATGAGAGCAGCAGCATGGGAGTAAGTACCCCTATGATACAATTACCTCCCACCAGGTCCCTTCCAAAACAGGTGGGGATTATGGAAACTGCAATTCAAGATGAGATTTAGGTGGGGGACAAAGCCCCATATCACGCTTTAACCAAGTAATCCTTTTTTATTTTTCAGATTTATAAAGTGCCTCAGCACTCTTATATGCATACACATACATGCTCACACACATACACACATTTGAAAATAGGTTGTTATCATTTCCCTCTATGATTCTTTATTTTTTTAGCAATGTTAGGGATTTTACGATTTGAGAGATTCTGCTTTTCTTTTCCAGTATTTTCATTTATTTGAAGAAAGCTTCCAATACTGCTTGAACTTATTTATGTGCAGAAGTTCCTCCTTTCTTTTTCTGAAAAGTCAGTTTCAATTATTTTTCTTCTTCAGTAATTTAGTCAAAGAAGAGTTTTCTTGACAGTTTTGCCATAAATCTATAATGTTGTCATCTACATTTACATTTTTATCCTTGTCATATACCCTGTCAAAGGTATTGCTGGCCAAGTAGATGATTGTGAATAGAGAACTATGTGGGTGAGTGGACCCTGTCCCTGAAGCTAATCATATGCATTTTTAAAAAGTGTGACATCAATATTGTCTAGCATAGTAGTTATTTGCAGATCACATTGAGTGTGAGAGGAAAGAAAAGACCGTGTTACAGTCTGTACCATAAATACTCCTCTGCTACAAGTATTTAATACTCCTTTTGCTAGGGAAGGAAATGTAGAACAAAGGATTTGATGTTTACTAAGTACCAGGTGGCAGCTAAGAAACATACAAATACTTCCTATAGTTCATAAACATTTTTTTTACATATACCAGGAACCAAATCAAACAAGATTTTAAATCCTCATTTTACTGTGAAAAAATTAGGCCAAGAGAAATTTAAAATATTTTCTTTTACTTAAATGGAGAGTAAATCTTCAATTCAATCACAGAGAATATGTGAGTATGAATATGTGTACATTAAGTTGCAAAGAATTCTTGAGAGTACCAAATTTGGCATGCCCAATATATTATACAGGGTGGGTCGTTATTAAAAGCTGACATCATTTCTATGGTTCTCTCATGTCTTGAGAGATGCTCAACATGAATTACTCTCTAGACAACAAGGGCTTATTCCAGTGCACTCTTTCAAGGGCTCTTAAATGTCATTGTATTTGATTAATTTTACATTTTTATAAGATTTAAAATTATCCAAAGAGTGCAGTAGTGCCTCCATTCCTACCTTAAATATCTATAATCTTATTACAATTTTGACAATAATACTTTTTAACTTTTTCAAGAAAGCTGTTTGGTGGTGTTTGTCAATTAACTTGCAAGACATTTGTCTGTTTGAATATGTATACATTACATATTAAAAAATGACAAGTATCATCTTAAGGCCTAATATCCTCAAATTGTGTATGCTCTAGTGGCAAGGTGTAATCAGTATTATTGTTTGTTAACAATTTAGTCATACACATACAGATGAGTGATGAATAGCAACAATAATTTAGAATTAATTACATGTCTTCTATACAAATTTAAGGATAAATTCAGGATGAGCTCCATTTCCAATGATGTTCATTAATGGGTTACTCAGAAACAGAAATTAATGATGTTCATCAATGGTGTTTTTCAGAAACAGAAAGAAGTAGCAATGCAGCTGCTAATACTTACATTTAGAGTAGAATAACTATGCACATTTAAGAGGAATCATATACTTTTTAGAAAGTAGCCTTAGTTTTATCTAAATTATAACAGATGAACATGATCTAATGGATCAAACAATAAATTATTGTCAGAATAGAAATATTGGCTGGCATTTTGGTCCCACATGAACTAAAATAACTCTATATTTAACAGATTATTGTAATATATATAGAGTTATTTTATATGTACATTATATATATAATACATATATATTGTCATTTTTGCCATAAATCTGTATGTATCTATATATGCCCTAATCTATATTATATCTATATAGAGTTTTGTTGACATTTTTGCCATAAATCTATAATGCTATCATCTACATCTACATTCTTACCCTTGTCATATACCATGTCAAAGATACTGCTGGCCAAGTAGATGATTGTGAATAGAGAAGTATGTGGGTGAATGCACTCTGTCCCCTGAAGCTAATCATAGGCATTTTTAAATCCTATGACATCAGTATTGACTAGCATAGTAGTCATTTGCAGATCACACTGAGTATGAGAGAAAAAGAAAAGACTGTGTTGCAGTTTTATATAATGTGTGTGTGTTACAGCCTTATATATATATAATACAAATGTGCATATATCTATATATACACACACACACACACATTTTTTGACAAAGGTACAAAGACAATTCAACAGAAAATAATTCTTTTTAACAATTATGCTGAGACAAATGGAAATTCACAGGCAGAGAAAGAAATTGGACCCCTACCTTAATACAAAATTAACTTCAAATGTATCGACGACTTAAATATAAGAGCTAAAACTACAAAATTACTGGAAGGAAACAGATGTTGTTATCTTCCTAACCTTGAATTAGGCAATGATTTTAAAGACATAATTCAAAAAATCTCAAGTATTCAAATAAAAAGTAGATAAATTGGACTTTACCACAATGAATCTTTGGTGCTTTAAAGTATCATTAAGAAAATGAAAAGCCAATAAGAATAAGGGAAAATAGTTTTAAATTTTTTTCTATCTAGTAGGAGACTTGTATCCAGAAGATATAGAGTTATTTCTACCCAACTCTAAAAGTACAAATGGCTCAATTAAAATAGGCAAAGTATTTTAATAGCCATTTCTTCAAAGATAAATAAGAATTGTCAATGTGTCTGAATAGCTGCTTAACATTATTAGTCATTATAGAAGAGCAAATCAAAGCTACAATAAGATAGCTTCTTATATTTACTAAGATGGTTATAGTAATAACAGTCATAGGGTCGATACTGTGTTGCTGAGTACCTGGGAAAACTGGATCCCTCATATAATGCTGGTGGCAATTTACAATAATGTAGTTGTTTTGGGAAAACAGTTTGGTATTTCTTCCTAAGTTAAACATAGAGTTACTATATAACTCAGCAATTTCATTGCTTGTTAAAAATGCTCAATATAATTGAAAACATATGCCAACAAAAAAAAATTTACACAAATGCTCACAGCAGTATCATTCATAATGGTCAAAGAAGTGAAAACAAGAATGCCTATAACTTGATGAATAAATAAACAAAATGTGCCATAGCCACGCAATGGAATGTTATTCAGCTATGAAAAAGTATGTTGCATTCTAGAATACTAATGAACCTTAAAAACGTATGATTCGTGAGAAAAAAGCCAGACACAAAATACTACATATTCTGATTCTATCGTATGAAATATCCAGAATAGGCAAATTTATAGGGACAGAAGGTAGGTTAATGTTTGCCAGGGTCTGGAAGGAGTGGAAAATGCAGAATAGCTATTAATACATGTGGAATTTCTTTTGGAGGTGATAAAGATACTGTGAAGTTAGAGAATGGTGATGGTTGTAAAACTCTGTGAGTCTACTATTGTAATTTTACATTTTAAAAGAATGAATTTCATGGTATATGAATTAAATCTCAAAACTGATAATTTTTGTGTATAATACTTATTATTAAGAAACTTGATTACTGTATCAGAAGTAAACTTATCTTGAGTTTCATGGAATAGAGTAAATGCTTTGCAGATGGAGTAACATATTAAGGATTCTTCTAAATTTCAAGAATGCAGAATGAATTGGATGTAGAAGAAATCAGACTTATAAATACTTAGAGACTCTTCTATAACACGCAGTATTGTATCTTCAAATAAAATGATTGAAATTATATAAATATTTTAAAATATAAAATTATCAGACTATAATTACTGATTAGACATTGAATCTAAAGAATAAGAAGAAGCCATCTGTGATGTCATGGTTTCAAGCTTATGAAAAGAAAATGGAAATCAGTTAAATTCTGTATATATAAACGTTATGGCCATCTGCCCATAGGTCACAACTAAAGGCAACAAATTGTTTGTTATTTTCTCTCTTTTTTGTGAGTGGTATTGATTTGTGTATAGACTTTGCAGATAAATTCCTCTCTTCAATGGATAGTCCATTAGCAGCAGCCCACTTTTTTTAAAATTTATTTTTTCCCTGGCAATAAACCATTAAAGTCATAGCATAAGGTAAGACCTATTGAGCTTGGAGTAACACTTCATTACTGCATGTAGGGAGCAGTTTCTGTAAAAAGAATACCTAGTACAATTATAAGATAGGAAAATATTGCCTTTACAAAAGCTGTTGCTGCTCTCTGAGAGATGAAGTAAAGGGAAATCTCTTTATTGTGACTGGACAAGTTATTTATGTGAACATACAGTGGAGAAAAACCTGTTTTTCAAAACAAAGATACACCCAAGACAAATCTTAAGATTTATGGATTTCCATTCAACAAGACACAAAAACAAAGGTAACAGATGGGATGACATCGTGGGCTTTGATATTTACAACCTCTACAATCCACAAGGGATTAGCATCAGAAATTTAGAAGGAACTTTTGCAAATCAGCTATTAAAACACAGAAAACAAAAGGAAACTGAGCAAAGAATATGAATATGATGACAAAGTAAACCAAGCTAGAAAATTTTAGATGTAATTCAAACAGAAGTAGTAAATTTACAGTAACAGAAATTGATATTAATATAACAATGAGATAGAAGATCTTTTAAGAAGATCTGGTCAGCAAAAATGAAAAGAATACTAAATGTTGAGGATCTGGTAAATGGCATTAAATCATAGCAGGATTGTAAATTGACTGTATTCCTTAAAATAAAATTGCAGAACTTGGTAAGATTAAGTAGCATAGGTGGGGTTGGTGGCTCTCCTCTGTATTCCCAGCACTTTGGGAGGCCAAGATGGGCAGATCATTGAGGTCAGGAGTTCAAGACCAGCCTGGCCAACATGATGAAATCCCATCTCTACTGAAAATATTTAGCCAGGTATGGTGATGGGCACCTGTAATCCCTGCTACTCAGGAAGCTGAGGCTCAAGAATTGCTTGAACGTGAAAAGCAGAGGTTGCAGTGAGCTGAGACCACATCACTGCTCTCCAACCTGGGAAACAGAGAGAAACTCTGTCCCAAATAAAAATAAAAATAAAAGGAAAGAAAGAGAGAAAGAAAGAAACAAACAAACAAAGAAGAAGAAAGAAAAAGAGAAAGAAAGAAAAAAAAAAGAAAGAAAGAAAAGAAAAAGAAAACAAGAAAATTATTCCTAGGCATTTACCCTCAGAGAATGTCTCTTCCTGATATATAAGGTAAAATGGAGATGCTAATTTTTCATGATGGTAGAAATATGGGGGAAATCTAGGTATCCAACATCAGGGGATATAATAAGTAGTTTTCTATATGTTTATGCTATGACAGAAGTTAAAACTGGCATAGAGCAAGTGTGATTAATCTTAAACATGGAGTCTACTATTTTACCATTATAATAGAAACCTTTTTTTGTTTGTTTGTTTATTTTATTAGATTCACTTGCTTTTTTGTTGTTGTTTCATTCATCTTTCCCTTAAATCACTGAGTAGCTTTACTATGAGTATTTGACTGGCATATGATTTTATTATCTTTTTTTACTATCATTATTTTGTGTCTTCATTTTTATAGTGTCTCTTAAAATATAGCAAATTTTAATCAATTTTTCTGTTTTTAATCAATTAATTGTATTACTGTTACACTTGCATATTACTCAGGGCTTTTCAGAGAAATGGAACCAAGAATATATATATAAATATAGAAGATGAGATTTATTATGAGACTTGGACATGCAATTACAGAAGATAAAAAGTTCCAAGATAGGCCGTCTGCAAGCTGGTGATCCAGGAAAGCCAGTGGTGTGGTTCAGTCAAGTCTGATAGCCTGAGAAACCAGATAAGTGGATGATGTAAGACCTGTAATCCAGATGCCTGAAAACAAGGAACTCCAATGTCCAAAGGCAGGACAAGATGAATGGCCCAGCTCCAGGAGAGAGAGAGGTAATTTGCTCTTCCTTTGCCTTTTTGTTCTATGCAATCCTCAATTAATTGCAAAATGCCTGTCCATATAAATGAGAGAGGATGTTCTATAATCTTTCTATTGACTCATGTTAATTTCTGCATGATACCCCTTCACAAACACACCCAGAAATAATGTTTTATCAGCTTTCTGAGCATCCCTTAAGCCTATCGAGTTAACATAAAGTTAATTCTCACAATTTATATTTATTAATGTATTTAATTTGTAGTTTCTATCTTATCTGCTCACTTTTCTATTTTTCTCCCTAAACATTTGATGTATTTTCTCCATTTTCTGCATTTTTAAAACGGGTTGATTTCTTATTTCACTTTTTTCTCTACTCACTTAAAAACTACATACCCTATTTATATCAATTGTGTTGTTAAAATTTTTAAATTCCTATTTGACCAGGTCTAAGAATAATCATTATTACTTCCCTCCTTCTAAAAAACAATGATCTTAAAAGTTTCTGTGGACTATGCTTATACTTATTCTGTGCTGTAGTTTATCTTTTTTGATTTTACTTAAACTTTTAGACATAAGTATAATAGTATTTTACTGATGTTGATATTTAATTTATATTTATACTCTTCTTTCTTACTATTTCTCTGCATCCCAGGACCATTTTTACGTATTGCTTTCCATTTTCCTCCTTTCTGAGGACACAATTTAGAATTTTATTTTTGTTAGTTTTTAGCCTTCATTTTAGTATTAACCACAAATAACAGACTGTAGTATATAAAGGGCAAGTTGATAGTTATTTTCTCTGAGCATTTTAAAGCTATTCTTTCATTTTCCATATATATATACTTATTTATATATGTGTGTGTGTGTGTGTGTGTTTGTGTATATATACACACATATACATATGTGTATATATGTACTTATTTTTATTTCTTCTGAGACAGAGTTTCACTCTTGTCACCCAGGATGGAGTACAATGGAGCAATCTCAACTCACTGCAACCTCCGCCTCCAGGGTTCAAATGATTCTCCTGCCTCAACCTCCCAAGTAGCTGGGATTACAGATGCACACCCATCACACCTAGCTAAATTTTGTATTTTTAGTAGAGACAAGGTTTCACTATGTTGGGCAGGCTGGTCTTGAACTCCTAACCTCAGGTGATTTGCCCACCTTGGCCTCCCAATGTGCTGGGATTATAGGCATGAGCCATGGCACCTGGCTCCCCCTTTTCTATATTTATTATTAGCATGTGTCCTGTGTATGAATAACCTGTTCCCTCGTATAATCTCTTATTTCTCTTTAGTTGTTTTAAGATACATTTTTGGGGGTACTGTTTTTTGGTACTCTAAATTGCCTGAATTCTCTCTAGTTTGGCACAAAATTAATTTTATATATCCTTGTTAAGTAAGATTAGTAGAGAAATCAAAATCTGAAGATTCATAGAAGAGAAAATCCATATGATCATCTTAATTTATTTGAAAAAATGTTTTAAATAATATTTAATAACTATTTAGGATTTTTAAAAACAGAAAGCTAAAAAGAGAAGAAAACAATCTGATAAAGAGTATTGTACCAAAACCCCCCAAACTACAGCTAATACACTAACCAGGTTTGTTTTCCCTATGCACAGTAAACTAATCACTGTGATGACTGGTTTTTCAAAAAAGAAAACATTTATTCACAAGGCACCCAAGCGAGAAGGCAGGAGTACAGTTCTTAAATCCACCTCCCTGAAGATAAGGCTTGTGAATATTTATGAATTAGAAAAGCATCATGATCTAAGACATGAGGAAAGGTAATTGGCAGTGGGGAAAAAGGAAGTTATGAGTGATCTGTTACAAGCATAGTTGAGATTTATGCCATTTCATAGGACACATGTTCAGAAAATGGCAACGTTAGCATGATCTAAGTGTAAAGTTTTCAACCCTGTGGCATCAAAATGCCACATCTTAGTGGTTTGCACAGATCCAGTTGAAGGATTTGTGGTCTCAAGTCTGAACTGAACAGCAGCTCTCCCCAAATTCCTGAAAAACTACTTCAAAACAGTTATCATGATGACATATGTATGTTATCTATAAAAAGCTAGTGAAGGTTAAGTTACAACATTCAGTGGTATGGCCTTCAGCTATATGGAAAAAAAAATAGCAAAAATCAAATGACCAAAATCATAGTCAATGGGAAAAGACTACATGACTTTCCGCTAAGATCTAGAAAAAAGACAAAGCTATCCATAAACATTACTTCTATTGAACACTGTCTGGAGGACACAACAAGTGCAATAAGGCAAGAAAATGAAATAGAAGTTAAGCATATTGAAAGTAAATTTTTAAAAAATTATCTTTCTTCACAAATGACATGATTATCTACATAGAAAATCATAAGAAAAATCACAAAACAACTCCTAGATCTAAAAAATGAGTTTGCTGTTATAATTTACATAGAAATATATAGTATTTCTGTATACTGGCAATAAAAAAGCAACAATTAAAAATTTTAAACTAACACCGTATACAATAGCATCAAAAATGAAATACTAAGCAATAAATTTAACAAAATATATGAGTGATATTTTACACTTACTTTTACAAAAATTGCTGAGACCAATTTTAAAAATCCTACATAAATAAGAAGATATACCATGTGTTTGGATTGAAAGACATATAATATTGTCACAATAAAAATTCTCCCCAAACTGATTTGTAGACTTAATGTAATCCCCTCAAAAATTCCAAGAAGAAAATTTAGAAACATTGAGAAGCTAATTTTTATTTTTATATAAATATGCAAAACCCCAGAAAAGCCCCCCAAATTTTGGCAGGTTGAAAAACAAGGCTGGAGGACTTACATTACCTGATTTCAAGACTTATTAGAAAGACATAGTAATGACAGTTCACATAAGAATGTACATGTAGACTAATAGCCTGGAGTAGGGAGGCTAGAGATAGAATTACACATACATGACAAATTTATGATTGACAAGAATAAAGGTGCTGAAGTAGCTATATATCCATATGCAAATACTTAAGCTTGACTTTCATATCATGTATAAAAAATAAAATTTATATTATCAACCTAAAGTTAAAATGAAAAAACTATAAAAGTATAATAAATAAAAGTTTTCCATAGGAAATTTTTGGGAATTTAGAATAAGCAAAGATTTCTTAGTAGAACAGAAAAGGCATAAATTATAAAAGAAAAAAATTACAAATGAAACTTTTTCAACAACAAAAGTTTTGAGACAAGGGTAAGAAATGAAAAGTCAACCCAAAACAGGAGGAATATGTTTTTCATAAATATGACAAAGGATTTCTCTATGGAATATACAAACAACAATTAAAACTTAATAATAAGAAAGGGAATTAAATTATAATAAATTTTAGTTTGATTTTAAAATGACCAAATGATGCTTATCAGATACTTTACAAAAAATATCACAGATATTATCAAACACATGAAAAGATGCTTAGCATCTTTTTTGATTAGTCATCAAGGAAATGCAAATTAAAACCATAGCAAGATACCACTGCAAACACACTGTAACAGAAAAATTAAAACTACTGACAATATTAAATGATTGAAAAAGTGGGAAGTAACTGGAACTTTCATACATGCCTGGTAGAAATGTACGATATTACATCCCTTTGAAAAACAGTTTCACAGTTTTAAATACACACACACACATAAAAGGAAGCAACACCATCTAAGAGAGGTGAAAATTTAAAATGTTCTTTATTCCCAATAGCCAGAAACTAAGAACAACCCAAATGTATAATAAAAGGTGAATAAATAAACATATGTGTTTGTGTGTCTGTGTGTGTATGTATGTGTATACACACACAGTGTAGTGCTACTCTACAATAAGGAAGATTAAACCACCCATCTACACAGCATAGATGAATCTCAGTAATATTATGAGTAATACTGTAAAACAGTTGTCCCCAAATGTTTTGGCACCAGGAACCAGTTTCATGGCAAACAATTTTTCCACAGATAGGACATTAGGAGGTTGTTTCAGTATAAAACTGTTTGACTTCAGATCATTTGGCATTAGATTCACATAAGGAGCACACAACCTTGCAAGCACAGTTCACAATGGGCTTTGCACTCCTATGAAAATCTAATGCCACTGCTAATCTGACAGAAGGCAGAGCTCAGGCAGTAATGCTTGCTCATCTTCTGCTCATCTCCTGCTGTGTGGGCCAGTCCCACAGGATCCTTAGGGTATCACCTTGCCAGCCAGAAACCTCTGTGGCAAGTGAAATCTTCTGCCTGAGTATTGCTTGTGGCTGCTTGGCTTATTCTGCACATTTGGCCTAGCCAGGCTGTGCTCAGGTCACATTACCAGCCTGAATCCCATACATGCTGAGGGCAAACCAGGTGCAAAGTGGCAAGGGTTATGTGGGCAAGGGAGTGGGGTCTGACAACTCTGTCTGGCATGCTGGCTGCTATAGCAGGGAAGGCAGCTCCAGGTATCAGCATAGGTGCTGTCCCCATGTGAGGCTGTCGTTGGACCAGATATACCACAGACAGCTTCAGTTTTGGGCATCCACATGTGGATGAGGGGAATGTGGTGGCACCCAGAAGCTTGGAGACACCAGGAACCACAGAACCTCAAAGACGGTGTCACAGCCCTGGCCCTGAGAGCAACTAGGTCTGGGCTCCCTGAAGGGCTGCAGCTCTTCTCTCCTAGTCACCTGCAACACAGCAAATGGGAGAGCCTGTTTCAGCCCCGTGTGTGTTACAGCTCTTTCAGTCCTGCCATTCAGCGAGTCCCATATGCTTGTCCTGCATCCATGAAGAATGAAGTACACAGACAACTGGAGCTGAGCAAAGCCGAGAGGTGTTTTGTTGAGTGAACAGCTTTTGGGAGACCCACATTGGGTAGCTCCCTTCTGCAGGCAGATCACTTGATATCTGTGAGAGTCTGGCTGGATCTGGGGTTTTATGCGCTCAGAATGGAGGAAGTGCCGGCTGAGTGGTCCATGTGCAGCCGTGTGCAGTTGGGAAATAGCACAAGTTCTCACTCTAGGATGGGGTGGAACTGACAGCCCAGCCTCAGGCTTCAGACCATCCCTGGATTGAAGTGAGGCTTCACCAGGGACCCACCCCTGTCTACTCCTGCCGTGTTCAATTATGTTGTACATGGTGCCCAGACTGTTCATGGTTAGGGTTTCCTGGAGATCTGTGCCAAGCTGCCCTCAGCTCCCCCCTCAGCTTCCCTCAAGTCCAGAGGGTGCTGAAACAGCAGGGGGCTGGTATGTCAGTGTTGCCCCAAACATGCGGACACCGGAATTGGTCAAAACAACTCCTGGACTCGGCCTCAACTTTGCTCCGAAAGCACTGGAAGTAGGGAGAGAAGCCTGGTAGTGGGAGCAGGCACTTCAAAGCCTGTGGGAGCAGGAGTCTTCCCAGGCACCTGAGAGTGCAGGGATATCCAGGTATATATCCCTTCGGTTGTAGCCTTCAAGTTTTGCCTGATTTATATATATATTTTTTTACATTTATGTAGGGACATTTATAAAATGCAGGGAAGGGTTGACTAGTCATTGACAGGAGAAAAAAGATTAACGGACATTATAAATTAAGAAAAACATAAAATAATATTAAAAATGAGAGACTTCACATTGACCAGTGATGATTGTGGAGAATGATTAACTCAAAGTTTCTGTAACTAAAAACCAATGAAAAGAATTAAGACTTTGGGAAGCTGAGGCAGGTAGATCATCTGAGGTCAGGAGTTTGAGAACAGCCTGGCCAACAAGATGAAATCCTATCTCTACTAAAAATACTAAAACATTAGCCAGGCATTAGGAGGCTACTAAAAATTAGGAAAGTATGGTGGTGGGCTCCTGTAATCCCAGGTACTCAGGAGGCTGAGGAAGGAGAATCCCTTGAACCTGGGAGGCGGAGGTTGGAGTGAGCCAAGATCTTCGCCACTGCACTCCAGCCTGGGTGACAAGAGCTAAACTCTGTCCAAAAAAAAAAAAGAATTAAGAAATATCTCCCAAAATAAAAAAGACATGTCAATTGAATGACTGCAGAATACATTGTACATATGTGTAATGAACTTAAAAAGAGTTTTCTCACCCTCAATCATTTGATATGTCACATATGCAAACCATACTTACCCAGATTCACTTATTTATTTATTTATTTTGCAGATATAAGTCAGTACAAAGTGGTTTATTTGCACCGCCATGGCTATATTTCTTGCAAAAAAAATTAGTTATTTTAAATTCTATTATCTTTTTAAAGCATCAAATATGAGTGCCTCTCATCTGTAGTCATCATACTATGCAGAACTGTGCTTGGCCTTTCCTGGAATTCAACTCATTGCGAAATAAGGCAAGTAATACAGTTAAATTCAGACCACTGAATCTCTATAAGAATTATTTGTCTTAGAGTTACATATTAAGTTCTTGCTGAGTTTGGATGATCTGTGGGCACCTGTTGGTACACAGAGACACATTTGTCTTCTTATCTACTTTTTAGCCACTCTAAGTGGTTGGGGTTTGGCTTAGATTTCCTGCCTCATGTCTCATGTTCCACTTGTATTAGGAAGCATTACTCTAATCCCGCACTGAAACTAAAAGGATGCCTGCACTTGCTAGGCTCCCTACTCCCAACCACTCTCTTTAGAGGAAGGTATTATAGTTAATACAGTATTTGATGACTGTGTTTCAAAATGGCTCCACCATTTTATATTCCTCTAACAACTGATATTGATTTTGGTTTCTCCGCATCATCACCAAAACTTGTTATTGTCTGTATTATTTTAGCTGCCTGTGGGTATGAAAAGTATCTCTTTGTCGTTTTAATTTTCATAATGTACACACTTGTTTATTTTGAATGATCTGAATCCCAAATAAATGATATTATTTCTGCCTGATTTTGAGGGGAGATACTTAATTTTGTAGCTGTTTTCTAGATTTTTGCTAATATAACGTAACAGTCTCCATAGAGAGACTTACCCAAAATATGCTCAACTTTGTCACCTGCCTTTAGCCTTGATATTCCAGACTACTTGGGTCAATCACCCTGCTCAGACTCATCTTTCTTGTCAACTTAATCTCAGGTGCTAAAGTTCTTTATAAGCAAGTGATAGAAGTTATATACACATCTGGTTTAATAACAACAAACTGACTTTTAAAAAAACATTGACTATAAAAGCAATTAGCTTCTAGCACTGGATGCGGTGGCCCACGTCTGCAATCCCAGCACTTTGGGATGATAAAGTGAGTGAATCACCTGAGGTCAGGGGTTTGAGACCAGCTTGGTCAACATGGTGAAACCCTGTATCTACTAAAAATACAAAAATTAGCTGAGCGTGGTGGTGGAGACCTGTAATCGCAGCTATTTGGGAGACTGAGTCGAGATAATCACTTGAACCCAGGAGGCCAAGGTTTCAGTGAGCTGAGATCCCGCCATTGCACTCCAGCCTGGGCAACAAGAGCAAAACTCCATCTCAAAAAAAAAAAAAAAAAAAAAAATTAGCTGCTAGCGTTGCTGGCTTTTATCAAAATAATTCATTCAGATTTTAATGGAATTTAGTAGGAAATTATTTGGAGAAAATAAATGGCATACATATCAATACATAAGTAAAAGTATACTTACGTCAGAAAATCTGTATCATGTATAATTAATTGTATTATACAAATTATAATCTTTGATAGATTTTTAATTAATATGAATTGAAGTTAATTTAGACAATCAGAAATGATACATTTTATAACTATGGCAACATATTTAAGGCTACATTTTCTGAATTTTAAACTTTGCAAACTGAGCTAATAGCTGGAGACTCAGAACTACACTGATAGCAGATTTCTTCCAGACAATAGAAGATTGAAGAGAAAATTTATAAACAAATATATAATATTGAAAAAATGGTCTTAAATACACTGAAGCCAATGTTATGCAGAATTTTGTGACTATTGTTATAACTAGAGTTGCTCTATTTGTTTATCTCTGGAATATTAACCCAATATTCACTACAACTCTCTGAAGCTACATGACTGAGAAGACATAATTATATGACATTGTACATAGACACAATAAATATTTTTGAAAACATGAGGAAAAATAACTCAGTATTATAAAACTGTTGAGGCAAATTGATGTGAATGTTTTATGTGAACATAAACATTAAAAATGAAACTTAAAAATGAGTTTCTCTTAATGTATAAAATGTATTTCATCCAAATAGAAGTAAGATTCCTAATGACTGATTGGTAAAGCTATTAGATCGAAGAAATAAGTTCTGGTGTCCTATTGCATAATAGCATGACTAGTGTTAACAACAATGCATTGTATATTTCAAAATAACTACAAATTTTTGAAATCTAATATATTCATCACAATGAACTAATGCATGTTACAGGTGAAGAATATGCTATTTTTGCTAATTTAATTATTATATAATTTTTATATGTATTGGAATATCACATTGCACTTCATAAATATGCACAATTATGTGTCAATCATAAATATTTTTAAAAAGAAAGGAGTTCAAACAGAGTATCATTGGTGAAATATTCAATAGGCAGAACTTTACATTTTCCAGAATCACCAAATACAGGGAAATTCTGAAACTCATTCACCATGCCTATAGGAGGCAACTAAGCATCTAACTATTAGTCTAAAAAATTTAGTCAATTGAATGAGAGATTGGTATGACCCAACAATCTTTGGGGAGTTACTGCAGAAGGAAGATATTAAGATCCAGAAGGAGGTGAAGTGGAATGAGGGACTGCAACATTTTAGTAAAAGTAGCGGCAGCCGCCAGAGACAGCTGCATGTAGTAAAACAAAACAGAGAACAGAATATAGTGAAAAGAGATTTAGCAAAACCCAGCCTTTTGTTTTCCTTTTCCTTAGTACTTTCATGGACTTATGTGATATACTTTCATAGAAGGGGTAGGTAGGACCTAGCAAAGAAAGCTAACTAATGCATGCTCATCACCTCTAATATCATCCTACTCTGTCCCCAGGTCAGTTTGATTACAACAGTAAAGAATGAACACCCAGGCATTAGTAGACTGCATTTCTGCAAGCCAATAATTTAACGAAAGTTTTCTTATCCAGAATAAAGCGTCAAAAACCAATATGAAACAACAAAATGCAAACAGGAAAGAAAAACAAAACAAAACTGCAAACACAATGCCAGGTGACCCTGCTATTTGTGAATTAGGATATTTTCATATCACCATTTACCCTCTCCACCATAGTCCTTTGCCTCCTTCCGCTAGTTACACAGGTCTTGTTTCTCCTCCTTCCCTCATTTGCAGTGAGTTTTCTACTAACATACTCTCTGTCTGACGGAATCTTCAGGATCTGGCCCTTCCACTAACTATGTGTAGTTGTAGTGAATTCTTTAAGTTTGCATTTGGATTTAATTCATGGCTGAAACTGCCATTACTGTGCAGATTTAGGTCCTAGTATTTCATAATTTTATGGTTTCTCAAAGTAAGTCTACATCTTTCCTACCACACCAAAACTTTTAAGTTCTTAAAGATAATATCTATCCCCACCACCAGCCATTGCTGTGATGGCAGCAATACGGAACACAGCTATTCAATATAGCCCATCTTCTTCAAACTTAATAAAACACTTCCACAAATACAGCTCATGCTAATTAAATTAGCAATCTATCATTTGATACTTGCCTATTTGTGGCTCATTCCATGGTGGGCACCTTTTCAGATACCAGAAATGCAAGATCTGTGTGCAATTCTTATATTTAGGGAGTTCAATATTTTAAAAGATGGATAAGCATTATATAAAGAATCACCAAAAATATTTAAAGGAAATATAAAGTGATACAGAAAAATACAGGGTATTGAAAAATATAAACAACAAAGTATATTTTCTAGGCAGATAATATTCTTAAATCTAATTTTTAATTCTTATAATCTATGCTGTAGTGATATTTTAATTAATTATAAATGGTGAGAAATGGCTAGTCAATCACCATTACACTTTAGCAGTATACAGGGTGAATTGAAGAGATGGTGAGTATATGGTACATTCTATCTGTATGTCATGAAAAATGTGTAAGACATCACAAAAAATAAATGTATTGAAACTGCTGGTTAATCATCAGCTATTACTTTTATTTTGTGTAAACCTAGGCAAAATACAAGGATTGTTGCTAAAATATTTATTTTAAGAGAAATACAAATTCCCTATTTGGTATTATCATATTTTATCAAAAGATTTCTGAGTGGCTTGAAAACACTTTATAAATTCATATCAATTTATTCTTCTTGTTATTCTGAAGTTATAAAATTGTAAACAGCAATTTTCAGCCTACCCCATGTTGCCACCTTGAGAACCATGGAGTGTAAATGCATATTTAAAACAATTTTGTACTGTGCACTGCAGCAGCAATTTATTCCAATGATGCATCTTCTAATATAAAACACATTGGTGGATACCAATTCCTGGTGACAATAATTTTTTGTTTGTTTTTGTTTTGACCTTCTCTGTATAAAATTTAGAACGAGTTAGCTAAGTGATTGTCCTGAACATTCTACACTTCTTCTATATGGTTGCTTGTTTTTTAGATGTTAAAAATACTTTTGAGTATGGTTTTTATATCACAATGGCAGAAAGTAGACTTGTTAATATGGAAAAGACAGCCTTTCTAAAAGAGACTGAGATCACCTAATATTATTTTAAGTCAGATTCCAAGCTTTATATATCTCATTTTTTAAGACATCAGTCTTTCATGTTTTTTTCCCAAGAAAGATTACATTATTTAAATGTATTTTTTAAAGGGATATTCTAGTCGATACTTATGCTATTTATTTGTGTGTGTGTGTGTGTGTGCGTGCGCACATGCTAAATACACCCAATAGCTCTTATTTTAAAAATCCTAGCCCAGCCCCATGTTGAAAGCATTTCTCCTGTTTCTCCTAGTAGTTCCACAGTTTCCTGCTTTACATTTTGTGTCTTTAATCCATTTTGAGTTGATTTCTGTATATTGTGGCCAGGGCAGGAGGTGTTTAGTCCCATCCTTCTGCATATGGATATTCCATTTTTTGAGCACCTTTATTAAAAGATCTTTTCCTGGAGTGCATTCTTGGCACTTCTGTCAAAAATCAGTTGGTTGTAGGTGCCTGAGTTTATTTCTGGGCTCTCTATTCTGTTTCACTGGTTTATCTTTATTGGTTACTATAGCTTTGTGGTATATTTTGAAGTCAGATAATGTGATGCCTCTGGCTTTTCTCTTTTTTCTCAAGATTGATTTTGGTTTTCAAGGTCTTTTGTGGTTTCACATGAAATTTAGGTTATATATTTTTTCTGTTTCTACAAGGAATGGTCATTGTTGTTTTGACAATGATTGCATACATTTGTAGATCACTTTGTGTAATATGGCCATTTAAAAAATATCAGTGATTCCAGTTCATGAACACAGATATTTTTCAATATTTTGTGTCTTTATCAATTTCTTTCATCAGTGTTTTATAGTTTTCTGTGTAGATATCTTTTGCTTACTTGGTTAATTTATTCCTAGCTATCTTGTTATTATTATTATTTTTTGGCAGCTGTTTTAAGTAAAATTGGTTTCTTGATTTTTTAAAGATAGTTCACTATAAGCATATAGAAAATGCAACTGATTTTTGTATGTTTATTTTCTTTCCTGTAGCTTTATTGAATTTGTTATTTAGTATTTACTGTTTTTGTAATAGATAAATGAAATTGCGTCAAAATAAAAACTTTTTGCATAGCAAATGAAACAAGAGTGATGAGACAAACTACAGAATGAGAAAATATTTGCAAACTATACATCTGACAAAGGGGTAAATATCCAGGCCATATAAGCCACTTAATAGCAAAAAACTCAAATAACTTGATTAAAAATGAACAAATACCTTAATACATATTTCTCAAAAGAAGACATATAAATGGCTAACTAGTATGTGAAAAAATGCTCAACATCACTGATCATCATGGAAATGCAAGTCAAAACCACAATGAGATACAACCCACTCCAGTTAGTATGGCTACAATAAAACTGAAGTAAACAAGTATTGACAAGGATATAAAGAAGAGAGACCCCTTAGGCACTATTGGTGGGATTGTAAATTAGTACAATCATTATGGAAAACAGTATGGAGGTTCCTCAAGAAATTAAAAATAGAATGACTATATGACCCAGCAATCTCACTACTGGACATATATCCCCTGAAAATTGAATCAGTATTTTGAAGAGATGTCTGCACTGCCATGTTTATTTCAGTATTATTTATAATATCCAAGATAAAGAGTCAACCTAAATGTCCAACAATGGATGAACAAATAAAGAAAATATGATGTGTGTGTATATATATATACACACACACACACACACACAATGGAATACTATATATCCTTTCAAAATGAATTTCTATCATTTGTGATAATATGGATGAACCAGGAGAACATCATGCTTAGTGTAATAAGACATATCCCCCATGCATGTGGTATCTAAAAAAACGTTTGTAAGATAGATATAGAGGATGGAAAAGTGGTTACAAGACTGAGGAAGGGAGGAGGGAGAGGAAGATGAACAGAGGTTTGTCAAAGAGTATGAAGTTACAATTAGGAGAAATAAATTATGGTGTCCTATTGTGCAGTAGGGTGACAATGGTCAACAGCAAGGCATTGTAGCTAATGCCTATAAAGTAGGTAATGCCTATCTACAAAATGTGTAAAAGAGGCTTCTAAATGTTCTCACAGTGAAGAAATTATAAATATATGAAGTGATGGACATGCTAACTACCTTGATCGGATTATTATATAACATATACATGAATCAGAACATCAACTTGTGCCACATAAATATATATAATTATAATGTAATTACTAAACAATAAATAGTAAAAATTTATGAATGGCACAGTAGTACAAATATACAATGTCTGTATACTTCATATACACTAAAACCTGGATTTGTAAATGTGTTTAATAGAGAAATTACAGAATACAAAGATTATTTTTGTAGATGTCTTTTTTCCTCTTATTGTAAGTCAACCTATGAATATATAAGAAAGTTATTTAGCATAAGCAAATTAGGGGATGCAATAACATTGACTAGCAGTGGTATATAGTAAAAGCTTCATTTGATAAATATATCAAGTAATATTGTCTTTGCTTGTACTTCAACTCAAACTTTCCTATCCTTTTAGAATTAAGCAATGAAAAAATTCTAAAACAGGTGAAAATTGATGCCTCAGTTCTTTTTAGGATAAAGTCCTTTTTAGGATAAAAAAAGGATAAAGTCCTATTGTTTGTGCTCATCAGTAGATCTGGCTGAACAATTCCAGAAACTTCACAAAACCTTATATTCTTGTTAAATGAATGAATGCATAAATGAATTGAGTGCAAGAATATGTTTTTTAAGACCCATAATTAATTACATGGTTTCAGGGCTCTTTGTGGTATACTACCAATTATCTACTGATTTCTTCACTTTCTACAAAGACAAGAAAAGAATAATTAGGCCCCAAAATAAAAATAAATATATAATGATATTCTTGGAAAGGAAGATATTCGTTTGATTCCCAAAAATAATTTTCATATAGGTAGTTATGGTTGGAATGTACCCCTAAAATTCATGTGTGGGAAATAATCCCCAATGCAACAGGGTTGGGAGGTAGGGCCTTTTGGAAAATGTTTAAATCATGAAGGTTTCACCTTTATGAAAAGATTAATACCACAAGCTATAAAGGGGACTGATGGAGGGAATTTGGCTTCTGTTGCCCTCCTTCCCTGTTTTCATGTGAGGACACAACATTTGTCTCCTCCAGAGAATGCAGTAACAAGGCACCATCTTGGAAGTACAGAGCAGGCTCTCAGACACCAAACCTGCCAGTGCTTTGTTCTTGGACTTCTAGCTTCCAGAACTGTGAGAAATGAGTTTATGTTTTTATAAGTTACCCAGTGCCAGGTGTTTTATTATAGCAGCACTAATGGATTGCTAAACAGTTGCTTCCTGAGTAAAGATCTGTTAATATTTTGTTGCCATCTTACTTTTATAGAACAGTTTTAAAACTACAGCAAAAGTATTTACATTGCCATTACTAAAATGTAAAATAATATTTCTATATAGAGGTAACATCAGAACATTTATTTAACTTAATTAGCAGTGGTAGCCAAATACGTATTTTTACTGAGGTCAAATTTAAAACAGTAAAATACAGATATTCTTATTTCACAATTTAATGAGGTTTGGTGAATGTAAACACACGTCACCAGCAACCTAATTAAGATGTAGAAATTTCATCACTCCCGAAATCTCCCTCATGCTCACTCCATTTAGTTTCCATTCTTCACAATAAATCTATATTATGATTTCCAGTACCAGAAATCAGTTCTGAGTTTTGTTCTTAAACAATATAAATGAATACATACATCGCATCCTGTTTTCTGTCTGATTTGTCTTATTCAATATAATAATTTTGAGATTCATGAGTGCTTTTTTGCATTTCATAAATTTTCAAAATTTTTGATAGGATTTCAATATGTAAATATGAAAACATTTATACATTTTCTTATTGATGTACATTTGGATTGTTTACAGTTTGGGGTTATTAAAAATGAACCTCTGTGTATATTTATTTTTAATTCAGTTTCTTCTGTTTAAATTCATTTTAGTGGTTTTGCTCTAGTTCATTTTTACTTTATAAACTTAGAAAACTGATTTAAACTTTTCTTATTTTCTAATAGAAACATTTAGAACCAAAAATTTTTCTTAATTCTTTTTTGCTGCAATCCAAAAGTTATGCTGTATTTTTATTATCATTCCACTGAAATTAACTTCCCTTGAGGGATCTGTTTAATCCTAGGGCTATTTAGATATGTATTTAATTTCTGAATATTAGGATATCTTCTAGATAACTTCTTGTTATTGAATACTAGTTTTCATTTGTTTCCTCAGTAAAGATACACGTTATAGCAATTGTTTTTTGAAATATGTTGAGCCTTATTTTATGGTCTTTTTGTTGAAAAGTCTATGTTCACCTTAAGGAGTGTGTATTTTGATGTTGTTGGGTGATGTGTTCTAAAATATTAATTAGATTTTTTGATTTTAGTGTTAAAATAATCTAGATCTCTGCTGACTGTTCTTGTTCTATATGACCATTGACTACATGCATAGTTTTTTTCTGTTAAAATGTTGCTATTATTTGAAACTATGAATGTAGAAACTATGAATGTCTCTTTTCATTTTTTTCTGTAGGTTTTTGCTCTATGTGTATTTGTAAATCATTAGTATTACCTGTTTCATTCCTGATATTGAAAATTTGTGTCCTCTTTCTTTCCTGATTGGGCTGTCTGGAGGTTCATAATGATCTTCCAAAAGAACTAGCTACGTTGCTATTAATTTTCTCTATTTTAAAATGTATTTTCGAGATTTTTGCTCTAATCTTCATTTTTCATTTTTTCCATTTTGAGTTTCATCCGACTTTCTTTTTTAAGGTAGGAGCCAAAGGTATTAATTTGAAATATTTCTTTCTTTTTAATATACACACTTAGTGTTCCATTTTCCAGTGTAAGTATTGCTTTAGATAACCCACAATTTTTAAACTTGTAAAGAAATTTTCATTTAATTGTTTTCTGTTTTTTGACTTACTATTTCACAAGTTATTTGGAAGTCTTACTAATTTTGAAATATTTGTCATTTTCCATATATTTTGCGTTACTGATTTCTAAATTAACTCCATTTTAGTCAGAACATATTATGTATGAATTACTTAAATCATTGTAAGTTTTTTTGTATTCTGGAATATATAGTATTTTGGAAAATGTTCTGTGTGCTCTTGAAAAGAATATATATTCTGCTATTGATGGATATAAAGTGCCCTATAAATGTAAATTAAATCAGATTGTTTTATTCAAGTCTTCTATAATGTTACTGATAATTAGTCCTTTACTTCTTTTCTTTTTTTTTTTCCCCACCTGTATCCTTTATTTCTATCAATTATTGAGAGACAGATGCTGATATCTCTGACTCAAATTGTGGATTTGTCTATTTCTCTTTACATGCTTGTCAGATTTGTCTATATGTAGATTCGTATATGGTAGCTCTACTATGATATGCAAAACTGTTTAGCATCCTTCTGTCATCTTGACAAACTGATCCATTTGTCATTAAAAATTATTTTATTTATTTCTGATAATATTGTTTGCTATGAAAACATATTTTGTCTGATATTAATATAGTCATTGCTATGCTTATTTTATTATTATTAGGATATTATATCTTTTCTTATACTTGTTATTTTATCTATATACTTATATTTGCAGTGAATATTTAATAAATATATCTATTAAATGAATATATCTATTAAATAGATATAAATATATGTATACAATATCAGTTTAATATTTATTTTATAAAAATGAAAATATATTTATATTACAATGTATAATTTTAATAGATATACTATATATTATATATAATACATGTTATATCTATTAAATAAATATATCTATTTAATATATACATCTCTATATATTAGATATATATCTAATACATAGAGATATATATATTAGATATATATCTAATATATATCTCTATGTATTAGATATATATCTAATATATTTATCTATTAAATATATATCTATTAAATATATAGATATAATATTTAATATTCTATTTAATAGACATATCTATTTAATAGATATAAAATATATATTTATATTTATATATTACATATAGTTACTATATATTTTATATGTATATATAGTTTATATATTTTGTATATAATACAATAAATCATATATTTTATATATAATACATCTATTAAATAGCTATTAAATATATACATACACATAGGTATATATACATATATACATACATATGTGTATGTGTATGTATTTAATACATATAAATCAATCTTAAGAAATAAGGAGATCCTCTTATTTATGATAGCCCAGATGAACCTAGGAGTTTAAATTTACCATCTTGCTGTTGTTTTCTATTTGTCCTACCAGTTCTCTGTTACCTTCTTTAATTTTTATTTGCTTTTTAAATTTTTTTATAGATTAAGCATGCAGAAATGTAGTTACATGGATATATTTTATAGTAGTGAAGTTTGGGATTCCAGGGTACACATCACCTGAACAGCATATTAATATATGCTCATTGGTAATTTCTCATTTCTTACCCTCCTCCCACTCTTTCACCTTTCCAAGGCTATAATGTCTATTACTGCACCCCATATCCATGTCCCTGTGTACACATTATTAACTACTATTTTATAAGTAAAAACATGAAATATTTGGCTTTCTGTTTCTGAGTTATTGCACTTAAGATATTGGCCTCCGGTTCCACCCATGTTGCTGAAAGAGAAGTTACTTCATTCTTTTTTATGGCAGCATAGTATTTCTTATGCATGTATGTATGTGTGTGTGTGTGTGTGTGTGTGTGTGTGTTATACATATATATGTATGAATGGATAAAGAAAATGTGGTATATGTGTGTGTATATATGGATGAATGGATAAAGAAAATGTAGTGTGTATATACATTTATGTCTATATATATATACCAAACATATAAACCTATATATATATGTATATATACACACATTTTCTTTATCCATTCATCCATTTATAGACATTTAAGTGATTTCATATCTTTACTTTTGCGAATAGTACTGCAAAAAACATACCAGTGTAGGTATGTTTTTTATATAATGATTTATTATCCTTAGGCTAGATACCCAGGAGGGGAAGATGTCAAATTAAATGGTTGATGTATTTTTAGTTCTTTAAGAAATCCTCATACTGTTTCCCATAAAGGTTGTATTAATTTACATTTCCCCCCTCAACGATGTGTAGGCATTCCTTTTTCCCACATCCCCTCCCAACAATTGTAAGTTTGCTTTTTAATAATAGCTATTCTTACTGGTGTAAATGATATCTTAGTATTTTAATTTTGATTTCTCTGATGATTGAGCATATTCTGATTCCCTCTTCTTAGCCATTTGTGTCTTCTTTTGTAAAATGCTTCTGTTCTTTGGACACATTTTAATGGATTTTTATTTTGTTGTTGAGCTCCTTATAAGAATCTGGATATTAGTCCTTTGTCATGTGAATAATTTGCAGGTATTTTCTGTCATTCTGCAGGTTTTCTGTTCACTGTTTTATTGTTTTGCTACCAGAAGACTTTTGGTTTCATTAAGCCCATTTGTTTATTTTTGGTTCTGTTGCATTTGCGTTTGAGGTCTTAGTCATAAATTTTTGTCCTAGGCCAATGTCTAGGAGAGTTTTTCTTCTAGATATAGTTTCACATCTTGCATTAAGTATTTAATTCACCCTGAGCTAATTTTTATATATGATGAGAGATGTGGTCCAAATTAATTCTTCTGTATGTAAAAATCAAATATTTCCAGCACCATTTATTTATGAGGGTGTTCTTTTTCCAGTGTATGTTTTTGTCAGACTTTGTCAAAGATTACTTGGATGTAGGTGTGGCTTTATTTTTAGGTTCTCCATTCTGATCCACCAATTTACATGTCTACTTTTATACTAAACCATGTTGGTTTGTTTACTGTAACTTTGCAGTATAATTTAAAATCTGTGAAGCTTCTAGCTTTGTTCTTTTTGCTTATAATAGCATTGGCCATTTGCGCTCTTTTTTTGTTTACACATGAATTTTATCATTTTTTTGCCTGAAAACAGCATTGTTACTTTGACAGAAATTACATTAAATTTGTTGATTGCTTTGGACAGTATGGTTATTTTAACAATTTTGATTCTTCCAATTTATGAGCATGAGATGTTTTTTGATTGGCGTCATCTACAGTTTCTTTCATCAGTGTCTTGTAGAAATCTTTGCATACATCTTTTAACTCCTCAGTTAAATATATTCTTAGGTATTTTATTTTACTTTTGTAACTATTATAAATGGAATTGACTATTGATTTGGTGTCTAACTTTGTTGCTATTGGTGTCTAGAAATTATACAGACTTCTGTATGTTGATTTTGTATTCTGAACTGCTACTGAATTCATTTGTCAAATTTAGAACTCTTTTGGTAGAGTCTTTAGGATTTTCTAGCTACAAGATTATATTGTCAGCAAACATATAATGTAAATTCCTTTTTTCCAATTTGGATACATTTTATTTCTTTCTCTGGCCTGATTGTTCTGGTTAGGACCTCCAATACAATGTTGAAGAGGAGTGTTAAAAGTAAGCATCCTTGTCTTCTTCCAGTTCTTAGGGGAAACACTTTCAATTTTTCTCTGTGTAGTATGATGTCAGCCGTCGGCTGCTGTATATGGCTTTTATTATTTTGAGATATATTTCTTATTAATCTAGTTTTTTAAATAGAAAAAATAAAAACCCCCTTATATACAAAGTAAGAAAGAGGTATGGTAAAAAAAAAGAGAAAGACTCCACGAACAAAATAAAACTATCTTTAAACTAAAGAAAGGGAAGATCCCTTTAAAAGGTGTGGGAATGGTAGTATGTGAGGAGAGCTGACCCTTCCTAACCTTAACTATTAATAGAGGATAACTTAAAATAAAAATAAGAACTAGGAATAGGAAAGGGTAGGAGGACTCTCCAACCAAGAGGGAAAGCAAAGAAGGGACCTAATATAAGCTTCTGAAGAAAATAAAGGAAGAAAAGAGGATTTTGAGTTAATCTAAAGGGCAAAAAATAAAATAATAAGAAGCATCAGGGGCAAGAAGAAACTTACAAAAAAAGCCAAAAATGTCATCATACTGGTCAAAAGAAGACATAAGAAACACCACGCAGTTAGAAGGGATATTAATGGAGAAAAGTGGAGAGGATGGGAGAAAGGAAGCTTTAATGTTGGTGGGAGGTAAAGTTAAATTGTGGAAGAGGTGTGCGACCTAAGACCTAAAATCATTTAAGAATTACTGGGTATAACCAATATAAAGTTCTACTAAAGGAAAGAAGAAGTTATTGAGAATTTAAAAATAAAAAAAGAAGAAATGAAGGAGGGAAAAAATGGATAGAGAAGAAGTGTGTCCTTGAGGAAGGAAACTGAAATTCTAGAATAAAAAAAGAGTTCTATAAGGGGGGAAAAGGAAGGAAAGGGAGGGGAGAAAATGGGGCTGCGGGGGAAGGAGGGAAGTGGGGGTGGGGATTGGGGAGGGAGATGGGAGAGAGATAAGGTAGGGGAGGAAGGAAACACTCCGGTACTATGAAGAGAGAACACCAAAAAAAAAAAAAAAAAAAGAAATTTTTAAAAATCATGAATGAAGGTTAAATTTTATCAAATGTTTTGCATCCATTGAGATAATTAGGTTGTTTTTGTTTTTAATTCTGTTTATGTGCTGAATTACATTTATTGATTAGCATAGGATGAATCATCCTTGTTTATGTGGAATAAAACCCACTTGATCATGACATATTACTTTTTTGATATGCTATTGGATTTGGTTTACTAGGTTTTTTTTTTTTTTTTTTTTTTCCCTGGGTTTTAAAAATCTGTGTTCATCAGGGATGTTGATCTGTAGTTGTCTTTTTCATTGTGTGTCCTCACTTGGTTTTGTATCAGGGTGATCTGGTTTCAAAGTATGAGTTGGGAAGAATTCTTTTCTCTTTGATTTTCTGGAACAATTTCCATAGGATTGGTGTCAGTTCTTTGCACATTTTGTAGAATTTGGTTGTAAATTTATCTGATCTTGTTTTTTATTTGTTGTTGTTGCTGAAAAGGTTTCTTTATTATTTCAATCTCATTACTTGTTATTAGTCTCTTCAGGATTTTTATTTCTTCCTAGTTTAATCTCGAAAGGCTGTCTGTTTACTGAACTTATCCATTTCCCCTAGATTTTCTGGTTTGTGAGCACAGTTTTTCATAGTAGTTGCTGATGATCTTTTGTGTTTCTATGGTATCAGTTTTAATGTTTCTTTTTTCATTTCTAGATTTTGTATGTGTGTGTTTTTAAAATTTCTCTTCTTAGTCTAACTAGCAGTCTATCAATTTTTGATAACAAAAATTGATAAATTCAAGTAACCAACTATTAACTTTGTTGATTCTTTGTAATTTTTTTCTCAATTTCATTAAGTTTTGATCTGACCTGTGTAATTTATTTTATTCTGCTAGCTTTGTGTTTCATTGTTTCTTGTTTTTCTTGTTCCTTGAGGCATGTCATTAGGTTATTAATTCATGATCTCTCTATATTTTTTTGATCTAGGCATTTAATGCTATAAACTCCCGTTTCTAAGATTTTGCTATACTGTGTCTCCATTTTCATTTCTTTCAAAATATTTTTTAAGTTTCCACCTTAGTTTTGTCAATGACTCAAAAATTATTCAGGAGCATTTTGTATAATTTCCATTCATGTGTGTAGTTTTAAGATTTCTTCTTAGAATTAATTTCTAGTTTTATTTTACTATGCTCTGATGAATCACTTTATATAATTTCTATTTTTAAAAATTATCAACTTTTGTTTTATGGCCCAACATATGATGTATCTTGGAGAATGTTACCTGCACTGATGAGAAGAATGTATATTCAGTAGTTGTTGGGTAGTGTGATCTGTAAATGTCTGCCAGGTCCATTTGGTATAAAGTTCAACATTTCTTTGTCAGTTTTCTGCCTTGATTATCAGTCTAATGATGTGAGTAGGATGTTAAAATACCCTACTATTATTGTATACCTGTCTTCTCTTTCTCAGATCTAGTAATATTTGTTTAATCAACCTGGATGCTCCAGTGTTGGGTATACACCCAACATTTAGAATTGAATTGTTATATCCTCTTTTCGGATTTATCCCTTCAGGATTATTTCATAACTTTCTTTGTCATTTTTTAACTGTTGTTGATTTAAAGTCTATTTTATTTAAGTATAGCTATTCCTACTTTCTTTTCTGTTGCCTATGATTAGAATACATTATAAGGAACCTGTAAAAAAAATGCAGTTGTAGCTAAGGTCCCCTTAATTAGTTAACTTAAAGCCAATGAAAGGTAAATAATCCTGCATCGGCATGGTTTAATCAGATAGATCCTTTAAAAGATAATCTAGAGGTCAGAGAGATGCTTTCTTGCTGACTTTTAAGAAGCAAACTACCATGAGCTTTATAGTTGTAAGGAAGTAAATTCTGCCAACAGCCATGTGAGTTTGGAAGAGGATCTTGGGCTTTAGATGAGAACACAGTCCTAACTGACATGTTGATTGCAGCCTTGTGAGGCCCTATGCAGAGATCCCAGTTAAAATATACCTGTACTTCTAATACCAGGCAACTGTGAAATAATAGATACAAATTGTTGAAAGCTACTGAGCATATGGTATATTGTTATGCAGCAAGGAAAAACTAATACATTAGATTATTACTCTGTTTTCATATTTACTGGTTTACTTTGAGGTTTAAAGTATACATGTTTTCTTTTTCTCTCTCTCTTTTCTTTTCCTTTTTCCTTTTTTTTTTTTTTTGAGATGAAGTTTCGTTTTTGTTGCCCAGACTGTAGTGCAGTGGTGGGATCTTGGCTCACTGCAATCTCTACCTCCTGGGTTCAAGCGATCCTCCTGCCTCAGCCTCCCATGTAGCTGGGATTACAGGCACTAGCCACCATGCCCAGCTAATTTTTGTATTTTTAGTACAGATGGGGTTTCACCACATTGGCCAGGCTGGTCTCGAACTCCTGATCTCAGGTAATCCACCTGCCTCGGCCTCCCAAAGTGCTGGGATTACAGAAATGAGCCACCATGCCCAGCTGCATGTTTTCTTATCACAGACTATTATTAACTCATATAATTTCATATATGATGCAAGTCTTATAATAGTAGTTTTCAGATTTCTTCACTCTGTTTTTTGTGCTATTGTTGCCACAGATTTTATTTTTACATAATTCCACACAATACAGGTTTCTTACTTTTCCGTTAGACAACTAATAATTCTTAAGGTATCTTTATACTTACCTACAAAGTTACTTTTTTTTTTTTTTATTTTTGCATTTTTGCTTTTTTTTTTTTAAACCAGATTTCCATATGATTTTATGTCACTTCTGCTTGAAAGACTTCTTTTAGCATTCCTTCCTTGTAGTGTAATTCTGCTGGTGATTATTCTTTTCACACTTTCATGTCAGAAAAAGTCTTTATTTTGCCTTCATTTTTGAAAAATATTACTCTGGATTCTAGCCACAGAGGTTATTTCTTTCCCTTTTACTATTTCAAATAAATTTCTCAGCTGTATTTTTGCTTGTTTTATTTCTAACAAGTGATCTGTTCTAATTTGTATCTGTACTCTCTGTATATAACATGTCTTTTTTCTCTGTGCTCATTTATGAATTTTTAATATTTACTGTTTTTGAGTAATTTTATTGTCATATGCCTTGGTGTATTTTTCTGTTTCTTATGCTTGGATTTGTTGAACTCCTTTAATATGGATTTAGAGGTTTCTATCTAATTTGATAAATTGTAGCTGTATTTCTTCAATTTTCAATCTGTTTATCTTCCTCATTTCCTTTTTCCTTCAGGTCTTAAAATGGCATCTGAAGTTATCTTCTAGGTCACTAATGCTTTATTCATTTTTAAATGCTTCTTTTTTATCCATGTGATGTTGGATAATGCTTTTACTTTGTTATTAAGTTCACTGATCTTCCCTTCCACAATGTCTAATCTGTTATTAATTTCATGCAGTGTATTTTTTTTTATTTCACTCATTGAAGTTTCTGTTACTAGAAGTTCAATTTGGATCTTTTTATATCTTTCTTGTCTCTACTCTACTTGTCTGTTCTTTTTCTCTATACTCTTGACTATATGGGATACAGTTATAATAAATCTTTTAATGTCCCTTTTTAATAATTCTAAAATTTACTGCATTTGTAGGAAGTTTTAATTGATTTATTATTATTTTGCATCATATTTACTGCCTAGTAATTTGGATGACTGGTAATTTTTTATTTAATGCCTAATATTGTAACTTTTATCTTTTGTGGTAGTGGATATTGTTGCATTCCTTTAAATATATAGAAACATGCTGAAATGATTCATATTTTTCTGTATACAAGAAAAAATCTATTTTTTAAGAATAATTAAGCAGGAGTATAATCTATTTGGGAGACTTAATCAATCTCAAGTTGTTCCCCAAATTGCCTTTTGCTTTACAAAGGCATTATCTTAACTTCTTGAAATTCATTGTTTTGGGTCTTTATTTTTGATTTGTTTTGGGTCTTTGTTTTAGATTTTCTTGAAAATAGTTACATTATTTGTGTATAACAGTTATGGAAATTAAGACCCATGTAATGGGAATAACACAAAATGACAAAAAGATTAAATATTTATTCAACATTTAAAATTTTTCACACTTGAAAACTTTGTTCTGTGCATTATCAAGTACAATTTCATAGTACTTATTTTTGAAATAAGTTATTTTTTGTAGTTTGCCAGCTAAACAGCTTTCAGTTGGATATCAGAGAAATGCAACTAAAAGTGGCTTTAACAAAAGGGAAGTTAGGTCAAGCTTATAGGTATCTTTTTAAAGATAAGATTGGATAAAGTAAAATATTTGATAATGCAAGTGGCCCAAGTGGAAGATAAAATAGCTTGCTGATGACATCGCTGAATTCACAAAATGTCCTTGAACCACAATACGAAGACTCTTTGTCACATGTTCTAATGAAAAATAATGGATCAAATTTGATTGCTTATATCAATGGTTCAGAAAATTATTATTTTTCTTTGCTATAATATATAACAGGTAGCACACTCATTAGGAGTATATGAAATAGTGTTTCAAACATTTTTGAATGAATGAATGAGCTTGATTTGATGTGATCATACACTTCTAAAGAAAGAAAGACACCAAAAGTGGAAGTGAGAACGTCACAATGTAGTAAATTGTTCATACATACTCATTATTAATCATTGGGTTACAAATTATCTGCTTCATTTCAATGGTTCACTACTCTGGAACATGAAATATTAATTTAATTAACATATTGAGTAACAAGGGTTCAAAAATCATACTATATATAGTGAATTTAGAAGACCATATAAAACTTTACATGCATACATCAGGGCCTGTTATTTAGACAAGTCAGTTATGGAATCTTAAAAATGATAAAATTTTGCAATTTTGCAGTGAGAAAATTTTGAAACCAATTTTTACAAGATAAACAAATAACTATGAGTGTGCATCAGCCTGAATTAGGGATGTCCAACTTGATGAGTAATTTAGCTAACAGATATATATGTATATGTTAGGAGCATACATACATATGCTCATCTTATCTTACTCTTCTTTCTTTTTTTTTTTTTGGTTTTGTTTTTTTTTTGAGACAGAGTCTCTCTCTGTAGCCCAGGCTGGAGTGTAGTGCTGTGATCTCAGCTCACTGCAACCTCCGCCTCCTGAGTTCAAGCTATTCTCCTGCCTCAACTTCCTAGTAGCTGGGACTACAGGCACCCACCACCATCCCAGGCTCAAAAATTTGTTAAAAAATTAGCATGTGCCTGTAGTCCCAACTACTCAGGAGGCTGAGGTGGAAGAACACTTGAGCATGAGAGGTGGAGGCTGCAGTGAGCAGTGATTGTGCCACCAAGGTGCAGCCTATGCGACAGAGTGAGATCCTGTCTCAAAAATAAATAATATAAATAAAATTTAAAGACAAATTAAAAATATTTTTACCTCTAGTTAATCAGAAAAAAAAAAATCCAATGTACTTTTAATTTCCCATAAATAACTTTTGGAAGAATATGTGCTTTCCATCTATACTACTGTCACTGTACGTTTTTCTGAATACATCCTTCTAATAAAACAAATAACCATCCCTCCAATCTAATGCTTTTAAGAGAAATCAAAAATGATATATCACGACTGGGTGCAATGGCTAATGCCTGTAATCCCAGCCCTTTGGGAGGCAGAGACAGGCAGATCAGCTGAGTTCAGGAGTTTGAGACCAGCCTGGCCAACATGGTGAAACCCCGTCTATACTAAACATACAAAATTAACTGGGCATGATACCGGGCACCTGTAATCCCAGCTATCTGGGAGGCTGTGGCAGGAGAATAGCTTGAACCTGGGAGGCGGAGTTTGCAGTAAGCAGAGATGGAGCCAGTGCACTCCAGCCTGGGTGATAGAACCAGACTCAGTCTCAAAGAAAAAAAAAAAAAGAAAATGATATATCAAATATATGGAGTGGAGGATGTTTGTATAAACAAAAGGCTGGTCAGGGTGGATTTGTTTAAACAATCTTAGAAAAGAGCAATTCAAATAATCTGTAGCTTTGGACATGAGCTTTATTTACAGGTAATATTGATATTGCGATTCAAGTTACATTTCCTTCTGTGGGTAAAGTTGATTTATATCTCCATTGATTATACTGTTATTTCTGCAGATATCATACACACTGGTATGTTTTAAAGAAGATTATATGTCATTAAATATGTAGTAAATACAATTAAAATAGTCATCTTTTAAAATAATCAGAGTGATTATGATGAATGCACAATAATGAGCAGGTTGAAGCAGGTATTTGATATAATTTTTGAGAACATCAGACTCAAATTGTCTAAGAATATACATATATATACATGGCATGTATGTTTTACACATTAATTTTATATAATGAAACAAGATATGTGTGTGTATTCAAGCATTTAGTGAAACTCAAATTTGAATGTAAGAAAGTACTACAAAAGTTAGTGGAATTAGAAAAATTGATGAGTTAGACAAAGTTTAGAGATTTCTGGGAGTAAAGATATACTTTGTTAGTCATAATGAAAATATCTTACTATACTGAAAAAATTTGAAGTTGTTAAATATCTCATATTTTTTTACTCTGAATAACTTAATATATTCTTATAAAAAAGATATTTGTCAATACAACAACTTAGAAACAACCAAATTCTTATTTGTAAATTACATAATCTCATGAAATAGTGGCACAATCATATTGTATTTATTAAATTTTTATTGAACAAATATTTAGTGGGTACTCTCCTAAGCTTAAGAATGAGACTGAATACAAGAGGGAATAAACTACTCTCATGGACTTGACTTTCAAAAGAGCAAGACAAATATATAAACAAAAAGCACACTTAATATGAGATAATTAAGAGTACTGTGACAAATCTGAAATGTACATTCCAAATTTTTAACATGTAAGTCACTGTGAAATAATATTGTATGTTTGTGCATTAATGTTAAGTTAAAACGTAAAACAATCTAGAATGTCTAAGATTACAGTTATTTAATATGTTATATGATACTGCATTTTGAGTGATTCAAATGTTTTAACGTTTGTTAACATTACTTTCCATACATTTCTAAATTCATAATTTAGAATTTCTAAATTTAAAAACTTAGAAATTGATATAAACATTGAGATTATAAATAAGTATGGTAAGTTATTGAACATCTTATTTAATTGTTATTGTGGGTGTTGTGACATCATTAATAAAGCAAAATGTCTTTATATTATCTAGCTAAGTGTGTTAATAGGGAATTTGAGGGACTATCCTGGGTATACTGCTCTGTTAGCGTGTCGTGATAGTCTTTTAATTAAAACTCATAAGATAACCTCTATTATTTTAAATCACAGTGTATGGTTTCTGCTGATAGCAACACAATGACATCATCAAACGAAATGCCTTGAAAAGCTGTAAGAAGTGATAGCACTTTATGGTTTGTCACAGGCTTCTGGAACACATTTAAATATTGTGTTCAGGGTAGCTGCTTTGTGAGGACAACAAGGGAGACATTGGCATTTCAGTCCTGCCTACTAGCTTACTGCTCTGAACATACTTGCTGCAAATACTGGGGTCATGGACGGAGTCAACGCCATACTTCTGGTTTTGGAATGGCTTTAAAGGAGATGAAACAACTTAGATGGAAATATGCTCTGTATGTTTTCCCAAGAAAGAAAATTCAGTCTTCTAAGACACTGTATGTGGGGGTGAAAAGATGAAAAGTAAAAGACAAAAAGTCTACATCTAAAGTAGGGCAAACACAGCTTACAGTATGAATCAAAAGTTAGTGAATATATTGTAGTTCTTTTCCAAAGAGCTCAACTGAGATAATAGTCATTTAGTAATGTGTAAAGAATAACAGTATTTATGATTTTTAAAGGCTGTCATTTGAGGTGGTCAACGTGGAAGACTAGAATGCCGAGTTAAAGCATACCTCAAATAGCAAGCTTTTCAAATCATAAATTTAGGATACAATTTTGAGTAGAGGTTTATATGTTCCAAGTGGTCTATTGGTGAGCCTGGGCAAAGCATTCTTGGGAATTGAGACCAGGGCACATCTGACTTGTTATAAATTTTATATGTTTCAACACGACTGGGATTCAAAAGTGAGAAATTTGTTTGCATTCTGTTGCAATACCAATTGTATTAACAGATGTTTAAAGATGAATGTTCCAAACTAAAGGCGTTTGTTTGATATTTTCAGCATCATTTTTTCTATCCACATATGTTAAAACAATTCTGAACAGCATGCTTTCCAAACTGCTAGTAATTTCTTTAGAGAAATAACTTCAGAAGCAAAAGTAATTAACTAAGCAAATAAAGTTTGTATAAAATTAGAACTTATTCAAGCAGAACAAAAATTTTTGTTAAAAAGCTAGTAAAGAGGGAACACAGATCATTAGCTTAAATTTCTACAGATATTAATGTTCTCTGTACATTATTATGCCCTATGCATTCTTTCATAACAAAGTTTTATTTTTAATTTTTGTTGGTACACAGTACATGTAACCTATGCATTCTTACTGAGGTCTTAGTAGTAGCCACAAGCCGACCCGTTTCTGTGATGGGGGAAGCAACTGTTCATGTTTTGTATCACTTGTGTGATTTTTAAAATTACATTATTAAAAATAAGGAAATAGGCTTGAGTGTCAGCATGCCATACCTACGGAGTCAATACTAACATAACTTGGTGTTCTATAAGACATAAGATTTTCCTCTGTTTCCCCAAGGGGTAAGCACAGACTGTCAATGAGCTTGCACAGAGAATAGCACCACAGTTCTGTTGACAACCATCATTATATGTACCTACTAGTGGAAACTCACTGTGTGGATTATTCTCTCCACACCCAAAACAGGAGATACAGGTCTTGTGAGGTTGTTGAGTCCACATTCTAATGCTTTTAGAGCACTGCCCAGCATATAGAATCCTCTCCTTTATGAACAGGCTTAGTTATAGTTACTGACCATTACCCAGTGAAAAAGTCATCTGAAACATGTAGTCATCTGTTTCCTACTCATTAATTTGAGACTCCAGACACCTGTGGGAATCTTGAGGGCAAGGCTGGAAGAGAAACAGCTTCCTGGTCAAAGAAATGGGCTAAAACTGATCTTTGAATTATCTAAATATCACACTTACACAGCCAAGGAACTTTGAATTGCACTTTCACTAACTATACAATTCCATATAGGTGGTCATTTTGAAAGATCCAGAGAAAATTATACCCCCTAAATTAATTATTTCAAAATAAAGAGCATTTCTGCATTTGTTAATTATTTAAATATACTTTGTGTTGTAATAATTTATGGTAGCCAATGGTAGGATGGAGATCCTGATGTTTTGAGACAGAGAAGCTAACTTGTAATGATTGTACTAGATAGTACACAGGAAAAACTATTGACTCAAAATACATATTACATAAGCAGAATCAAATATAATACACTATAACAAGTAGAGACTGGGTGATTGTATAATGTAATTATCTTCTTAGTCATTCGAGGGAATGTAAATGTGATAGAAGCAATTATGTGAGACTCTAGTTGAATAATAGAGATGGAGATCCTGAAGATATTTGCAATATCATTGCTACTTTAAAATAATAGCAAAAATTTTGTCACATGGTGTAAAAGCTAAGAATCTATGAAAAAATAATTATAATAGGTTTAAGTGATGACTTGAACTTTTGATAATTGATCAATTTCATTCACTATGTTATTCTGTGATTATATACTATAATCTTTCTCTCTTTCGTTTCCCCTTTTAGCATAATTAAAGGATGTTCTTTTTAAAGAATCTTTGGTTTGGATGTGAGGTATAGAAAAAATGCAAAAAGGAGCTAACAATTTGGCTCTCAAAGTTTATATTTTGATGTCTATTTGTATTTGAAATTAGAATGCATTGAATATTATATTTAAATTATAATTTTCAATTTATCAAACATTTTATTTTGTTTCAAAGTTTTTAGTTTGCTACAACACTACATATTAGTACGGACCTTCTAAGTAATATTACAAAAATGATGACTAATTACAGTCAATAATAGTTATATTTATAAAAAGAGGACAAGTTTTGTAATTTGTTTTATCTCAAATATGATTATTACAAATCACAGGAATCATTTTTATTTTTATTTTCATATTATTAATCAAATTCTGCATGTGCTATTATTCCTCTTTGATAGTTCGGCCATAATTTTCTTTAGTATTCAATAGTACTTGCCTAAAGCCAGTACTGCTACATTTATCTACAAATTCCAAGTTGCAGACTATGTTTCTGTTCCATACCTTTAAGTAAAATGACTAGCTATTTCTATTGCTAAAGAGAATTTGTTGATTATTAAAGAGTTAGAGATACAGTCATATGAAATTATCTAACTGTGGCAGGTGAGTTTTTAAAAATGCAGTAATCTCACATATTCTCAGAAAAGATAAGATAATCTCTTTATTCCATATAAAAAACATTTCCCTAAATAAGTGTCCTATAATGTTAAGCAATTACTCTGGCAAAAAAAATGGTACTAGAGCATAAAAAATTAATTCAGTTCATAGAAGATTGTTAAAGCCTGACAAGTTTTATTCCAAAAATAAAGCATCTGTCATTGTAGGTTTCTCAGGCTATAGCAATCTTTCACACAAGATATTATCTGTAATTTCATTGAAAAATAAAATGAATATTTTCTATCATGTATAAAAATGTATTTATATATTTGTGTTTATATTTTATTACTGTATATCAAGTGAATTATTCTGTGTTAGTACCTGGTTTAAGTTAGGTAATTTGTGAGAAATAATGAAATCTTACAATATCATGGCACATGGATTGCTCTAAAATTGAAATTCTGCTGTAAGGAGGCTTACACAGCAAGATCTTTCCTAGCACGGTAGGAGACCCACCCTTTGTGAACTATAGCCCTGCACAGGCTTCTAACATTGTGATTTTTTTAACCTTTCAGAAAGCCCTTCAATATCTACAGAATCTATGAAGCAGAAGTCATGCTGATTTCTGAAAAGTTTTTTAAAAATTAGGGTCCAACAGAGTTCTGCTCTGACAAAATTTTGTGCTGAATCCCCTGCAGGAAATTTCCAGTGTGTTTGAAGACTTCAGTGGAGAATGAATCCAATATGTTGCTAAAACATTCCCTCCTTACCCCACCATCCTCTCTGTTTTATCTCCCATTTGCTGGGAAAAGAGAAATCTTTCTTTTCTATCACTTTACTAGAATGATGAATTCCCCAATTCAGTAGAGTCTTCTCCTCACTTTGTTCTAAAAAACGTATTTGTTGTGTTATGTAGCCTGAGTCTCAGAAAAACAAACAGGTAGCAGCACGGCATGCTAAAATGTTCCCTGATCTAGGAGTTAGGAAACCTCTTGTTGTCATACATCACTGATCTATTTATTTATCTCTCTGGGCCTGTTTTCACATATAAAATAACATAGTTGACCAAGATAATTTGCTAGCTTGCTAACCGATTATCTGATTCTAAACAGAATAGTTTTCAATATGGATCATCCAGTATCTTCTCTTTGGATTTTTCCAAACTAAAAGAGTTCATATACCTGCCAATGAATATTTTACTGAGAAATATATTACTTACAGACGTTAAGAATTTAGTAGGCACAGACCACTAAATATGTTTTCTGCTAATATTTTATTTTTATGTGAAGTAACCTTATTAGTTGGATTTTTGACATTCTGGAGGTATTAAGAAAATATTTTCATTGAAAAAATGTCCTCTCAGTGACAAACTACTTTTTATTATCTAGCTACTTTTACATGAAATGGTGAAGTGGATTAATTTTATACTATTAATATGACCATTCTCTCCTCTTTATTTGCAACAAAATATCTCTTTTCTTCTTGTTTGTTTAAGCTAAAAATTATCTCAAACACTACCTAAGAAAACACCATATCCTAATTCATACTGTGAGTTAAGATTCACACATGCCACTCTCACTTTTTTCCTGCCCCAAGCTGTCCAAAGAACCACTACTGTTAAATGCAACCATGGTTTGGAATATTATTTTTCTGGCCATAATTACTATTTAGAAATGTTCCTGAATTCATATTTATTTATCCAGCTTGGAAAAAAACATTCAACACTGAATAAAGCATAGTATTCCATAAATAGACATTGCAGGTAATAACAGAAGGGGGACAGTATAAAGACAATGCAAGCTAGATGTCAAGAACCAGTAAAATAGAAAAGAAAATTATGGGAATGTTGTTTTAAAATTCAACAGTTGAGTGATGATCTATAAATATTGGATATCAAACAATATTTCCGAAAAGCAGAGTGATTAGGAGATAAACTGGTAGGGAGGTGAGGACAGAATTATTCCTGAAACAATGAAAAAAAAAAAAATGAATGAAAGTGTTGAATTTGCCCGATCATTAGAAGATAGATTTCAATAAATGTGCACTCCAGCATTTTTCAGTGTAGAAAGTACACACTGTAGAGAAAAATTGTCTGAGGCATTGGAATTGAGTGGGCAATATTATATTTCAGGAAATGTAAAGGTCACTTATTCAAAAACAACAAATGAAACTGTCAATGGCTAGATCTAGGAGGCTATATTGTCAAAAAATTTCCTTATCAGATTAGTTTTACACATAGGCAGCATACACCCTCACACACTTAAGCACACACTTAAACAATTAATTGATTTAGTTGTTCAATCACATGGTAAGCATGGAGATAAAATAATAATAATACATTTAATAATAATTTGTCATTAACATTTCTTAAAAACTTTCTATTAACTTCACATGAGTTATCTCCGTTCACGTTGGAGGTATTTCCAATGGACATTTGTATATGAAATTAAGAGTTAGAGTAGAAAAAGGCTATATCAGACCTTAAATTGTAATAAAGTTTTAAAGCACATGTCTAACTTCATATTCTTGCTAATTTATAAAACGTTGTCTATTTTTATAAAGTTGATATGAGAAATTAGCAAAGATTTGAATTTATATTACCTTTGCAGTAAAATGTGACTTTCATTAACAATTCTCTCTAAGCTACTTTGCACTTCAATAAAAATATTTTATCTTAGGGACGACATTAGTGTATTGAGCCCTGAGAATGCACTTCTCTTCATTCTGGCAGTTATTCCCTGACCACTCACAGATCACAGATTCATCGTGCTTGATCTGATTCTTAACAAAAATGTTCAAATTGATAAGCAATTTTACTCCTTTCTTTTATAAGTTACATTTATCAAAGTTAATTGAATCAAATAAAAATGCATGCCAAATCTATTATAGAATTTTTAAAAATACATTTATTTTATCATTTATATTGTTCCCCATATAACCTACCCATATTATAAAATGAACAGTATAAATGAATTAATGTTTGCTGTTCATTGGAGACATTAGCAAAAAGAATATCCACTCCTTAATATCAGAGGTTAATTGCTGATATTCCCCAGGATTTATCCTTGTTCATGTTATCTTCTTGCTTGAGGTGATCTTCTTGATTTCAACTTATATTCTCTCAATTATATTTTCACTCTAAATTCTTTCTGTAGCTCACACTAGTATTATCTATTCTTTGTTTAGTACCTCTACCCAGATGACCCCTGCCACTCTAGTCAGATATACTCTTTTCTTTCAGCAACTCATATATGTTCCATTCTTATTTCTCATTTAACTTTTACCACTATAATCCACTTAATTTCCCATATTTGTTTATGTGCCTGGCTATCTCACTGAACTTTAAACTCATTAAGGAAAATCTGTCTTATTCATCTCTATATTACTAGTTTTAGTACATAATACAGTTACGAGCACAGATTCTGAAACCAGAATGCCAAGTTTCAAATTTCAGCCATGTATTTTAGTAAGGATGAGACATTAGACAAATTGCTCTTTGCAGTAGTTTTCCATGCTGAAAGATAAGAACATCATTAGTGTACCCCAATAGGGCAATATCCAATATGAATGGACATAACTCATGTGAAGTTAATAGAAAGTTTTTAAGAAATGTTAACAACAAATTATTATTATTATTGTATTATTATATCTCCATGCTTGCCATGTGATTGAACAACTAAATCAATTAATGCAGTCACACAAGAGCTAATTTACAATATTCCTAAAATGTCCTAACACATTATCGTAAACATCTGTGAGAAAAAAAGAAATGTGTGACATCAGATGTAAAATTATTATCAATTGTTTATATATGTATATATATTACAGTATAGATGTTCTCTGGTACAGGAAGACTATTTGGTAACACTATAATCTTTATAATTATTTTAGCACAATAATTAAATAAAAATATTATCTTAAAATATGATTTTTCTAAATATATTGATTGTTTATACCAAAGATTTATTCAAGATGTAATCTGGAAATGTTGTTATGGCTAGTATTAAATCCATAGAAAACAGAGCTCTCCAATGGTTTTCAGATATGATGAGGTAAAGCTGTAGATATATTTCTTCACTGAAATAATTCTCACAATTTTAATGTGGTAATTTGAATTATGAAGACCTATAAGGGTAGAGGTGTGGAATAAAGGGTTTTTCCCCTAAATATGTTTAGGCTTTCTTCTGAGAATATCACTTGGAACTGGTGCTCCATCAAACAAAGTAGTAAAAAAAAAAAATTAGACTTTATTTATGTATTTATTGGTTGGGTTTGTATTGAACCTGCTTGGTGGATTTGGTTCTTCATACAACAGGGTGAAAAATAGATGGAAATGCAGTTCTCCTAATGACATTGTACTGTTTGTCCCTTGTTTATTCTGTTAATATTCTTCTGGATTTTGTAGACTCTGACAGAGATAGAGGATTGATTTAGGAAGACATTAGGAAATCACCAGCTGGAGAAGTAGTGAAAAATTTCTGAAGACTTCTTCGTCTCCATCTCCTTTCTTAGCATATTATATAAATGAAACTATGTCTAACAAGATGGCCAAAATATTTTCATGGGTTGGTTAAGAGACAGTTTCTTTAGAGGACTTGCTGTGAGGAGAGTAAAATTGTTTGCTTTCCTTAAAAATCTAAGACAGTATCACCCATATGTTTTCTTTTGTTCAAAGAGAAAGTCGGACTCAAAACTTAAATTCATGTTTATTCAAGAATGTCTCATAGAAATTCAAGAATTAAACTCATCTGTTTTATGTAATTAAAATTCTTAGGGGTACTTATAATATAATTGAATTATAAGGTACCCTGCGAGCTTTGCCACCTTGAGGGAGAAAACTATAAAATGAAATGGCTCTCTGGCTGACTGCAAAATGAAGGAGGCCCCCATAATTCATTTACAGATGATCCTAAGATCTTTAGAACCTGGATAACTAGTGAGACTTTTTAATAATTTTTGTCTTTTTAAAATTTATGTAAAACATGCACTTAGCTTCTTTTCTTTATAAAAAAAAATCATATAAAGTTTCTCAATGCCTCATGTCATTTGGAATCTTTTAAAATTCTTTTTGTTCCCAGTTCAGATGAACTTATTTTAAATTTTTATTTTTAATTACTTGTTTTTATTCCCTTTATGAATATTTCTCTGGGGAAGTTTTAGTAATGAAAAAAATAAAATTATAAACCAGTGTTTATAATGCCACAGATACGTGTTTTTAATACATATTTGCCTGAAAGTGTATAATAAAGCCGAAAGGTGGCTTTCGTTTAGGAGAGGGAGAGAGAGACAGAGAGAACATGTAAGTCACATAGAACACAGGGCTGCATTGTGGTTCTTTCTAATCTATTTAAAAAACATTTATTTTAGATTCAGGGGTACATGTGCAGGTTTCTTTTACAGGTATATTGTGTCATGGGGGTTTTGTGTACAGTTTATTTTATAAGCCAGGTAATAAGCGTAGGAACCTACAGGTAGTTTTTTGATCCTCACCCTCCCCCAAGCCTCCACCTTCAAGTAGGCCTGGTGTTTGTTCCCTACTTTGTGTCCATGTGTACTTAATATTTAACACTCACTTATAAGAGAGAACATGCAGTATTTGGTTTACTGTTCCTGCATTAATTCACTTAGGATAGTGGCCTCCAGTTCCAACTATGTTGCCGCAAAAGACATGATCTCATTCTTTTATGGCTGTCTAGTATGTCATGGTGTACATACCACACTTTCTTTATCCAGTCAACCATTCATGGGAATTTAGGTTGATTCCATATCTTTGCTGTTGTGAATAGTGCGGCCATGAGTTCAGGTGTGCATATTTTTTTATAGTGGAACAATTTATATTCCTTTGGGTAGATACCCAATAGTTAGATTTCTGGGTCGAATGGTAATTTGTTTTAAGTTCTTTGAGAAGTTGCCAAACTGCTTTCCACAATGGCTAAACTAATTTACATTCCCACTGCCAGTGTATAAGTGTTCCCTTTTCTCCACAACCTTGACAGGGGATGTTATTTTTTGACTTTTTAATAATTGCCATTCTGACTGATGTGAAATGGCATCACATTTGGTTTATTTGCATTTCTCTAATGATTAGTGATCCCATATTAATTCCTTTTCCTTGCATTCATTTGTTCATTTTGTGGAAAGTAATATCTGAAAGGATAATATTCTATCTGATTAGTAATCAGTATACAATACAGTATCTCAATGATGAGGAGGAATATGACACAATATGTTTACCTACTCCGTGGACTACCTACTTTTTAATTATCTAGAATCATTTATTTAATTAACATGATACATTTCTATACTATGATATATTCTCTGTAGATGACAGGGACATAAATATACTGATGGGGAAGAAAGATTAATCTCACAAGATTAATAAAATATATATATCTTTAAAAAATAAAAAACAGTTTCTGGTGAGGAATATTGTGAAAACTGCATGAGTACTTTCAGATTATTAGCTCAAAAACAAATCAACTTTAGGAGTATATTTCAACCTCTATCTTTTTCTATTCCATTATTCATATCTCAGCTGGATTAACCAACTGGAACTTTCACAATCACTAAAGCAGGTCATCAAAATTCCATATAATGGTGTCAGTGCTTTGTTTTCTTTCATATGGACGCTGGTTAACACAGCTCTTGAATGGGCCCTAATAGTCAGAATGGGGCTTACACATAGGCTGATTCTGACTCAACATTTTAAATACCATTGACAGGACAGACTTCTGTAGAGTCTCCATAGACCTTTATTCAGATATGGCACCTGTTTAATTCATTTAACTTGTTTTATAATTTTATTCCTCTAATGTCTAAGTGCTTGCAGTTTTATTTATTCCAAAGCATCACATCATGGACCAATCTGTGATAAATGCATAGCCAATATGCTGTAACAGAGAAACAAAGATGATCACAGAATTCTCTATGCAGTGCTTTTAAGGAGATTTTTACAAAGAAAATCGTAATTCTTTTGCCTGGGATATATAATGATAAGGGCTATAGTTATTACATTTGTCATCGAAAGTATTTTAATGGACAATGCATGAAAGCTGTCATATAAGTGCCATAGCATTTAAAATTTTTGCATGTCTTTCTTTCTTCTCTTAAAACTAACTCATTTATTTAAAATAAAGGTAATTCCTTTAAAAGTTGTTTTGCTTAATAAAGGCATAGGTTAAATTTCTCTTTTAGTTATTGTGAACAGAAGTTGTTTTAATTGTATCTAGAGGGACTTACTTGCTACATATCATCTTATTATATCATATTCTGACAAAAAGTCAATTTGGCAGCAGAATATATAACCTTGATTATAACCTAGAATTTTTAGCTTTCTGAATGAAGTAACAAATACGCATAACCTCCCCATACACATGTGTGATTGATAGATGGGTAGCTAACTAGCTAGCTAAACACTAAGTATAACTTTAGCTCACTAGATAGCACAAATCAAACGTATGTTACCAATAACCATAATTCTCTAGAAGCACTTTTTTGCCTCCTAGTATACCTCCCATTCTCTCCAGTGGGAAACCATGCTTTGACCTCTAACACTACTTCATGTCTAGTTTTGATCTTTAAATAAGTTGAATTTTATAAGTCTTCAAATTTTTGTGTTATCTTACTTTTAATATTATATTTAACATAGCCATTTATGCTATAGATCAGAGTTATAGTTGTTCATTTTTATTGTGATATGCAGTTATTATTTTCCAATGGATAGCCAATCAAAACAGCTTCATTTATTGAGAACATACTTTGTCCCATTGCAATATAATGTGATTTTAGTCACAATCAAGTGTCCACATAAATGTGTATTTTTTTGCATTGTTTCTTTAAAAATTCCTTGGCTATTCCTTTGACTTTACATGTTATATGTTTTTCAACTTTGTATTGAAGCAAAGTGCACATAAATATACAGCTTAATAAATGTTTTTAAATACAACACACTTCTCTTCAGCACCCAGAGCAAGAACACAATCAGATAAATTCCCAGCACTCAGGACTGACTTCTCTGCTCTTCCTTCATTATACTCTCTTTCTAGGATCACTAATGTTCTGACTTTTTCTAATAATGTACTTTAGATTTGTCTGTATATTTACTATACACATATGGAATAATGTAGTAATCTTTTGTGTTTGGCTTTGATTGCAGAGCACTATATTTGTGAAATTCACACAAGTAGTTGGATGTAGCTGTTCATCTGCATTGTGGTATAATGTTCCAAATATACCAAAATGTATTACCCCTCTCAATGGTGATGAATATTTGGGGATTTTCTAGTTTTTGTCTGATATAAGTAATAGTGCTAGAAACATTCGAGTACATGATTTTTAGTGACTTCTATATACAATTTTGGTGTTTATTTAAGAATGAAGATGTTCAGATGTAATATATCCTATTGTTTTACTTACCCATTGTTGCATGACAAGTCACTGCAAAGGTCAAGAATTTTAAAAGGACAATCACTTTATGTTCTCTTGGTTCTGCAGTCTGAACTGGACCTAGCGGGGCAGTTTTTATGCTAGTGGTGTTGCCTCATATAGCTATCTCTAGTGGTTTGATTGGAGCAAATCTTAGCTGGAAGGATGAGACAGCGTGCTTATTATCTTCATGTAATTGTAGTTTCTTTATGTGGTCTCTCCAGCATGATGAATGGAGTTCTAACAAGTTACCCAAAGCTCCCAACAATGCAAAAGCAGGCGTTGCCAGACCCTTTTTAAGCATAGAGCACTGCGTTAGGACAAGCACTGCATCATTTTCACTGCACTTTATTGCCAAAATTATTCCTAAGTCCAGGCCAGGTTGAAGAAAATGGGACTCCACAAGAGCATGAATACTCAGAGATGTGATTCGTTAGGAATAGTCAATACAATAGATTATTACATCTATATTAATAGTTATGGAAATTGCTTTCTGCGATATATCGTTCTTAGACTGTGCTTTTTAGATACTGAAATTGATGTTATGCTGGATTTGTGAAAAAAGCTAGAAAGTGTTCTCTCTTTCTATTCCTGAAACTATTCATGCAATATTCATGTTATTTTTCTTTCTTATTTGGAAAAATTCACCAGTGAAGACATATGAGCTTGGGATTTCTTTGTGAGAGAGTTTTAGAAAAAAGGTATAGTTTTTAGGATAAATATTGGATTATTCATGTATTTTGTTAGTATTTATGAAGTTGTGTTTTGAAAAAAAATATCCATTTAACACATATATAATATGTATTTATAATATCCATTTAATACATATTATAACATGTATTTAGGCATAATTTGTATCCTCTTTTCTCATTTTGATGTCTGAGGGAATGGTATGAGTATCCTCTTTTTCATTTCTGATATTGGTAAGTTATTATTTATGACTTTTTTTCTTCACAATTCCTAGTAAAAGTTTATTAGTTGTATGAGTCTTTTCAAAAACTAACTTGGTTTTATTGATTTTGCCTTTTTATGGTTTTTGCTATATCCATTAATTTTTGAACCATATAATTTGTTTATTTCTACTTTCTTTGATGTTGGTTTATTGTTATTTTATTGGCTTCTTGAAATGAAAGTTTAGGTGACTGATTTAAGACTTTTCATTTCTATTAAATGTGTTTTAGGAGTATACGTTTATTCTAAACACTGATTGAGTATAGTCCTATGCATTTTGTACGCCCTACTTCATTATCACAGTTCATAGTCTTTACAATTTATTTTGAACATTATTAATATTATATTGTTTAATTGCATTTATTTGAATTTTCTACTTATTTTTAGTTGATAAATAACAATATCAAGAACTATACTGTGATCAGAGAACACACACTGAATTATTTAAAAAAATTAAGTACTTCTGAAGGTTTATTTATTGCCTAGCATATAATTATTTTATAAATATTCCTAGTATATTTGAAAAAAATGTGAATTCTTCTAATTTTGGGTATAAATATTCTATAGATACTGATTAGTCAACTTTGTTGTGATCTTCATTATCTTTTCTGTTTGTCTGTTTCTCTAACAGCTGATAGCGGTATGTTATAGTTTGCCAGTGTCATTCATTGTGATGTCACTGTTTCTTCTTTGCTAATTTTGAATTTTTGCATTCTGTGTTTTGAAGACGATGTTGGTTGTATTCATACATAGCCCATATTCCTTATGCTTTGTCCTGTTAATCGGTATTAAATATCTCTCTTCATTTCTAATGAAGTTTCTTGCCTTAGAGTATTCTTTGTCTGATAGTATTATAGCTACGTCAGTTTTTGGTGATTATATTCCTTCTAGTTTCAAACTATCTGTGTACTAATTTTTATGCAGTCTGAATATCTAAGATTTCTATTTAAATCAGATAACTCTAGGGAAAATCAAGCCCAATATTTAGCTCAATTTTCTAGATTTTCCTCTTCTAAAAACTGGCTACACATTTCTTTGTTATCTTGTTAGTGTTTTAGTTTCATCAAGTAAATATTAAAGAAAATAATTTTTATAGAATTTCCAATTCTTCTCATACAGTAGTATTTCCAAATCACTTCACCAACTACCAGAAATATATATTTCAAAAAACAATCATCTTGTAAAATATTTAACCTAGATGCATTTTAACTGATAAGATGATGTTGTTTCTGGTTACTCATTAGCCAACCCGTTTTTATCCCTCTACATCCACTACAGTTCTCAGCCTCTAGTAACCTTCATTCTGTTGTCTATCTCTATGAGTTAATTTTATTTAAGCTCCCATGTATGAGTGAGAACATGCTATATCTGCTCGTTTGTCCTGGCTTCTTTCACTTAACATAATTTCCTTTTGATTTATCCATGCTTATGCAGATATTAGGATTTCATTTTGTAATTGCTCAATAATGTTCCATTGTGTATAAATATCACATTTTATCCATTGATCGATTGATGGACACTTCGTTTGATTCTATCTCTTGGCTATTGTGAATAATACTGCAATGAAAACTGTAGTGCACATGTTCCGTTGACATATTCATTTCATTTTCCTTGGTTATATACCCCTTAGTGAGATTGCTGGCTTATATTGTAGTTCTATTTCTAAATTTTTGAGAAACTATCATATTGTTTTTCATAATGTCTAAATTAATTGACATTATGAACAGTGTGTAAGTATTCCCCTTCTCCACATTCTTACCAATACTTTTTATTTTTTTGATAATAGTCATTCTGATCAGTGTGCGATAACATCTCATAATGGTTTTAAATGGTGTTTTCCTGATGACTAGTGATATTCAACTTTTTTTTCATATACTTGTTGGCCATTTGTAGGTCTTCTTTTGAAGCATTTCTGATCAAGTTTTTGCCAATTTTTTTCAATTGAGTTATATGTTTTCTTACTAGTGAGTTGTTTGAGTTTCTCAGAAGTTTTCGATATTGAAAACAATTGCAAACCCTTGTCAGAGGTAGGGTTTGCAATTGTTTTCTCCTATTCTTTAAGTTGTCTTTAAATACTATTGACTGTTTTTCCATTGGTGTGAGGATTTTTAGTTCAGATTAATCCTGTTTGACTATTTTAGCTTTTGCAACTGTGTTTTTGAGGGTCATAATCCAAAAAAATATTGTTCAGAACAATGTGTTGGAACATTTTCCCTATATTTTCTCAAAACAGTTTTAGTTTTGGATCTTACATTCAAAAACTAAATCCATATTGAGTTGCCTTTTGTATATGGCATGAAATGAGGGTCCAAATTAATTATTCTGCATGTGGATAAACAGTTTTTCTAACACTATGCATTGAAGAGACTGTTCTTTCCCCATTGTGTATTCTTGACACCATATTTGTCAAAAATCAATTGTTTATAAATATGAGGATTTATTTCTGGGCTCTCTTCTATGTCATTAGTCTATGTGTCTGGTTTCATGCCAGTACCATCAGCATTTGCATTATTAGTCTCTGGTCCAAATGCCTAGTAATTACCAAAATTTATGAAAATTTAAAAGGAATTTCTTAAATTTCTATTCAAGAGGTAGTATTCTATTTCAGTAAATTTCTAATCAGATAACAAAATATTTTAAAGAGTTTTTTAATATTAGAGAATGGATTCTGTTTAAAAAATCCTAATTCATCATTTGCAAATACTTAGAGATGTAAATATCTAGAATAATTATCAACTCCAGAACAAAGACTTCATAGTCTAAAAAGATTAACATCTAATTCGGACACAACTCATAAAATAAAGCCTAGGTGTATTCATTTCTAGTTTGCATGTTAGGATGCAGGTTCTTCATTGACTACATATTGCCAATCCAAGTTTCATTCATTTAATGAGAGATGAATGGATATAAATCAATGGTTTTTATAGCATCTTGTTTTGCTCAGATGTCAACAAACATACAAGGTCCCACTATTTACTTGAATTTGGTGATTTCAGAATAGCATGTAAACAAAATAGAATGGTATGCTATTGTAATTGACTCTGTATTCTAGTCAGGGAGAAAGGTTAAAAAGTAAAAATAAGTATTTGCAATTATGATACTTATGTTAATGAAATAAGAATAAGAGTCGGAGGTAGCAAAAATTATAGGATGGTGTAAATAATTTGTAATTAATATGTAAATCTCTCAGAAGAGATAACATTTAAGCTGACACCTAATGAAGGAGTAGTCCGTTAGAGTGGAAGCAGACATCCAGGCAGAAGATAAAAGGTGCACATTGGACTTGTGCCTGGAAAGGATTTGATGTGGCTAAATAATATAATGATTATGGGCCTAGCTCACAATACTTGAGAAGGACAATCATGATGAATTCAGATGAAAATTAGATTAGAGCTAACTTATGGCATAGTTTGGTGAGTCACGATAAGAACTGACTTTTTTAAAATTTTAATGAAATATCATTAAGGGATTTTAACAGCGATATTAACATAATCTAGCATACATTTTAATCACATTGTTGTTCTATGGAGTATGTATTTGAGGAACCAAGGAGTATGTGCAAAAACCTTTTAGAACAGCCAACAAAATAAAATCTTATATTCTCTACTAAGATTGTAGTAGCAGAAATTGAAATATATTAAAAGACGTTAAATATGTTTTCTATGTATGACAAAAATAATTTTTGATAGGTTGGATGTGAGGATGGGAAAAATAGAAATAAGATGTCTTTATAGTTTCTTGCATAAATAATTGAGTAGATTGTGGTGCTATTTAAGAGAATGTCTGGGGTGAACATACTTCCTTGTTTATCTGTGACATTACTAGTTTACTCTTGCCCTCTCTAAAGTCTGTCAGTTTCGAGAGTAAATGCATGGTTGGTATGGCTTGGAGGGAGTTAGGCAGGAGTTAGCTCTGCATATGATTGAGATCTATGAATGCATTCAAGTGAAGTATCTCAAGTGTCACAATTTTAATAGATTTTTAAATAGATACTTAATACATTTTCAAAATGAAGGGTATGAACTGAATCATTTGATCAAATTTTAGGATAGACATACTCTTTGTGGAAGTACTTGGGAACTGCCTAATACCTTGCTGTAAAAGAAAAATGACCCGTGAACATATTCAGTTTTATGCAGCTCTGGGGAAATGCCAGCAATTTTGTGAACACTTTATATTCTCCCATTTCCTTGATATTTTGAAACTTTGCTTTGTTAACATAAAAATATAGAAAACCACGATTTTTTATTCTTTTCCCTATGCTGATGAGACATGACGTGAAAAAATAAACAGTTCTTAAATTGTAGTTCTATTTCGTAGCCATGGAACTTCAGATGTACCTCCTGAGGCAGGATAAGTAAGGGTAGGAGGCCATAGTGACTTGTCCCCTTGTGTCAAGCCCCATGGGCTCCTTTGCCACAGTCTCCCTTCACTTGCACTCTCCTGTCAGCACCTGATTATTTTGCAAGATGAGCAGTCCTGCAGGATACCAACAGACTTCCAGATGGTTGCAAGTTCCTGTTACCTAATAGGCCCAGGAAAGAGAACAAAATCTCCTTATTGATGATGTAGCTTCCCCAATATCCAGCCAATCAACACCAAAAGCCCAAGAAACTATTAGCTACAAATCCTGCCTTGGTAGAGACCTGGGATGGCAGGTGAAACTAAGGACTTCTCCAGGGTTCTTCATGTGCAGCAAGGCTCAGGTTTAGCTTATAGTGACCTTTTCCTCATCTTAGTAGTATAAAAAAGCACCTCTAGGTAGAAATTTTATATGGTAATGATACATGTCATGCATGCTAGAGCATGTAAATACTGAGCACAAGTGCCAACCACAGGTCCCCTTTGCATACTTGATCTCACCAATATTTTATGAATATGTGTATATAGCTCTCATAAAGGGAGTTCCCTTAGTACACTAGTGGCTGCCTCTAGCTTTGAACAGTCTGCTCTGCTTTTCAGAAAGTACTGTCACTTTGCAATAAACTTCTTTGCCTACATTTACTTTGGGCTTGCTCTAAAACTCTTTTGTGCAGCAAAATTAAGAACCTGAACCAGCCCACTGACAATACTTCAACATTTTTTAACTTTTATTCAATTTAGCTAACATTTTATTGAAATATTTTTCAAACTTAAGTTCAGATGCTGAGAAAAAAAATTTAAATTAACAAGAATCTTTTGGTAACCCAAGGATTCCACAAGTAACTGTTTGAGAAATATTTTTTAAAGAAACTGACATATGTGTTCCATTAAAAAAAATTTTACTGGGTAAGAAAAACAAAGATCACAGTTCAGGACTGATGAGACAGTTGAAATTTGAGGGTTAGAATACCAGAGAGGAGATCACTATGTACAGAAGACTCTAAAAAATTTGTATGTGCTTTTTACTTAGTTTTGCCTTGGCTATGCAGGCTCTTTTTTGGTTTCATGTGAATTTTGCAGGTGTTTTTTTTTTTTTTCCTAATTCTGTGAAGAATGATGGTAGTATTTTGATGGAGATTGCATTGAACTTGTAGATTGCTTTTGGCAGTATGGTCATTTTCACAATATTGAGTTTACCCATCCGTGAGCATGGGATGTGTTTCCATTGGTCTGTGTTGTCTGTGACTTATTTCAGCAGTGTTTTGTAGTTTTCTTTGTAGAGCTCTTTCAACTCCTTGGTTAGTATTTTATTTTTTTGCAGCTATTGTAAAAGGGGTTGGTTCTTGATGTGATTCTCCACCTGGTTGCTGTTGGTTTATAGAAGAGCTACTTATTTGTGTACATTAGTCTTGCATTCAGAAATTTGTTGAATTCTTGTATCAGTTCTAGGAGCTTTTGGGAGAACTCCTTAGGATTTTCAAGGTAAATATTATATCATCAGCAGTGACCGTTTGACTTCCTCTTTACTGATTGGATGCCCTTTGTCTTTTTCTCTGTCTGATTGCTCTGGCTGAGAATTCCAGTACTATGCTTTTGCATGGCAAAAGCAACAGTCAGCAGAGTAAACAGACAACCCACAAAGTGGGAGAAAATCTTCACAATCTATACATCTGATGAAAGACTAATATCCAGAATCTATAACGAACTCAAAAAAATCAGTAAGAAAAAAACAAACAATTCCATTTAAAAAATGGGCTAAGGATATAAATAGACAGTTCTCAAAAGAAGATACACAAACGGCCAAGAAACATGAAAAAATACTCAACATCACTAATGATCAGGAAAATGCAAATGAAAACCACAATGCAATACTACCTTACTCCTGGAAGAATGGCCATAATCAAAAAATCAAAAGACTGTAGAAATTGGTGTGGTTGCAGTGAACAGGGGAACACTTCTACAATGTCGTAGGAATGTAAACTATTACTTCTGGAAAACAGTTTGGAAATATCTTAAAGAACTAAAAGTAGAACTACCATTTGATCCAGCAATCCCACTACTAGATATCTACCCAGATGAAAAGAAGTCATTATTCAAAAAAAAGATACTTGCATACACGTTTATAGCAGCACAATTCACAACTGCAAAATTGTGGAACCAATCCAAATTGCCCATCATTCAAAAAGTGGATAAAGGAAAAGTGTCATGTGTGTGTGTGTGTGTGTGTGTGTGTGTGTGTATATGATGGAATACTACACAGCCATAAAAAAATGAATTAACAGCATTTGCAGTGACCTGGATGAGACTGGAGACCATTATTCTAAGTGAAGTGACTCAGGAACAGAAAGCCAACATAGTATAGTCTTACTGAAATGTGGAAGCTAAGCTATGAGTACACAAGGACATAAGAATGATACAGTGGACTTTGGGGACTTGAGGGAAAGACTAAGACAGGGGTGAGGAATAATAGACTACAAATATGGTGCAGTGTATAGTGCTCAGGTAATAGGTGAACCGAAATCTCACAAATCACCACTAAAGAACTTACTCATGCAACCAAATTCTAACTATACCCTAATAATTTATAGAAGAAAAAATTGAATGTGGTCCCCTTGTGTCTCTAGCCACATTACAAGCTCTCTATGTGCAGGACGACACTCTGGAAAACTGGAAGAAAATACTCAAGGCTGTCCCTTAGAAATGTGAATACTCTAGCCCGAGGGAAGGGGCAACTCTGTACCTTCCCCAAGCAGGCCTCAAATAAACCTAGACTGAGCAATCTTATTAAACAGTAATTTTACTGCCTGCAATAAGAAAATTCTAGCATCTTTTAAATTCTACAATCTAGACTCTAAACAAAGTAGCATTTGAAATATTGGACATTTCAATTATAAATCAGTAGACATGTGAAGAATAAGAAAAAATAGACCCACAGTGATTAAAATCTTTTCAGTAGGATGAGACAAAGAGAGAGCTTGAACCTTACAATTTGCATTTAAGGAATTTACCACAGTCTTCATAAAAATACCAAAAACTTAAAGAAGAAATCCACAAAATGATTACATAAATGGCATTTTCAGGAAAAAAGTAGAAACTTTAAGAAACCAAATAATTCCAGAGCTAAAAAATAAAATATATAAATTTTCACTAGATGAGATTAACAGCAAATTTGACACTACAGAATAAAAGATCAGTGAACTTGAAGATAGAGCAATTAAAAATTTATACTGTGAAGAAGAATGAAAAGAAAAAAAGAGAATAGATCCTTAGTGACCAGTGGGATAATATTAAGTAGTCTAATATATGTATTTAAAACCCAGAATTACAGGAGAAAAATTGTATTAAAAAATGTTTGAGGAATATATATAAAATTTTGCAAAATCAGATTTATACAATTTAGTTTATAGTTTAAATTATAAATATTTATTTCATATTTTAAATATACACACTTAAAAAACATAAATATAGGTTAAAGTACGTATGAAGATTTGACTATATTAAAATAAGACAGGATAGAGATTTAGAAAATAAAAATACATAATATGTAATTGGTAAAATTAAAAAACAAGTAAGTGTTACAACCTATAAACACTAAGTATTAAAAAAAGGCTTATTTGCCCATCCTAATATTAGACAATATACTTTAAGAAAAATAATATTATCAGAGATAAAACCATAAATTTCATAATGATAAAACTGCTTTTTATCAGAAATATATAATAATCATAAATGTATATGAAAGTAAAGACAAGTATTCAAAATACAGAAATAAGCAGACAGAAGTTAAATTGAAGATTTTCATTAGACTCTTCCAGATGAAAAATCACTGGAGTTTTAAAATATTGAACAAAATAAACCAACCTTATTGACATATGTTAATACATCACAAAACAACAGAATAGTTATTTTTTACAAGTACATATAGAAAATTCACTGGCAGATCATTTGTTGAGCCATCTAAGAATAATTAATCATATTAATAATTAAAAATTTTATTAATATATTGCAATATATTCTAATTTTTAAACATATGCACTTAATCCTGATACTGTTTGATGCTGATAGCAAAAATTCATCTTTACATTCCTCAAATACTTGAAATTTAAGTAACATGCCACTAAAGAACTCATGTATTAAGAAACTAAAAAGGAAGATACAAAATTTTGAATTGGATGAAGTGTAAATATAACATGTCAAACTTTGTAAATTACACATGAAGTAGAGGCTGGAGAAAATTTTACATTAGATAATATGAATGGTTTGAAATCAATCGTAGGTGTTCTACCTTAGAAAGCTAATAACAAAGACCACACAGCTAAAACAAAGTAATTAGAGAACATAAAATAATAAAATAATAAGCGTAGACATCAAGAAAAAGAGCAAACGAACAAATAGAAGAAATAAAAGAAAAAATTGTTATTTAAAAAGATGTAAGCCATTTTATAAGCCATTAATATGAATTAGACAAAGAGAGGAAAAATTACCAATACAGGGAATGAAAGAATGAAGGATGTTACTTCAAATTGCTACAAGCTTAATAAAGGGTTATATCAGAGATTTATGTCAAAGATTTGACATCTTGGATAAAATGGAAAGTGGCCTTGAAAGACATTATTACCAAATTGACACAAGAAATAGATTAGGTAAAGTCTTTACCCTGAAAAACAGTCTTGAGAAAGAATTATATTGGGAGAATTATGCTATCTGATTTCAGGACTTATTGTAAAGCTGTGAGAATCAAGGAAGTCTTGTAATAGCATAAGCACAGATAAATGATTCCATGAAAGATATGAGAAATAGATTCATATGGTCATTCAATTTTTAACAGAGACATTGAAAAAATTTAATGATTCAAGAATATCTTTTCAATATACACTGGTAGAACAACTTCCTATCTATATGGAAAAAATTAATTTGTTTTTTTTGAGATATATTGTAAAAATTAATTTGAAATACATCATATACCTGAATATAAAACTAAAATCATAAAGTTATAGAATAAAACATTATGAATGTATCTTTATAACACAGTTGTGAACATTCTCAAAAAGACCACTGGAGACAAACTTAAAAAAAAATTCCAAATTGTATTTCAACAAAAACAGTAAAAATTTATGTCATCAAAAGTACAGTTTAAAAGTGAATAGATGTTATATAAATAATGTACTCATAATATATTTATGTGATGAAAAACATATCTACGCAATACATATAGAACTCCTACAACTTAAGACAAAAACAACAAAAATAGTCAAGAGTTTAAGAAGTACTTTACAAAATATGACATAGATATGAACAAATGTTAGATAAGTGTCTTAAAATGATCAATATCAATAGTCATTAGGGATATGTCAATTAAAATTGCAATGAAATATTATTATTACACATTATATGGTACAATCAATGGGAGGGTAATTTAGTATAAAATCTTTGATAACTAGCCTAGAATTTTCTAATAAAGTTATACATAAACCTACCATATGATCCAGGAATTCCATTTGAATTAATTAACTCAGGATAATACAACATATATCAACAAATAGATTATATGAATGTTCATATAAAGCTTTGTGTGCATAATAGCCAAAGCTTGAAACATATCAAATATATTTTGAAAGAAAGAAATCAAGAAAAGTAAGTATTATGCAACATCAGTAAAAAAGAATAAACAACAAATGTACCCAACAACATGTTTAAACTTCAAAAAAGATTTCAGGAGAAGCAAGACTCAAGTGTATATATTTATGTCTATGAATACATTTAAATGAATGAATTTCTAGAATATCATGAAAACTAGTCACTTGTGTTAGTGGTTTCCACTCGAGAGTGATCAGATTTGACTGGGAAGGAGCAGGAAGAATTTCTGCAAAGATAAAAATTTTCTATCTCTTCATAAGGTTGTAGATTACATCTTTGTACACATGTATTTATTTGCCAAAACATTTCAAACTGTACACATATATGTGCATTTTTAGTCTTTGTAAATTATATAAAACTTCTCATGGGAAGATTTATCTATTCTCCTAGTATATTTTATGAGTACATGTTTTCTTTCTTTCTTTTCCCTAGAAAGAAAGAAAAATCTAATTTGTATTTCTTAAGGACAGAGGTCATTAGGGAAAGCAATATTGTATTAAGAGCTAACATACTAGATAGCTGATGTATCTTTATTGAAATAACAATTTGATTTCATTAGAAAATTCAGAAAGCATTACTTCATATCAAAATATTCAAGCATTACTTTTCATTGTTGATTTCAACAATGGAAATCTGAGGCAGCATGCAAAGGATATAAAGTAGATGGGAAGAAAATAGTGGTTTGCTGAAGTCAGCTGGTACTGGCTAGGGAGAAGCTGCAATCCAGATTCTATCCCAACTACTCTTTTTTGTGAATTCACTTTGAAAGCTTTAAGTTGCCAGGGTGGGAGTATTCACATCATGGAAAATGGAAAGCATTACTAATCAGAGCTGCTGTTAACTCACCCAATTACCCTCTTTGGAGAGTCTGCTTAACAGAACACTACTGGAAGTGAAATTGTCTTGCTCTATCTTATATCAAAACAGTTATATAGTAATTTGTCAGATTCCACACATTCAGGAGAATAACTAGAGTAGTTAATATCTTTGGAAAATACAAACATCATGTAGATAATGTCTAAAGACATAGCATCATATAAGTTTACGCAGGATAATAAGAATACCAAAATTTCCAAAAAAATTACCCAACAATGAACTATAAAGCCAAAATTGAAAAGAATCTTTAAACCAATATAGTGGTCGAATAACAAAGAGCAATACTATCATCACAACAATAACATCATCAACAACAACACAGTGAAACAGTTTGAGGAGCTGTCAGAACACTTATTTGAACAATCATGACAGAGAGCTTGAATCTTAGTGAAAAACTTTAATAAAACTTCAGATTTAAGCTAATCAGGCTTGCCCTCTCCTGGAGCAGAACCCACTGGAAAGAATTATTGTTTAGTACGTAGAAAAGGGCACAGAAAAAATTATATATCTTAATAAGTTTTCAGAAAATCAAAGTAGGCCCTCAAAACTCATCTAAGTATCAAATTTGCTTTAAATTTTGATGGACTCATCTCTCTGTGGCCTAAAGCAACTCAATAAAAAAAAAAAGATAATGTAATGTTACTGAACAATATAAAAATGCAATGCTAGTAGATCAATCACATTTGAAGTCACTCAATATTTGAGGTGGAATTTATGGCATCATCAGATAGCATGATTTATGTTCACCAATAGGATAGAAGATTCTCAAATTTATCAGTTTTTGTCCTTACAAATTGTTAAGATTGTCAAATTTACTAGTTTTGTTTTTAAGAATAACATCACCTTGGAAAATTCCAACTCATTATATATATTGTTTATTTTTTAAAATTATATAAATATACTAGAAATATAATTTCAATTTTTTAAATTTTTTAATTTTTGTAGAATAATCCTACGCCTATTCTGATACATTCACATACTTTCTAAATTATCCATTCTTGCTCCTAAACAATATGATTCACAAATCATCAATAGTCTCATAAATGGCAAATAAAGATACACCTTACATTATGTGATAACATCTTAGTGTTAGCCACTCTTTTAGCATAAATGTTTGAGACAATTAATGTTTGTTTTGAATTGTTTTTTAAAACAATGCATGCTGGTTATCACTGAAAAATTACTTTTAATGTCATATTACATTGCGTTTCCACTGGAAATTACCTCCTCTATAAAAATACGGTAATACGTTTATGAAGTAAAAGTTTTTCCTTAACTGAAACATTCATTTAGAATAAAGAGATCTGGTCCACCTCATTTATGCCAGGGACTTCTTACAGATATTTGTACATGGAGAAAAGGAAATAACAGTATTCTACAATCCTGCATGTTTATATTTGACTGTCATTTCTCAGACAAAAGGATGATGGAGATTACTGAAATTTATCTGAAAGTTGTGAAAAATGAAAGAGGGAAGCCCTAGAATATTTAGGAATATCTGATTTTACTATGAGACTAATTTCAGGATTATTGTAAGATATTCATCTTCTGTTTTTATGCCAATTTAATTACATAAAGAGGAGACACCAAGTGAAAATCATGCAATTTACTATCCAAATAGAACGTGAGGCTAAGAAGAACGCAACAGTTTCCCAAGATTCAGTTTTTCTGTCCCCCAAATGCATGGCCAATCATGCCACCTAAAATATTTCACATCGGATTAAAGTATCAGCTGCAGGATGTTAAATATAAGTTATTTCATTTATTGACTTATTTAAGTAATCACACGTTTTTATTGAAAACAATTAAATATAAGTTATTTCATTTACTGACTTATTTAAGTAATCAACATGTTTTTATTGAAAACAATCAACAAGTATTTATTGTTTATATACTCACCAACATTGTATAAAATCAAGGGAAATTTAAATAACAGAATCTTCCTACAAGAATTATAGGCTTAAAACTTAATAATAACTCCAGTATTAAACAAACTGTCTTTTCAGATAATTAGCTAAGAAAACATGGACAGTTTACATGATCTAATGAAAAATCATAAAGGTATAATATTTAAAATTACTATAGCACTCTGATTATATGAATATATACATAAGTATACTTTATTCCTATCTTCAAGGAACTTGTATTCTAGATTTTATTTATTTATTTTTCTGTATGGAGTCTGGCTCTGTTGCCCAGGCTGGAGTGCAGTGGTGAGATCTTGGCTCAATGCAACTCTGCCTCCTGGGTTCAAAAAATTCTCCTGCCTCAGCCTCCCAAGTAGCTAGGATTACAGGCACGCACCACCACAACCAGCTAATTTTTGTGCTTTTGAGTAGAGACAGGGTTTTGCCATGTTGGCCAGGCTGGTCTTGAACTCCTGACCTCAGATGATTCGCTTGCCTCAGCCTCCAAAAGTGCTGGGATTACAGGAGTAAGCCACCACGCCCTGAGGAATTTGAGATTTTGTAGGAGAGACATAATAAATATAATTCCTACCTTCAAAAATCTTATATTGTAGGATTCAATTTTTTTTGTAGAAAAGAGAGGATAAATGCTAAAGTTTCATTTTTTTGACATTCAGATAAAGTTAGCTTGAGTCCTTATTCTAAATCCCTGAAAATTATTTTGGTGTGGGATGGAGGGGCTGGCATGTTTCTTAGTCATCTCTAATTCCAATTTTATCTGTACTTCTTAGTTATTATTTCATATTGCTTCTTGTTTTCATTTTTTTCCTTTCCAAATTGATCACATCTGGACCACAACGTATTTTCTTTTCAAGTCCCCAAACTCCATTAACATACTAAAACTATTTCAGGTAAAGCAAAGGAAAGAAGGGAACACATAGAGACCAAGACTCCCTTGCAATTCCCATCTGAACCAAGTTACTGAAAGAAGAAAAGAGGCCATGAAAACAGATAAATTGACTGATTTATGATAAGAGTGTATAGAGTTCAAAGTGTTTATGAAGGCCTACTTGGCATTTTTCTCTTTTTATTTATTCTTTCCCCTACATTTCTTCTTTGTATTATTTTTAAATGACACACAAAGTCTCACTATGTTGCCTAGGCTGGAGTGCACTGGCTATTCACAGGCACATCCCACTATTCATCAGCACGAGTTTTTTTCAGCAATTTTACAGACAAATAATATTGGCTTAGCAGTTAGGTAGCAAGCAGGATTAAAAACCTACTATTGGAAGTTAGAAAGATGGTGATTCATAATATATATTGTCAATCCATTACAATTTTTTTTTTTTAAATTTTTTTTGAGACAGTTTCACTCTTCTTGCCCAGCTGGAATGCAATAGCTCAAATTAGGCTCATCGCAACCTCCTTTCCCGAGTTCAAGTGATTCTCGTGCTTCAGCCTCTGGAGTAGCTGGGATTAAAGGCATGTGCCATTACGTCTGGCTAATTTTGTATTTTTAATAGAGACAGGGTTTCACGATGTTGGTCAGGCTGGTCTCGAAGTCCTGACCTCAAGTGATCCACCCACCTCGACCTCCCAAAGTGCTGGGATTATAAGTATGAGCCATCAGGCCCAGCCTATTGCAAAATATTTAATAAAATATTTTAACTGTGATATTTTGGAAGGCAGATAATTAGGATGATCATATTTCAGCTTGCTTAAATAAATCATAGTGATGAAAAATATATATCTATCAGACTGTAATTTAAGCAGCATTTATTAAGTACACATTTGGAACAATGACCTTTCATTCTTCTAGACATTAAAGGCCAAAAAATTTTAAATTCTGTGTTCTAATGATTTTATAATCCAGTTTGTGATACTGCTAATGATCAAAATAGAAAGAGTTACATAGTGGTCTACACAAAGCATAATGGATGCATATATGTAGGTTTATCGGTTCCAAGAAAAATGTGCAGTAGATTTTATGTGTCTCATTAGAAGTATTAATTGGCATTTACAGTCTTTTTTTTTTTTTTTTTTTTTTTTTTTTTTTTTTTTTTTTTTTTTTTTATATACCCCCGGCCCCCCCCCCCCCCCCCCCCCCCCCCCCCCCCCCCCCCCGCCCCAGTTCTTTTCCTGTGGTGGGAGCACATGGCAGGATTTCTTTTGTCTAATCTCATCTTTTGAAGTTATGTGTGGTCACGTGACTGACTTTGCCAATGAAATGTGAACACAATGATATATGTAATTTCCTGATAGGGACTTTTTTTCCATCTAGCATGTGACTCATCATGCTTCACTCCCCTTGTCTGAATAAACATGGAAACTAATTTTCTTAGTCTGGTTTTGCTGCTATAAAAAAACACATAAGAATGGATGATTTATAAAGAACGGAAATTAAGTTCACTATCTGGAGATGATGTGTTTTCTGCTTTCATCATGATGCCTTGCTGCTGCATTCGCCAGAGGGCAAATACACTAAATACTTACACAGCGGAAGAGATGGAAGGGGCAAATTCACACTCTCAAGCCCTTTTTGGCTTATATCAAGCCCTTTTATAAGGCACTAATTTCATCAATGCATATGGCCAAATCAACTCCTAAACACCTCATGTCATAATATTGTTGTATTTGCGATTAAGTTTTAACATTAATTTTGAAGGGGACACAAACGTTCAGACCATACATAACACCTGTGCTCAGGTAGGGCTTCTGGCAGCCTGGGTCCTCAAGTATCTGTATTAGTTTGCTGGGACTTCCATAACAAAATGCCACAACAGAAATTTATTTTTCTGACAGTTATGAAGACTAGAAGGCCAATATAAGGTGTTGGCAAGTTTGGTTTCTCCTTAGGTTCCTCTTTTTGCCTTTTCACTGCCTGTCAACATGCTACTTCTCTGTGCAGGTATAGCCCTGGAATCCCTTCCTGTTCTTATTAGGGCATCAGTTACCTTGCATTAGGACCCATCCGTATGAGTTCTTTTAAACATATTTGCCTCTCTAAACTTCCTATATCCAAATTCAGTCACATTCTAAGGTGTACCGGGGGTTAATATTTCAACATATGAATTTAGGGGCATTCAGTTCAGTCCATAATAGTCTCAAAGAGGGTGAGGGTTTTGCTGCCAACAAATAATGTATATGCAACATATTAGAGAAACAAACTTATATTGCATTAAATCATAAAAATTTTAGGGTCGCTTTTTTAAACTAAAGCATAGAAAGCCCTTTTTTTCTCACATAGAATGGATTATATAGATGTTGGGTGTTGCTGTAACAATATTAAGATATATGATGTTGGATCATTTGTCTTTTTAGACAGTAAAATAATAGCTACATTTGGGATATAGAAAGATGGTTATCTGGGCTATATACCAGCAAAATACTTTATAAAACTCTCTTCTATTATGGTTTAGACAATAGATAATTAGGGTAAGTTTCCATCCAAATTTGCTTAGTGCAGTCTTAGTTAATCCAAGTATTGTCATTTATAGAATTTCCTTTTCTCTCAAAAGTGTGCTGGTTTGAGCAATATATCATATAATCTGCCTACAGATAATTTAATTCATAGCTATTTCATTTTATTAGAAGAATTTAGAAAATAAAATATTGCTGGTTAAATATTATAGGAATTAAAATGAATATGTGAATTCAGAAATGAATCATCTACTTTGCAAGCAGAAATGAAATGAATTAGACAAATTCTAGAATTCACAACATTGAAGTATTGAAAAATCCAGTTATTTTAGACATAAAGATAAATTTGAGAAATGCTTTGAGTCATTAAATTCCAATGTAAAAGTCAAATTAAAGATAAAATCATTGAGTTTATTCTTAAAAACTGAATGAATGAACAACATTCTTGAGAAAAAAGGCCCAGATGTGGGTGTGAAGGTGTGTAAAATGTTTCCATTAGAAATGGCAAATGTTAGAAATGAAACTAAAATTAATGGATTTTTATTAACAAAAGATTCAAGTTAGTCATTTTAATTGGAGAAGAAGACAAGCCTTGTGCAAGCAAACCAAAAAAAAAAAAAAATCAATTGCCAAACAAGATTAAAAAAATATGAATATATGAATGGTACCTGGAGATGACTGGAATTAAAACACTAAGAATCTCACCAAGTATTTAAGAGGTGTGTGCTGATAATCACATGTAGGCAATAAAAATCCAAGACTGTCCGAGACCTAAAAAAAGCATTTGGAATCCCCAAATGCCTTCTAGCATAATAAACCAAAGGTGACATACACTCCATATGTGTCTGAAGATAATAGGAAAGCAATAATTCTATTAGATGTGGCGCATAGGTCCATATTTGAAAGTAATGTGGAAACTACAGTGCATCATTACTGTATTAATCCATTCTCACATCGCTATAAAGAACTACCTGAGACTGGGTAATTTAGAAAGAAAAAGGTTTAACTGGCTCATGGTTCTGCAGACTGTACAAGAAGTATGGCTGGAAATGCCTCAGGAAACTTACAATTATGGCAGAAGGTGAAGAGGAAGGAGCCACGTATTACATGGCAGAAGCAGGAGGAAAAGAGAGATGAGGGGAGGTGTGCCACACTTTTAAACAACCGGATCTAGTGAGAATTCACTATCATGAGAATAGCAAGGGGGCGGTGGGCCCCACATGATCCAATCACCTCCTGCCGTGCCCCTCCTCCAACACTGGGGATTACAATTGAACATGAGATGTGAGTGGGCACACAGAACAAGACCATATCACTTAACATTGCATTTGATGTTAACAACTAAAAAATACATTAGTTTGGTATCTTGAAAGAGAGTATATTTCTTTAAAGAAGAAAACTATGTAGTGAATATTTGGTAATATATGATCAGCCTGTGGTAGACATTTGGACATATTCTAATTATCTTCCTTCCAAGCATTTGCTCTCATTACATTCTATGTCTATATAAATTTTGGCATGGCCATATAACTTTCATTGGCCTATAAAATATGCTTGGATGTGACAAAGCATTTTGTATATCCATACACATTAAGTTTTGTGTGCTTATGAAATTATCTGTTTATGTTAACTTCCTTGACCTGTCATTGCTGGATCTGATGGAATGCACATTATGATGGGATCAAGTAAATATTGCCAAATTACTCTCCAGAAAGAGTATAGTAACATAAAACCTTATGAAGTGGAAGACAGTACCTACTGCACTGTATTATCTCTAGTATTGCACATTGTGTATATGTGTGTATACACATATCTTTGTCAATACAATAGGCAATATAGACATTTTCTTATTTTTCATAAGTATTAATTTTGTTTTTACTGAAGCAAACATTTTAATATATTTTGGATGATTAATATCCATTCTTTTGTGAATTGCTATTCCTTTGTTTTGTCTGTTTTTGTATTATAATAGCATGGTTAAGAGCATATGCTTTTACTATAACATGAGTCAAGTTTTGAATTTCCAACTCTGTATTGTAATAGATTCTGTGACCTTGCGCATTTTGCTTAAAATTTCTAAAGTCTCAGATCAGAGTCACTCAGGGCCCCAAGATGACAGATGTTCAATCTTAATACATGATTTGTAGTCACCAAAGCAGAGAAAGGGAAAATTGTGACTTGTATACTGGCTCTTAAAGATACCACCTGGAGGTGTTATATATTTCTTCTATTCACATTATGCTAATCAAATCGAGTCAAACGGCCGCACTCTCTTTCAAAAGGGGGTAGGGATGTACAATCTTTTCTTGTGTCAATCATTTCTGAATAGCCCTAGCAATTACCACAATCTTCCTTTATATTTAAACACAGTATCAAACTCAATATCCAGCATTTGCGGGTGACAGTCTCTTCATGGTGGAGAGACAGGTGTAGTCTCTATACCAGGTCTGGGTGTGGACTCCCATGAATCAAAGACCTATTCATTAACACTATAAGTTAATGATCTCACTCATTCAGTATTAAGTGTAAAATAGGAATAGTATAACTGCAAAAAAAAATGGCCTTATTGGGAAAGTAGAAAGATCTAAGACAAACTATAGGAGGCAGAAAGAAAAAGACAGACTGAAATTCTGAAATCTAATGAGGTTCTTCTGCTCTGAGTGTAGAGAATGTTTCTAGATATCCTTTGATCTGCTTCCTGGGATGAGTATCTATTGTTTCCTGTGATTTGAGCTCCTTCCTCTAAAGATTTTTCCTTGGCCACATCGAAAATTTGCATTGGAGGATGCACTCTCTTTGGCAGTTGAGTAGCATTATTTAAACCTCACCCTACCAGTAGATATAGAACACTCCAAATTACTTTAAATTCTGGCTGTTTCTTTTGACACCCTCAATATATATTGGTTTCTTTTATATTTGATTCTAGTTAGCTGTATATGCCAATAGACAATCCACAATTACTTCTTAAACAGAACTCTTACGTTTACTTTATGTCTTTGCTTCCTCAGTCTATCATTCTATTTTTTCTCTCTCTCTCTCTCTTCTCTTTCTCTCTCTTTCTCAGTGTAATGTTAGTTGAGTATAGCAAGTTTAATGATGCAAACATGCTTTTTTCCTTGGTGATTTGGATCTTTCCTGTGAAACACATTAATACATTATGAAATTTTAATAATTGATATGAAGACTTTATTCTTGATTTAATTCCTCTGTAATCCTCAGTCTTATTATTTTCCGTTTGAAACTTTTTTTTTTATAACTTTTATTTTAATTTCAAGGGTACAAGTTCAGGTATATTACATAGGTAAACTTGTGTCACAGGTTTTTTTTTGTAAAAATTAATTTATAACCCAGGTATTCTTACTTTTTCTGATTCTCTCCTTCTTCCCATCTGCCATCATCTAAAAGGCCCCAGTGTGTTTTGTTCTTCTCTATGTGTTTATGTGTTCTCATCATTTATCTCCCACTTGTAATTGAGAACATGCAGTATTTGGTTTTCTGTTATTGTGTTAATTTGATAAAGATAATAGATTTCAGCACCATCTATGTCCCTTCAAAAGACATGATCTTATTCTTTTATAATAGCTGCATAGTATTCCATGGTACATATGTACTACATTTTCTTTATACAATCTATCTTTGATGGGCATTTAGGTTTTGTATTAGTCTGTTTTCATGCTGCTGATAAAGACATACCTGAGTGTAGGCAATTTACAAAAGAAAGAGGTTTAATGGATTACAATTCTATGTGGCTAGAAAGGCCTTACAATCATGGCAGAAGGTTAAAGGCACATCTTATATCACAGCAGACAAGAGAAGAGAGCTTTTGCAGAGAAACTCCTGTTTATATAACTATCAGATCTCCTGACACTTGTTCACAATCATAAGAACAGCATGAGAAAGACCTGTCCCAATGATTTAATTACCTCCCACCAAGTTCCTTCCATGATGTGTGTAAGAATTGTGAGAGTTACAATTCAAGATGAGATTTGGGTGGGGCCACAGCCAAACCATCTCATTTCATCACTGGCACCTCCCAAATCTTATGTCCTCACATTTCAAAACCAATCATGCTTTCCCAACAGTCCCCCAAAGTCTTAAGTCATTTCAGCATTAACTCAAAAGTCCACAATCCAAAGTTGCATCTAAGACAAGGCAAGTCCCTTCCACCTATGAGCCTGTAAAATCAAAAACAATTAGTTTCTTCTTAGTTACAATAGGGATACAGGCATTGGGTTAATACAGCTGCTACAAATGGGGGATATTGCCCAAAACAAAGGGGCTACATGCCCATGCAATCCCCCAAATCCAGCAGGGCAGTCAAATCTTAAAGCTCCAAAATGATCTCCTTTGATTCCATGTCTCACATCCAGGTCACACTGATGCAAGAGGTGGGCTCCCACACCTTGGACAGTTCCATTCCTGTGCCTTTGTAGGGCATAATCCCCATCCTCTGGCTGTTTCTTGGGCTGGCGTTGAGTGTCTGAGGTTTTTCTAGGTGCATCGTGCAAGCTGAGGGTGGAGCTACTCTTCTGGGGTCTGGCAGATGGTAGCCCTCTTCTCACAGCTCCACTACGTGGTACCTCAGTAGGGACTCTGTGTGGGAGCTGCAACCCCACACTTCACTTACACATTGCCCTATAAGACGTTCTCTATGAAGGCCCTGCCCCTGCAGCAAACTTTTGCCTGGACCTTCAGGAGTTTTCATACATCATCTGAAATCTAGGCAGAGGTGCCCAAACCCCAGTTCTTGAATTCTGTGCACTCTCAGGCTCAACACCACATGGAAGCTGCCAAGGTTTGAGGCTTGCACCCTCTGATGCCGCTGCCCAAACTCTACATTGAGCAGCTGGGATGCAGGATGCCAAGTTCCTAGGCTGTATACAGCACAGGAACCCTGAGCTCAGCCCACAAAACCACTTTTTCCTCCTAGACCTTCAGTATTGTGATGGGAGGGGCTGTTGTGAAAATCTCTGACCTGCCCTAGAGACATTTTTCTCATTGTCCTGGGGATTAACATTTGGCTCATTACTTATGCAAATTTCTGCAGCCAGTTTGAATTTCTTTTTCAGAAAATGAGATTTTCTTTTCTATCACATTATCAGGCTGCAAATTTTCTGAACTTTTATGCTCTACTTCCCTTATAAAACTGAATACCATTAATAGCACCCAAGTCACTTCTTGAATGCTTTGCTGCTTAGAAATATCTTCCACCAGACACCCTAAATCATGTCTTTCAAGTACAAAGTTCCACAAATCCCTAGGGCTGGGGCAAAATGCCACCAGTCTCTTTGCTAAAACATAACTCCAGTTCCCAGTTTGCTCCAGTTCCCAACAAGTTCCTTATTTCTATCTGAGACCACCTCAGCCTGTATTTAATTGTCCATATTCCTATCAGCATTTTGGTCAAGGCCATTCAACAAGTCTCTAGAAAGTTCCAAGGTTCCCACATTTCCCTGTCTTTTTCTGAGCCCTCCAGGCAGTTCCAACCCCTGCCTGTTACCCAGTTCCAAAATTGCTTCCACCTTTTCGGGTATCTACTGCTACACCCCACTCTACTGGTACCTATTTACTGTATTAGTTCATTTTCATATTGCTGATAAAGACATATCTGAGATTAGGCAATTTACAAAGGAAAGAGGTTTAATGGACTTACAGATCCATGTGGCTAGGAAGGCCTCACAATCATGGCGGAAGTTGAAAGGCACATCTGATGTGGTTGCAGATAAGAGAAGAGAGCTTGTGCAGGGAACCTCCCATTTTTAAAACCATCAGACCTCCTGAGACTTTTTCACTGTCAAGAGAAAAGCACAGGATAGACCTGCTCCCATGATTCAATTACCTCTACTAGGTTCCTCTCTCACAACATATGAGAATTGTGGGAGTTATAATTGAAGATGAGATTTGGATAGAGACACAGACAAACCATATTAGGTCGATTTCCATCTTTGTTATTGTGAATAGTCCTGCAGTGAACATATGCGTGTGTGTGTCTTTATAATAGAAAAATTTATACTCCTTTGGGTATGTACACAGTAATGCAATTCATGGTCAAATGGTATCTCTGTCTTTAGGTGTTTGAGAAATCACCACACTGTCTTCCACAATGTCTAAACTAATTTATACTCTCAACAACAGGATTTACATGTTCCATTTTCTCCACAACCTTGTTAGAATCTGTTATTATTTAACTTTTTAATAATCAACATTCTGTCTGGCGTGAGATGATATCTCATTGTGGTTTTGATTTGTATTTCTCTAATGATCAGTGATGTCAACCTTTTTACCTAGGATTTTTGGTAGCATGTATGTGTTTTTTTGAAAAATGTCTGTTCATGCCCTTTACCCACTTTTTAATGGTGTTGTGTGTTTTTCTTTTGTAAATTTGTTTAAGTTCTTTATAGATGCTAGGTATTAGACCTTTGTCCAATACACAGTTTGTAAAAATGTTCTCCCATTCTGTAGGTTCTCTGTTTACACCGTTGATAGTTCTTTTGCTTTGTGAAAGCTCTTTAATTTTATGAGATCTTGTGTCAATTTTTGCTTTTGTTGAAATTGCTTTTGGCATCTTTGACATAAAATCTTTGCCTGTGCTTATGTTCTGAATAGTGTAGCCTAGGTTTTCTTCCAGGGTTTTTGTAGTTTGGGGGTTTACATTTAAGACTTTAATACATCTTGAGTTAGTTTTTGTATATAGTGTAGGGAAGGGGTCCAGTTTCAATCTTTTGCATATGGCTAGCCAGTTATCCCAGCACCATTTTGTTTGAATAGGAAATCCTTTCACCATTCCTTATTTTTCTGAGGTTTATCAAAGATCAGATAGTTGTTGGTGTGTGGTCCTATTTCTGGGTTCTCTAGTCTTTTCCTTTGGTCTGTGTGTCTTTTTATGTACAAGTACTATGTTGTTTTGTTTGCTGTAGCCCTGTAGAATTGTTTGAAGTAGGGTAGCATGATGCCTCCACCTTTGTTCTTTTTGCTTAGGATTGCTTTGGCTATTTGGTCTCATTTTGGTTCAATATGAATTTTGAAATAGTTTTCTCTAGTTCTGTGAATAATGTGAATGACAGTTTACTAGAAATAATATTAAATGTCAAATTGCTTTGGATACTATAGCCATTTTAATGATATTGTTTCTTCCTATCCATGAGCATGGGATGATTTTCTATTTGTTTGTGTTATATCTGATTTCATTGAGCACTGGTTTCTAATTCTCTTTGCAGATATTTTTCACCTCCACAGTTAGCTGTATTCTGAGGTATTTTATTCTTTTTGTGACAATTGTGAATGGGAGTTCTTTCCAGATTTGGCTCTCAGCTTGACTGTTGTTGGTATATAGGAATGCTAGTGATTTTTACACATTGATTTTGTATCTTGAGACTTTGCTGAAGTTGTTTATTGACTTAAGAAGTTTTGAGGCTGATGCTATGGTGTTTTCTAGATATAGAATAATGTCATCTGCAAAGAGGGATAGTTCGACTTCTTGTCTTCCTATTTGCAGGCCCTTTATTTATTTATCTTGCCTGATTGCCCTGGCCAGAACTTCCAACACTGTATTGAACAGTGATGAGAAATGGCATCCTTGTCTTTGCCAGTTTTCAAAGGAAAGATAATTGTAGACGAGGCATGGTGGCTTACACTTGTAATCCCAGCACTTTGCAAGGCCAAGAATTGCTTGAGGCTGGGAGTTCCAGATACACCTGGGCCACATAAGTAGACCCTGTCTATAAAAAAGTAAAAATAATTAGCCAGACACAATGGCATGCACCTGTAGTGCTAGCTAGTTGGGAGACTGAGGTAGGAGTTATCACTTGAGCCCAGGAGTTTGAGGCTACATTGAACTATGACTGAGCTGATGCACCTCAACCTGGCTGAAGATGGTGTAAAAGTATCACAGGACTTCCCTTTCTGCAAGCAAGCCAAATCAATTTCTGTTGTTGGTGCCAAGATAAACTGTGGACAAAATCTGCTACCCCTACCATCCCCCTTAGCAGTTTGAAAGAAACCAGAGACCTCTGGTTTGGGGCTTAGAAACCAACTATCAGAAGTCATTTGTCCCGGCCAATGAGGGTTCAGCTATATCACCCAATCACAACTCCATTGCACCAAATGATCAGAACCTAGGTAAGCTTAAATCCTGCGCTTGCATAAACAGACCCGATTGGGAAACTGGGCAGGGACTTTTGATATAAAATCCAAACCCTCTCTTTTGTTCTTTGAAATGTACATTCATTTTATACCCAAGGCTACATCTCCCCAGTTTACAAACTATTCACTGGAATACAAATCTCTCTTTCAAATTCCTTTTCAGAGAACATTTGTTCTCAAGATATAAGATTTCTATTCTTAATTTCCCTACTCTGTGGCATTCTCCTTTCAATTCTCAACCACATTGGTATGCCTGAATTCTGAGCCCATAAGATTCCCATTTACTACTTAAGCTATGGTCCTCACGTGCTTCATTGACTGGGAAGTGCCTTCAATGGAAAAGTCAATTAAATATAGATTCACATGATATGTTTCTCTTTTAAAGTGATTTTATCTCCTCCAGTTTCTTTATGCTTTTCATCAATTTGCAGTGCCATCAAGCAGTTTTTTTAGGGAGTGCAGAGTTCATTATTACTATCAGAAGAATTTTTAATTTGATAAACTATTATTATCAGAATTTGAATTTTAAAAGTGTTTAAATATTAATATCAAATAGATAAAATAATGAATTCCTATGTATCTATAATCAGGTTTCAGTAATAATTAATCTTCTATCATTATTGTTTTGTCTGTCTGTTTAATATTGTTTCATCTGTCTCTCTATCCACAATGTTTTATATGTCTCTCCATTCACGATATTGGTTTATCTGTCTCTGCATCCATTATACACATTTATGTTTTTTCTAGATTTTCCCAAATAAAATATCAGGAGTTTTATCTCGTAACATGAAAATATTATTATGGATTTGTAAATAATAAAGACAATTTGACTTAAGGTAGCCATGTTATAATCAGATCAAAAAGATGTAATATTCAGTTCATACTGACATCTAATGAAAGGTTTCAAACATTTTTTTATACATGCATTATTTGACTGAGATCTGAGCAAGATCAAACTTTGCATTAATTTGATTGAAGTGTCTCTTCCATCATTTTACTTTACCCATTATAATTTCTCCACCTTCCCCCTTTTATACACATCTGATGTTGCTATTGAATAAACCAGGTCAATTGCGTTTTAGTTTCCAGTTTTAAAAGATAACTATCAAACTATCAAATATCAGAGACAACATCTCAATGACAAAATTCTCTTGATTTGTAAAAGCTATAGGCTTATACAAAAGAAAAATAATTTGTAATTTTGTAAAATGTTTCACTTTTTCTATCAAGAACAAAGCCTGAAAAACAGACTATGAAGTTTCTTTGCTGAACCCTGGAGTTAAGAAGAATTAATAGTATCACAGACCTTGATTTGAAGTAATGAGTTGACATAGAGGAAAAGGAAAATCCAAACAATTTCCTTATGTTCTCAGAGAATCTAAGAACATATCTGTGTATTGATATCCACAGTTTGGCTCAGGAAACAATCAATCTAGTAAATGTTTCACATAAATGTGGTGCCTAGGTTTGTACATTAACAAATATATTTTAAAAAGAATTTGAGCTAATGAGCAGAACATTCTTACAATGTTTTTAGGCTTTAGAGAAAATTTTAGAGGTAATTTAAATGTTAGAGAAAATTTTCCCAAAATCATCCTTGAGCTCCATCCCCACTGTCACCTATTTAGTCAGATACTATAAGCTTGTTTTTGGATCCAAAGATCGTAGGGTTTAGATAAGAAATAAACAAATTATCTGGATTTCATGAAGAAGGGTTATAAAATGCATACACTAATATGTTGCAAAAGCCACAAAAAAATCCACTCAAAGTGTCACTCCAAAAACTTGTGCTACTCAAGTGGACGGAGGACGATACTCAAGACAAGATTCCTTTTGCCCTAAGTCAGGGCAATGTGTAACTGCCACTGCTATACTTGTACTTAGATGTCTGTAAATGCAGTAGGGAAGGGTGTAATCTGAATGCTTAGCAATCACAAGATAAATAAAAATTGACTGAGTTTTCCAGAACTCTGAAATTAGTGGAAATTGTATCCCAATAGCTAAGTGAATTTCATTGCAGAACCACTTTGTGATTGGCAAAATATTTTTTAAAAATACAGTTATTATTTTTAGGAAATATCTCATTTCATATGTTTAAAATTAAGCATATTCAATATCTGAAAAACCTAATATTAATTTATACCTGTTTGCTCATGGATGGAAATGTTGGTGCCTAAGTTTTGAAAAAATTCATGTGTGCATTTCCTACTAAAAGTTGAGCTGAAAGACTTTTAATACAAATTCTCAATATAATTCTGGTTAAGAAACGAAAAGCTTGGAAACAACTATTCTATTTTCCTATAAGGGAAATAATTTTTGGAATTCTTCATTGATCTATAGAGTTAAAATAAAAAGGCATTTTTAGAAAATTTAAAATGTTCATATGTAGCTTTTTATTTTTCTTCCAAAACCTCTATCAACCTTATTAAAAATTTAAATAAAATAACAACTGAAAACAAATTATAACCACATTAATCCCTTTCTATAGATATTTATATACACCAGATGTTATTAATATTAATGGCTATGTGATGAGCATGAACATTTTTAAAAATTTGGCAGCAAATAATGTTTTAAAATGTCATATTCTGTAACAATTCGTTGTAAGCTTTTTATTTATTCTCTCTGAATTATGCCAACATTCATTACAAAATCATTCGTTGAAATCCTGTAAGTCTTTCCCCACCCCCCCCACTCTCTCTCCTTTTCACTTGATCTCCTCCAGATGTGAGTGATCAAGGTAAGTTGACTCTATGAAGTTACACTTACATTGTGGCTTCTAGGTCAACGCTCTGACTGAACCCATCTTCCTTAATTATTATCTAAGAACCGGATGCCAAATATATTTCCAGCTTCAGGCTGTATAGCTTTATTTTAGGGGCCTCTGAGTCTATTTAAAAATTCATCAATTAAGATTGCTTTGGTCTAAATGGAAACAACTCTCTCATATTACTTCTCTTTTTTAAAACAAAAAAACGATTTCCATAAGCTTTTGAAATAAGTTTAGTGAGTCCTGCGTAAGAGACAAGTATTCTTTAGTTCTTTATTTTAGGGATGTCTCTTTAGATTTTTATAAATGTAGAGCTATTTAATGTAATATTAATATGTCATTCTGTGTTAGACTGAATATGTATTGTTAGACAACTAGTTCTGCTGACTATGTGTAATTTAACAACACTGCAAGATCTGTGAGATGCCAAAATAATGCAATTTTTAAAATTATAATTGGAATGTGTTGAATTATGTTCTCAGTTCTCAGAACAATGATTGTCATATGAACAGATTTATATAGTGCCATTTTTCTGTTTCATTATAGTCTTTGCCATAAGAATGAGGTGGTAGAATTTTAATGTCTCATATGTTCTGTCAATTACCACCTTCTACTATACAGCTTTGACCTTTTCAATGTTCTGTGATTTGATTGGCTACTCATTGCATTTTTTCCCTTGCTTTCTGTCCCACTAACCTGTAGGGAAGATATAGAATGGACAGCCAATTAAAGTGTAGAATATTGAAAAGGTCAAAACACTACAATATGTTAGCTCTACTCAGAATAAATCAGATACTAACCAGATGTTGTAGTTGCTCTACAAGGACAAGGAGAAGTATGGTCGCAGGCGGGGAAAGTGAGCAATAAGATAATCACTCCACAGTTCAGTCCACAAATTGCAAAAGTCATGTTTTCCTGAATGTCTTAGTCATTTTCAAAATTAAAGTAAAAGCCCATTTCAAAGTGAATACAAATTATACAGATTGAGTATAATTTATCCAAAATGTTTGGGACCAGATATATTTTGGATTTTGCTATATTTTGGAATATTTGCATATACAAAATGAGATATGGGGATGAGACCAAATCTAAAGAAGAAATTCATTTATATTTTATGTATACCTTATATACATAGCTGAAGGTAATTTTGTACAGTATTTTAATGACTTTATGTATAAACAAAGTTTTTATACATCTACTTATCAGAAAATAAAAGTATCAGAAGTGGAATTTTTCACCTGTTCCATCATATTGGCACTCAAAATCTTGCAGATTTTGGAAAATTTCAAAGTTTGGATTTTAAATTTAAAGGTGCTGAATCAGTATTTACTTCTCATAGTTAAATCAACCTCTTTGGAATCTACTGAAGTATCTTTGCCTATATAGCTGAATACATGCAAAGAAATCATCATTTCCAACACTCTTGATCTTTTTCTGATACTATATAATGTTTCATTTATTCTGGTATTTCAGGGGGGGCCCGGATAGAATCTGCCTCTTTAAAATAAATTTTATCTGTCTTTACTACTTTTAGTCCAATTTATTTATCTTTTTAGTTAATTTGTTTGGGCTGTTGTAAGTAACTCTGCTCATTAGAATTTTGTAATAGATAAAAATCCATTATTCTAGAATACTTCATGTAAAACCTAGTAACACTCAGTGTCAAACAATTTAGACCAGAATTTGACAGCAATGGCCTTACTTACATGTAAATTGAATATGTGTTCTAGCCAAATAAGCATCCAGGCAGAAAGCATAGTCTCCCATTTTCTTAGTTTATTCTCTCCTTTAGTACTTATCATTTAAATTACCTAGAACTAAGATATTTACAACATATATGGACCCATTTGTCTCTCCATTTGATTATTCTCTTCATTAGTCTTATATAAACATTCCTTTACCACATTTTTCATGGTTTCAGAAAATTTTATTTAAGGTTAAATATTGTTGCTAACTCTAGGAGACTTGTGTGTTTCAAAAAACAACATTAGGTTTTATCCCTTTAGCAATATGTAGATAAGCTATTTCATCTCAGAGACCAAGTTTTACAGTAAGTTTCTATGCATGCACTTATATTTCTAAGTTGTAATGGTAAAAATTTAGAGGGAAACACTAATCAATCAACAAAAGTATGTTCTACCATAATCTACGTTTGTAAGATATTATCTGATATAAAACATTAAATTTTAAGAGACAATAATGGAAAATAGAGTAAATCAGAAAAAAATAAATGGAGGTGCATCATAAATTGAGTATTGAAGAATAATAGATGAAATTAAAAAGAAAAATGCCTTATGTACAGTGAAAGACAACTAAAACACATAAAGATGAGGTATTGCAAGGCCAACAATTAATAAAGCAATAATAAGGGGTGGTAAGTAGTAGCGGGAAATGGTGAGAGAAAAGTTATTTAGAACAAGATTAAAGTGTGAGAATAAGAAGTTGGTGCCCATTATATAAGCAGTAGGAAGTACAGACATGGTATAATTATTACTGTGCAATATTTCTTAAGAGGTTAATTTTATAGTATAGGTATGAAGTAAACAATTCTTTAATTAGTCTGGCAAATGTAAATTGGAAAGACAGTGACAATGTACTACTAATGCGAAAAAACAAAAAGAAAGAAAAGGTAAAAACTGACGATTGGAAGGTTATACAAACTGAAGAAGATTGAAAATGGAATCATTAGAATTAGGGATATGAACAAAGTTTCTCTGAAAGGAGCTTTTGAGCAAATATAATTTATTCCAGTGAACAATCTAGTCAGCAAACCCAGGAAAAACCACCACCTCAATGTTAAGTGAAAGTATGTTGCAGAGAACAAAGAGAGGGTTCTGATTTCATAGTAAGAATAAACCCCCCACCTCAGATTCCCAAACAAGTTTGTTTATGCAGATTAAGGATGGAAGCTCATTTCTGATTGGCCAGGGTAGCTAAGTTCGGATTGGTCAATGCAGCTGAACCCTGATTGGTTGATACAGCTGAGCCCTGATTGGCTGGGCAGGTGAGCTCTGTTTGCTTTCTAAGCCCCAAACAGGAAGTTTCTGTCAGATATTTCTTTTAAACTGCTGTTGGGTAGATGTTTTCGGGGCATATTTTATCTTGGCACCCACAACAGAAAATAGTTTGGCTTGAAGGTAGGCAGGTAGGTTTTGTGATACTTTTACATCTTTCAGAGAACACAAGAGTGTGTGACTGTTTCCTCATGCAATGACGGCCGCCTAGTTCTATTTTTACTATTACCACCTCAGTTTGCCACTGAAAGTTCATTCTGACAGCCCACAGCACACTTTAACGACAAAATAACAGATATTAAAATGGAAGAATAAGATTTGCAATAAACATTGTTTGGCAAAACCTGCCTCCTTCTTTAATTCATTCATTAAGAAAATAGATAGCTGGTGACTCTCTTTGTGCCAAGCAGTACTAGACAAACCAATGGACAATGGAAAGATTAGACACAAGGCAGGAGAAGTGGATCCTGATCTCTCTCTCCAGGCTTTTGAAGAAAAATTCCTGTTCCCAAGGAATGTGTCTTTTCAGTGGGGGAAAACTAACACTAAGCAGCTTCAGAAGCAAAGCCATATTTAATATAATACCAAATAAAGCAAATGCCTAGAAGAAAAATGAGAGCAAAGAATAGAATGAATGATGAGTGGGTATTATTTTAGATAAAGTGATCACGGACAAGTTGTCTGAAGCACTCCTATTCTAACAGAGACTGGAAATGTAGAGCAGTAATAATGTAAAGATTTGGATCAGGATAGTCCAGGAAGAAGGAAAAGCAAATAGAATGGCCATGGGCCAGAATGAGTTTGATGTGAAGAAGAAATAGCAAGGGGCTTGTAAATAATTATGCTGCCAAAAAAATACATAATAAAAATTTAAACTAACATTAATATTATGGAAAAATAAAATAACACAATTCTTTGCTTTCTGTTAAAATAATTAGTGTTAACTTTTATATAGTAAAATAAAAGTGTTAGGCAATTTCTAAGATTTATTTTGTGGCATTCTAAATTCTATAAACATTGCCATACCAATTTTTGCTTATTGGAATACATATATTTTTTACAAATATATAGATATTTTATATTCCTCTTAGGTTGTTGAAACTAGAAATTAGTGTGATTTGTTGGTAACCTAGGAATTTTCATTCTGAGGCTTCACAATCATAGTGAAGGAAACTTTCTCTTTTTTAAATAATCTGTTATTGGGTGCCCTCATCCCATCAAAAAGTTAGTCAAGTGCTTTCATTAATAATACATTATAATATTCCTATAATATCCCATAGTCACATAGGCATTATAAGTAAAATAATGTAGTTAAAAGGAAAATAATTTATGGGAAATAGTATGAAATTTCTCTTGTTGCTTGAAAGTGTCCTTTCTCTCTCTCCCCTACCCACATTCATCTATTTTCTTAGATAATTTTAAAAACTCAATTTTCCCCTCTGGAAAATGAACTTTTGACCCAGCTAAAATAATGTAATTTGATTTTTCATTTAGTCACCCAGTGTTCCAAGTGACACAATTGAATGATGTTATCACAAAGGCTAATTCATATCTTTAATATAAAAGATATTTGTGACATGTAGGCACACTTTCCCTTTCCACAGCATATCAGTTTCTTCTAACTTATTTATTTTGGTTAATAACATTATAATACACGAAGTTTTAAATTTTCACACCCAAATTTCCTCGAGTTCTTCTGCCCAAAGTAGAATTACTACAGGCTAACCATCCCATATCCAAAATTACTGGAAAGAGAAGTGTTTTGGATTTTGATATTTTTTTCAAATTTTGGAATACTTGTATATAGATAGATAGCTGTCTTGGGGATGTGACACAAATCTAAACGTGAAATTCATTTATGTGTCCTACACACCTTATACACATAGCCTGAAGGTGATCTTACACATTATTTTTAATAATTGCATGCCTGTGACAAAGTTTCTGTTAAGTACTGGTGTGTAGAATTCTCCACTTGTGGTATTATGTTGATGCTCAAAAAGCTGTTGGATTTTTGAGCATTTTGGTTACAAATTTTTGTATTGGTGATACTCAACCTGATTATCTTTTTATTACTAAAAGAATCTTAAGTAATATAAGCTTTATTGGCTTTCCATGTTCTAATAAATTTGTTCCAAATTTTAGACTTGTAAACAATGCTTGCCATAATCAGGTTCTACTATATGATTATTCCAGAAGCTCTTTATTCATATAATGTATTTCAAACAAAATGAATGGATTGCCATTTCTCAGACAAACTTTGTGGTACTCTTCCTATATCTTTGCTCTAATAAAATATGAATTCTTCTCCATATTATACAATGTGGTCCATCTTTTAGCAAATCCTACTCTAATAAACCAAGAAAAAATATTCCTTTGTACTCTGAAATTTTAGAAAGCTTTGTATTGTTTATGTTTTTTACCATAAAGGTAAATGTGGTAGTATAGCACTTAGAATCTAGAATGAAAGAGCTTCGTTTTGAACCTGGGGAATCTTATTTATTGACTCTTTGACTTTTAGTCAAAGTACTTACTAATTTCTTTTTTGGAGAACATGGAGATTTATTTATTGTTACTAACAATCTATTATATTTTACAGTGGTGATAGTATTGAAAGTTAAACACTTTCTGAAACAACAGATAAAAAATAAGGAAAACTAGCAATTTATTATTCCAGAAACCATAGAGTCTTTAGATATCTTTTAACTTACATTCCCTTTGCCCTACTCATCAGAGACATATCTTCTAACATCTCAATTGTGTATCACATGCCTGCTTACCAGTTGTCTGTTATGATTGATGAAAATGTATGGTTCTACATGTGTTTTTGCAGAATTTAGGAAAACATTGCAAATCATGAATTCTATTCGTTTGAAAGCATTTCAAAAACCTCAAATAGTAGTCTAGCTCCAGTTACATGTTAATGTCAGATCAGTACCTTCTTTGTACTCTAATTTTCTCCTTCATAAAATGAGACTTGTAAAACATTCACATTAGTTTCTCAAAAAGTAATTATAAGAACAAAATGAAGAGATGTATGTGAAAATCTTTTCCAAAACTAAAAACTATTATGTAACTGTAGCAGATTATTATTGTTATCCCCATCATTAGTGCTGATGACAGCAGATGACTTTAGCATTGCACAGATGCATAACACAGTTTTGATGCAACTTTTCTCTAGTTTGCCAGGTGATAAATATGAATTATGCTCTCCTATCTGTAATTTACTGACATCCTTTGTATTTTTATTTTGTTATTTTATTTGTTTTTAAAAATGACACCAAATGTGCTCTAACTTTGAAGCCTCAATGTCTAAAACTGCTTATACCTGTTAAACCTGGCTTAAAGAACTGTTGTCAAATTTATCAGTCACATAACAATTGGAAACTAAATTTTTGGCAAAATGTTTGGTGATTCTTTTTGAACATATTATTGGATAAATCATTTATTTAGTAATTTGCTTTCTATGAGCTAGTTTTTTTTTTTTTTTTTTTTTTTTTAAGTAAACTGATGTTACGAGTATTTTAGATTTCTAGGGCTGCCATAAATATATCACAGATGGAATGGCTTAAACAATATAAATTTATTTTCTCACAGTTTAAGATCAAAATGTTGTAGGTTTGGTTTCTTCTGAGGCTTTTCTTCTGGGCATGCACATGGCCCCCTCTTGCTGTATGCACACATGATCACCTTACTGTGTACAAGTGCAAGTGCCTATGGTATCTCTTTCTTGAGTGTCTTAATTTCCTCTTTTTAGAGAGATAGCAGTCAGATTGGATAAGAACACTTCTAATTACCTCATTTTAATGTAATCATCACTGTAAAGGCCCTATCTCCAATTACAGACACATACTGAGGTACTGGGATTTAGGGATTCAACATACATATGAATTGGTAGGGGACAAAATTCAACCCATAACAGTACATTTACTTAAAAAGAGCTAAAGTGAACCCTTGTTTACTAGGATTGAAAAGTAATCAGTGCTGGATATTATCATTAGTAATGATAATGTAGAATGAGTAACTTCTGCATTTTCCACACTCAAAAAATACATATACAGTTGTTAGGCCCAGTAATGCCCTCCTACACTCTCAGCTAAATGGTAGGCTGGGGTATAAGAATCCCTTGAGCCCAGGAATTTGAGAGCAGCCTGGGCTACATAGTAAGACCCCTTCTTTAATTAAAATATATATGTATATATACATACACACACACACGCACACACACACATGCATACAGATATTCCTTTAACTCTAGAAAATTACTTTTGCATAAGTGACATCAGATATTGTTTCACGTAAATTATTTGACTATGTTTTATCACTGAATAATTGTACTTGGTCCATGTATAAAAGATATCGAGTTATAGTAGTTCTTTCTTATCTGTAGATACTCCAAGACCCCCAGTAGATTCCCAAAACTGAAGATAGGACTAAATTCTATATGTACTTTTTTTTTGTATACATACATACAAACATACCAATAATGTTTAATTTATAAATTAGGCACAGTAAGAGATACAAGTTATAGAACAAGTATAACAATTTACTTTAATAAAAGTTATGTGAATGTGGTCTCTCTTAAACTCTTATTGTACTGTGTTCACCCTTCATCTTATGATTATATGAGATGATAAAATATCTATGTGATCAGATGAAGTGGGGTGAATGACTTAGGTATTGTGATGTAGTATTAAGGTACTATTGACCTTCTGACAGTATGTCAGAAGAAGGATCATTTGTTTTGGGCGATCCTGGATCACCAAGCCATGATGATGTCTATAGCTAAATGTCGGGAGAAGCAGATGATATGCATAGCTAATGAGTGGATATGCTGGACAAAGATATGATTCACAACCTCCAGGCTGGACAAAGAGTGTTGGCATGAGATTTACCATGTTACTTAGAATGGTGCAAGTTATAAATTTTTTTCTAGAGTTTTCTATTTAATATTTTAATACAGCAGTTGACTGTGAGTAACTGAAACCATGAAGAGTAAAACCATGAATAAATGGGGGATTACTGTATATAGGTCTGATGAAAAAACTGTTTAACTTATATATTATTATTTTATTATTGATACCAGAAGTGGTATATTTGACATTGGAATAATTTAATATTATGTATGGAAACACAAGGAGTATAAGACCATAAATCCAGAATAAAATCTCATTAGTGTGGAATATGTGTGAGTGTAAGATATGTTTGTGTATCTATTTGTATATTAATAGGTTCTGTTAAATATGAAAATTAGAAACTATATTTTTGAAATTAGTGTGTCTGTGTGTTGGGTGGATGGAATAAAACTTAGAGCAGCCCATAAACAACAAATAGTGCAGCACAAGAGGACTCTGGGAAACAAGACTTTAAAATTCACTGGAAGTTAGAAGATAATAAAAAGGAACAGAGAAAACCATAGGCCGGAATGTCTTCAGGAGGAATCTGCTACTTCACTGCAAGTAGCAGAAATGCTCTAGAATCAAAGTTGGCAAGTACTAAGTTTGTCAGTTATAACTGAAACACATCAAATAAAAATGAACTGAAAGTCCTCCTCTACGTCTCCCTTCTCCACTCTGCTGTAGAGTCACTGACAGCCCAGTGTGTTCTCTGAGGTATAAAACTGGACCACTTTCTTTAAAGATGTTGAACAAACTACGTGTAAGGATTTTTAATATGAGTGTTTTAACATCCTCCTCATTTTCGTCGCACTGGAGAAGCCTACTTCATTGATTGTAAAGCATGTTATGTCAGTTAACATAAAAACAGAATACTAAGAATGAAGGAATAAAGAATTTAAAAGTAGCTATTGGAAATTTAAACTATTACCACCAAAATGAGAAATTCAGTACAAGGTATGAATGATAAAGTCAAGAATATCTTTCTAAATATCCACAGAGTGGCACAAAATATGAGAAAGTATAAAAAACATAGTGGATCAATATTGCAATTACAATGTCTGGCCAGAAATTGTTGCATTATATGATAGCAGAGAAAGTACAAAGGACTAATTAAAGAAATAATAAAAATTTGTGGAGTTATTTTTATTACAAGTTATAAGAAAGGAAATCATTTTAGTTTACTAGATCCCACTCAGTCTCTACAGAAAAAAATGGCATTCAATATATCCTTCAAAATTTCAAAATTCTGATAGCAAAAATTAGAGGTTCTAAAAATTTCCAATAACTAGAAAAAAGTTTATCAACAAACGAGTCTTAGAGTAGCAATGTATTATTCAAAATACTGATCCTAAAGGCAAAGAGAAGCGTCTTACAATTATGAGAAAAAAAATAATTTAGAATTCTGTACCTGCAATAAAATGTGATGGCAAAATGGAAATATTTTCAGATATGTTATAGTATACAGAGTATTAATTTCTACACTTTCCTTTTCTATACTTCCTATGTAGTGATCTTTTCTTTTCTTTTATTATTATACTTTAAATTCTGGGGTACATGTGCAGATAGTGCAGGATTGTTACATAGGTATACACATGCCATGGTGGTTTACTGCATCCATCCCCCAATTATCACTTTTCTGCAAAAGAATCATATTATATATCTTTTTGCAATTCTCATCCATTTGAGTCTCTTGCATATTTTTCTATCAAACTTTGTGGTTGTAGTTGTTTTGGTTACTATTGTTATTTGCCCAAACTATAGATGCCTTCTAGGTATTAATCCATTTGTGTTTTGTGATATGAAAAAGATCTTTTGTTAACCCCAAATCCTAAATTTTGATAACAAAAATCTATTAAAGTTTTGTTTCATTGTTTACTCTCTTTCTGACAATAGAGTGGGAAAGAATTGTCAAATGAAATGTCAAGAGAGTAAAGAATGAAACAAAACTTTAATAGGGCATCTCTCACTGCAGTATACAACTTGGTTACAGAGCATAGGATTGATATACTTCAGCTTTTGGAATCCAGTTATCTAAACAAGACAGCTACAATTGTTTTTTTAGCTATCACTTTCTTTGATTATGTATATTCTTCCAGATTAGCTCTATAGGATCTTTTTCTCTTTTCTTTTTTTTTTTCTGTAATGACATATTTATACAGTTATATACTTTCTCACTTTTTACTCATGCTTAATGTGGGCAATTCAATGAAGACCATTCATTGTTCTTACGTGTGGCATTGAACATGTGACGTCTATTGAATTTATGGCAAAAAAGTCTTGTTTTTAAAGATATTTTAGTGGAAACTTTTAAGTTTTTTTTTTTTTTATTTGGGAAGAACAACTATTATTCAGCCTTTCTCAATTACCTTCATATAGAAGCCTACAATCAATTCTCCTTAGCTCTAGGTTTAGTGTGTCTAAAATATGTTAGAGTTTAGTAGGAACAAAATGACTACATTCTTGATCCCAGCTCAGGTACTTACAAACTTATGATCTTAGTACAGATTACTTGACTGCTCTGATTATGACTATGTAAAATACAACAATTCTTTATTAGCCAATGTTATGGTTATTTTACTAAGAGGAAATTAATTATAAAGCTGGAAAACCATTTTTTTTTTTTTTGTCACCCAGGGTGGAGTACAGTGGTATGATCTCAACTCACTGCACCTACTCCTCCTGGGTTCAAATAATTCTCAGGAGTAGCTCCAGAGTAGCTGAGATTACAGGTATGTGCCAGCACCCTTGGCTAATTGAATTTTTAGTAGAGATGGGGATTTCCCATGTTGGCCAGGTTGGTCTCAAACTCTTGACTTCAAGTGATCCACCTGCCTCGGCTTCCCAAACTGCAGGGATTACAAGCATGAGCCACTGCGCATGGCCGAAAAACCTAATTTATACATAAATTTGTAATAACAATTTAAAATTTGACATGTATAAAATGAATGAAGAACTACAAATCTCAGAGCTTTCATTAGTGTGATCATTTCAAAGTGAATATCATAGATTAGAAATAACTCTCTAATCGAAATCATACTGAAATAATAAGCATATGGACTGTAATTTATTTTACTGCATAATGACCCAACAGCTACATCTATTTATATCAATTACATTTAAACAAATACCACAAGTATCAGCTCTGCATTGTCATAGGTAACCAAAACAAGAAACAATTAATTTATATAATGTAAAGCACATAAACCTATCACTCAATAGTAATTTAAACTTGGCCAAATTAATCCTTCTGATCCTTAATGTCTTCATGTGTCAAATGAGGATAGTAAGTGGACAATTGGTAAAATACTACAGCACATATTACATTGCAAGCTTGCATAAAAAGTTTGTGCTTCCTAGCGAGCTTTGAGGTCAGCTCTTCTGAGCAGACATTTTAACTCACTCGTGAATGGTGTGACATTCTAGGAGACACAGAGTTGTGAGATAAATTTTCTGAAAAGCCATTACAGGATCAGGATAGCTTTCAGACTTGGTAGAGTTATAGAAGAGATGTGGCATAAATAATTAAGTGAGGTCAAAAGATTAAAATATTTATTTTCTTTTTAAAATGCTCCTCTCCCCTTTTTCACCAAGAAATTTTCTGTATACTTGAGTTTTAAAAAGTATATATATACACACACACACATATATACACATACACACACATACACACATATACATACATATTTATGTATAAATGTCAGCTAAATACCAACAGAGATAAAATAAGACTCTTCATTGTTAGAGAGTTTACACAGATCTGAATCTTTATGGAAAAGAGGTGTTAGATTTAGCAACTTGGTTTATTCAACTTGGTTTCCCTCATATATTCATTCAGTGAATATTACATTTGTTGAAGGTACATGGCTGGATTTTCTTTTTACTTTTATTTTGACATAATTTTAGAATTGCAGAGGATTTGTTAAAAGAGTACAGGAGAAGATTTGTAACGAGTTCAGTGATTTCTCATATACTCTTTAACCATCTTGCTGTTATGTTAACATCTCACATAATTATAGTACATTTATCAAAACTAGGAAATTAAACTTCTAGAGTATTGCTAACTCAATTGCAGAACATATTTGGATGTCATCAGTTATCCCACGGATACCTCTTTCTCATCAATAATCAAATAAAGGATTCCACATTCCATTTAGTTGTCATGTCTTTTTAGTCTCCTCCAATTTTTGATAGTTTCTAAGTCATTCCTTGTCTTTCATGACCTTGACAATTTAGAAAAGTACTGCACAGATATTTGTAGAATTTTTCCATTTAAATTTGTATAGTATTTTATATTATTAGAATGAGTTTGTGCATTTTTGGTAATAGCATAGAGGTCATGTGACCTTATGCATTAAATCAAGGGGTACATTATATTATTAGTACTTATTATTGGTTATGTTCATCTTGATCACTGGCTAAAATGGTGTCTATCAGGATTCATCACCCTAAAAGTTTATTTATTTATTTATTTTTGACATTTACTAACAATTTTGGAAGACAGACATTGTGACCGTGCAAATATATTGTTTCTGTTTAACTTTCATCCACTAATTTTAGCATCCACTGGTTGATCTTGTCTATCGCAACTATTACTCATGTTTTATTTTCCTTTGTAAAATTTTTAGAGATTTAAGGGGTAGAAGTGTAGTTTTGTTACCTAGTATTGTGTAATGGTGAAGTCTGAGCTTCTATTACTGTCACTCAAATCGTGTACATTGTACTCATTTGATAATTTCTCATCCCTTACCCTCTTCTCAACCTTCCACTTCTCCAAGTGTCCAATTGTTTATTATTCTGCTCTCTGTCGATGTATTTTCATTATTTAGCTCCCTCATATAAGTGAGAATGTGCAGTATGTGACTTTCTGTTTCTGAGTTATTTTGCTGAGTTAAGATAATGGCCTTCAGTTCTATCCATGTTGCTGGAAAAGGCATAGTTTCACCATTTTATATGACTGAGTAGTATTTCACAGTGTATATATAGCACACTTCTTTAACCAGTCATCCATTGATAGACACTTAGGTTTATTCCGTATCTTTCCTATTGTGAATAAAATTGCAGTAAACATATAAGTGCAGGTATCTTTTGGTTAAAATTATTTTTTGTTTGGGTGGATACACAGTAGTGGGATTGCTGGATTAAATGGTAGTTTTATTTTTAATTCCTTGAGAAATTTCACAGTGTAGAAGCATAGAGACTGTAATAATTTACATTTCTACCAACAGTTGTATAAGCATTTCCTTTTTTTTTTGTAGCCTCATCAACATCTGTTATTATATGACTTTTTATACTGTAGTGTAAGATTGTATCTCACTGTGGTTTTAAGTTGATTTTTCTGATAATTAGTGGTATTAAATTTTTTTTAAATAGACTATTGGCTATTCATATGTCTCCTTTTGAAAAATGTCTATTCATGACCTTTTTGCATTTTTTGACAGAGTTATTTTTCCTTATTATGTTTTCGAGTTCCATGTAGTTCTGGATGTTAGTCTTTCATCAGAGGCACAGTTAATAAATATTTTCTCTCATTTGAGATTGTCGATCACTCTGTTGATTCTTTTGCTGTACAGAAACTTTTTTCTTCAAAGTCTTATTTATCAATTTTTGCTTTTGTTGCATTTGTTTTTGAGTTCTTAGTCATAAATTGTTTGCCTATGTTAATTTCCAAGATAGTTTTTCCTCAGTTTTGTTTTAGAATTTGTATAGTTTCAAGTATTACATTTAAGTCTTTAATTCATCTTCTGTTAATTTTTTATATGGTAAGAGATATCGTTTGGATATGTGTCCCTCCCCAAATTTCATATCAAATTGTAATCCCCAGTGTTGGAGGTGGGGCCTGGTAGTGGGTGATTGGATCATGGGGCAGAATTCTCATGGTTTAGTACCATCCCTCCTTGGTACTGTATAGTGAGTGAGTTATGAGACATGGTTGCTTTAAAAGAGTGTTGCACATCCCCGCCTCTCTCTCTTCCTCCTCCTTGACCATGTAAGACATGCCCACTTCCCCTTCGCCTTCCACATGACTGTAAGTTTCCTGAGGCCTCCCCAGTCCCGCTTCTACAGTTTACAGAATGGTGAGCCAATTAAATCTCTTTTCTTTTTAAATTACCCAGACTCAGGTATTTATTCACAGCAGTATGAGAAGAAATTAATACAGTGAGAGATATAAACTCAGTTTCATTCATCTGCATATGGTTACCCAATTTCCCCATCAGCGTTTATTTAATAATGTGTCCTTTCTCCATTGTTTATTTTGTCAACTCTGTCAAAGATCAGTAGAGTGTAGGTATATATTTTTACTTCTGGTTTCATTATTCAGTTCCATTGATCTCTATGTCTATTTTTATCCTGGTACCATGCTGGTTGGGTTACTATAGCCCCTTAGTATAATTTGAAGTTAGGTAATGTGATACCTCCAGATTGTCTCTTTTGCTTAGGATTGTCTTGGCTATTCAGACTCTTTTTTGATTCTATGTGAATTTTCAGATTGTTTTTTGTATCTCTGAAAAATAACATTGGGATTTTGGTTAGAATTGCACTGAATCTTTAGTTTCCTTTGAGAAATTGAGTATTTTAATGATATTCATTCTTCCAATCCATGAGCATGTTTTCACTTGTTTGTGTCATCTACAATTGCTTTCATTAGATATTTGTAATTTTTGCTCTTTCACCTCCTTATTTAAATGGATTTCTAGTTATTTTATGTTATTTGTAGCTATTGTAAATGGAGTTGACTTTTTAATTTGGGGCTCATCTTGATTGTTATTGGTGAACAGAAATGCTACTGATTTTGTATGTTGATTTTGTACTTTGAAACATTACTGAATTGATTTGTTAAATTTAGTAGTCTGTTTGTAGAGGCTTTAGGGTTTTCTAGGTTCAAGTTAATACTGTCAGCAAAGAGATAATTTAATTTCCTTTTTTCTAATTTGTGTGTCTTTTATTTCTTTCTCTTTTTTTTCATGTTTTTAGGGGAAATTCTTTCAATTTTTTCCTATTTTGTATGATGCTGGCTGTGGGTTTGTTGTATATGAATTTTATTATTTTTAGATATGTTTCTTCTAAACCCAGTTTTTAAAGGTTTTTTATCATGAAAGGAGGCTGATATTTTATCAAATGTTTTCTATGCATCCACTGAAACATCATATTGTTATTATTTTTAATTCTATTTATTTGGTGAATCACATTTGCTGGTTGGCATATATTGAATCATTCTTGTGTATCTGGAATAAAATCTGCTTGATTGTACTTTTGATGTGCTATTGGATTTAGTTTGCTAGTATTTTTTGAGAATTTTTGAATCTATGTTAAAGAATATTGGTCTATAGTTTCCTTTTTCTACTGTGTCTTTTTCTGTCTTTGGTGTAAGGATGAGACAAGCTTCATAGAATGGGTTGGGGTGAATTTCTTCCTCCCGAATGTTTTGGAACAATTTTAGTAGTTTTGTTAACAGTTCTTCTTTGTTTATCTGGTAGAATTTGGCTGTGAATCTTTTTGGTCCTGGATTTTATTTTTGTTCATGTGGTACAGGGTGCAGGTGCAAGATTGTTACATGTGTACATTGTACATCTCTGGGGCTTGGTATACAAATGATCATGTCACTTAGGTAACAAACATAGTACCTGATAGGTAATTTTTTATCTTCATCCTCTCCCCTCCCTCCACCCCCAAGTAAACCCCTGTGTCTATATTGTTCCTCTCTTTATGTTCATGTACAATGACTATTTAGTTTCTACTTATAAGTGAGAATGTTATTTAGGGTGTTTGGTTTTCTGTTCATGAGTTGGTTCACTTAGAATAATGGCCTCTAACTGCATCTATATTGTTGAAAAGAACATGATTTTATTCATTTTTGTATTTGTGTAGTATTCCATGATGTACATTTACTGCATTTTATTTATCCATTCCATGATTTATGGGCATCTAGGTTGATTCCATGTCTTTTCTATTACGAATGGTGCTGGGATGAACATGCAAGTGCATGTGTCTTCTTAATAGAACAATTTATTTTCCTTTGGATATATACCCAGTAACCAGATTCCTGGGTCAATGATAGGGTTTTTTTGCTTGTTTTGTTTTGTTTGTTTTGTTTTACAGAGACTCCCTCTGTCACCCAGGCTGGAGTGCAGTGGTGAGATCTCAGCTCACTGTAACCTTCACCTCCCAAGTTCAAGAGATTCATGTGCCTCAGCCTCCTGAGTAGCTGGAATTACAAACATGTGTGTGCCACCACGTCTGGCTAATGTTTTTATCTTCAGTAGAGTCTGGGTTTCACCATGTTGGTTAGGCTGGTCTAGAACTGCTGACCTCAAGTCATCCACCTGTCTCAGCCTCACAAAGTGTTGGGATTACAGGCATGAGCCACCTGAAAAAAAGAGCCACCCAGCTGGTAGTTCTTTTTTAAATTCTTTGAGAATCTCCAAAGCCCTTTCCACAGTAGCTGAACTAATTTACGTTCTCACCACCAGTGTGTAAGCATACCCTTTTCTCCACAACATTTACCAACATATAAATTTTGACATTTTAATAATAGCTATTCTGACTGATATAAGATAGTATCTCCTTATGGTTTTGGTTTGCATTTCTCTAATTGTTAGTGATGTTAGCATTTTTTTCATATGCTTATTGGCTGTGTGTATATTTTCTTTTGAGAAGTGTCTGTTCATAACCTTGCCCAATTTTAAGTAGGATTGTTTGTTTTTTGCTTGTTGATTTAAGTTCCTTATAGATTCTGGATATTAGACATTTGATGCATAGTTTGTGAATATTTTTTTCCCCATTCTGTAGGTTGTCCATTTACTCAGTTAATAGTTTCTCTTTCTGTACAGAGTTCTTTAGTTTAATTAGCTCTCACGTGTGAATTTTTGCTTTCATCGAAATTGCTTTTTGTGTCTTCATTATTATATAGTCGCCAAGGCCTATGTCCAGAGGGGCATTTTCTTTGTTTGCTCATAGAGATTTTACAATTTTAGATATTAAGTCTTTAATCCATCCTGAGTTGATTGTTGTATATGGTAAAAGGAGAGGGTTCAGTTTTAATCTTCTCCATGTGGCTAACCAGTTTTCTCAGCACCATTTATTAAATAAGGAATACTTTCCCCATTGCTTGTTTTTGTCAGATTTGTCAAAGAGCAGATGGTTTTAGGTGTATGGCTTTATTTGTGAGTTTTCTGTTATATTCTATTGTTCTATGTGTCTCTTTTTGTGCTAGTTTTGGTTACGGCTACTTTGGTTATGCTCTTTTGGTTACAGTAAACTTGCAGTGCACTTTGTAGTATAGTTTGAGGTTGGGTAGTGTCACGTATCCAGCTTTGTTATTTCTATGTAGAATTGCTTTGGCTATGAAGGCACATTTTTGCTTCCCTATGAATTTTAAAATAGCTTTTTCTAATTATGTGAAAAAAATGATATGTTCTTTTGATGAATTAACATCTTTTTGGTATGAATTATCCCTCATTATTCCTGATACTATTCCATCTATAATAGAGTTCTATTCAACTCCTTCATTATTATTATTATCTGCCTCTTAAAATTTTACTTCTTTTACTACTAATTTTTAAGAAGAGTTTTATTTTATTATTTTCAAGATGGCAGATTAGAGGCTTTTAGTGTGCCTCAGCCACTTGGAAATAGCAAGATAAATGCATAAACTTCAACTCTGTGAGCTTTCATTCAAAAAGGAAAATGGGAATCCACCAGAATCTTGATGTACACTCCAGATTGTAAGAAGGAGAATGCCAAAAAATAGCCCCTGTGATGGTGTCTGGTTGATAAAAATGAATGAGGCTTAGTATACAAGAGAATCAGAAAGCCTCCCTCTGGGACTCACCTTTCCATGGAAAATCAAAGGGACCCAGGTTGAGGGATCACTTTGTTTCTCACAAGCCCTGGAATTAACTTGGGAAAAGACTTGGACATGCTGTGAAAAAAAGATGCTGAGGAAAGCTGCAGATGTTTTCTCGATAAAGGAATAGAAGCAGGATTCCATTTTCAGCCATGCTTTAGTGACCCAGCAGAATGGTCACACAGGCATTTTAGTCTCATGACAAAGATTGGAGTATCTGCTCTGGAGCAGGATAAGAACCTATATAGCCAAAACTGTGGAAAGCACCTTAGCAGTAGAAATCATGCTCTCCCCCTGTCCCAAGCCTGGAGCAAGAAGAGAGGTGTCACAGTTGCAATTTCTCCTGAGCAATGAGACTTGCAACCAAAGTCAGCTTGGTGATCTGCAATCTGTCTTCACATGCTGTTGCTAGGTGCCCCAGCTTGCTCACCTGAGATTGTGGTGCAGTGGGACCCTCTCTGCTCCACCCTTAGGCAGAAATCCAGGTATTTGGAACACCCACTTTTCTGGAGCAGCAGCCAGAACCACCCCACTCTTCCTGGACATAGATCATTGTGCATCAGGGCTTTCTCTGTTTCACAAGTAGGCAGATCTCCAGGCATTTGGAACACTCACTTGGATCAGTGGATTGACCCACACACCATTCCTGTGTAGAGATTTTAGTGCAGAGAGGCCCTTTCTGCTTCACACCCAGGCAGATCTCCAGACAACTGTAGCACCTGCTGTCCTAGTTCTGCACTTTGAGTCACCTCATCTTTCCTGGACATAGATCATGCTGCGGCAAGGCCTTCTCTGCTCCATGCCCAGGCATATCTCAGGCATTCAAAGGACCAGCTCACCTGAATCAGCAGACTCAGCTGTACAACTCTTCCTGTTCAGAGATCCTGGTGTGGGGTTGGAGTTGCGGAGGGTCCTCTCTGCTCTACTCCGAGACAGATCTCTAGGCATTCAGAGTATCTGCTTGCCTAGTTCAGCAGCCTGAGTTGCCCTACTCTTCCTGTGCGGTGATCTTGTGGCAGATCTCCAGGCATTCACAGCACCTGCTTGCCTAGAACAGAAGCCTGTGCAATCCTACCCTTCCTCTGTAGAGATCCTGGTGAAAGAGTTCTCTCTGCTTAAAGCCAGGCAGAGCTCCAGGCATTTAGAGCCCCCACCCTCTTGGATTAGGAGTTTAGACCACCCTTCATCCTTATGCAGGGAACCTGGGGCTAAAGTGGTTTCTCAGCTCCATGACTACACACACCTATTGGTGCCTTGTGGCCACTCACTGTATTCTCCCATGGTGGTGCTTGTGCCTGCCACGTGGGGGACCTGTACACAGATCTTTTCAGTCAAGCCCACCCATTTGGTCTGCCTCCTCAGGGCTGAACAGGGTTCTAGACCACCCTGTACTTTATAAATCAGCCCATTGTCTGAGGCAACAAAAAGCTTCTCCCAGTAAGCAAGGATCAAGTATGTACCCAGCTGCATTGGCTGCATCTAGCTCTTGCCTGTAAGCACCGTCTACTGGTTCATATGTTAAACTTCACAGCCCAACATAAAACCTGCTGACAGAAGTTCACAGGGCTATAGAAGCAAAGTATAATAAAAAAGATCCTATGCAGTATTAACCCCTCTGGGGAGGTGGGGCGGGGAAAACAGAAAAGGAAAACATAGTAATAATGTAGAGAAAGAAAACAAAAACAAAAAAAAAATTCTACCTGAATGAAAATAATTACAAAATATAGAAGTGCCAGTATCTCCAGATGAGAAAGAACCAGTTGAAGAATTCTGGCTCCATGAAAAAGTATTAATGTAGTGACCCCATCAAAGGATTGCACAACCTTTCCAGCAATGATCCCTAATCAAAATGAAAACACAAAAATTATAAAGAAAGAATTGAAAGCAGAGATTGCAAGGAAGCTCAATGAGATCTGGGACAAGGTTGAAAGTCATCAAAAAATAACTTCTAAAGCAATCCAGGAAATGATGGAAGAGATAAAAAATTTTTAAAAGAAATCAATCAGAGCTTCTAGAATTGAAAGAGTGACATAGAAATTTCAAAATGCAATCAAAAGCTTTTTCAATAAACTGGACCAAACAAAAGAAAGAACTCTCAAACTAATTCAGTGAGACAAAAATGAAGAAAAATGAATTTACAAATTGAACACACCCTTGGATAGATACAGGACTATGAAAAGCTACTGCACCTATGAGAAATTGGCATTTCTAACAGAGAAGGCAAAAAATGCAACAAACTGGAAAACATATTTGAGAGAACAATTCAAGAAAATGTCCCTGATCCTGCTGGAGATGTAGGTATCCAGATACAAGAAATCCAGAGAACACCTCCAAGATATCATACAAAGCAAATATCACAAAGGCATATAATCATCAAACTGCCCAAGGTCAGTGCTAAAAAACAAAATCTTAAATGTGGCATGAGGAAAATGTCAGATCATGTATGAAATTAACCATATTAGGCTAACAGCAAACTTCTCAGCAAAAGAACTTACAAGTCAGGAGACACTGGGCAGTTTCAAAGAAAAGACATTTGCTTTTTCAGCATTCTTAAAGAAAAGAAACTCCAGCCAGTAATTTCATATCACAGCTAGCTAAGTTTCATAAGAAAAGAGGAAATAAAATATTTTCCAGACAAGCAAGCACTAAAGAAATTCACTACCACTAGACCAGCCTTACAGGAGATCCTTAAGGGAGTTCTTAACATGGAGATGAAAGTACAATGTCTGCTACCACAAAAACACAGTTAAGTATATAGCCCACATACTCTATAAAGCAACCACACAATAGGAACTACAGAGCAACCAACTAACTTCATGATAGATTCACAACCTTGCATATTAATGTTAACCTTGAATGTAAATGGTCTAAACACCCATGTAAAAGGCACAGAGTGACAAGTAGGAATTAACACAGGAATAGAAACTTATATACCACGTGTTCTCACTTACAAGTACAAACTAAACATTAGGTATTCATGGACATAAAGATGGCAACAATAGAAACTGGGGGACTAGTAGAGGTGGGAAGAGGGATGTGGGCAATGATTGAAAAACTTTAGTGACAGCCTCATTTGTACCCCAAACCTCAGCATTATGCAATACTCCCAGGTAATAAGCTTGCATATATACTCCCTGAATCTAAAATAAAGGGTGTTCTGCACTATATCTATATAGTTCTATTTATCCGATACTAAAAGTATTATATTAATATTTTTCTCCTTCCTTTTAGTTTTATACTAAGTTTTCATATTTAAAGTGGCTTTCTTATGACTATTATATAGTTGAGTCTTGCTTTTTAGTTTTTTAAAATCAATCTGACAATTTCTGTTTTGTAACTGATATTTGTTGATACATAAAGAAATTATTGATATGACTGGATTAAAACCAGCAACTCTGCTTTTTCCCATTTATTTCTGTTATCTCTCTTTTATTTCTGCCTTCTCTTAGATTAATTGAGCATTTTAAATAATTCTATTTCATCTCTTTCACATATTATTTATATCGTTTTTCAAATATTAAGTGATACAATGTAATGTATATTTTTAATAAATCTGAGTACACATTTAAATAATTTAATACTGCTATATATGTAGTTTAAATACTATATAGCCACATAATCTTGATTTTTTTTTCTTTCCTTCCTTTGTTCTATTGAGTTTGCCCTTTTACTTTTACAAATTCTATACACATACCAAACTCTTCTCTATTTTGGTTAAGATAGTTATCTTTTCAACAAAAATGCAATAAGAAAATATTAAAATTTTAAAATTTTACTTTATTTATTCGATTTCCAGTATTTACCATTTCTTTGTATAGACTCAAGCTCTCATTTTCTATCATATTATTTGTGATTATATGTTTTTAATAAATTTCTTACAGAGTTTATCAACTGTCAATAATATCCTTAAGCTTTTGCTTTAGAGTGTCTGCATTTCATCTTTATTTTGAAAAAATATTTTCACTGTGTATGGAATTCTAGTTTTCTTTTCTTTTTTCTTCATTACATTAGAGGTGTCACTGCATTATTATTTCCCTTATGTGGTCTAGACAAAAAGTCTGCTCTAATTCTTACGTGTGACCATTAAAATTTAATATTTCTGTTTTTTTCTAACTGCCTTAATGATTTGTGTGTTATCTCTTATTTTCAGCTTAAATATGATTAAGTTTTATTCATATTATTTTGTTTTGTTTTATATTTTTTATTCTGCATGATATTCTGAATTGCTTGGAACTACAAATTTTCCTATTATTAATTTTGGAAAAATATAAAAGTATCTTCAAATATTTTTTTGTTTAGTTTCCTTTTGCTTTTCCTTTTGTGGGTATAATTACACTTGTGATACTAGATTTGATATTGTTCCACAAATTTTTGATACTCTGTATTTTATAACTTTTTATCTATTTATATTTATTTTTAGGTAATTTTTATAGACCTATGTTTAAGCTTACATATTCATTTCGTCTCTGTGCTAAGTCTACTGATAAAGTCATCAACAGTATCCTCATTTTTGTTGCTATTTTATTTGTCCCTTCATTTCCATGTAAAAATTCCTTACAGTTTCAATATAATATTCATTTTTACCCTATGTCTTCTCTTATAAGTCACTGTATACTGCAGAATATAGTTAATAAGTCTCCACGCTCCTCATAAAAAGGCTATAATGGGCCGGGCACGGTGGCTCACGCCTGTAATCCCAACACTTTGGGAGGCCAAGGCGGGCGGATAAGAGGTCAGGAGATCGAGACCATCTGGGCACCAGGGTGAAACTCCATCTCTACTAAAAATACAAAAATGATCTGGTGTTGGTGGTGTGTGCCTATAATCCCAGCTGTTCGGGAAGCTGAGGCAGGAGAATCGCTTGAACTGGGGAGTCAGAGGTTCCAGTGAACCGGGATTGCACCACTGCACTCCAGCCTGGTGACAGAGCGAGAGTCTGTCTCACGCAAAAAAAAAAAAAAAAAAGTAAAGAAAAAAGAAAAAAGACCGTAATGACAATTTGCATCTCAATTCTCTGAACTGAATTTCTCATAGAAAACTGGTTCACACATAATGAGGACTCACTAAATAAACCTTGGTTTGATCATTTTTTTTCATACTTTTAGTGTTTAAAATGTTTTAGAATAACATTTGGCCATTTTCAGTTTTTAAATGGTCATATCCCCACTTTTCCATAGAGGAAACAGTCTTGTGTAAATTCCCAAAAATAGGTGGGGGAAAGAGCTCTGGGGGAGAGACCTCCCTCACTCCAAGAAGGAGCTAAGCTTTACAACCACAGAAAATGAGGAGTCACACCAAAGCTGATCTAGCATGTTGTCTAATTTTAGAATGTTTTTCATATTAATAACAGTTATTCTGAATTCGCTGACAGTTCCAACATCTGTGTCCTATCTGTGTCTTGTTTTGATTTTCTGTCTCTTATGACTACTGTGCATTTTCTTGACTTTTTGCATGTCTTGTAATGCTTTATGTTAAAATTTAGTCATTTTGTGTGAACAGCGGAAACTGAGGTAAACAGATTTTATTCTTGGAAATAAGCATGGCTTTGTCAGGTATTTAGTGTAGGGAGATGTTTGAGTTAATCTAATTAAGGAATTACTCTGGGTTTTATATTTGTTATTGCTATAATTAGCCTCAATGAACCACAGACTTCAAATTCCCATAGGACTATCTTTTGTTTAGGGCGGAGCTTAGTTTATTAGAATGATGGCTGCTTTTAAGTTTTAGATCTACTCTGCACTGTGCCACAAAAAGGGTCTTTTTGATTTTTCATGTTCCTATTCTGCCCCCTACCAGCAGTTTTCTCCTTTTACTGGTTATCCAAATCATGTTGTCTTGGCAGTTGGGGGGTGCAGTGGGGTGCTTTCTTTGGTGTTAATATTAAGCCCAAATCTTAGGTATGCATGTGTCTCTGGGTTTTAGAAATGTATCCATTTTGTTCTCCATCCACTTCTCCAGATATAGTTTTCAGCTCAACACATAATCTCATCCCACCCCAGGAATAAGCTTTATTTATTTTCCTTTCCTCAGCTGCATGAGTTTTCACAGATGCCTTGAGGGGTACAGGGTACACTGCTTACAGCACTTTCTCCACAGTTTAAGGCTGTTCTTCAGTAGTAAAGATAGGAAAGAAGAATCTGGCAGAATTTTTTTACCTCTTCTATAGGACTTTTCTATTCTTCTTTCTTAGGCTTGCATCACAATGCTAATTTCTTAAGGTTCTATCTTTTCTGTGAGTGTGGAGAAAGAACCTAGAAGATGATATGGACTCCCATAGTTTGAGACTCACCAAAATTTCAAAATGTTCTGGCTCACACTTAGTCTTGGGCTATTTATCAATTTTTCAACTGAACTATTCTTACCTCTCTGTAGGTGAATCTAGGCAAAAGCCACCAGTCTGTATATCCCCCACTCTGCCTTTCAGTACCATGTTTCCTTAACTTTTTGGTTGGTTAATTGTTCTAAAACTTCCACAATCCAATGAGTTTTAAAAAACTCATATTCCATTTTAAGGGTAGGGATAATCCTCCTCCATATCTTTGTATCCCAAGGCAAAAGCTAAATATTCTGTTAGAATTCTGTAATAATATTAACTATTAGGCTGCTCTGCCATACCTTATTTTCTATAATTCAGCTGAATAAAGTTCATGAACACTTATGGTAATTGATGCGACACAGAGGATGTTATCTGCATTGAAGGATACAAACTAAATAAGACGTTGAAAAGAACAACTCAAAATGTGACCTACATCAAATTTTTGCAAGTTTCCAATATTCAGGAGACAAGAAAAATGTATTGCTATTTTGCTTGATGTTTTTTTCAAGTACAATGGGAAAAATGATCAAACCAAGTTTTATTCAGTGAGTCCTCATTATGTGTGAACCAGTTTTCTATGAGAAAGTCAGTTCAGAGAATTGAGATGCAAATTGTCATTATGGTCTTTTTTCTTTTATTTTCTACTCTTTGGGAAGTCCCAGTATGGCCTTCTATCAAACAGGCTTCTCACATGAGATGAGGGATATACACTACCCTTCTTCTACAACATCCTCCAAGCATCTGAGAACTCAGATTTCCTGTTGAAACTGGGATTTGTCCATGTGGATAGAAATGTTTGTAGGAGGAGTAGGATAGAGTCATGAATCAGGATAAAGAGGTGTGGATACTTTCTAAAGTATGCTTTAAACCCTGGGAAGTTCAAATATTTCAAATTGGAGAATGGTTTTATTGGGCCTTTATTAAATTATATTTTTTCAAAGAAGGAGTATTCGATAGATTAATATTTTATTAACTTGATTTATAGCATTTAAATATTTAGACATACGGTTTTTTGACCTCCATTTGACCCTCTTGCTTTGTACCTTAAAAATATTAGAGACCACAATGAAATTCAGACATGTAGATGTCCCTGTAAATTGAGGTATCTGCATACACACACACACACAAAAGTGATAGTTCATTTGGAAGTTCCTTGAGAAACGTATACAGTGGCTGCAATTCTTGGGACAGTATTCACCTTGATTAAAGTTTGGGATAGGCAAGGAATTTCAAAAATATGGTATCATGAAACTCTTTTAGTTTTAATATGTTTTAAAATTGCTGCTCTTTATGGCACAAGACTAAGACAGCAAGGAATATTTACAACTAAGTGAGCTAGATAAAGAGTCATCTTAATTGATTAGACTGGCTGAAGCAAAGGTCCTAAGTAAGATTAAATGTAGTGACTATGCTCTCTACTTTATCCTAAGTTGCAGATTCTCATCCTGTGTTTTCCAATATTCATTATATTAAAAAAAAAAGTCATATTCCAAATGTCAAATTGTTTTACCCCAGCAACTCCTAAATTTTTCAAAATATAGTTTTAGTTCATAAGCTGAACTAGTTATTAATAATTAGCTTTGTGAGAATTTTTCCAGTTATCTTTCTTTATTCATTCTTATTATCTATATAGACAAAATAATGCTTCTGATGGGGGGGGATTATTTGAGATTACTTACATTTCTGCCACTGCTTATAATAAGCTAATATTAAATTTGCCATTATCAATATTCTGCATGCATACACTCACACTTTTTGTTTCTTCTATACTACATTGCTGAAGGGGTCCAAAAAAGATAAATTTTTTAAAACTACACAATTATATGTCATTAAATTACCTCACTATCAGTGTAATACATATATTTCAGTCACAGAAAATGCATGAATAATCATCAAACCACAATATCACATGCAACGTGGCGCAAGTGAACTTAAACCTATTCACCCTGTTATATATGGAGTAATAGTGATAAGGACTATACCAAAAGAATATTAAGATAAGAAATTTGGAGTCTATAGAGACAGAACTCACTGTAAGTAAAGAGAGTAAGAAGTACGAGCTGGATCTAAAAACAATGACTTAGTGTGATATGGAATGGGAGATTTGAACAAAATATTGAGTTTATAACTCAGATTATCTTCTATTATCAACAAAGAACTTTTCTCAAGTATAGTTGCAAATAAGTGTTTTTGCCTTTTATCCCTGTGAAACACTGAAGCACAAAAGAGACCAATAAAAAAGACATTTTACATATATCTGTGTATATTTGTTATTTCTTTTTATATATATATATATATATATATATATTTATTCTGTTTTAGATTTGGGGGGTACATTTGAAGAACATGCAGGATTGTTTGCTGCCTTCCTCCCCATCACCTATATCTGGCATTTCTCCCCATGTTATCCCTCCCCAACTCCCCATCCCCCCTGTTCCTCCCCTAGTTCCCTGCAACAGACCTCAGTGTGTGATGCTCCCCTCCCCTGTGTCCATGTGTTCTCATTGTTCAGCATCCCCCCTATGAGTGAGAACATGCGGTGTTTGATTTTCTGTTCATTCGGCCACCCAACTTTGAATGTTGTTTGATCTTTGAAGTTGATGAATCTTCTTAAGGAAGCAATAACTACTTTTTATCTATAAAAGCTAAAAAAAGTCTGTGAACTCACTCTCTTAGCTTCCATTGCACATGACCTAAGCTCTATTAATGAAACATATCTGTATCAGGCTGACACAGGAATGAGAGATGTAAATCTCTCTGTCTGTCTGTCTGTCTGTCTGTCACTCTCCATCTCTTTCTCCTTCCCCCTCACACTAGTAGCAGCAGCAAAGTCTGGTTGCTTTAGCATAAATGAAAGCAATAAAAATCTCTAGCATCTAGTTCTTCTCAGCAGCAGTAGCAAAATTTTTCTAAAAGATCAATTTTTAACACTGCTTTTTAATGTTTCTGGAAATGTAGCCTTCAGCCTTGTTCTCCAAGCCTCTCAACAAATCTGTGAACTGCCTTCATGTCCTTTTTCTGCTTAATCGCCTACTCAGCCTTTATTGCTTGCAAATATGAATCCTAATTGCTACAAGACTGTAGAACAAAGGTAAGATTTAAGGATTGCTCTTCTTCATCAGACAGGATTAAGTGTTGCCTAGCATTAGCACACTTCAGTTTACTCTGAATCAGTGCAAGCTAGAGACAGAGCTAGTGGTATTAATGCTCACATTGGTTCTAAAACTTGTGGCCACAATCTGTGATAATTTGGCAGAGCAATGCTTGCATTTTCAGCTAGTACATTTTGGTAGTAGTGGCAATTTCAGTGACTGCCTTTTGCTTTAAGTGGCTTTTGTGAACTAGTGTGGACTGACACCAAAAGTGAAAAGTAACACTGGTGGCTTCAGTGTTACTTTTGGTAGTAATGGCAATTTCAGTGATTGTCTTTTGCTTTAAGTGGCTTTTGTAACACTGGTGGCTTCAGTGTTACTTTTTAGTAGTAGTGGCAATTTCAGTGAGTGCCTTTTGCTGTAAGTGGCTTGTGTGAACTAGCGTGGATTAACACCAAAGGTGAAAAACTCTGATGGCTTTCAGTTTTACAAAGGGGGTTGATGTTCTTGCTATGACAGGCACAAATAGCAGTGAAGGCACCTCTCTATGACTGCATAAAACCCCACGGCTAGAGCAAAAGAGGAAATTATCAAAAATCAACTGTATTTTAAAAAATTTGTTCAGGGGTATTGATGAGACAGATCTTGGTAAATCCCAGAAATATTTGGGAATGGGGGGAAAGTGGGACTTCAAAGAGAATTCCACTGAATTCTGTGTTGGGAGTTGTAACTAGACAAAAGTTCTTTATTACGAAGATTATCTACGTTTTTTTATTTATTATAAAACATATACATTAATACATACATAGAAAACAAATGCATTTGGGAGGGACATACAAGTTACTAAAGACATCTTCCAACACAAGATTTTGGCTTCTGACCAAAATATTACAGTGCCAAAAGGACATTAATTTTTTTAGGGTTATTTATTAACAAACTTTCACATGCTATTTACTGTGTTCAAAGTGTACAATAGTGTATATATGCAAATAAATGAAGAAAGGTATGCCTAAATGTGGGAACTAGGTTGTGTTGAGATAGCAGTGAGAATGAGCAAGTGAATATTCTAGGCACATTTATAAAACAGTACATGATGGGAAACAAAAATAGCCAGAGAATGAGAACAAGTCTTGAACCCCAGAAAGAGAATGAATACCTTCTACAGGCTTGATTGGTTTTGTTGTCAAAGCGGTTTTTGAATGATGAAAAATGTATATTTGTATGAACTATAGAACATATTAATCTACTGAGGATTTTATATAAAAGTTTATTGCAGATTTTTTATTGTTCTATTCTGTAAATTGACTTTCATCAGATTTGCTTCTCATATGAATAATTTTCCTGTCTCTGCTTGCTGTTTATTGCAGGGAATAATTGGCATTTTGATGACTATTTTGAAAGTGCAAGTTCTAGTGCTTGACTGAGCTGTTCCTACAGCATTCAGAATCTGAATTTGTGTGGAAGCCTTTCCCATTTCAAATTCTAATTCAAATCATAAATCAAAGTTCTGAATATAAAGGATTGTGAATAGTACAGCTCTGTATAGATTCAAAACAAACTAAATTAACCCCGAGGCTAGAATGGAAAGCTAAGGACATCTTTCAATTAGAACCAATTGGCTATTGAAATAAAAATCTGGCAGCTAGAGAATACAAAGCAGGTTGGATAAAATAATCCCCATGAGAGCTTTATTTGACATAAACATGAGTTTCTCATGTCATGCTTAGTATATAGGTATGGTGATTTCAATCATTTTTTAGCACTTTGAATTGCTTGAATTTTCCCCAGAATTTCCTATTTAAAAACTGGTATTTGCCTAAGACCTTTAAAAAAATATTCTACTTAGTTTTCTATAAATTTTGAACGGTTTTATTTTGTGTAATATGTCTGAGTGTGTTGTAAAATATAATAGTGCATGTTCTATATTTTTAACAAAAAATTTTTATCTTCTAAAATGTGATTCAATATGTGCAATTAATTTCTAAATGACAAAAAGATTTCCTCAGATGTCAACTCATCAATATTTGTCTCAAATTATACTTATATACAAGCTGGGTTTTGCACTTGTAACCAGTATGTTCTTGTATATCTTAGAGGTATACTGGAAAGGAGCAATAAAAGAAAATTTATTTGTAAGTAAAGAAATGTCTCCCATTTAATGAATTGAGTTTTTCTATTGTTTTAATAAAAAAACTTCCAATCATGAAAATCCTTTAAGAAGCTAAAAATGTTTTTGTATAAAGGACATAGTTTATTTATAAGTAAAGAAATGTCTCCCATTTAATGAATTGAGTTTTTCTATTGTTTTAATAAAAAAACTTCCAATCATGAAAATCCTTTAAGAAGCTAAAAATGTTTTTGTATAAAGGATATAGAAAACAGATATCTTATGCATACTCTTAGTTTTTATTCTTTTAGGAAAAGCAATTATTTTGTCAAACAGTATCTCTTACTGTCTTTTCTCTTTTGTCTTTACTTTCCTCTGAATATTTTATTTTTGATTCTTATATTAGAAAGGAATAAATATAAAACTAACACGTGGGCATTTTAAGCACAGATTCTCAACATGTACATGGTACAGTAAAATACTAAATAAACTTCCTGAAATACATGGGAAGCAGACGAAGCCTCACTGTCAGGTTTTCTGGTACTGTGTAGAGTTTACAGTATTTCTAGGAAAGAGAGATTATTTTTGTAGCCTTTCCTACAACTACTGTCTAAATGGTGTTATAACTGGAAAGGCAAAAGAGTCAGACCTGCTTTCTTTATTCTGTTAATATTATGCAAATCCAGATGAAATATGAAATGTAAGGATTTTTCCTATATTATCTTGAAAATTCAAAAGGTTATGTACTATAAAAGAATATATATGTTTAAGGTAACATAAAATATATTTGACTTGAAGGGTTTTTTAAATGTCCTTAAAATGATTGTATTAATCTATAAACTTTTCACCAAATTATTAATTTTTGATTTACAGAATGTGAAGAACTGATGTAAAATACAAACTAGAAAATAAGTTATAATTTAATGTCTACTAGCTGTGACTATTTTATTTATATATGTAGCATTGGTATCATGAATCATGGTGGTAATTGTAAATTAGGACTACAAAAGACAATAGCTAAAAATAAGGGATGTGTAATTTATATTCAATCATCTACTTCTAATGAGGATATCTTTTCCTGATACTGCTATATACATTAACATTTTGAAAAAAATGCAAATTCAGAGAACAATCATTCCCTTAGAACTATGACTACTAATTGAACAAAAGACTATTTTTTAAATCTGTATAGCGTGACAGTTTTATACTTTGAATGTTTTTATTAATATATCAAAACTAGCTTATTTTTTAAAAATCAAATATCTGCCAGTGCCAGTGTTACCTGATATTAATATTTAGTTATGTTCTTCAAGAAAACTATTGACATTTTCAATCTTTCTCTATATTAAATTATGTAAGCATTCATTCAACAACTATTTGTTGGGAATTTACGATGCAGTACTCCCTTGAAGCCTGTGTTTGTTTCCATGACTCTGACATCATATGCCAGGTGAGCAACAGGAATAATAATTCAGAAAGATTCATGGAGTCTGGGTCCTTAAGACGTAGAGATCCATAATCTCCATGGTGAATAACCAATCTCTAGCCTTTTTGTTTTCTGTGATAAAAGAAATCAACTTCTGTGTTGTTTAAGCCACTATTATGTTACAGGTTAGTTGTGACAAGCAACACAGTCATTGATGTGCAAATTATTATAAGACAAAAAATGTTTTTTGTAAAGTATTGAATAGGAAAAAATATCAAAGGATCTGTGGAGTGATGAGTTGGATCAAGGAAAAATAAAATTTAGGTGAAACAGATAAGAATATAAAGATCTAGACATTTTATCTACTGATCTTTATTGCTTAATATGGGCAGGCTTGATCAGCAGAGAAAAGTTAGGTTTTAAGTGTAAGATTGGGGAAATAAGATATATTTCACTAAGAATTGAGAGAAGACCCTGAACCACAGAGGGGGATCTTAGCTTAGCTACAATACCTCAATCAGTCTAGTGAAACCTAAGCTGCAAGCACAGCTAACCTGTACTTGAAATCCTGACCCATAGAAACTATAAGATAAAAAACATGTGTTGTTTTAAGCTGCAAAATTAGTGCTGTTTTATTACATAATAATAGAAAATGTATACACTAGACAAGTAGGTCTAAACAAATAAAAGAACATTCTACATGATAAAGTGCCAGACACACTCATGAAATTTACATTGATTGAATAATGCGAATTTTGACGATCTTAGGTCTCCTTCTGCAAATATTAATCTGGTTGTATAATTTTTGTGTGTTTATTTAAAAACATCCATATGGTGATGTCTTTGTAAAAGAATCATACAAATTTTAGATACTTAAATTAAATATTTAGCCTTTTTTAAAAGTGAGATTCTTTTTTTTTTTTGAGACAGAGTCTTACTCTGTTGCCCAGGCTAGAGTGCAGTGCAGGATCTCAACTCACTGCCACCTCCGCCTCCTGGGCTCAAGCAGTTCTCCTACCTCAGCCTCCTGAATAGCTGGGACTACAGGCATGCAACCTCTGCATTTGGCTAATTTTTGTATTTTTAGTAGAGACGGGATTTCGCCATGTTGGCCAGGTAAAACTGAGATTCTAAAAACAAAAACATCTATGGATCCTTTTTCTTCTCCTTTTTGCTATTTCAAGCCCCTCATTTCCACTTACACTTGAGATGACACCACTGCACAACATTGAAAACTACACCTCAGTGTGCTACCCTTATACTGAAAAGATAGTACAGTATTTATCAGAAAATTGAGGCCGGAAGAAGAAGTTACAAAGTGCTGAACTTGGAATCCTATGTATCTTCCTGAATAAACAAGTACTTTTCATATTTTTATTTTGCTAAAATAGTCTTAAAATGATGTTAATGTTATAATAAACTTCCAATAACTACAGATGTATGTCTGTGTATGAATATAATTCTATTTCTATTGAATTAGCAAGCTGCATTAGGAGGTTATATTAATTTTTTAGTTATTTCACGATTTACATATAAAGGTAGGTTAAATATGTGCTTCTTAAACTCATTGTCTACACACTACTGAAGTAAACCAAAACTCTTTTTATGCCACTTAAACACTAACCTCCCGTGTGCAATGGTACTCAGTCATACAAGTTGAGAAGGGGGCTGAGGATATCAGATGAAAAAACAATTTCTAAATATGAGGACATTTAAGTCAATTTATGTAGCAGTATTCTGTACATATGGATCACTTTTTTCCTTCCTTTAAATTTGCACATTATAGGACTGGCTTTTATTTAAAAGTATATGCTGAATTTAATCAATTAGTATTCTCTAGTTCTGACGAAATATCTATCGTTCCAAGTGCTAAAGAAAAATAAAGAATTGAAAGACAGAGAGTTGAAGAAAGTTTTCCAATCTACAAAACTAACATTTTAAAGGAAAACCCTTCCAACCCCCTGCTTTTTTACATTTTACTACTCCCTGGATAGTAGTATCCAGGGAGTAGTAAAAATCTTCTCTGAATAGACTTTCAACATACTTTGTGCATCTTTCTCTTGAGCTCTGGGAGGCGACTCTAGTGTATCTTTCAGTATCAGGCCTGGAGTGAGATGCTCTTTTAGCTGGAGGGACCAAGTACATCATCTACTATTAAGCTGTGGAGACAAGCTGAGGGATATATGTGGCAATACCATTTGACCAATCTTATAGAAAATTTAGTATATTTACTAAATAAGGGAATAAAAGAGGGTAAAGAAGCAACATGTTACCATCTTTGAACATATAGTAAATTGTATTAAGTATAAAAGAAAATCTTAATTTATCTGGCCGGGAGAGTGTAATAAATTGAAGGCTCTGAATTCCTCTGTTTCATATGTGCATTTCACTGTCCAATTCTATTTTGAATATGTATAGAACACAAAGATACCAAGTCATCTTAAGCCTGGCATCCATTTTCCCAACCCTCATTAGTTCTCTGCTTCCAATAGATGTTCATCTCATCCAGAAATAGAAATGCTCCCCAACTCACAGATCAAGAAATCAGAATATGCATAAATCAATTTACAAAATATTTAGGAGTGTGTATTTATGCTAATTTTCTTCAAGTTAGCAATTCAAAATTCAAATTTGGTTTTATTGAAAATGTTGCCAACTTGGTGAAAAAGCAAAAAGCATTACAAACGTTGTTGTTTAGATTTAATATTTCTAAAATTAAACTTTCATGAGTCAGGGTAAAAGAATAATATTTTAACATTTGGAAATCCATCCACAATGATATAATATTTTTCATCATTTGTATATTCCTCTAACAAGAGAAACTAAACATAAATACTACTAAGAAAATGCTAACAAAATAAAATAGCTAATATTTCATAAAGCATCTGTTCTTGCATGTGACTTTATTACATTTCCTTACAATTTCCTGGGAAATTATAGTAAAGTCTACAAACGTAGCTAGCAATATAGAGGCTTAAAAGTAATCTTTAAACTTGCTGAACACATTCAAGTCCTTGACTTTCACTCCAGGCATTTATGTAAGTAATCTTTTGCTTTAGGCATGATTCTGAAATTAATATATTGTCAAATCCATATAATTTAGAAGAACAGCATTAATTTATGCATTTTCTAAGTATCAGAGTTTCTCATAAAGCTTTCTTAATCATGTAAGGAGATAAGATACTTTGTGGTTTAGTTTGGTTTGCAACCTAAACAGCACTTTTTGGCTACACTGGTATAGACACATGTTATTCTGCTATTAACCTGTATTTATGAAAGGCTAGTTTCATTCAGCTTTCTGAGAATGAGGAGAGTTAATAGTGTTATGTGTGATCGCTGTCTTCTCTAGTGCTCGTACCTGCTTGGAGATATAAACTGGGAGAAGTTATCAAGTCCTTTCCCTGTCTAGTTTTCCGAAAGCCAGAGATAAAAGTGATTTAGCTGCATTGGGGCAGCCCCACATTCACGACACATACATCACACACACACATACACACACACACACACACACATTCACGTCACAACTATCTCCATCATATGCATTAATTCAGCTTCAGATGAATAAAGACAGATATATGTTTCAAAAAAGAGAGATACAAATGGAAAATTTCTCATCATTGATTGCACTTTTCAGCTTGAAGAAACAGAGGATAAATCTTTAAATGTGAACTTTAAAGATTTCTTAGTGAGAACATAGAGATGCAGTCCTTACTATCTGTCATTTATGGTCAAATGTAAAGTAAAAAAAAGTGACTTGGGAATAATATTTACGAGCAACTTTAGGATAGGAACAAAATATTTCCTTTACTATTTTAAGTTTTTGAAAAAATATTACAAACAGCAGGGATTCATTTATAGCCTTGACAAGAAAATTTCTGGCTAAACTGTTTCTTTGAAAAGGAGCTAAATTGCTTCAAGGATGCATATGGAAATGCCTAAGTGCACTTTCTATTACATATTACAGTAAAGAAGATTGTCATAAATGGATCATATTTATTTCTTTATAGATATAATCTGGAGACATTTTATGCAGAAGAAGAGTCAATGGAGGTGGGGCTTTTCTGGTAATTACTGCCATCAGCTGAAAGAGATCACAGTTCTAGACAGTTAATTTTATTGTCTCCACTTTCTTGGGCCCACACAGCATTATCACTCTGCAATTCTGAACCTGCATGGTCATTACCCTCATATCTTTCTGAAGCAGAGATAGGGATAAACAGAATATTGTATCTTTTCCTCTTACTTGAAAAATGTGAGTCTTCTTTTCCCAGGAAAGGAAGAGAGTTTGGCTAATTCATTTATGAAAAAAAATTTTTCTTGATATTTACTGTATTCATTGTACTTATAAAATAGATAATGGGAGTTATTGAAGAGAACTTTGCTGGATTAAGGTATGCAAAATATTTTGGTGACCCATAATATAGAAGCATCTATAAAATTATATCATGATGTAACGAAATTTAATAAATTCAGCTACTCATCTTAAATATAAAGTAAATTTTAAAGCATATTGTAAGAAGGCTTTACTGGAAGATCTAGATAAGCTATTATGCATGTTTAATAAGTGAATATAAGCTATTACCATATGCTTTGAATAGCAAGTAATTTAATGTATTTGATTTATCTTAAGGGAAAAAATGCAATAGATTTAACAAAAAATGTTTATACTTCAAACCAAATATTAATCTTTTGTTTGAACCAAAGAGTAGGGACATACTGCAAAGAAGAAGCCCTTTGGTATACTTCCTTTGCCCAAGTATTTTAGATGTCCAAGTCAGATAATATCTTTTATATCCTTCACTATCCTGAGGGGGAAAGCCCATATCAATTCTGTCAAAAACATTTTTCATATAACTACCATTGTAAAGTTTTCAAAGTTATAATTATATAGTCACGAACTATTAGAAGTGAAAAGGATCATAACTAATAAAATCTTGTGATTTTTAGAGATGACCATTTGGCCCAAAATATTTAGCCAAATATATGCAAATCATTATTAGAAAATGAAGACCAGGATTCTTAGCTCATTATGCATGACCTGCAGTCAATTTTACAACATCTTTCTTTCAGGCATAATTTTCCAAAGACAAGGGTAATCGTTGCATTAGTTTGGTTAAACTAGATTATGCTGCAGTAAAAATCAACTTCCAAATCTCAGTGAGTTAATATAGCAAGCTTATTCTTATTCAGTGCTCATGATAAGTTTGAGTAACTCTCCTGTATGGTTGCCCTCTGACTGCTATACAGCCTCCTTTGTTACTGTAGGCACTGCCATCTCACTATGAGTCTTTGTTGCCATGGCTGTGGAAGAAAGACCATGGAAAATTCACAGCTATTCTATTTCTGACTCAGATGTTGCATGGATCACTTCTGATTATAGTCCATAAAATATAATTAATCTAATTACTTTAACTACAAGGGTACTGATAACATTATTTCTGTGCCCAGGAAGAAGAAAAGTAGATGACAGTTGAATACCAGAAATGCCTTACTAATAATAATGTCTTTCTCATCATCCAGCTTGTATTCTTATAAGTCATAGTATCTATTTTGAATTGGACAGCCTCTGCCACTTTTTATATGTGTAATTTTGTGTAATTTATGATTCATACTGCTTTCTTCACCACTACATATGATCTGGAACAGTAATCCTATAATAGTTTTTTGTACCTAGTACTACACATTAAATTTTAAAAAGCCCTTGCAAATAGTAAATGTTCAATGAAGCTTTGTTAAATTAATAAATACATGAATAAGTGGTAGCTGGCCATTCAGCACTACTCTCCTGTGGATAATTTTATCATATTGTCACTACTCTGGCAACGTAACTGTGTTCTATTTGTGCTTCAGATCAAGCCTTCTCAATAGAGCCATATCTAAACAGGCCAACTGGAGTGTCATCTCTAGCCATTAAAATGTAGAGCTATGGTTATCAGAAATTCTCATTTATCATTCCCCATGCACCACAATAGTGTGCAACATTGATGAAATAGAAGTAAGTAGAAAACATAATGGTTTAAATCAATGGGTTGGAGTTAGCAGTTCGGTTCAAAGGCCAGCTATTGACTTACTGTGTGACCTTGGGCAGATTATTTAAAATCTTTGCCTTATTTACTTCATATGTGAGGTGGAGTGAAAATAATAACAACAATTTCATAGGCTTTAAAAATTTCAATGTGATATTCCCTGAAAAACACTTAGAAAAAAGTTTGAATCAGTTGGGCAATACATTAAATTTAAACAGTATATATTTGACATAGAGCTTTAGACTCTGAAGCTGTATTACACCCTTAAAATCAGGAACCATTGAATATTTGTTGCAAAAATAAATCATTAATATCAAGATTAATGACTTGCCTTAGAAAGCATCAAAAATATTTAATATTCCTGATTCTACCACTAAATTTTATATATATAAATATATATTTATATTTTTATATTTATTATATTTAGAATTTATCAAAAATATTTAATATTTCTGATTCTGCCACCAAATTATATATATAATACATAAACATATATTATACAAATATAAATTTATATATAATATTGAATTTATATATATGAATATTCTGATTCTACCACCAAATTTATATATATATAATATATAAATTTATATATTATATAATATATTTAATATATATAATTAATATATATGATGTATATATACACAATATATACATACACAAATTTGTATATATATATAAATTTATATATATTACACACACATACACAAACCTACATATATATATATCTGTATACAATATATATATATATACATCCAGGGATTTAAATACTAGAAAATAGAAGAGGTATAGAATTTGTAATCCAAGCATGAGGTCTTCTGGATAAAATAAGCTAGAGACAATTTGAGAATAAGACCTGCATGTGAATACTCACCCCCTACTTCAGAGCCCTCTTCTGTTGTATTGAACCTACAGTATTGATCTTTATATTCTAATCAATGTGCAGAGGGATTTTTATAGGCTTCTTATACTGTCAATATGACTCTGAAATTTAGGAAACACAATATTGAATCTTGATTTCTTATTGACTAGCTACACAAATAATAGCTAGTTTTCAATGAAAATATTTCCCAAGATATTATTAAAAATGTTAGATGAACCCTGAATGTATCTATAGAAATAAACAAAACAAAAACACATATCCCCTCGCAATATAAAACCAATGCTTTGTTATTGGAGAAACTTTGAAAAATATCTCAAGTCAAAATAGTTAAACATTAATTTTCCGAATTATGACAATACCGTTACTCCCATACTATGACTGTAATATAATAAGTCTTTGGTTGAAATATAAATGTTTTACCTATGAAAGTAAATCACAAGGATACCAGCACCTTATATGCTTCGGCAAGAATTATTTTATCACTTTTCCTTGCAAGACACCTAAGTATGTTAGAAATTTATGCAGAAACAGTATATTTCAATTGAGATGGAAAAGGACATTTCCAGAATGTCCACTCAGGAAATACAAGCTTATTTAGATTCAATGTAAGTGAGGAAATTAGTAACAAGGTAGCATCAACATAAGGTATTTAAAAGGACTAAGGTTTACCAAAGAATGATAATTTAACTTTTTAGCCCCTTGTGTCAGATTTTAACTTCTTAGCACCTAGTTATTATTTTTCACTTATTTATGTGATCAATTATTTTTATACATTTGCTTGTAATATTACATATTTTTGCAAGTAATGGCATCAGGAGGCAGACAAATGCCTAGGCAGAGAGTGTGGGTTTCTGTTGAAACTCCATCTCCAAGCCAAAGACAGTTTAAAGCCTGAAGGCAAGCTACAAGCCAAATCCACAGAGAATCTGTCTGTCTTCATGTTTGGTATGGTTTCCTCCAATTAATCCCCACTCTTCACCTGTTTTACATATTACTACCCTTCCCTAATTAGTTTTTACACTGTTTGCCCACTTTTGGGTGGTGCCTTGGTTTTAACCTTTTTTGCACACTCACCAATCAGCATGTGCTCCCCTATTCTGAGCCCATCGAAGCCCTAGACTCAGCCACACTGAGAAAGAAACCATCCCTGCATTCCATATCCGCTGAGAGCTGTTCCATCACTCCATAATATTATCCACCCTCCTCACCCTTCAATTGTCAAAGTATCCTCTTTCTTCTTGGATGTAGCAACCACCAAAAGAGGGTATGAGCTATAACACAGGCAGCTGGGGCACATGTGGCCCAGACACGAGATGAGCAGGTGCAGAAGCCAGGTGGAGCCTGGGCAGGCAGAGTGGGTGGGCTACCTCCAGCGGCAGGTAGCATGCCTGAGAGAGGCCTGAGCTGGGGCTATGCTGGCTGGAGTTCCCTGGCTGGCAAAGTGACCAAGAAAAATTGTGTATCACAAACAACCTAGTGTAAGAACAACTCATAGAAATATAGCAAATGTAACTGTGGGTACGTTCTTAAACTTTGTGAAATTTTAGCCATAAATGTCTTTTCAGTAATTTTAGTGCAAAACGGAGTAACTTAGATTCCTTAAAAAGAAAAATAAAATAACCTTTGTTACTCTAACCAGGAAGCAGAATGAGTGCATCATTTAATTCTCAACACTCCCTGGAGACACAAGTGTTATTGTTCAACACACATATATATGCATAAAGTAAATTAGGGTCAGAAGTATTAAGTAATTTGCTGAAGAAATCACAACTCGAAAATTGCTGAGCTGGGATTTAATCTCATTGTCTCATATTTATTTTTCTGTGAAGATACAAGCAATTAGATTGACCGTAATTTTTGCCTCACAACACACTCTGATCATTAATCTACATAAAACCTTCTTTTTATTTATTTTATGTATGAATATATATATATAATTATATGTTTGTATTTTAATGAGAAATTAGGAATCTACTCACAAAACCAGAAATAAAGACCTCAAAAATCTCCATCTGTGGTCTGTCCTCATCTCAAATCCTTATCTTTTAAGATAACCAACATCCTGAATTCAGTCTTCATATTTTCCCTGCCTTCTAGTTTATATTATTTTATGTCCTAAAGAGTATATGCATTAAAATTATTTTTAATTGGTAAAATGTATATCATATTGTATGTAATTGCGTGTATATTGTCACTTAATATTTTGTTGTCTACATTCATTTTATATTGTAGCCTGTTACTATATATTAGTTTCATTTTGAAACTCATTATATTCCACAAGATGAATGTCCCACAAGACTTTAAATTTCTAGGAGCACATAAAAAATGTGCCATATAACCTAGATGTGAACAATTCTAAATATATTAACAATGGTAAAATATTTTAAAATGTTCAAAAAGACAAACCATGAAAAAAGAAAAAAAAATGCAGGATTATCAGGTAATAACTGTTATTCATTTTGAATTAATTTTTTTCTTAAATGATTTTATGACCTTATTACTTCTGCAAATGAGTCCATTTATGTATAAACCGCAGGAACAGTTTAATGTATACATTTATCAGTATAATCAAGGAGCTTTATCTGCAACCTATATTACATCATTTCACTATATTTTATCAGTAGATTTAAATAGGGTATGTGTAAAATATTGCAGAGAATTCCAAAATATTAAAATTATTTCTTATGAGAAATAAGGTAGCCACATAGCCTGGGAGTAATCTCCTCTTGTAAGGTCACTATTGAGGCAGGTAATAGAGTGGTCTTGGGTTTATTAGTAGGATAGGTTGCCTTTTATCTAGGGACTCCATAAGACAATATCTGAGACTCAAAAAGTTCTGCATTCTATTTTCCTATTCCTGTTACTCCCACCTTTATTGTAAGGAATCCATAAGAAAATAAGTATAAAATTTTCTGCTATGTCTCAATACATAGTATAGTATCTATAAGGAATTTAAATATTATTATAATATTAATTGATAACATATTAAATATTAAAGGACCTCACTTCTCCTAGATTGAAGAGGAGTAGGATCAACCTTGCAAGTTATTTTTCAAGAAACACTTGAAATAAGGGATTGTATAACATTACTTCTCATGTACACGTGATCTTAAAGAAATCTCGTGATAGGAAATTAATTCCAGATATGTTTTTGTCCACAGAGGATGACTGAAAGTACTCAACATACTTTTTACAAATGGCCAGGGTTCCATAGAAGCAACACTTTTATAAGCAAGGAATGTCTACTTGGAGTAGCACTATAAATCACATAGATTTACTGTCTAAATTGTAATGAGAAGAAGCAATTAAGGAACATATGACTTGCCCTTCCTCCAACAGTCCCCTCCCAAAATGCAACCATTAACACTAGCAGAATGTGCAGATCGATCACAAGGTTCCTAAAAGCAGAAAAATACTGAAAAACTGCATTTTGTTACTTTCCTTGAAAATAACTTTATTTTATATTCATTATCCATGTAAAAAGGAGCACAAGTAAAATAAGAGAAGATAAGGTATCCCCTGTTTTAATGAGTGACACAGTGATTGGTGGGATCATTGAGTTTCAGTATGGTGAGCCTAGTTTTGCCTGAATAAAATTACTGTGATATTGATTAAAATAGAAGTCTGCAGAGGGCAAAATAAAGTATGATGATAAAACTCTTCAGTTTTATGTTCTTTTAAATTAACAGGGAGATTAAATTAAGAAAATTTAAAATGTCGTTTAAAGAGTTTCAATAATTCTTGCCATAAAGGCAAGAAGCTGAGGCTATGTTTTACTCTCCACCTTCTGTGAATGTGTGGCGCTACAAATTCCCCTTCACAGATCACCTGTAGATCTTTGCTTAGTAGGCAGCAGGATTTACCAAAAACAATTCTGAGAGAAATACTTTCTTATTTTTTCCCCAACTTTTTATTCTACAGAAAAAAAAAATTGAAATTTTAGGCTGACCTCGCACTCTTATTTTGACAAATGTGTAAACTGATGTCCTTGCAGTTCCAATCTTGGGCATTACTCAGACCCTTAAATCTCTACATCTTCATCTTTTCCTGCTCACCTCTGCAGTCCTAAATATATTCACCTTTTTAAAAAGGCATAAAACTGCTCCATAATGAATGACAATCTGTTTGTAGCATGTTTACGTATGTGTGGTTAGAATATCTAGGGCAGTATGGTAGCAACAAGATATCCATTTTATAATAAATCTGTAATGTGCTCCGACGTTTCTTCCTCAGCCATGTGGAGCTCTAAGGGAGGAGAGCATCCCAGCACGCAGCAGCCAGAAGCAGCAGCAGTTTAACCGTGGTAAACGTGTTCTTTCTGCCCTTCTGCATCTACTGCTCCATAAACAGTAAGTTGAGTAGCTTTTATGGCAAATATGGTTAAATGTCATAAAAACTAAAACTTCTAATTGACTTTGCCACCAGAATAAACAAACAAACAAACAAAAACTCTGTAAAATCAATGATTTTGGAAAAAAGGCTTAGTTAAATAAAGTTATAAAACAGAAGAATAGTATATTTATTCATGAGTTTTTTTAATGTGTAACTGAGATAATATAAGTAAGCTCCTTATATGGATATCTTGTACTTAATAATAACTCACTAGTTTATTCTACATTAAAAAATATTATAAACTTTGAAAATAAACAGGAAATGAGTTTGAATGTTGAAAAATCTATCCAGTTACATATTGTGCTGTTTTTCTCTCATACAATTGTTTCTGTTGGCAAATTCAATAAAGTCTACATCTCCATTAGGAAAATAATCCTTACACATAAATTAAAATCAGTGCTTCAAAATGTAAAGACGAATATGACCATAACATCCTTAGGGATGTAAGCCCAAATTTCAATTCAATAACACTAAATTACAATTACATTTTGGTTAGAAGGAATACATCTAAAGATGCCATGTAAATCAAATTAAGAGTGCTTAGGCACAATTATCACTAGCATACAATTTGAATCACTTGGGATAAAGCTTTAGCAATTGTCTTAACCGCAAGCAAAATAGCAACTGAAACCTAAAAATCAAAATTTAGAAGAGCAGTTTTGTACTTCTCACTTAAACACAGCCAGAATAAATTATGTTTCTATAGTACATAATGTTGAGAGAAATGAGTATACATATGTGCCGTGTAAGCTTAGAACAACTTTTAGAGTTTAACAACATTCATTTTTTTAAGTCTATCTGACATGAAAACTATAATGCAAATTAATACCAGCAGATAAAATTAGTTTGCTTTTCAAAATTGTATTCCTTTTGAGCAAAACTCTAATCATAAACTTTTTTAAAAAGTCAACATTTTACCTAAAAAGAAGAATTTTATAAAACTTGCTTCTTCAAAAATCAAATAATAATATTTTATAAGGCAAAGATAAATTATATACAATTTAATCAAAACCTTTATCCAGTACTGAAACCTGCATCAGAGTTAATCATTTCAACTATGTATGCATATTTCCACTGGTGGACAAAACCCTGTTTTGTTTTGTTTTTGCGGTAGAATGTTCTAATTGTTCTATCTTTCTTTCTGACCGAAACAAATCTTTTTTTATGAGATGAGCACATATGTTTTAAATTTAATCACGTCACATATTTATCTTACTTATCTGGACTATGTCAAGAAAGTAGATTTACTTCTCTAGCCTCTGAATGCATCTGAGTGTCTAACGTTGACTGAAATATCTTCTTTTCCTGTAGTCATTGCTTGTTTGTCATCATTTCCAGAGTTCTCAGCCTCTAGGTCAATCCAACACTAAATGTGTCCTTTAGATTGAATTTCCCATTTCATATGTGGACAAGGCAGTAGAGAAAAATGGAATTGTTAACTTCCTTGACCTGAGATTTTTTGTTTGTGTTAATAACATACAAAATTTATAGTATACTTGCAGTCCACCAAAACTTTCAAGTATTTTTTTCAGGAGGTGTGTATGATTTAAGACTATACTATGACTACGCAATATTTTTTGTATTGAAATGTGGAACTTTTTATTTTTTCTTCCTAATCAATAATGTTTTCATCATTTTAAGTTGTCTAAATCAGTCTCCCTTGCAGTCAAATATGACTACATCTTTATGAATAGAACGTAATCTGAAGTAGTAACCACTAATTTCAGGTCTGGTACTTTATGCTTTTGGAGTTTCTCTGCATGTTCTTGAAACCCTTTCTTCTTTCTGGAGTAGGCAGGATAATCCTAGGGTACCGGGGTTGCAAATAATCAACAAGCAGAGCCTTACCACTGACTTTACTGGTTAATTATAAACTGTTAAATGAGATATCATTCCATTTGTATTAATTTTAATATATCATACTTTTAAGGCTCATCTGATAGCATTTCCACACCCCTAAAAGCTCCTTCATCCCTCTCTTACATTGACTATTTATAATAAATCCCCAAATTTTACCACATTCTAACAGCAGTATCTATCCCTATAATGAGCATGCATGCCTACCTTTTAAAATTTCAGATAATATAGAAAACCAAGATGACTTTAGGAAAAACAAAGCAAATAAAGTATATAAGATCCAGATTGAATTGGCTAGAATTCAATTTATATACAATATATGTAAAATTTATATACGTATATATGGTAATTTAAATGCTTGAATTACCATATATATGTATATAAAATTTAACTTTTAGTTGGTGCTGCTATTGTCTGATATCTCTCACAGAATTATTCAAAATGAAAAAAAAAAATGCACTTATTTGAAACAGTGGTATTTTTTTCCCCTTCAACTTTCAAGTGGTATTCAAACTCATCAGAAATTCAAAAGCATGCCACAGACTATCAAATAAGAAGTTGATGACCAGAAAATGTAGTTGATAAATGTCACATTACTGTCTTCTGATGATCCTCTGTCTTCTGAAGCAAGTTTTATGGTCTTGCTTCACTTGTAAAACAATTTGATAGAATGATTATAAATGTGTTAATCTTTACATAAATAATTTTTTATGTTACTTTACAAAAAGTTGAGAAAAGCCTGCAGAACTTGGTGGTAAAATGCCACCAACTTATAAAAAGTTAGGGGAGTTGGGGAGGGATAGCATGGGGAGAAATGCCAGAATAGGTGATGGGGAGGAAGGCAGCAAATCACACTGCCATGTGTGTCCTATGCAACAATCTTCCATTTCTTCACATGTACCCCCAAACCTAAAATGCAATTAAAAAAAAAAAGTTACAAAAATTTGTTAAAATATGTTGTCCCTAATAGTTTGACAAGAAATATTTTATTGAAATTTTGCTGCTAATTCTTTATGAATTCAAATTAATTGAGAAAGTGTTTTTCTGTGGGAAAATAACCCACAGCTGTCTTCATATTCTTCCATGAATCTGTCATTGAAAGGTTACCAATATTTTTCTACTTTATTTCAATGCATGACCAGTGATACTACTGTGCTTTCAGTAATGTTAAATTAGAAACCTCATAAAAGTTTTACTCTTTAAAATGCTCCTATGTTTCAGTTAATTATAAGACTATATAAAAGGATACTGTGTAAAAAGAATTAATATAAATTAAAGGGCATGTATCAATAAGTAATTTTTCCCAAACCTATAGTACATTCTTAGTGTCCCAAGTCTTTAGTCTCTATTTAACATCTAAAGGTAAAAATATTGGCCGGGGGCGGAGGCTCATGCCTGTAATCCCAGCACTTTGGCAGGCCGAGGTGGGTGGATCACGAGGTCAAGAGATCAAGACCATCCTGACCAATATGGTGAAACTCCGTGTCTACTAAAAGTACAAAAAAATTAGCCAGGTGTGGTGGTACGTGCCTGTAGTCCCAGCTACTCGGCAGGCTGAGGCAGGAGAATTGCTTGAAACCAGAAAACGGAAGCTGCAGTCAGCCGGGATCGCACCACTGCACTCCAGCCTGGCGATAGAGCGAGATTCTGTCTCAAACAAACAAACAAACAAAGGTAAAAATATGGTAGCCAGTTGAAAAGTAAGTTATTTGGAAATATCTATTTTCCTGAAATCTACAGGTACTTTAGAAAAAACATGTATTATCAATTCCTTAAAGTGATCTCTTTTTCTTATTTAAGTTCAGGGGTATATGTGCAGGTTTGTTACATAAATAAACTTGTGTCAGAAGGGTTGTTGTACAGATTATTTCATCAACCAGGTATTAAACCTAGTACCCATTAGTTATTTTCCTGATCCTTCCCCTTCTCCCACACTCCACCCTTAGATAGGCCACAGTGTGAGTTGCTCCCCTCTTTGTGTCTCTGTGTTGTCATTTAGCTCCCACTTATAAGTGAGAACATGAGGTATTTAGATTTCCATTTCTAAATTAGTTTGCTAAGGATAAGAACCTCCAGCTCCATCCATGTTCCTGTAAAGGATGTGATCTCATTCTTTTTTCCTTATAACTACAAACTATTCCATGATGTATATGTATGGCATTTTTTATGCAGTCTATCCTTTTAAACAAAGTAGTTGTTTGTCATACTTACAGTACTTTCTTTGATAAGGGAAATTACTTTATAAGGCTATTTTTTTTAAATTGTAGCTAATAAAACTTTTTACATGATATTTTAACATTTACAAGTTTTAAAAGAACTTTTAATTTAAAATTTTAAATGTACCTAATTATATTTTTACAAAGTATAAGTATTAATATTGTTACATATAAAAAGTACAGATTACTTTTTTACAAATTGAATAATTTATGAAACCATCAATCTGATAAAAAAACACACACACACCATTGCCACATCTCTGGAAGTGTCCTTATTCTCTGTTAGGGACAGCTCTTCTCATCCCTCTCCTCATTTCTAATGCCATAAATGTGTACCCCTATATTTTAATTTTAAATTTATGTTCATGGCATCAGACAATATTATTTTGCATCTGATTTATTTCATTCAAAACTAAGCTCATGATAGTTATTCATGTTGTTGAGCAAAGTTGTGGTTCATCTACTCTTTATTAAATAGTATTCACTGAAAAAAAGTGTTACAATTTATTTTTATTATTACTGTCTATAATTCTGATATTTATATACCTTCTAGTTTTTTCCAAGATTTGGCCATTAAATAGTTTCACTAAAAAAAAAAAAAAAAATTAACATACTTTTTATTGCAAGTATTTTTACACTTATTTTGGCTGCATTCCTAAAAGTGAAATACTAGGTCATAGAATACTTGCATTTTCAATTTTATTTGATATGTTCAAACACTCATTCCATTTCACTTAAAATGGAAATACATCATAGACTCAAACTTACATTCCCAAAGCAAATTTACCACTGGCATTTAAACTATGTTATTTAAAATTTGTTATTTTTTCCATTATGCTGATAATTTTTTATATTATCAATACAATATAATTATTCTTTGTGTTATCCTAATAGAAATTTACTTGAGATATTTTGTTTATATGTGTATTTGTATATAAGGTTATGTTAAAAGCTGTTGAGGTAGACAGAATAATGAACCCCCTCCAAAATGTTCATGTTCTGTTCCCCTGGAACCTGTGAACACATTATCTTAAACGGCAAAAGAGACTTTGCAATGAAGGGAATAGAACTTGAGAAGTTGGGAATATTCTGGATCATCTAGATTGATCCAATCTAATAAATGTATTTGTAACACCTTTCCATCTGAGTCAAAGTAATGGGACAGAAGTTTAGAGAGATGTGACATGTAACTCTTTTTTTTTCTTCTTTTAAAAAATTGAAAAATGTTCTAATTTTTTCATTTTTATGTAATTTAGTTTTTATGTAAAATATCTCTATAGTTATAATACAAAATTTATAAAATAAGATAAGCCCAGAGAAGTTTAGTTTCTGTTTTCCCTCTAGTATTCCCCTTCTTTCTCATTTATATTCTCAAAGATCTGTATTTAAGCTTTGCAAAGTAAGGTTTACTTAAGAAAATGCATACACAAACACACCCATATATATTTCAATAATAAGCTCCATTAGTCGTGATGTATTACCAAATTGATATATTTTGGATTCAGTTTTCTAAAATTTTAACTCAAAATTTGCATCTCTGTTCGTGGGAGATATTGACCTATACTTATCTTTTCTTGTAGTTTTGGTATCAGGGTAATGCTGACAAAATGAGTTGGAAAGGCATCCTTTTAAATTTTCTCCAGGTGTTTGTATAAAAATAATATTATTTCTTTCTTAAATGTTCTGGAGAATTTTAAACTCCAAATTCGATTAATAGACTTACTTATCTATTTCTTCTTGAATGAGTGTTGATTATTTGTATTTTAAAGGAATTTGTCCATTTCATCTAACTTGTTGAATTTATTGTCATAAAATAGTTCATAATATTCTTATAATCTTTCAAAATCAATAAATTCAGTGGCAATTTTACCTATCTCTATTTGGTTACCTTCTCTGTTTTCATTTTTGACCTTTCTGCATAAAGGTTTATTAATGTTATTGGTCTTATTCAAATTTGTTTTTGCTGATATTGGCTTTTTCTATCATTTTTCTGTTTTTTTTTTATTTAATCAATTTCTATTTATTTCCTTCTACCTTCTTTTATTAACATTTAATTTATTCTTTCTCTACTTTCTTAAGATCAAAACTAAAGTCACAAAATTGAGATTTTTGTTTCTAATATGATTCTTTCATGCCATAAGTCCCATCTTCCAATTACTGCTTAGGCACCATCCCACAAAATTTGATATTTTGTGTTTAAATATTTATTCAGTTCAGATTTTTTCTAATATTCCTTTTGACTTACTCTTTAATCTATAAGTTATTTTGAAGTGTGTTATGCAGAGATTTCTCAGACCTCTTTCTGTTATTCAATTCTAATGTAATTAAATTGCAGTTAGAGAATACACTTTGTATAATTTGAATGCATTATATATATTGACATTTGTTTTATGGTTTATAAGAAGGGTCAGCAAAAATTTTCTATAAAGGTTCAGATAGCAAATATTATATGCTTTTCAAATCATTTATGTACAGTTTCTGTTACATATTCTTTTTAACCCTTTAAAATACATTAAAAAAACATGCTTATCTTATGGGTTTATAGAATCAGCCATGGGCAGGATTTGGCTTATGGCTCCTGGCCTAGATATGGCTTACTTTGGGAAATATTTCTTACGTACTTGTAATCAATATTCATTCTCTTGTTGTTGTTTGGTATGTTCTATAAATGTCAGTTACTTCAAGTTGTTTTGGAAATGTTATTTTAGCTTTGTATCTCTTCACTGATTTTCTGTCTACCGGTTCTATTAATCGTTGAAAGAAGCATAGTGAAATCTCTGACTATAACTGTTGATTTGACTATTTACCTCCAAGTTAATATCAGTGTTTGCTTCATGAAGTTTTAAGCCCCGTTGTTTGATGTAGGAACCTTTAAGATCATGGTATTCTCTGAATAATCGATTCATCATTGTGAAATGAACCTCTTTATTTATGACGGTATGTTTAACATGTGAAGTGTACTTTATCTGGTACTAAAATAGCTACTCTAACTTTTTACATTTTGTTTCTTTCTACTTTTTATTTAAGGTTCTGGGGGTTCATGTGCAGGTTTGTTACATAGTTAAATTGCATTTTGCTGAGGCTTGGTGTTCAAATGATCCCATCACCCAGGTAATGGGCACAGTAGCAGATACGCAGCCTTTCAATTTACCTCCACTCCCACCCTCCCCCATCAAGCAGTCCTCAGTGTCTATTGTTCCCATCTTTGTGTCCATGGGTAGTCAAATTTAGCTTCCACTTATAAGTGAGAACATGCAGTATTTGACTTTCTGCACTTGTTCACTTAGGATAATAGTCTCTAGCTGCATCCATGTTGCTACAAAAGACATGGTTTTATTTCTTTTATTGCTGTGTAGTATTCCATGGTGAATTGGCACGTTCTATGCAGCAATAGAAAGTACTGGATGTGTACGAATACTACCCAGCAATAAAAAGTAGATGGTGTATATGTACCATGTCTTTGCTATGGTGAATAACACCATGATGCACATATGAGTGCATGTGTTTTAATTGACAAATGATAACTAAATATATATATGGATGGTGTACAGTGTGATGTGTTAATATACATATACCTTGTTGAATGATTAAATCAGCCTAATGAACATATCCATCACTTCAGATACTTATTTTTTTGTGGTAAGAACATTTAAAATGGACTTTCTTAGGAATTTTGAAATATACATTATTATTAACTATAGTTGTCAAGTTGTGCAGTAGATCTCAAAAATTTATTGCTGTTTTCTCCCTGAAACTTTGTACCTTTTAACCAATATCTTCCCATTTTCCCTATCGCTAGCCTCTGTAAACTGTCATTTTAGTCTCTTTTCTATGAATTCAATTTTTTTTAGCTTCCATGTATAAATAGGGTGATCCAATGCTTGTCATTTTGCACCTGTCTTATTTCTCTTAGAGTAATGTCCTCCAGGTTCATGTATGTGGTCACAAATTATAGAATTTTATACTTTTATAAGGCTGAATTGTATTGTATGTAGACATATATTCCACATTTTCTTTATACATCCATTGATAGATATTTACATTTACCCTACATCTTGGCTCTTTTCAAAAATGCTGCAATAAACATGAGGCATTATACTACCTGACTTCAAACTATACTACAAGGCTAGAGTAACCAAAACAGCATGGCACTGGTACCAAAACAGATATATAGAGCAAAGGTACAGAACAGAGGTGTCATAAATAATGCCACACGTCTACAACTATCTGATCTTTGACAAACCTGACAAAAACAAGTAATGGAGAAAGGATTCCCTGTTTAATAAATGGTGTTGGGAAAACTGGCTAGCCACATGAAGAAAGATGAAACAGGACCCCTTTTTTACACCTTATAAAAAAATTAACTCAAGATGGATTAAAGACTTAAATGTAAGACCTAAAACAATAAAATCCGAGAAGAAACTCTAGGCAATAGCATTCAGAACACAGGCATGGGCAAAGACTTCATGACTAAAACAACAAAAGCAATGGCACCAAAGTCAAAATTGAAAAATGGGACCTAATTAAAGAACTTCTGCGCAGCAAAAAAAAAAACAAAAACAACTATCATCAGAGTGAACAGGCAACCTACAGAATGGGAGAAAAATTTTGCAATCTATCCATCTAACAAAAGGCTAATATCCAGAATCTACAAAGAACTTAAACACATTTATAAGAAAAAACAACCCCATCAAAAAGTAGGGGAAGGATATGAATAGACACTTCTCAAAAGAAGACATTTATGAGGCCAAGAAACGTATGAAAAAGAGCTAATCATCATTGGTCGTTGGAAAACTGCAAATCAAAACCACAATGATATACCATCTCATGCCATTTACGATGGTGATCATTCAAAAATCAGAAGACAACAGATGCTGGAGAGGATGTGGAGAAATAGGAATGCTTTTACAGTGTTGGTGAGAGTATAAATTAGTTCAACCATTGTGGAAGACAGTGTGGGGATTTCTCAAGGTTTTAGAACCAGAAATACAATTTGACCCAGCAATCCTAATACTGGTATATACCCAAAGCATTGTAAATCTTTCTATTATAAAGGCAAATGCACACACATGTTTATTATGGCACTGTTCACAATAGCAAAGACTTAGAACCAACCCAAATGCCCATCAATGATAGACTGGATAAAGAAAATGTGGTACCTATAAACCATGGAATACTATGCAACCATAAAAAAGGATGAGTTCCTGTTTTTGGCAGGGACGTGGATAAAGCTGGAAACCATCATTCTCAGCAAACTAACACAAGAACAGAAAACCAGACACTGTATGTTCTTACTCCTATGTGGGAGCTGAACCATGAGAACACATGGACATAGGGAGGGGAACTTCACGCACTGGGGCCTGTCTGGGGGTGGGAGGCAGGGGGAGGGGATAGCATTAGGAAAATACCTAATGTAGAAGACTGGGTGATGGTTGCAGCAAACCACCATGGCACGTGTATACCTACGTAACAAACCTGCATGTTCTGTACATGTATCTCAAACCTTAAAGTATAGTAATAAAAAAATAAAAATAAATACGAGTGCAGATACATGTAGCAATTTAAAATTAAGAATGCTGTTGTATGCTTTCTTTTTCTTTCCCATTTCTTTTACCTTTGTGTCTTCATGTTGAAAATTCATTTCTGGTAGACAGCATATAGTTGGCTCTTTTATTTTTATTCAGTCTGTTAATCTGTGTTTTAATTATATTTAATTTAATCATTTTAATTATACTATTTAAATCATTTGTGTTTAATGTTTCTTGATGAGGTTGAAGCTAAATCTATTTTCTTGTTATTTGTTTTCTGTTCAATCTGTTCTTGGTTTCTCTTTGTCTCTTCTTTGTTTTCTTTTGGCTAAATTGAATATTTTTATTATTTGACTTACTTCATTTGTTGGCTCAGTGGCTAAAACTTAGTTTTATTATGTAAGTGGTTGCATTGTATTCATAGCTCTATCTTTTCTCAATCTATTTTCAAAATATAGTATTTAACTTTATTTATAATATTAAAAAGGTTATTTTAACTTTTTCTCTTTGTACTTTATAAAACATGTTATAAACGCCACACTTATTTTTATGTAAATAGTGAAATATCTTTTAAAAAGACTGAGAAAGGAAAATATCATATATTTCTACATTTGTTTACCACTTTGGTTATTTATTGATGTAGATTTATATTTTCATCTGGTACCATTTCCTTGCGCCTAAAGAACTTTTAATATATTTAAAAATGTACATCAAGAGCTAATGAATTTTGTCTAGATGTTTAGAGGTCTGAAAAATCCTTTGATTTGCCTAACTTTTAATAATAATTTTACTAAATGCTGAAATCTGTTGACGGGGTTTTTTCTTTTTGTCTTTTATTAATTTAAAGATATTGTTTTATTTTCTTTTTAGCCATGTTGTTTCTGAAGAGAAACCTACTCTCATTCTTATGTTTATTGCTCTCTATATAATGTTGCATTTCTGTAGCTGATTTGAAGATTTTATTTTTGTAATTGGTTCTGAACAACTTGAATATATAGTACCTTCATGTAGTTTCGTTTATGTTTTGTGCTGGCATTCATTGACCCCTTTGAATCTGTGGGTTTTGTTATGAAATATTTTCAGCATATTGGGCTGCTGGACATTAACCTACAGTTTGCTGATGTTATTTTCATTTTTTTTCTATTAAGGTTATTAATCTTTTTTTTCCAATATCTAATCTGCTGTTACCCCATCTGCAATATTTTTAAGCTAATTTAGGGCAGACTGTAATTCTAGACATAATGTTGAATGTTTTTTCTATGCACAATAGTATTGTATAATGAATAATGTAGTTTATCTCATTAGCAGTTCAAGCTACAGAATGAAAGACTGATTAACAGTCAATAAAAGCAGAAAATTAATCTTGGTGTATCTGTAGTTTGATAAGAAAGAGAGATGAATCAAATGCTGAAGTTATCTATATAAATCTTTAAAAAGTTTTAATTTGATAGGTAGATAATAAGATTAAAAAACATGTTTTAAAGTTCTTTTAGATTATATTAGGATCATACTAATTAAAATCTTTGTTAAAATCATATCTGATTGATCAGAGGTGTTGACCTTTTATATGAGGAAGAAAACTTTCACCAGGTCAATTACATAGTCAAAACACATTGCACAAAACATACTTGAGGATACATTGTTACATATAACCCTAAAACATGCCAATGTTAGAGTTTTAATGTAGCTCCAATTGAGCTATAATCACATAAAAGAGTTTAATGCAGACAGCTATGGTAACATAGAAGAGTATAATGAAAAGAATAGAATAACATTTAAGAAAAGAAATAACATTATAAACAAGGAAATCAATGTTTCTGAAAAACGAATATTGAGAGTATTTTACTAATAATGTTATTAGAAGACTTTTTGAGGCTCATGACTCTAGTAATTATATCACTGATGTATATAATTACAGAACGTGATAACTGCTACATAATAATGATATGTAATGTTATGAAGAATTTACCCAGGGGATTGGACTATTATTTCTACATCAAGGTTAAAGTAGCTATCTATCTGAAGACATTAATTTTTTTATTTGAGAATAAAATTAATTTAAATATTTATATTTCATCATAATTTAATCATTAAATATTACTAAATCAAACAAAATATCATTCATGTACCAACCAAAGTTTATTTATTAAGATAATTGTGACATGTTGCATGTTCATGTCTGTGTGGTTGTACATGAGTGTACATATAGTTGTTTGTGAAAGTGAGATTGTGTGGGGGTGTGTGTGTGTGTGTCTGTAATCAGAATTGGGTTAAAAAATTCTCTCCAATCTCCACTCACCAATACTATAAACGTAAAGAGTTTTGCTTGTTTTTGAATTTGACAAGCATGGGTTCATAATATGTGTGCTCTTTCATGTATTATTTTGTTTGCTAAATATTTTGTTTGTGAATATCATCTATGTTCTGTTTTTAGCAATATTGGTTTTAGTCTTGTTAAAGTATAAAATTCTTTTTATGAGTGTACCAGAACTCATTTATCAATTCCAAAATATAATCTGTTATTTTTCAACTTTATTTTTTTCTCTTAGTAAGATATCATGAACATTTTGCCTTAAAAGTTGCTAAAATTAACCTCATACATTTTGCTGTTACATGATTTTTCAAACTTCCTGGTCTATTTTCTTTTTGTTTTGTGTTTTTATTCATTTGTTTATATTTTTGAGGTCTCTCACTAGGTTATCAAAATCTGGCAAGTTTCTTCCACAGAATTATAATCCCACATTCTCAGGCATTATATGTCTGAATGAACATTAACACATGTTACCAATATGTCATCTACCTATTTAAGAGGTACAAAGTATTCAAATATTAAGTCACACAGTTTAAATGAGAGAAAAATGTTAAAGTCTTACTAAATGTATTAGCAAAATCCCACTCCTCTTTTTTAGAGAGCGATTTGGAAGAAAAGAGAAAAAAAAATCACACTTCGCACAACTATTTGGTAAATAACATACACAAAATATGGGGAAAAACAAGATTTTTACAATATAATGATAATTGTTTTAGTTACAGTAATAAAGCATCTCTATCTTTTAAGAATATTCAATAGGTTAAAGGGCATATTTTTATGCATTTTGCATAAGACAAAGACAACATTTTGCTCAAAGTATTTATTAGCCTCCATCTCATTTAATTTTCTTTTTCTGTAAAATTTCACCAAGTGCAAACATCAAAGCTTTTTTATTCTGGAAACATTAAAGCCATGTGCTTCTGTACATTGTGTATTTCACATAAACTTTCACACAGATATGATGTTTTTAAATGCAGGTTTCCTAACAGCACAGAATTCGCTATTTAGAAAGACATTAAGTGATAACTGAAATTGATGGAAATCTGATAAATCAATGTTTGCACTTACCTCATTATTTACAATTACAAATGTGGTAGATGTAAATATAAAGTAAGTTAGTCACCAGTGGACTCCATTTTCAATGTTTGAATGAGTGTTGTATATAGTTCTTAAGATCTTAATCATTTATAATACTAAATACATACAAGGTGTTTTGCTATTTTGTCACCCAATATTGCTAAATTTCTTATATATTCATAAGATTCTGCTATGATAATATGTTTGAAGAAATCATAATAAGACAACTCATTTTAGAAAAGGTCAGTTGATAGCAAGGATAAGCACATTTGAAAAACTGAAGAGGAGTAATTATTGCTAAGTGTCCAAATCACATAGTAACACAAACATAGAGTTATATAGCTAGCACATAGTAAGTACAAAATAATTATATGTTGCATCAGTAAATAACACACACACGTTACCTGGAAACTAACTGCTGTGCCAAATTTGAAGTAATAGTACAGAACAAGGCAGGGACTAGATACTAGAAATAAAGCAAAACTATTAAGTTGTAGCAGAAGAAAAATTAAAAGGGCCTAGACACAAAATAAAGATACAGGGTCAAGTAATACTAACCAAGAATAACCATATCTTGATGCTATCTATTATTGTGAGACATTACTCCCCATTTATAACTTCCAAGATGCTCTTTGTGTTTCTTATCTATTAGGATAATTTATGCTTATCAACATACAGTCCTTCTATGACTTTATCAAGCCAAACTTCCTGTTTTCCTACATACACTTCTGGCATTCTCTGAGATTTCAATACCCACAGAAATTATTCATCCAAAAAGCTAAACAATACTCACTATTTTCTTCTCTCTATAGCCTATCTAGGTGGTCACACCATATATATATTTTTTAACCTACAGAATTTCAATACCATTAGCTCATTTTCTCACAATCATCTTCTATTTTTTCTTCTTATTCAGAACTCTGCATTCCAAAACTTCTTCAATTGAAGTTAGAGTTCCTATTCATTGATCCGTAATTGCCCCCAATAACCATGACTTGCCACAAGCCATCACAGTCCCATTACCAATTCCATAGTGTATTCATAGACTTGCTTCTTTGAAGGTAATTTAGCTCTATTGTATATCGGGCTGCATTTCAATCTAGCCTACTCCTCAATCGCACACACAGGCTGAATAATCGTGGTATTGACATATAACCCAAACACTGGTTAAACCAGACTACTTTTCTTCTCTTGCCTGAGCACAAGAACTAATTAAGCAAGTTTAGAAGGAGGTGAGAGAAAGAACACTCACACTGTTTTTACTTTAAGATAATGACCTCAAGCTTTAGATGGGCACTTGAAACTGCCTGAGTAATTTACTAATTTACTATTCAATTCCCTGGGCCAATCAGTTTTTTTGCTTCACATTTTGCTTTCAACCTTAGCACTTCCAAAATCACTTTAAATTGATGGCCTTATCTCAGTTTTATTTCATGAAATACAAGAGGTAAGATAAAAACTTTCTTTTTTCCCTTAATTGCTTTATGAAACTGCATCATTATCTGGATTCTTGGTCTTAATCCTAGTTACTGTGAGATAAACGTTCCTAGTCAATCAAAGGTAAAACCTGTAACTCACAGTTGCAATATTACTCTCTTGACTTTGCGAGACTTATTCTTGCAGCCATTCACACTTTTCCTTTTGCATCACTAGTATCTCCCTCTCTTCTAAATTATTCTCATCAGGATATAACAATACTCTATGAACTTTAAGTGATTTAAAACACAAACAAAATCAAAACCCTTTTATGATTTCATGTTCCCCTCAATCTATTACTCTGTTTTATTCATTTGATTATCTATAGAAAACCTTTTTGGATTAAGTGGCTAAAATTGATACTTGCACTTTCTCACCGCCCATTTATTCCCAGACCCAATTTAATCCTAACATCATCCTCACTCCTTCACTGAAACTAATACTTCATAGTCTTTGACAACCTTCTTGTAGCGAGATAATAGAACCTTTTTTCTTCATTTACTTGAAGTTTTAGTAGCTGTTTACTTCATTACCTCTTGAAATAAATCTCTCAGTTCTGAGAAACAACCCTATCGTTAGCAGCCTCCTACTTTAGAATGAACTCATTCTCAATACCACTTTGCTAAGTAATTATTTTTCTCTATCCATCCTTTAAATGATGAGTAAATAATTATTTTTTCTTCTCCCTTCTTAGTTTTCTAAGTCATCGATTCCTATAAAATTAGATATTGAATGTAGGCTCATTTGTCCCAGATGATTTTCCACAGTCCTGACTTGTTAACAGAGCTTTAGATTTACTTACAGACTTCTAAGATAAATGTCTAAATCCAAGTATTTGAGGCTTAACACTTGAGGTTCCTTTTTTTCTGTTTTGATCTTCTAATCAGATTTTCTCTGTTATCAGTAAGGCTCATTCATCATCAATCAATTTATTTAGCAAAATATTTGGAATAAATTTTGATTTCTCTCTTCCCTAAACTTCATTTTTCAATTTTATCAACTAATTCTAACAACTTTTCCTCACAATAAAGGTACTGGCAACCACTGATTTATCCACTTATTTCTCAATATGATGCCAGCACCTTACTAAATTTACCTTTGCTGTGCTGCAACATACTGCAATCACATTATAACTAGCTTTCATTTTTCATTTTACATCACCAATCCACACTACACACATCAATTGATACTACATGCAAAAAGCTGACTTTTAAAAACATACCTAGCTCTTATTATATCATTGTTTAAAATTCTCCAACCTCTTTGCCATGATTTAAAATGTCCTCCTTTATTTTATTCTTTCCTATACTTCTGATCTTATCTCTGCCATTTCCATTCATGCAAAGATCTTGACACCAGCTTTGGTTTTCTACCACGAATTGTGCAAAGGCTTTTTAGCTCAGACCCTGTGCATTTGCTATTCTCTTTGCCTGAAAAACTCTTCCCCCGGCTTCACAGTTTATTCTTTTCCTCATCTACGCTCAAAATATATCATCTCATAGAGACCATTTTTGATTGTCCAAACAATACAATAGCAATTTTGTTCAGTCACTTCCTCTATTATCATTGTGAATATTTAATCTGTAGCAATAATAATCATTTTAACATACAATGTTCCAGAATTTAAATTTCATAGGATTTAATATTTCTTTTTTCCCCCTTCCATTTCCCTAGAGTATCATATTTTATATCTTTAAGTAGGTGTTCAATAAGGATTTGGTGATTGATTAATGATATTAATGAGATTTGTAACTAACAGTTGCCATAAACTTACCAGAGAACATAGAAAATTCATTAAGACCTTTGAGTGAAGCTTAATTTGCCCCAATTCAGGGGACGGGGGAGGGAATGAAATGACTTCATTGTACACATGATCATTTTGGGGATATGTATTATCTTCTGGTTACCTAAGTGGGTTAAAAATATGGGTAATTAAACTTTAAAGAAAGAATGCTCATTGACTACTTTAGTGTCCAGAAAAGTTCCTAAAATCTGGATTAATGAATGGAAACTGGGGGAAACGTACTTCATAAGTATGTTGAAAGCATTAAAATTAAAGAACATGTAATGAGAAAGAAAGAATAAAACAAAACCAAGAAACATGAAAATAATTTCCAGAAATTTAGGTGAAGCTTGTAATCACACCAAAAGGAAAGAATGGCCAGAAAATATATGAATACCTTCAGAAAACCTTAACTTCCTTATCAGGAAGAGCAGTTTTGATATAGTATCAGATAAATTAATCTAATTATTAAATTTAAAATAGTATGTTTAATTAGGACACGTTTTGTACTGTTTTCAATGAGACCACAAAAGGCTGAGAACCAACCAATAAATACAGAAAAAAAGAGAAAACATGCCTTTTAACATCACAGGTCATGATGATGACTTTTCTGAAAAAGAAACACTATGACAATGAAAACTCTCAACTTGATCGTATATAGAGTGAAGTTGAAGAGACTAACATTTGGAAATGGAAGAAAAATTTTCTTAAGAAAATGTTTGAATTGTATTTTGATTATCTCATTCCATTGAGAAATAAAAGAGTATTTCTTTCTCATTTCTAGTCTCATGAAAATCACTTTAAGCTGACTATGCATAGCTTATCCGACATCCCCTGATACTGTGGAACACAGGAGTGAATGTTAACTTATGCATATAAAAAAGTAAGATATCCTGACAGCAGAACATGATTAGATGGATTGCAAACAGTCTGTATTCTCAAAGTTTATCACGGCAAAGAATGTATGAATGTGTCCTATAAACCATGAAAAATTAAGGCAGTCAAGAGCTCTCTTAAAAGGGAATCTTGGCCAGGCATGATGGCTCATGCTTGTAATCCCAGCACTTTGGGAGGCCGAGGCAGGGAGATCACCTGAGGTTAGGAGTTCGAGACCAGCTTGACCAGTATGATGAAACCCCATCTCTACTAAAAATAAAAAAAAAAAAAAATAGCTGGGTATGGCAGTGCATGCCTATAATTTCAGCTACTCAGGAGGCTGAGATAGGAGAATCACTTGAACTCAGGAGACAGAGGTTGCAGTGAGCCAGTAGTACCCAACTGCACTCCAGCCTGGGTGACAAGTGAGAATCTTTTTTCTAAAAAAAAAAAAAAAAAATAGGGAGGGGGGATCTCTAGTGTGAAATATGAATCAAAGGGTCTATTTGTTGATTTGTTGATTTGTTTTTAGTGAACCTCAACTATTTATTGAAAATACTATCTTTTATCAGCTGAATTCCTTTTGCCCCTTTGTCAAAATTCATTGGCTATTTATGCATTTGGCTATTTCTAGGCCTTCTTTTGTCTTGTTAATATATTTTTGCACTTTAGCTTAAATTCAACACTGTATTTTTGTAGCTTTATAACCCTTAAACATAATACATGTGAAAACAGCAGAATACACATTCTTCTCATCTCCACATGGCACCTATTCTAAAATCAACCACACAATTGGTTATAAAGCAATCCTCAACAAATGCAAAAGAACTTAGCTTATATCAATCACACTCTTGGACAACAGCACAATAAAGATAAAAATCAAGACTAAAAATGTCACCTAAAACCATGCTATCATATGGAAATTAACAACTTGTTCCTGAATGACATTTTGGTAAATGATGAAATTAAGGATGAAATGAAGTTCTTTGAAACTAATGAGAAAAAAGATACAGCATTTCAGAATCCCTGGAACGCAGCTAATGCAGTGTTAACAGGGAAATTTATAGCACTAAATGCATACATCAAAAAGTTAGAAAGATCCCAAATTAACAACCCAACATCAGAAGTAGAAAAACTAGAGAAGCAGGAGAAAACCAAACTCAAAGTTACCAGAAGACAAGAAATAATCAAAATCAGAGCTGAACTGAAGGAGATTGAGACACACAAAACATTCAAAAGATCAACAAATCCATAAGTTAGCTTTTTGAAAATATTATTAATGTAGAAGGGTGCTAGCTAGACTATTAAAGAAGACATAAACACAATCAGAAATGAGAAGGGGGATATTATCATTAACCCCACAGAAATGCAAGCAGCCATCAGAGACTACTATGAACACCTCTGCACACAAACTTGAAAACCTAGAAGACATGAATAAATTCCTGGACACATGCACTTTCCCATGACTGAAAAAGAGGAAATTAATTCCCTGAAAAGATCAATAACAAACTTCAAAATTCAATCAATAATAAATAGTCAACTAACCAAATAAATCCCAGGACCAGATTGATTCACAGCCAAATTGTGCCAGATGTACAAAGAAGAGCTTGTACCATTCCTACAGAAACTATTCCAAAAATTGAAGAGGAGGGACTCCTCCCCCAACTCATTCTATGAGGCCAGCATCATCCTGATACCAAAACCCAGCAGAGACACAACAAAAAAAGAAAACTTCAGGTCAATGTCCTTGATTAATATTGATGCAAAAATCCTCTACAAAATACTTGCAAGCCAGCAGCATATCAAACATCTAATTCACCAGAATCAAGTAGGCTTTATACCTCAGATGCAAGGTTGGTTCAACATATGCAGATCAATAAGTGTGATTTGTTGCATAAATAGAACTAGAGACAAAACCAAATGATTATCTTTATAAATACAGAGACAACTTTTGATAAAATTCAGCACTGCTTCATGTTGAAAACTCTCAGTAGACTAGATATTGAAGGATCATACCTCAAAATAACAAGAGAGAGTAATGACAAACTGACAGCCAACATGATACTGAGTGGGAAAAAGCTGGAAGCAGTCTCTTTGAAAATTGGGATAAGACAAGGATGTCTTCTGTCAGTACTCTTATTCAACATAGTACTGGGAATTCTAACCAAGGCAATTAGGCAAGACAAAGAAATAAGGGGCATCTATAAGTGGAGAGGAAGTCAAACTATCCATGTTTCCAGATGACACAATCCTATATCTAGGAAACCCCATATCCATGTCTACAGATGACATGATTCTATGTCTAGAAAAGCTCATAATCTCAGGCCAAAAGCTTCTTAGCTGATTAACAATGTGAGCAAAGTTTCAGGATACAAAACAAATGTACAAAAATCACTAGCATTCTTATATGCCAACAACAGCCAAGCTGATAGCACAATCAGAAACACAATCCCACTCACAATTACCACAAAAAGAATAAAATACTAAGTATACAGCTAACCAGGGAGGTGAACCATTTTTTTAATGTTATTTTTTATATTACCATTTCTACAATGAGAATTATAAAACACCGTTCAAAGAAATCAGAGATGACATAAACAAATGGAAAAACCTTTCATGCTCATGGACAGGAAGATGCAATATTGTTAAACTGGCCATATTACCCAAAGCAATTTAAAGATTCATTGCCATTACCAATTAAGCTACCAATGACATTGTTCACAAAACTAGAAAAAAAAAACTTTTTAAAAATTTGTATAGAATGATAACACCACCACCACCAGAAATACAAATAGCCAAGGCAATCAGTAAGCATAAAGAACAAAACTGGAGGTATTATGTTGCCTGACTTCAAACTGTACCACAGGACTACAGTAACCAAAAGAGCATGGTACTGATAGTAAAACAGACACATAGACAAATGAAACAAAATGGAGACCCACAAATAAGACTGCATGCTTACAACTAGATGGTTCTTGGCAAAGCCGAGACAAACCAGCAATGGGGGAAAGGATTCCCTATTCAATAAATGGTGCTGAGATAACTGGCTAGCCATATGCAGAAGACTGAAACTGTGCTCCTTCATTTCACCACATACAAAAATCAACTCAAGAGGTATTAAACACTTACATGTAAAACCCCACACTATAAAAACCCTGGAGGACAATCTAGGAAACCCCATTTTGGACTTAGGAATAGGCAGTTTATGTAAATTCAATTTCTGATTGGTTATTGATATTATTAACAAAATAATGGATTTTTATAAAAATTGGCTTGTATTCTATACATTGTTAAAATCACCTAATAATTCTAGAATATTCTAATAGAATCTCCAGGATCTTCTGCATGTGTGATGTTGTCATCTGCAAACAAAGACAGCTTCTTACTTCTTATTTTTCAATGTGGATGGCTTATATTTATTTTCACACTTCATTGGTAATGAAATTGGATACAAGTGTATACAAAATTGAATAGAAGTGGTGAGAAATTGTTATGGAATAAGTGCCCAGTCTTTTACTGTTAATTATGACATTAGCTCTAAATAAAAAGAAAAAGCAACTTTTTACTAAAGAAATATGTAACTATATATCCTTCTGCACTAATTCATTGTGACTATAAAGTGACTAATATTTGAGAGGAGACAAAGTAAATAGATTATATTAACAATGTGACACTTCCTATCATATTATGTCAACTATTGACCCCAAAAGACATTGAAAACTTTACTGCTGAAGAATTTCTTCTCCAGATTTTATATGAAGTCACTGGATTAGTCCCATGACAAATTTTTTTATGTGAGTTCATGGGATTAGTCCCATTACCTCATATAAAAAAGTTGACGTAGATGGCCACATAGGAACAGCTCTGGAGTACAGTTCCCAGTGAGATCTGTGCAGAGGGTGAGTTATCTCTGCATTTCCAAATGAGGTACCAGGTACATCTCAATGGGACTGGTGGCACAGTAGGTGTAGCCCAAGAAGGGTGAGCCAAGGCAGAGTGGGACACTGTCTTACCAAGGAAGTACAATCCCCAGAGGACCCCCTTCCTACCCAACAGAGGCCATCAGGAGCTTATCCATCCACTCCAGCACTCCAGTTGAGATACTGCACCACTCCCACAGTTTTTATCACTCACAGACCAGGATTTTCCTGGGCCGAAAAGCACCATTAGTTTCCAGCATGGCTGTTTCAGCTGGTGCCACAGGTTTCTGCATGAAAACTCACACAAATCTGGGTGGCTGTTTCAACTGGCACCTGGAACACCTGGGAGACAGAGCTGCCCATTCCACTGAAAAGAGAGATCTGAAAGCAGGGAGCCAGATGATTTGGCTAGGCAGGTCCCACCCCAACAAAGACCAGCAATCTGAAACACTTTGACTTCAGAGTTTCCTCCCAGCAAGTGCAGCTGGACCCGGGATGGTCAAGCTCTGTTGGGGAAGGGTGTCCGCCATTACTGAGGCAGTCCACCATTACCGAGGCAGTTCATCACTACTGAGGTGGTCAGCCATTACCGAGGAAGACCAATACCTAGTTTATTGAGTGTTTTTAGTATAAAGTCTGTTGAATTTTGTTGAAGGCCTTCTTTGCATCTATTGAGATAATCATGTGGTTTTTGTCTTTGGTTCTGTTTATATAGTGCATTACGTTACGGACTTCTTTATGATGAACCAGACTTGCATCGCTGGGATGAAGCCTACTTGATTGCAATGGATAAGCTCTTTGATGTGTCATTTCAATCAGTTTGCCAGTATTTTGTTGACAATTTTCATATCCATCTATGTTCATCATGGATATTGGCCTGAAGTTGTCTTTTTTTGTTGAGTCTCTGTTGGGTTTTGGTATCAGGATGATGTTGGTCTCATAAAATGGTTTGGGAAGGATTCCCTCTTTTTGTATTGTTTAGAATAGTTTCAGAAGGAGTTGTACAAGCTCCTCTTTGTACATCTGGTAGAATTCAGCTGTGAACCCGTCTGGTCCTGGACTTTTTTCAGTTGGTAGGCTATTAATTGCTGCTTCAACTTCAGCCCTTGTTATTGGTATATTCAGGGTTTCAAATTCTTTCTAATTAGTCTTTGGAGGGTGCAAATGACCAGGAATTTATCCATTTCTCCCAGGTTTACTGGTTTATGTGCATAGAGTTGTTTGTAGCAATCTCTGATGGTAGTTTGTATTTCTGTGGGGTAAGTGGTGATATCCCCTTTATCATTTTTTATTGCATCTATTCAATTTTTCTCTCTTACATTTTATTAAAATTTAGTTTTATCTCTGAGAAAGCTATTAATACTCTACCTTCCCAGATACTCTACCTTCCAAAATCACTATACTGAGGATTAAGTTTCATTAAATGAACACTAAGGGGGACACAATCGTTCAGATCATAGCATTTCATATTATAGCAACATTAAATTTTTGCATTACCTAATTTCTTTGACATTTAAAATAATATTTATCATGCATAAGAGTAAGAAAGAAAAGAGAGAAGAATAAAATAGACACAATAAAAAATGATAAAGGAGATATCACCACTTACCCCACAGAAATATAAACTACCATCAGATAATACTGTAAACGCCTCTACTCAAATAAACTAGGAAATCTAGAAGAAATGAATAAATTCCTGACACTTACACCCTCCCAAGTCTAAACCAGGAAGAAGTTGAGTCCCTGAATAGACTAATAACAAGTTCTGAAATGGAGGCAGTAATTAATAACCTACCAACCAAAAAAAGCCCAGGACCAGATAGATTCACAGCCAAATTCTACCAGAGATAAAAAGGGAAGCTAGTACCATTCCTTCTGAAACTATTTCAAACAATCAAAAAGGAGGAACTCCTCCCTAACTCATTTTATGAGGCCACCATCATCCTGATCCCAAAACTTGGCAGAGACACAACAACAAAAAAAGAAAACTTCAGGCCGACATCCCTGATGAACATCGATGCAAAAATCCTCAATAAAGTATTGGAAAACCTAATTCAGCAGCATATCAAAAGCTTATCCACCACGATCAAGTCGGCTCCATCCCTGGGATGCAAATCTAGTTCAACATACACAAATCAATAAAGGCAATCCATCACATAAAGAGAACCAGTGACAAAAACACATGATTATCTCAATAAAGTAATGTCTTTTGATGAAATTCAAAATCCCTCATGTTAAGAACTCAATAAACTAGTTACCAATAAATCATATCTCAAAATAATAAGAGCTATTTATGACAAACCCATAGCCAATATACTGAATGGGCAAAAGCTGGGAGTATTCCCTTTGGAAACTGGCAGAAGACTAGGATGCCCCCTCTCACCACTCCTACTCAACATAGCATTAGAAGTTCTGGCCAGGGCAATCAGGCAGGAGAAATAAATAAAGGTATTCAAATAGGAAGAGAGGAAGTCAAATTGTCTGTTTGCAGACAACATGATTCTATATTCAGAAAACCCATTGTCTCAGTCCAAAAACTCCTTAAGCTGTTAAGCAACTTCAGCATAGTCTCAGGACACAAAATCAATATGCAAAAAATCACAAACATTCCTATACACCAACAATAGACAAATAGCGAGCCAAATCATGAATGAACTCCCATTCACAATTATAATAGAGAGAAGTGGACATCTAGAAATACATCTAACAAGGGATGTGAAGAACCTCTTCAAGAAGAACTGTAAAACACTACTCAAGGAAATGATAGGACACAGACAAATGGAAAAAAATTCTGTCCTCATGGATAGACAGAATCAGTGTCATGAAAGTGGTCATATTACCCAAAATAATTTATAGATTCAATGCTATTTCCATCTCACAACCATTGACAATCTTCAAAGAATTAGAAAAAACTACTTTACATTTTTTATGAAACCAAAAAAAGCCCATATAGCCAAGAAAATCATAAACAAAGAGAACAAAGCTGGAGGCATCATGCTACCTGACTCCTCTTCCCTCTTTCTCACCCATTTTGTCTATGATGTGTTCATACTGCATTGCTTTCTCTAGTGTCTGCTCACTCAATTTGATTCATTTCATCATTCGTTCATTCACGTACCCATTTATTCATAAAACATTCATATTTGGTACCTATCTATTCTCCTTTCTCCTGCGATTTTATTTACTATATCTGAAATTTAGCACTAATTTAAATGTTACATTAGCTTTGCCTTCATTTCTATATTTTTAGAAATAGATTAGCTTTTTTTGTAGAAATGTCTCCTAAAATACAGTTTTATGCTTCAGAGGAAGAAATTAATTATGAGAATAAATAAAATGTATTTGAACACTATTTTAAAAATCATTTTTGAGAGCCAGTGCCCAATAAAATTTTACATGATTACAACCTGAGAGAGAAGTAATATTATTTAGTTTTGCACCTTCTCCATCAAGAGTGATTTGTGCTGAGATGGACCAGAAGAGAGGCTTTCAAGCACCAAGATTTATCTTAGGAGGATGCACTATCAAACAGATCTTTAAAAGTAGTTTATATTTATTGATCGTTAACTATCCCAGGCACTGTGCACAACTTAAAACAAATTTTTAATAGCCTTTTAAGTGAGTTGCCACATTTAGCCATATTTTACAAATAAAAAACAAGACCCAAATAGTTAAGAAGCTTTCCCATGTACATACAGTTAGCGAGTGCTTAGATTTGAACCCAGGTCATTTCACCACACTTAATCAATTTGCTGTGTTATCTCCTCGGTTCATTGATGGTTCCCCACAATCCCCAAATCTCTCTTTCTGGCTTTGATTGTAACTTCTTGATTATCTTGCTTTATGAACTTGAGCCTCCTTTTTAGACCTGCTGTTTTGTGGACTTACTAGCATTACAGTTTCTCTCATGTCTTTAGCTACTAATCCCCTATTCTCTTTGCCTCTCAAAACTATCAAACTGACCAGAACAACTATTTGAGAAGTTTAGGAATTCTTATCTGACCTAGAGGGCAATTTGTTATTGGTAATAGCATAGCAGAATTCTTTATAAAAATAGATTCTTAAAGAAATATATTACAAAGCTTTTCATATTTATTCCAGGAAAGAAGGGCAGACCCCTCACAGAGGAGCACTTAATAGCTCAGATCTATTTTCAGTAGCAGTAAGTAGAGCTCAGACAACTAATAATTTCTAGTTAAGCTACTTTCTTATTTCTTTAAAGAAATTTGTTTCAAATTATTAAGAGAATGGACCTCTTTTCTTCCTCCTATTTAGGATTATACAAACTTAGCTACATGGAATGTGACAGAAACCTACATGCTGTTTCTTTACATTTCTTTGTGAGGCCAAGAAACCTCTCTGTGTATCTAGTCTCTGAAAAGCCTTAGTTATTGATAATTTCCTGAGGTAATGGTAAAATCAAGACTACTATTAACCTCAGGTTATATATCTATTGATATTCTTTGATGTTTCTCTGGAAAATATTTTCATTTTTAGCCTGGGGAAATATATTATTTACCTCTGTTTTGGAGACTTCTTTACCATGTGCCATTGATCAATTTTTCTCTCTTCTGTATCCTTAAGCCTTTTCTGCACAGAAGATCTTGTGCTGTGATGGAAATCATATTATAAATATTTAAGAAAAAAACAAGCAAATCAAATCAACCTACATGAATCAAATTGGACAGATTATGCCTATTTTCCTTTTCTAGTGACATATTAATTAATGTCTTCATTTTTTGCATACTTATTATAATGTTTACATATTAAGGACAATTTAGATAATAACAAAAATATAAATAAGAAAAAACAATCACAAGCATGATTCATATTTCAGAATATCAGTTTCAGATTTTTCTAGACATAGCTTAAATCAGTTTTTATCGTATAATCCTGTGATTACACATATTCGTAAATACATTTTGGTCATAATATTGCAAATTGCTTATCTGTCACTTTATAGCCTCAATGCATGTAAATAGTTCCACTATTTCAAATAACACTGTTAAGATAATTTCTTGTATTTGAGATTATGTCTTTGGTCTTGGACTCAGAAGTAAAACTTTTAGAGCAAAAGAAATGTCTCTGAGCCAGTGTTTAGGACATTTCATGGTTCTATTCAGGCAGACTTCCTTATATTACAAATGGGCCTGATAACCAAGCCCTGTAAAACACGTTCCTTTTTCTAAGGCAATGCTGTCCAAAATATTATGTCTTTCTTAATTCCTTGGATGATGGTGAGGGTAAAATCATTGCAGACAGGAAGCAATCCCATTGCCAGAGTATATGTCAATTCCAGTAAAGATGTGTTGATTGTCTATATAGGGTGAAAAGGATCTGATGAAATAAACCATCATATACTTAATATTAGCACATTAAGAGCTCAGGGCTGATTTCTGCTTTGAGAAAGTTGGACATCCAGCAGTGGTAGAAGTAGAGTCAGTGGTCAGGGGTAGAGGGCTCATAATGTGGATACCCAAAAGAGCTTTCATACACTCCTCCAAGTGCTCATTTTGCCCTAACTGGAGTTCCTGAGAAGAGAGGCTGGGTGAAATCGACTTGGTTATTGATTATCTCCTGTGACTAATTTCTGATGGGCATTAACATGAAACCAAAAGATCTGCACCCCGGTTTACTCCTATAGATCTATGCACATCCTACTAACCCCAGACTACTTTGTCTCTGATCTTCCAGGATTGCTCCTTCCAGATGCCTAACCAACCAACAAAGTCATTCAGTGCTGGTCAGGTACCCATGCGTCTCTGTCCATCAGGCTGCTTTTCCCTTTAAAGTGCACTCTTTGGAGGTCTAGCATTTCTCTCCTTTATCCCACTGATTTAAGATCACTTACAAGTTTATAGTTAATGCCAACATATTACACTGGCCATCTGTGATCCGAGCTTGAGGTTTTTCTCCCTGTGCCAGTTGATCATAGGGAACTTACCTTAACAATCAAGTATAAGCTGAGGGAGAGGCTGTGGTACAATAGAAGAAAGAGTCATGGGAATGCCAGCAATTTTCTTAATTAACTTGTCTCTGTTATAGCCTATACTTGAATGCATATTTCCACTATAGAATGTTTAGCTGCTGTGCCCACCTGGCTTTATGACTCAATGAATCTGATAATATGAAACTCATGATGAACAGTTCTGTACTTTTTGTTCAGGTCTTCAGTTACTCTAAGTGTTCTAGAATAAATCATTTTTAAAAACTTAATTTTTTTTTTTGTTTGTGTGGCATGATGATCAGAACTAACTCCAAGAAATTAGGCAGAGGATTTCCTACAAACTACCAGATATTCCATAGAAAATTATTATTTACCACTTATTATTTTAGCTCCATCAGGTTAGCTGGTTAATATGGCTTAAGTTGTCAAGAAATATGCACTATAGCTTGTAATTGCAGCCAAGCCTTCTTATAATCTTAGGTCCAAACTTGCAGTCTGCAGAGTACTCTATAATAATATATCAGAATATATTTCCAGGTATGGAATATGGTGCTTCCAGTCTGTGTGGGTCTTAAAATGTGCTCTCTTTTTTAGCAGTAGATGTTGAGAGGTATAGAGGTCCACCAAACTCTCCACCTAATCCCAATTCTTGGCATCCTACTTTAAAGAATGTCCAAATCCTATGTATGACATAAATAACCTGACAAAGCTGTAATTCTAGCATTCTTTATATCCTTCTACTTTTACAATTAGATCTTGGCTCCAATTTGTTTCTATGTAAATCCTGTATGTTTCACAGTATGCTTTGAGGTGATAGCTGGCTGATCTGCACTTATAATTTTCTCTCCAAAACATACTAAATTGTTAATTGCAAAACCCTCTTATTAAAAAATTCTTCATTATTCCTGAGACACATTCTCACTATGTCACCCAGGTTGGAGTGCAGTAGAGTGAACATAGCTCACTGCAGCCTTGACTGTCCAGGCTCAAGAGATCGTCCTGCCTGAGCCTCCCAAGTAACTGGGACCACTGGCATGCTTCACCATGCCCAGCTAATTTTGTTGTTGTTATTATTCGTAGAGATGGGGGACCCCTATGTTGCTCAGGCTTGTCTCAGATTCCTGGGTCCAAGTGATCCTCCTGCCTTGGTCTCCCAAATTGCCGGGATTCCAGGGGGGAGCTGCTACACCCAGTCAATGATTCTTGTAGTATTTCTTAAAATTCTTTAAGTATTACAACATCCTAACTACCTCATAACCTGCTCTTTACCTATACATATACCTTATCCCAACCCACAAGGTGCGATTCCTGGTAGTTGCAATTGTGTTGGGATTAGGGTTTTTCTTCATCTATATTATAATCAGCAATGTGGTCACTATTTTTATCTGATACATGTGTATTCTAGCTCTAAAATATTATTGCAAGGGCTTGCATTGTAGGCATATTTCTATGTACTAACTTTCTCAGTCTGGGTTTTCCTGAAAGTCGAGCCTATGACAGCTGCTACTGAAAACAGTTTATTTAGAAGTTATCTTATTTGCCCATGTGAGGTATAAAGGCAGTGTCAAAGAGAAGGAGGGAAAGGCAATCAAAAAGTGCATTGTTAAACTGGCCACAGCTACTCCCTGCCTCCTTTTTTTTTTTTTTCTTGTAAGAAATGTTGTCTGACTGTTGTCCAGGTTGGACTCAAATTTCTGAGATCAAGCAATTCTTCCAGCTCAGCCGCTGGAGTAGTAGGTCTACAGGTGCACAACATCAAACCCATCTCCCTAGGACTCTTTGATGAACCTTATGCCATGGTTCTCAGAACTGTCTTTCAAGGAAACAAAAATAAGTGTTCATCATTTTTCTTTGATACTGCATTTGTCAAGAGTAGTCTTTTCACAGGAAATACTAATTATCTGATTTCTGGATTTCTTATGCCTAGAAGAAATATTTCTCGGAAATGTTATTGCTTAAAGGCAGTCAACAAGAACTATCAATATCTTGTGTGGATGTAGTGGAATTCCACACAGAACTGGCTTGTATATGGGCTAACACCCTAAAGATTGGAAGTGGCAGGCACAGATCAACTTATGCTTTTAGTCTCTCCTCCCTTATGGAGAACACAATAAAAATGCCGATAGCAACCCTTGCTTTCTAATTTTGTTTTCTTCCTTTTTAAAAAATTTCATGTGGTTATAAGTTTCATTTTTTAATTTTTTTTTTTGAAATTTTCATTTGAAGAAAAACAGTAGCATTTGCTATGAGCTCTGTTGAAACCAATGGGTACAAGAACTTAAAGATTCAAGGTGGCATATGGAGAAATGTTTTTAAAAATTATATAAATAATATAATATATAACATGTATTCCATTCCTTACAGATAGATCGTACTAGTCTGCTCTTTTCCTTCTAGTTTAATACATTTTTATCTAGCTGAGGTTAAAACTGAGTTTTTATTGTGCTTCTCTTTCCTTGCAGAACTGCTGTGAAGACTCAAAATTTCTTATTTTTACTTGTCTTCTGTAATTCCAGATGGTCATTTCTATGTCATCATCTTATACATTATCCAGTAACAACCCATCTTTATTCAATCTTCATCATAACACCCTTCATTGTTGAAACAACTTTAATACTCTCATTAATAAACAAGACAGTGATTATTCAAAGGAGGTAAATAACCTGTATGAAGTCAAATTGCAAATTACCTGTGTAGCAATGATAAAACACTATTATTATTGACTTTCAAGGAGGTCAAATATCATACTTTATTCTATAAAAATTGTTAATAATGATCTGTAGCCACAGTGAAATCAATTCTAACTGTACAAAGAAGAAAATAAAATTAATTTAGTAATATTGTGATGTAGTTTCCTTATTGATGGGTGGAAAGATAGAAAATTAGATAGTTCCAATAAATGATCTCTGAGATCCACTTAAAATCTAATATTCTATAATTCTAAATAAACACTGATCTTTTTATTACAAGCAGTCTGTTCTCTCTGATATTGACCTTGATTCATAAACTGATCATTTCATCCTCAGCCATGAGAGTATAGTCAAGGCTCTTTTTGGTGAAAATATTAGAAACTCACTCCAATTATTTTAAACAAGAGATGGTATGGAGAGGAAATTTATTTTCAGCATATTAGTTTATCCACATGAAATATGATGGCAGCAATCCAAGTTAAGCCTCATTAGGAACAGAAATCAGGAACTTGAATTAACAAATGAAGTTGCCCTCTATTAGTTCTGGGCCACGCTAATCTCTTTGCTTTGCCTTTCTCCAGGCATGTATTTCATTCTTTTCCATTGAGACATGGATTATTTTAGATTTTAACAAGATAACAGCCAAGTAGCTACCTCAGCCCAGCTTTGTCACACTTATCAGTTTAAATGTATACTAGAGAAATGCTAAAATTGCTGTCCTAATTCCAAGTTTATGGAAAAAGTTTAAGATTGATCTAACTTTAACTATGTATTTAAAAATTTCAACTGTGGGGGGGGTAAATCTCATAGTACAGACCTACTTCCAAGGTAGAAACAGGTGTTCTTGGGATAAAAGTTTCTTTTAAAAGCTTGAAAAGTGTGGGTTTTACATTTAAGTTGTTAATCCATCTTGAGTTAATTTTTGTATGAGGTGTAAGGAAGGGGTTCAGTTTCAGTTTTCTGCATATGGCTAGCCAGTTTTCCCAGCACCACTTGTTAAACAGGGAATGCTTTTCCTATTGCTTGTTTCTGTAAGGTTTGTCAAAGATCACATGATTGTAAATGTGTGGTATCATTTCTGAGGTCTCTGTTCTGTTCCATTGGTCTATATGTCTGCTTTGGTATCAGTATCATGCCATTGTTGTTACTGTAGCCTTGTAGTATAGTTTGAAGTCAGGTAGTGGATGCCTGTAGCTTTGTTCTTTTTGCTAAGGACTGTCTTGGCTATACAAGCTCTTTTTTGGTTCCACATAAAATGTAAAGTAGTTTTTTTCTAATTCTGTGAAGAATGTCAATGGTAGTTTGATGGGAATAGCATTGAATCTATAAATTACTTTGGGCAGTATGGCCATTTTCACAATACTGATTCTTCCTATCCATGAGGATGGAATGTTTTTTTTCATTTGTTTGTGTCCTCTCTTATTTCCTGTGAAGTGGTTTGTACTTCTCCTTGATGAGGTCTTTCCTATCTCTTGTTAGCTGTATCCCTAGGTATTTTATTATCTTTGTAGCAATTAAGAATGGGAGTTCATTCATGATTTGGCTGTCTACTTGTCTATTGGTGTATAGGAATGACTGTGATTTTTTTCCATGTTGATTTTGTATCCTGAGACTTTGCTGAAGTTGCTTAACAGCTTAAGGAGTTTTGGGGCTGAGACAGTTGGGTTTTCTAAACATAGAATCATGTCAGAGACAATTTGATGTTCTCTCTTGCTATTTGAACACCTTTTTTTCTATTGCCTGATTTTCCATAAAAACCATAGAAGAAACCTAGGCAATACCATTCAGGACATAGGCATGGACAAAGACTTTGTGATTAAAACACCAAAAGCAATTGCAACAAAAGCCAACATTGACAAATGTGATCTAATTAAACTAAAGAGCTTCTGCACAGCAAAAGAAACTAGCATCAGAACGAACAGACAACCTGCAGAATGGGAGAACATTTTTACAATCTACTCATCTGACAAAGGGGTAATATCTAGATTCTACAAGGAACTTAGGCAAAAAAAAAAAAAAAAAAAAAAAAAAAAAAAAAAATTAAAAAGTGGGCAAAGGACATGAACAGACACTTCTCAGAAGAAGACGTTTATGTGGCCAACATAACATGAAAAAAGCTAATAATCACTGATCATTAGACAAAACCACAATGAGATGCCATCTCATGCCTACCAGAATGGTAATTATTAAAAAGTCAAGAAACAATAGATGCTGATGAGGCTGTGGAGAAATAGGAACACATTTGCACTGTTGGTAGGAATGTAGATTGGTTCAAACATTTTGGAGAACAGGGTGGTTATTCCTCGGGGATCTGGAACCCAGAAATACCATTTGACCCTGCAATCTCATTACTGAGTATATACCCAAAGGAACAGAAATAATTCTATTGTAAAGGCACATGCACATATATGTTTACTGCAGCACTATTTACAATAGCAAAGACATGGAACCAACCCAAATGCCCATTGATGATATACTGGATAAAGAAAATGTGGCACATATACACCACCGAATACTATGCAGCCATAAAAAGAATGAGATCATGTCCTTTGCAGGGACATAGATGAAGCTGTAAGCCATCATCCTCAGAAAACTAACACAGGAACAGAAAACCAAACATCACAAGTTCTCACTCATAAGTGAGAATTGAACAATGACACCACGTGGACACAGGGAGGGGAATAATGCATGCTGGGGCTTTTCAAGGGGTGGGAGGCAAGGGGAAGGACAGCATTAGGACAAATACCTAATGCATGCAGGGCTTAAAACCTAGATGATGGGTTGATAGGTACAGCAAACCACCATGACACTGTATACCTATGTATGGCACCATGGCACATGTATACCTATGTATGCCTATGTGGCAAACCTGCACATTCTGCACATGTATCCCGGAATTTAAAGTAAATATTTTTTTAAAAAGTGTGGGCTAAGAAGTCACTGCAAAACAAGTCTAGTAGACACAAAATGATGAGATTATTTCTAAAGGTAAAGAGAGTGATTGCTCAGATTGATATATCTTCCAAACAGACAATATAAACTTCACAATGTTAGAGAAAACCCAAAGTGATATATGATACTTCCATAGAAAACCAGTAAATATATCACATTGGGTCTTCTTTGGAAGCAATAATCAATTATTTTCAATGACATTTTATCTATTTGTACAATGAATTATGTGTCTATATTTGTTCTATTCATCTGCAGAAGAAATACCTGCTATAAGAAATCATTCCAAATAATTATAGACAGGTGCACTAGACAGTTTCAAAACCTCAATATCTCTGACTAATTAAATACCTCTTTGATATAGCCAACAGCAGGGGCTCTCATGATGGTGCTAACAACCTGTGAAATCTAAGTTGCTAAGAACTTCCAAGAGAATCACTTGGGAGCATGAAACCATAAAAAAAAGACTCAGTTATTCTTTTTAACCTTTATGTTTTACAGTGGCAAAATATACTAGTTGCAAACTAAATTTCTGTATGGAAACCTTAAGCTCAGAGTGTGATGAAATTTAACAAAGTAAAATATAATATGAATTCACTGAAACAAGCATTGAGAATATAAATGGTAAAAGATATTTCAATGCGCGCTATTAAAACAAAGAAAATGGTGAAAAAGTAAGAAATTTTCAGAAAAAGATATTACACGAGATTTACTATTATACATTTCATATATATCAATAATTTGGGCAGATGCATAAGATCCTATTAGCATAGAAATATTCTTTGTGTATGTGTGTCTGTGTATACACAATAGATTATAGATTAAATTCAAGCAATTTTCTCCTTTCATCTCTTAAACTTTTGACTTTTGGCCACTAATCTTTATTCTTCAGCAAACAGAAAAATCAGTGGCTACGTCATCCATATAAAAGTAGCAAGGGAAAAAAACTAAAATTTTAAAATTAAGAGAATTTTTGAAGGAGACAGAAAAAAATGAAAAATCTTTTTATAAGGAAATTGGGCTACATTGTCACTTTTTGTCTACTATATGCAAAACATTGGAAATATATGATACATTAGAAGTAAAAAGTACACTATGATGACAAAAGAATATAAAGTATGTAACTCTAGGTAAAAATAAATGATTTTTGGGAAAACATAAAATGCTAAAAGAAATGGTATTGCTTACATTTTTAAATGACTTATATCTCTCATTCACATAGCATTCTTCAATTTCCCAAGCATGGCCGTATATGCAATCTGAATTCTCAGTGGTAACAGCATATGGAGGAAGTGAGAGTAGATCAAGAAACTGAGGTGAGAGGAACTGAACTGTCACATTGTTAAGGCTGTAGTCAGGATCTGTATCTGATGATTATCCTTTACACAAACTGAAAACAATTACTATTTGGTTTTATAATACCAAGAATGCCCATTTTCTGATTATGAAAATTCCATGAGAATATACACATAAAAAATCTATTCAAAATGACTGTCATTTGATGAGGACATCATGTCACTGTTACTGCATTCTGTATCATTACTACTTTAAGTGACAAAATGAATATTTGAAAAGTCATCTCACTTTCTACATCATCACAACAACTTAACAGGAAGGAGGAGTTGCAAACATTTTCATTGAACATTGTTCAGAATAAGAGAAGTTCTTAAAAACTCAGTCAATATTGTTAAATTTTTGAGAGAAAATCAATTTATGAGTATTAAATTTTGATGTTACTAGTATTTAAAGATATTATCTAATAATTACCTATGTATGTATATATATATGCACACATACATTCATATAGGTATCTATGTATGTGTGTGGGGGGTGTATATATGCACCACACACATACATTAATACATATATGAGGGGGAGAGAAAAATCACACACACAAGAGTAGTGACATCAAGGTCCATCTTCTCCTATTTGCTACATCCTGTTGAAAGGCAGGACATTTTCATTGTGTAGCTCTCTCCCTAGACGGATGTACGTGGTGATCAATGGTTACATTTTAATTGACACTTTTTGACTCTATTATATTTCTTCCAATGGAATGGGGTATAAAATGGGACTTTTACCATTTTCTAAGTATTTTAGATAAAATCTCAAAGTCAGAGAGGATTAATGATCTATGTTTCCACATTCAAAAAATAAATATAGTCATATACTCAAAGGGCTTATTAAGAGTTAGCCACATGTTCCAGGGATGAGCAATCTCAATAGCCTATATGAGATAAGATTAACAATTCAGTAAAGGCGGAACCTTTTAAAAGATAATTATATATCCCATAACTATTCTGGTGGGTTTTTTCTCTTAATTATAAAGGATAGGAAAAGACTGGATTTTGTATAATTCAAGTCAATTAGGAAGGTTCTCAAATGGAGCAGTCATAGAAATTCTGATGGTTTACAAGAGGTAGAATAAACATCTCACTGTCTAGATAAATACTGAAATAACTGAAGAGATGTCAAGGCTTATGCCATGTAACAGGTAGTGATTGGAAGGGAGAATGGGAACAATTCACGGGATAATTCAGTTAGAGCCCCCTGAGATTGGGTTATGGATTATAGAGAATGGTACCTCACTGATTAGGATGAAGGTAGAAACTGTCTTGAATAATCCCAAACAGTAAGGAAAAGAGAAAGAAATAGCAGCATTACCAGGTGCTTTTTAAGGCAATGGGACAAGGGTGCATAAGTCTCGTGCTTCAATTATATGCAATGGAAGGTAGCTGGGTTTGCATTCTCATAAAAGATATTGCTCAGGAGAGCTATCATCTCAGTAAGGAGATATCAGCAGACAGAGGAATATCATCACTATCTCAAAAGTTGAAAGAGTGTCACAAGAAATCAGTTGGAGAAAACATGCCCTGTGTTAGAAGGTAGTTGGAAGGTCCAGTGGGATCTCCAAAAATGATCTCTAAAGAAATCACTAATGTGCTCCTTAAATTAGCCAGTAATAGAATAATGTATTTGATTCAGCCAAAAGTTAAATATAAAAAAATTCAAAACTTAATCAATAGCCCTTGTCCTGGTTCCGAAACCTCTCTATTTAGTCCTGAGTAGTTAAAATTAACAAATGAGGGTTTGGTACTGCAGGTGATATGGAGTGAGTGAAAAAATACATTATGTTGTCACTCTTCTACCACTGTCAATGAGCTACACTTCAAGTGTGAGAAGGCTGACTAGGGTTGGTGGTAAAAGGGAGGAAGAAGAAAAGCACTTTGAATTTGATGAGAAATTAAAAATTAGCATTAAATTGGATGAGTGCACTTTATATATAAAAATAAAACTGCTTTTTATATTGATACTGATCTAATGGGCTATGATGTATGCCCAAGGTATGAACCACGGGTGAAGATGAAGTCTGAGAGATCATGTTTAGAGGCAACGATTTACATAGATACATAGATAGATAGATAAATTAATTAATTAATTACGTTTTTGGTTGTTCTGCACAGAGTCTGACTCCTTCAATAAATTGTTTAAACTCAATCTTAGAAGGTGGGAATAGGTTTAATATTCACATTCTAAGTGTTCATTTTAATTTGAGGCTCAGGCTTTACATCATACTTAGCTCCTGTTATCAGAGGTAGAAATCTAGGACTTCAGCAACTATTCTCCCTTTTGATTGATTCTGTCATAAGGTTATTCAGTGACTTTTGGACTCTCAAGGCCCAATTATTACAGGTCTAATAGTCATTGGCTCACCTGTTTTTTTTTTTTTTCTCTGTTCAGTATCATACAGTTTAGTAACACTGCTATGGCTCCTAGGACTGTTAACCAAATATTTTGGTTCCCTCCATTGCAGCAAAATTTTACCACATAACAGACTTCAAAAAGTTCATAGAAAATTCGTATTATGAAAAAAATCAAGCATAGATTTCAAAATATTTTGCACCAAATTAAGCTCATAGTAACTTTTTATAACATGTCTGAAAACTATCTAGTTTGAGACACTAAGAAAGCTATCCATTAGAAAAGATTCCTATCTAAGCAACATGGATTCTGCTAAAATTAAAGCAAGACCAAACATCCAATTCATGGTGAAATTTGGGTAGAAGAGTGAAATCACTGATGCTTTCCAGAAAGTTTCCAGGGATAGTGTCCCCAAGAAATCAGCAGTTTACAAATAAATAACTTGTTTTAAGAAGGGATGAGACAGTGTTGAAGATGAGGCCCACAGTGGCAGATCATCCACATCAACTTGTGAGAAAAATCATTTATGTTTTTCATATTCTAATTGAAGAGGCCCAACAATTAACAGCAGAAAATGGATATACTAATGGGCTCATTAAAAAATGAATGTGGAGCAGACTTCCTAACTGATGGATGTTAAAACTATTGCACCCAGATTAGCGTCAGAAAAAAGTAGAGCTTTCAAAGGAAATTTTAAACACGTAAAATCAAGATCCTGAAATATTTATTGAAAGACTTGTAACAGGAAATGAAGAATGGCTTTATCAGTATAATCCTGAAGACAAAGTACAATCGAAGCAGTGGCTACCAAGAGTTGGAAGTGTTACAATCAACACCAATGCAGACTAGTCAAGAGAAAAGGTCATGCCACCATTTTTTTCAGGATTCTCAAGGCATTTTGCCTGTTGACTTTCAGAAGGTCCAAATAACAATAATATCTGCTTATTATGAGAGAGTTTTAGGAAAGTTTGCCAAAGCTTTGGCAGAACAACACTTGGTACAACCATACCAGAGAGTTCTTCTCCACCATGGCAATTACTCCTACTCATTCATTTCATGAAACCAGGGCAATTTTGCAAGAGTTTTAATGGGACGTCATTGGCATCCATTTTACAGTCCTGATTGGGCTACTTCTGACTTCTTTTTGTTTCCCAATCTTGATCTACCAAGGGCATCCATTTGTTTTGCTGATAATGTAAAAAAGACTGCATTTACATGGTTAAATTCTCAAGACCCTCAGTTCTTTAAGGATGAACTAAATGCTTGGTATCATTGCTTACCAGCATGTCTAGAAACTGATGGAGATTATGTTAAGAAACACAGCTTTATATTTATCGTTTTAATATTTTTATTTCTCTTTTAATTATGTTTTTCTAAAACTTTTTGAAATCCCCATTTATATGTACAAGTGCATATGTATACGTGTGTATGTATAGTGCAGCTGGAGAAATATAATTACTAAATTAGCATTAAATCAGAATGTGATATGCATCACAATCTACTCAGAGATTTCAAAGACAGAAAGAAATCTCTCTTTTTTATGTAGCCAAGGAGAAACAATAAAGACACATATGTTCATAAGATGAACAATAATTGGTACTCAAGAAGAAGTCTTGAAAACATGATTTGTCAAAACACAGTTCATTCTGTTTCTGGATTCACCTGGTAATTGAGGTGGCTGTCTGTTTTTTGCTAATGGATTTCACCCTCAAAAACACAAACACTCGCATCTTTATGATGGGAACTAGTTTTGGATCCAGGTGCCCTAGTGTAGTTAGGTTTCTATCCTTCCACACACACTGGGTGATAGGAGCACTATCTTTCCAATGATTATATGTCAATGAATTGGTCCCTGGGCATTGAGAAAAGCATTTCTGGGCTGTAAAGAAGACATGAGGCTTATTTAGCCTTCAAAAGTACTCACACACATTTCAAAGAGAAAGAAGTTATAATTACAAGTTTTCTAAAGTAAATGTGTTTTTCCTTGAATTTATCCTGCTTTGATTCTGTAATACTTTTTGAATATGTAAAGAAAAGGTCAGGGAGAGAAGTCTCAGCCATTATTCTTAACAGAAAGAAAGAAGCATCTTATTTTTTATTTATATAAGCCCTTATAATATGTGTGCAAGAACTCTCCTAGGTATTGCATTAATTTAATAAGTAATTATAGTCTGTGGTATCCCTCCATGCTGTGATTATGAAATGAGATGTTCATTCTCATCCATGTTGGTTAGAAATCTACTTAATTAATGTACTGCTATTTGCCCACTCTAGCATTGATATATATTTGAGTTATATACAGTTTTTGAATACTAGGAGTAATACTGCCATAAATAGTCTTCTCTAGGTTTTTTCCTTCTAATTGAATTGCTAGATCATATGATATTACCTTACTCAGCTTTGGTTGATATTGGAAAATATTTTCCAAAGTTGTTAAATTATTAGCCTCCGAAAAACAGTGTATGAAATAATTAGTTCCTCTATCTTTATCAATTTTTTTTCATTTTTGGCAGTTTTTATGTGATAGTATTATTTTATCATATTTTTCTCTTGCACTTCTGTTGGGAAAAGCAGTAAAGGAGAAAGGACTTACAGATTACCTACATAAACTGGTTATGAGTAACATATAAACAAGAAACAACAAACTGCGGAAGGCTGCAGGAGGCCTCTGAGGAGGAAGGCCTCTGCATGCCTCATGTTCTACTATAGGGTGACCTAGGCTTTTTTACCATAAACATTGTGCTCAAGGACGTAAATCCTATTCATAGCCAGACTTGTAGGCTCCTTGTAAGGTCCATGTTCCACCAGCTGTACATAGATAATAAGCTAAAGATAACCACATGTTCTTGCTTTGTGAAACTCCCAAACTGCCACTGTTACCAATCTTTAGAATGACACACCAGTTCCGGCTCACTGATTCACTTCTGACTCACTGATTCACTCCACCATTACTCCACCCCTACCCTATAGATCAAAGTGATTGCAATCAATAAATAGTGTGGATGATCAGAGCTCGGGGCCTTCATTGTCTCCTCCAAAGTAATGAGTGATGGCCCCTGGTCCCACTATCTCTCTTAATCTGTCTTTTTCTCATTCCTTTGTCACCACTGAACATGGGGTACCCACAGGTGATGTAGGACTGGTACCCTACACATTTCCATAATGAATTAAAGATAGATAGATGATAGATAATAGAGATAGATAGATAGATATAGAGATAGATAGATAGATAGAAATATAAGTATAGGTACCCTTGTGTGTGTGCATTTGTGTGTATATAGTGGTTATTTATGTCTTTGCCTAGACTCCATTTATTACATATATCACAATTATCTTCTTTAACTTAAAGACTTGCTTTTCACTCGGAGCCGTGTCATTTCACAAACAATGTTATTAATAGTAATATAGTCCAATTTATTTAGATTTTTGTGTCTTTAAAAAAAATAGACTACCCTAAGTCATGAAGGCATTCTCCTACATTTTCTTCTGGATGCTTTACAGTCTCATGTTTTGTATTGTATTTCTGTGTGAATCATCTGTAATTAATTTACTCTCTTATTTTTCATATCAATATCTAATTGACTCTATCATTCATTGGAGAGATTATTCTCCTCAAGTGCACAGCAATGACACCATTGTCATAAATGAAGGGACTATATGTGTTTGGGTCTATTTCTTGCATTATTATTCTGTTTCTTTGTGTTTAAATTAGTTATTGCATCTTTAACTATATATGCATAGTTAATATGGCTTTAAAAAGTATTTATTGCTAGTCAACTAGCTTTGTTCCCCTTTTGGGTTTTACCTTTCTCTTGAGAGGTCTGTGTCAGTATTACTGTTGCACCTTTGAAAGTTCTTTTTTTTTGTCAAGCTGCTTGTGATATTTTTGTCTTTTTCTTTGGTTTTCAACAGTTTTACAATGATAAGTTCGGATGTGTTTTTCCTTGAATTTATCCTCCTTCGATTCCATAATGCTTTTTAAATATGTAAATCAATGTGCTTTCATCAGTAAAAGAAAATTCTTAGTCAATAAGTCTTTGGATATTGTTTCTGCCATGATTACCTTTACTTCAGTTCTCTTTTGTATTTGCCAGCCCTTTCATGTATGTGCTTCAGCTTGAATATTTCCTAATGATCTGTCTTCTATTCTATAAATCTCTTCTTTCATGTCCAATTTGCTTAATATCATATATTGATCTATTAATTTCAGTTAATGCATTTGTCAGAAATAGAATTTACAGTCCATTCTTTTTTATAGTTTGCTGTCCTTTTGCAAAATTATTCTTATCTATCCTATTGGTTTAGATATGTTAATTAGAGTTCTTCATAGTTTATATTTGAGAACAGTAATAACTCTGACATTCCTGCATTTGCTTTCTCTTGCATATATTACTTTACTTACCTATAATTTCTTAATATTCTGTTGATTTCTGATTCAATATAAGACGTTGTCAAAAAATTACAAAAGTTTCAGATAATATCATTTTCCCAGAAGAAATCCCTTTTCTTAATTCAATTACACTAAACTAACCAGTGGCTGGGTTGCATTATTCCATTATTTTTATTTATTTTTTTTCATTTATCTTTTCTTTATATATACTTTAAGTTCTGGGGTACATGTGCAGAACGTGCAGGTTTGTTACACAGGTATACATATGAAATGGTGGTTTGCTGCATCCATCCCCCCATCATCTACAATAGGTATTTCTCCTAATGTTATCCCTCCCTAATCCCTCTATCCCCTGCTAGCCCTCCTCTAATACCCTCCAACCCAACAGGCCCTGGTGTCTGATATTCCCCTCCCTATGTCCATGTGTTCTCATTGTTCAACACCCACTTATGAATGAGGACATGCGGTGTTTAGTTTTCTGTTCTTTGTCAGTTTGCTGAGAATGACAGTTTCTAGCTTCGTCCATGTCCTCGCAAAGGACATGAACTCATCCTTTTTTATGGCTGCATAGTATTCCATAGTATATATATATATATATATATATGTGCTATATTTTCTTTATATAGTCTATCTTTGATGGGCATTTGGGTTTGTTCCAAGTCTCTGCTATTGTGAATAGTGCCACAATAAACATACGTGTGCATGTGTCTTTATAGTTGAATATTTTATAATCCTTTGGATATATACCCAGTAATGAGATTTCTGGGTCAAATGGTATTTCTAGTTCTAGATCCTTGAGGAATCACCACACTGTCTTCCACAATGGTTGAACTAATTTACACTCCCACCAACAGTGTAAAAGCATTCCTATTTCTCCATATCCTCTCCAGCATCTGTTGTCTCCTGATTTTTAAATGATCGCCATTCCAACTGGTGTGAGATGGTATTGCATTATTTTTTTAACTGCCTAATTGTGGTTTACCACCACTACTGGAAAGTAGCTATGTGGGAGCTCTAACTGACAGTATTGGATATTTAACTACTATTTTCCAGCCTTGTTAAGTCTTCAAATACAAATTTGGTCTCTTTAATGTTGTCAGACTGTGGACTAGTCCACGAACAGATTCAGAGTATAGGCATTACCTTTTCTTAAAGTACTTATGGTACCAAAAGTGGTCACAATTTTTAGTTCATTCAGCACTTTGACTGTATTATACTAACATTTCAAAACATAAAACTCTTTCTGACACTGTTCTACTTCATCAAAAATCCAATATTTCAAGTAAAGTTAAGTAATATACTACATTGTCATAGTGTAACTATACTGGTTAAAAGTACAATTTGTAAATCTAGCAAATAGGGTGTGAATATGAGCTCTATACCTTAAAAGAAAAATAGCACTTGATAAGAAATAACACCCTATCCAACTTAGGGATAAAAATAGTAACGATATAATGTTATTTATAAAATTTAATTTTTTTTCTTAAAAATATTGTTTGCTTAGATACATGAGTTTAGATTCTGTTATATGTCCTGGGAATACAGCAGTTGACAATATAGGAAAAAATCCTATACCCAATGGAGTTTGAATTCCAAAGTGAAGAAACAGACAATAAATACCAATAGACAATAAATGTTGTATGTGAGATAGTTGTAGGTAGTATGGAGAAGAATAAGGTAAATGTCAATTACCCTGCTCCCAACCAATGCCACCACTGCCTAATTGGCTTAGAAACAAAGTGACCATGGGGAAAATGATAGTGGTTATGCGTGGGATCAGGGTAGAACTCGTCATAGCCACTATTGAGTGTCAATATGTGCACAGCAGAAACCAATACTTTGTCCCTGATAAGGCACAGTTCCCTGGGATTTAGATAGCTTAACTAGTGCAATAGACAATATTTTTTTCTCATTAGGGTAGGTACTTATTCTGGATATGGATAGAATTCTGGATTGCCTTCATATCTGCAACACCGCTGCCAATACAACTATTCATGGACTCAAGTCATGCTGTATTCAACATGTTGGCATTACACAAAGCATCACTTTTGACCAAGCAAATAATTTTCTAGTAAATGTTTTGGCAATGAGCCCAAGTCCATGGAATTCATTAAATGTACATGTTTGCCATTTTCTTGAAGCAGCTGGCTTTATTAAACAGTGCAATGGCCTTTTGAGTTTTTGCTTATGGTTATATCTAGGCTGAAAACACTTGCATAACTGAGGCAATGTTCTCCAGACTGTGATATATGCACTAAATCAGCATTGTATGTAAAGTGACGTGTCTCCCATCACCAAGATTCATGGATCTGTGACTCGAAGGGTGAAAATGTTAATTATTTTTCATAATTACTACAAGTGATCCATGAGAACAAAAAAGGTTCATGTTCTTATAACTTTAGGTTCTAATGGTCTAGAAGTCTTAAGTTGCAGAGAAGGACTACTTATACAAGTGACAAAACATAATTGGAATTATAAATAAGTTTAAGTAAAAACTGGAACTGGAAACTGAGACTGCAATCCGACTGTAAGGCCAGTTGCCTCTCTGGGAGCTCAGACACGCCCATCATTCCCGGCAACAGGGAATTATGTCAGCACTCTGCACCCAACATGTAGCCCTCGCTGGAAAACCCCCGCCCATAATTTTTGGAAAGCCCCAACAAACCTTCCCTCATAGCACTCCCTTGCCCAATAAGCACTTTGCCCTGTCAAGGTCATTTCTCCCAAGACGGCCCACTCACCAAAGATCCCACTTACCTACCACTCCGCTTCCCGGGTCCCAATATCCAGTCAAGTGCCTTATGCTTTGTCTCCCCTATGTCAATCAAATGCCTTCACTCCACTTCCTGGATCCCAATATCCAATCAAGTGCCTTATGCTTTGTCTCCCCTATAGCCAATCAAATGCCTTCACTCCTTATAAAACCCCTTACCCTAAAAAGCTAAGTGCAACTTCTCTGGCCCTTACCTGGACCATAAAACCTCGCCCGGGAGCTGAATAAATCGGATTTGCATTTTCTTATACTGGCCTCAGTTTCCTCATTTCAACTTAACAATATACCTTACACTGACCACATTTAATTTATCATGCAAATAAACCTATAGGCAAGGAAGGTAGTCATAGTACCGGCTGGGTAACTGATCTCAACAATCAAGGTAACAGTGGGTTGCTTCTACACAATGGAGTTCAGAATGATATATCTGCAACGCAGGTGATCCCCCTCAGGGTGTTCTCTTAATACTCCCAAATTCTATAATTAAAGTCACTGAAAAAGTTGTGTCATATTAGGGGAAAGCATGACTTTATTGTTTTTGTTGAAAATTAATGTGTAAAGAGATACATATACATACTAAGTACCTGCTGGATACTTCTTCAGCTTTTACAGTTCCTGGACCAGGTGTAGATTTAGTTTCATGGCAAAGGGCTGTGGTTTCTCGTGCAGAATATCCATCTCATCATAGTTAGAGACACTGAGAATTGAAATGGGCTCCAGTGCATCCTAGTAGCTTTCAATGTGGGCAAGAGTTGTTTAGCTTTGGTCTCCCTTCTATCTGTGTTACTTTATTAACTGTTTCCCTTGCAGCCTTTGAATGCCAGCATCAAATGTGAAAAACAAAGTCTTACAGAGTTAAGCAGTCGTTCTGTTTTTCTGCTTAAACTCTGATGGATAAAGGTAAAAATAAATGTATTCACTGAACAGAAAATAATTGGATAAAAAGTGATGGGGAAGTTAAGTAATGGCTGGCTTCTCTTGATGCTCCCATTAAGAGTTCACCAGGACAAACTGATGTTATGAAATAGGTATTAAGGATTAAATCAGCAAAATTATACACAATAGAGTTATTCACATGATTATGTATTATTAATAAAATCTGTATTTGCACACTCTTTACTTAAATTTATTAATAATTCCAAAATCATAATTCCCAGTGTTTTCATTGTTATTCATAAACATGCAGAGTGATAAAAATATTTGCGTTTCTGATACACACCTTCTCAGCTGAGACTGAATAAAATGATGCCCTGCCTTTTGTTTCAGATGTCATATTATAATAAATGTCTATTTCTTGGTCAATTTAGTACCTTTTTTAATGTTTTTATACTTTTGATACTAGCTTGACTATTTGAAATGGCCTCCAGGACAGCGCTAAAGGACCATCTAGTGCTCCAAATCACAAGGAGACTATGATATACCTTATGGGGAAAGTACAATTTTAGAGAAGCTTCATTCAGCCATGAGTGACAGTACTGTTGGCCAAGATTCAATGTTAATAAGTCAACACACATGAAGACAAAGGAAGAGAAAATTTACTGGTTTACGTGAGAGGTCACTCCAGAAAGTGCTCAAATAACATCTATAATGCCTGATGAATCTATGGAGGATGAAAAAGTGGCTAACTTGGTAAATTCGTGAGATGATGACTTATTTTTAAAAAGTAGAGTGAACAGCATTCTTGTGAGAGTAAAACCCAAATAAATTTATAGTTATATTACTAGGGTAAGAAAAATGCTAAATTTTTCTCAATTAATCATAGCCAGATCTCAAATTTCAAAAGAAAATACAATGTAAAAAATAATAAATTTACAGGTAAAGCAGATAATGCAGATCAGGAGGCTGCAGACCAAGTTTAAAAATACTTGCTAAATGTTACACAGAGGAGGGTTACAGAGGAGTACAGTTTTGTGGGGGGGTGGGTTTTTGTGTGTTTGTGTGTGTATATGTGTGTGTGTGTTTGTGAGACTGGCATGTTTCAGAAGGGCTTTGGAACATGAACTTACATAACACAAATGGCCTCCAAATCCTCTTGCTTCAAATAAAGTCCATAGAATTAATAACAAGAAACACATAGGGACTGGACTCAGTTACTCACACCTATTATTCTCTTGAAGGCCAAGGTGGGTGTATCACTTAAGCCCAGATATTTGGGACCAGCTTGGGTAACATGGTGAAAACTTGTCTCTAAAAAAATACAAAAACTAGCCAAGTGTAGTGGTATGCACCTATAGTCCCAGCTACTAGAGAGGCTGAGACAGGAGTATAAACTTAGCCCAGAAGTCAAGTCTGCAATGAGCCATGACTGTGCCACTGTACTTCAGCCTGGGTGACAGAGAGTCTCTCTCTCTCTCTTTTATGTATATATAATTATATGTTTTATATTATATAATTATATATATACACACACACATATATACATACACACACCTGTATATACAACTATGTGTCTTTAAACAGAAACCCTCATAAACCAAAGTCAGGTGATGAAAATTTGACCAGAGCATTTCAGGAACCTAATGCTACATTTCCCCTAGGAGCAATGGTACTTCATTTGCTAATTCAGTGTTTGCATCAACCTTATGGAATATAACTAACCTGAATAATGAGACTCACTATATAAATATATACATTACTTATAGCTGAGATTGAAAATGATGTTTTGTAATAAATAATAGTGATTTTTAAGTTGACAGATATTTTAAATTAGGTTCTCTAAAAATGTATTTCTTTTAATATACAATGGTAAATTTTCTAAGAATCTTGTAGTTTGTATAAACACTGGATTCTTTTATTTAAATATAGTTAAGCAAATATATTTATAAGAAAGTTTATATATTTGTCTCCTCACAACTGTACCTGAAAAACTATCAGTCATCAAAATCCTGAATTTATGAAATCATATGTTTTTTATTGGACTTCTGGATCAATAGACACAATTGAATTTGTATGTACCTTTTAGGTAGACACAGCATGGCATACAGAAAACTGGTTTATAATCTACTGTGTACATTCTATTCAAATAATAATGTAATAGCCTATGTTTTCCAAAACCATGTTCATCATACAAAGGCTTGATGCTCTCTTAAGAAAATAAGCTGTGGGAGAGAGATCCAAGATGGCCGATTAGCAGCAGCTCAGGATTGTAGCTCCCACTGAAAGCGCAGAGAGTGAGTGGACGCCACATTTTCAGACCAATTTTCATAGCCTACGGACCAAGAGATTCTTGGCGGAGGAGCCCCACGGGTCGCCAGCGCGACCCTTTTGGAGGGCGCGGCCAATTTGCAGGCGCCCCAACGCGGCGGTTCTCAGTCCGGAGTATACGGGACTGAGTGCCCTTTTGGTTGGCGTTTGGAGCTCCGGGAAAGCAGAGTCTCCCATTCAGCTGATTAAAAAGCAGACTGAAGTGGGGGAACCAGACCGGGAGATTCCCGGGCCGAAAGCGCCACAAATCTTAACGCCGCTGTTTCAGCTGGCGTAGTGGGTCGCCGCAGGGGAAGGCTGGTACCCCCCTCCACAAAAAAATAAAAATAAAAACAGCGGTTGGAACTGCTGAAGATTGAGAGTTTTACAGCAAGTACAGCTGAACCCAGGAAGGTCCAGCTCTGTGGGGGGAGGGGCATCCGCCGAAGGAAAATTAAGAAATAGAGGAAATTTTATCACTAGCAAGTTGGACGTCCACTCAGAGACCTAGTCTGAAGGTCAGCAATTACACAGACGACAGGTGGATAAATCCACGAAGATGGGGAAGAAACCAGCGCAGAAAGGCTGAAAACACCCGAAATCAGAATGCCTCTCCTCCTACAGAGGATTGCAGTGCCTCATCACCAATTGAACAAGGCCTGATAGAAAACGAATGTGAGGAATCAACAGAATCAGGCTTCAGAAGGTGGATAATGAGAAACTTCTGTGAGCTAAAAGAACATGTTCTAGCCCAATGCAAGGAAACTAAGAACCTTGAAAAAAGGTTTCACGAAATGTTCATGAGAATGGACAATTTAAAGAGGAATATAAGTGAATTAATGGAGCTGAAAAACACAATACGAGAACTTCGCGAAGTATGCACAAGTTTTAACAGTCGAATTGATCAAGCAGAAGAAAGGATTTCAGAGGTGGAAGACCAACTTAATGAAATAAAACGAGAAGACAAGATTAGAGAAAAAAGGGTAAAAGGAATGAGCAAAGTCTCCAAGAAATATGGGACTATGTGAAAAGACCTAATCTACGTTTGATAGGTGTACCTGAATGTGACGAAGAGAATGAATCCAAGCTGGAAAATATTTTTCAGGATATCATCCAGGAAAACTTTCCTAACCTAGCAAGGCAAGACAATACCCAACTCCAGGTAATACAGAGAACACCGCAAAGATATTCCTCAAAAAGAGCAACCCCAAGGCACATAATCATTAGATTCATCAGGGTTGAAACGAAGGAGAAAATACTACGGGCGGCCAAGATAAAGGTCAGGTTACCCCACAAGGGGAAGCCTATCAGACTCACAGCTGATCTCTCAGCAGAAACCCTACAAGCCAAGAAGAGAGTGGGGGCCAATATTCAACATCCTTAAAGAAAAGAACTTTCAACCCAGAATTTCATATCCAGCCAAAGTAAGTTTCATAAGTGAAGGAAAAATACAATTTTTTGCAAAAAAGCAAGTACTCAGAGATTTCATTACCACCAGGCCTGCTTTACAAGAGCTTCTGAAGGAGGCACTATGTATAGAGGGGGAACAACCAGTATCAGCCACTTCAAAGGACCCATCAGTAAGCTGCATCCAGATCCATCTTACATGCAAGGATATACAGAGACTCAAAACAAAGGGATGGAGGAAGATTTGCCAACCAAATGGAGAGAAAAAAAAAAAAAAGCAGTAGTTGCAATTCTCATCTCTGATAAAATAGACTTTAAAGTAATAGAAACCAAAAGAGATAAGAAGGACATTGTATAATGGTAGAGGGATCAATGTAACGGGAAGAGCTAATGACCCTAAGTCTATGTGCACCCCAATATAGGAGCACCCAGATACATAGGGCAACTTCTTGGTGACTTACAAAGAGACTTGGACTCCCACACAATAATAGTGGGAGACTTTAACATTACATTGTCAATATTGGACAAATTAATGAGACAGAAGGTCAAGAAGGATATCCGGGACTTGAACTTAAACCTCAAACAAGTAAACTTAATAAACATTTACAGAACTCTCTACTCCAAATCCACAAAATATACATTTTTTTTTCAGTAACACATCACATTTATCCTAAAAGTGACCACATGGTTGGGAGTAAATCACTCCCTAGCAATTGCATACCATTTCATAGGTTTAAATGAAATATTGGTTGGCTGGCTGTTTGTTATTTTCCTCCCTTATTCCTTCCTGTCTCCATTATATAACACAATTATTAGTATAAAAAAAGCTTTTAATATCCATTTGTAGACTGTATACTAGCCTGGGCAATAGAGTAAGATTCCCGTTCTCTCTCCCCCTTTTTTTCTTCTTCTTTTTCTCTTTATTTCATTCTTTTTTTTCCTTCTTTCTCTTTTTCTCTTTTCAAAAAAAAAAAAAAAAAAAGAAAAAGAAAAGAAAATAAACTGTGAAAGAAACAATGAATTAAAACTACCACAGAATTGCTAGGCAGCATTTCTTGTGCACTGGAACTTCAGGAAAGTTCTATATAGCCAAGTCTATTCCATTTTAGATGTTAATAATATAATCAGATGTTTTTGCTATTTTAGTTACTGGCATCATTATTGTTATTAGTAAAGTATGTGTCACAAGGCATCAAGAGAGTATAAGATGTATTCCTGTATGTCTTTTTACTGCAGAGTTAAATAACATTGTTAGTAAGTAACTAAACAGTTACTAGTTATTAGTTCCTAGTAAGTAACTAAGTAACAGATCAATCTTACATAGTCAACACATAAAATCGGGTTTTGCACCTGAGCTCAATCAATCTTAAAGAGAAGCAAATTGAACTCACAACCATAACTAGTGTTTAGTGCAAAGATTCCTCCCAGAATTTAGGCCACTGGGGGAAAAATTAGCATAATAAAGACATTACTTACTGAGTAAGGCTCTGATAGGCTTTACAGATTAATGCTTAGATGTAAAAAAATTTTCAAATTATTTGATGATGTTAACATTGTCAACCATGCCAAATAATCTGATTCATTTTCTAATCAGATATTGTGTGTTTAGTTATTGACATAAAACATATACTGGCTAGGTACCTCATAGATTGATTAGATATTTTCCCTTTTATTCTCCTCCTGTTAGTAACCTTTATTTATGTATTATCCTCTATCCTTCCTAGTAGGCAGTAATAGTTATTGCCCAATCATCGTATGTTCATTAACGTCTGCAATGGAGGAATTCAAACGCAGAGGGCAGAAGGTCCTTATTTGATAACAGAAAAAATAAAGGATCTTAAAAGTGGAAAAAGTTGTCATCCAGAAACTGACTGAATTCTATAAGTGTAAAACCAAGTAAATTAGAGAAACAAGGCACACATATGGGATTTGTTATATATGTATATGTGAAACTGTGTATTTCTGGTTTTGCTTATATGTTTATTTGTTTTGTACATTTTATGATGCCTGACTTTTGCTGTGCAGTGCAGTTAGGAAGAATAAGGGAACAACGCAAAAAGCAAATATATAAGGGTATTTGTGGATTCATGAAATAAGTTGTTTTTCTCTATTGAAAGATGTAATTGTGTATGTATCCATAACACGTGCAAAAACAAGAAATTTCTGTGGCTTGATATTCGAATTACTGTGTAATTGTAGCTAAAAAAAATAGTGGGTATAAATATACTCCTCAAAGATAACCAAAAATCTAACATAAAAAAATGTTTGCATCTATTACCTGTCTTTATAGAAAAAAAAATTTATTACTGAAGTACATAGCCCATTAAAATAATCATACCACATAAAAGTATTTAAAAATATAATGAATATTATTTGAAATTAAACATTGCATTAGCCAATATTACTTTTACCTATTAAAGTATAAAAAGAGCTTTTCCTTTTTAGTTCTGTAAAATTTATATATTTCTTTATGAATTGTTTATATGTTGTTAGTAGTATGCAAAAATTTCTATGCTAAAAAAATTTAACCTGGGGCTTGGCTATTTGATATTATTGTTCTAGAAACTTCATACCTCTATAATCTAGAATTCAGCGAATAAGCTTTTTATTTATTTAAAATATTTTGTAAGAAACTATTATGTGCCAGGCAATCAGCTGGCCATATCACCATGTTTTACATACTGGTAATAAAGCAACAAATGTGATGTATTTTTGTACTAAAGGAGCATACAGTTTAGTAGAGGTGAGAAATAAGTAAACATTATAATATTATACAGTGCAGGAGGGGCTGTGATAGGGAATGCGCCATGTGATTTGATAGTGCTTATAAAGGGAATAATCCAACTTGGTAAACTCAGAGGATTATTTCAAAAATTAATATCTAAAATGGTATTTCAGGTCACATAATGCCAGTTTATTTATTTGTAATGAAAATTAGTCACCAGAAGACTGAATGCCTAGAAGATTTTCCCATTCATTCTCTTTCTGCACATAGACCTAGGCCAAGGCAAAGTTATGTTGAATGAACATGGAATCAGAACAATGGAATTGGGTGAGTCAAATGGATAAAATAGGGCCAGAGTTTGGTGCATCCCATTTTTATTAGCAATGTCTTTGTAAATGGTACCAACAGACTAGAGGCCCATTGACTACAACCACTGACATCAGTCTCTACATTAAGGAAGCTGATAAGAGTTTAATCTGGTTAGCTAAATGCAAGTTTCCCAGATAATGCTCGCAAGAAAACTTCTGATATTTGTCTTTGAGGTTTTGAGGCAGATCAACTCCTGAATTTGATAATGTGAAAGGGTTTTAGAGGTAGTCAAGATATTATTTTACAAATTTTACTATTAATATATATTTTGCAATTAAGTAAATATCAAATTAGGAGCCACATGCCAGAGCTATGTAATTAAAATCTATCACGAACTTCAGACAAGTCTCTTAGTTCTTCTTTCAATTTCCTTGTTGAAGAAAACACACAACCAGACAATTTAATTTTTCCAAACTTGGCTTTAATTATGCAACTATGATTATTGTAAATGGTTTCTAGAAATCAAGAATTGCTTCTATTTATTTCAAATCTGCTATGAAATTTTAACTACGAAACTAGATTGAGTTTTCAGTTGCTAACTCAAATGCATAGTGTTTATGCCATATGAATGCAATTTTCTGAATATAGCACATAATCTTATAGAAATAAAATATAATCAAAGGATAATAAATGAATAAACAATATTACATTGAATATGTAAGAGTGGCAGTAGTTTGAGTCTACACAGAACAAATTTCAATTATTTTTTCTACATATATGTAACCTTTTGAAGGCTATAGTTTTTATGATTTGTGGGACTCTGAAAAACAGATGTATTATATACTGCAGCAAATTTTTGTATTATAACTTCTAACTCCCAAATGGTAAGGTTAATATGACACTGGAGTTGACCACAAGAGCTTACATGTAAAGAATATTAAATGCTTGTTTTTCTTTCCTGAGCAAAGAAAACTTTAAAAAGTTCTTAATTTGCTTTGTGAAAGCTACTGGTGATAGGGCCTAGATGCCAGGTTGCAGTGATAGTGATAAATGGTATTGATGTCATAGGGTGATACCTGACTAAATTAGCTGGTAAAACTAAATTGTGTTCATTTTCAGTTTTTAATACTGTGTAGAAGTGATGGCTGTTCAGCCACCATTCAATTGGCTTTGCTTACTTTGTGATTTAATTGTGTATAAGATAGTAATAAAAATTTAGAAATGTATTATAAAAGGGAGAAATGTGCTTTTACTACAGACACTAAGAATAAGATATGCTAACAGGAGTCCAGGGAGCTTTAGGAGTGTTAAAGCAATTCAGTTTAAAAGCATCTTCTTTTTTAAAATTTTATTATAATTGCTAAGAAAAACAACTTTTTGTCTGGAGAATATAGAAACTCATTCTTGTGATGGAGTATTATGAAATTATAAAGCTTGGAGGTGGAAAGTATGCAAAAGCATACAGAAACATACTGATAATGATCTCATTAGTGTATTTTTCAGACTCTCTCCTTCCCCTTTGTTACTTTTTTTTCAGGTTGTAGCTAGCGAATAATTACATTTACTTTATCATTACCACTACAGTGCAGTATGTGCCTTTGGAAATTTTTTAAACTAATAATAATTAAGAGAAACATACTATACTCTTGTATATGTATTTATTTACTGTATCACAAAAATGAATAGAAAAAGGAGAGAAAGAAACCGGAGGGAATAAAAAGATACTATGAAAAAGAAATCTCAATATATAACTGTAAGACAGAGCAAATTACAAGCTGTATGTACTTTAAAAATTGTTACACTAAACAGAACATATGCCAATAAAGAAAGCCTCATTAATTGTGCATTTATGAATATAGTTTACAAAAGGCACAAAAAGTTAGAGGAGGTGGGACTCTGAGGACCTACCACTCACTAAGTAATATTTCAGGATAATGTGCTCTTCTATGAAATCTTAAAATTCACAAGACAGTTAGAATGTGCTCTCTTATCATCTGTGTTACTGGTTGCTGCTCTATGTGAGAGGGATTTGTTAAAAAAAATTGTTTATTTTGATATCATGGAGGGCAGACTTGCTCACAGAAGTAAGCAATGCAGAGTTTACTTTGTTTAATTAATTTTCAATTTACTGAAGTTACACATTTTAAAGCTTAGAAGTATTAAATGTACTCTGTTATTAGAATTAACAACTTTAGCAATAACTTTGTAGTCAACCTTTGATAAATGTATAAGTTCATTAAAAAATTCACATACACTCAAGTATTTTTGACAGTCTATCTTCACATATTTTAAATGTTCAATCTCCTTTTTATATATTTCAATTATAATCTTTCTCAAGGAATTAATCCAGTAAATATTATAAATTAAACATTTAAATATTATGAAAATTAAGGTCTCCAAAATATGTCAGTGTACACTGTAAATTAGTAAGTTTCTATATATAAAAAAGCAAATCTCCAATAATGCTGTAATATAATGCCTGTTAGCTTCCATTCTTATTTCTCTGAGAAACTTATATGATTTTATCACAAATTTTTCCTTCATTTAAGTACGGGTGGAGATTTAGATTACTTCCAATTTTTGCCCATTGTTAGTAAAACTGCTGTGGATATTCTTATGCATGTCTTTTTTGTTTGGGCATTAAGTTCCTTTGGTTTTTAAGTGAAATTAATAGTAACAGAAGAGTATACACCATCAACATTTTAAAATTAAATTTATTGAAGGCATGAAGGTTTATTTACACAGTATTATCAAGGAGTTGTGACTCAAATATTTCTATCTTCGGTTATAGATCTTCTTGTGCATGATTGACAAGGCATTAGCACACTAAAATAGTAATTACATCATTCCAAATAATTTGAGATTTATGGATATTAATCAAGATTGCAGAAAAATCTATGCCACTGCCTGGATTATTTAGACTATTCTGATGGAATAACTGGATCTTTTTTTTTAAGTTCTGTATCAGTGGCTTCATAACACAAAGTAGATGGTTCTGTAGTCCAAAGTCTTATATTAAGTTATGCCCTAGTCAGTTATTTATTAACCAAGTGATATCTACATCAATAATATCTACATCAATAACAATCAATAAAACATACCGTTTTCGATATCACTTAATTTGATTTTGAAGTTCTTTGATCCTTCGATAAAATAATGACATTCTGTGTCTAATACTAAGCACACATGAATTTATAAAAACCTGCAGGTCATTCATGTAAATTCACTTTCTTAGGCCAATACGATGTTTATGAATAATACTATCATATTTGATAAATCTGGATCTCTCTCACAGCTTCCGCTGATTTTTCTGATACAACTTTCTAGGTCAATTTGCACATACTTGCAAAATATGTTTTTCCAAATCTGAAAATGTGACTATCTAATGATTAAAAATTTTTAAAAATATTTTACATGTAAAAAGCATTTGATCTGGAAATAAGAACTATGAAGTTTTTGGAAAATATCTTTATGAATAGGTGTATATCACTTATGAATTATGATCTTTGAGGTTTTATTTCTTAAAATATATATTATCTGTTCCAATAAAATATATGGCCTAATTTCTCAAAAAGTATATTTAGACTACTTTAAAAATATTAATTTTAACATATTTATGCAATGTTTTTCTTATAAACATTAACACTAATCAGTTGCCATGCTGAAAAGTAAAACATGTAGCTCTAGTATCTGTACTTTCAATTTAACTACTTTGAATTTCTCCGCATAAGTATTTTTTAGTTAGTGGCCTATTTCCAAACATCCATAGTACAGAGCACTGTAAAGATGAAATGAAATTGTCTACCAAGGTTTTGGCACAGTGATTAGTACCTAGTTAAGTGTTTTGTAAAACATAGCCAATTTTATTTACAGTGCTATTTCTTAGGTCTTAAAAGACTTATTATTGCTTACTTGCTAATTTTACATTTTTTAATTTTGCATCCAAAATTATAAGCCAAACATCCTGAAATAGCTACTTGGTAAGGTGCACATTTCTTCTAGGGAAGCAGGTTTCAAAAGACTTTATTTTTTACCATAGGATTGGATTACTCTTCCTTTTGGAATTCTTGTTGTTCTCATTAGGACAGCCAAAATAGAGCTGAAAGTAATTCCACAAAGAAACAGAAACTCCAAACCAAATAATAAAAACTTTCAATTTAAAAATTTACCTTTGGATTATTTCATGATATGTAAAATGACTATATGATGTGATATGACCCTGGAAAATGGTAATAGCTTCATGATATGATCACCTATTATAGCTGGAGAATGAGTATAATAAAGGTTTTAAAATTAATAAATACATATGTTTTTGGGCTTAAATGAGGTCATTAGAAATGATGAACTTTGAAGACATCTTTTTACTCCGATAATTTCAAACTGAATATTGTAATTTTAGTTTAGCTTTACCATTAATATCAACACATCACAGCATGGTTTTTATTTAAAAAGTTAAAACTACAAATTAAAAGAATAATCTCAGCAAAAATGTTGTTTTCCAAAAAGCAACAGCAATGAGGTAGGATATGCACAGTTAACTTTTCAAATTTTCACACTAAAATCAAATTTAATAAAAATAAAATAATAAATTAAAAATATAAAAACAGCAATAATGGCTAACACTTGTGTTCTTAGACTTTTAATGTAATTTATCTATATGTATATTTAAAAACTGAAGTAAGAAAAAGCTTGTTTTTTAAATAGGTTTTTGCTTATTATTTCTAAATTAAAAATAATTAATAATAAACAAAATGATACTGCCCAGCAAAGTATGGAAAAAATAGTAATCATGATTATCTGTTTATATGTGTTGTACATGTTTAACAAGCTGTTATGGTTTGGCTGTGACCCCACCCAAATCTCATCTTAAGTTGTAGCTCCCATAATTCCCACTTGCTGTGGGAAGGATCTGGTAGGAAGTAACTGAATCATGGGGTCAAGTCTCTGCTGTGCTGTTCTCATGATAGTGAATATGTATCAGGAGATCTGATGGTTTTATAAATGGGAGTGCCTTTGCACAAGCTGTCTTGCCTGCAGCCATGTAAGAAGTGACTTTTCTCCTCCTTTGCCTTCCACCATGATAGTAATGCCTCCCAAGCCATGTGGAATTGTGAGTCAATTAAACCTATTTCCTTTACAAATTACTGAGTCTCAGGTATATCTTTATTAGCAGCATGAGAACAAACTAATACAGAAGCATTTCAAATAAACATAGTGAATACAAAGCTTTGGACCCTTTAAAACTTAAAAAAAAATCATTGCATAAGTCAAAGTATGTCACAAAGATATTTTCTAGAGCATAAAACAAGTCATAGAAATATGCAAGTACTTATTTATTTTCTCAAAATATTAACATCAAGTGTCTTGGCTTAACTGATGTTATATTTTACTAAAGGAACATCTCTAAATCATATACAAAGAAGAGCTGTTTTTGGATAATAGGGAAAAAAGGTAAATTATAATAAAAATTGCTGCAGTCCTTCATTCCTAAATTTAATCCTAAATTGTAGTAACAAAAAAGTAGTATAGTGTGGAGAGTATGCACTGTCCCTCAAGCCAGATACAACCATATTTGTATCTTTTATTATCTACTTTATACATATTCTTGTACAAAATAATACCACTTCATTGATATTTTTCTCATCAACATAATGGAATTGGAATTTTCGTAAAGATTGTGTAGAAGCCATGTAAATATTTTAATGTCTCTGAACAGATAGAGTTTTTAAGCCAATAAAGTTTGTATTTGGGTTAAAATCAGGCCTTGCAAGTTAAATGATAACAGTATTTAGAGTGAAGGAACTTCAGGTGGATGTAGGGGTTTAGCTTTTCTAGAGTTGTGCTTTTATATTTCTAAAGGGAATGAAATTCTGAACTAACCATCCACACTCCAAATGATTTGATACACATAAGGTGTATCAAGTTTCTCTCCCTATTGACAGGAGGGTATATAGCAATGCCTGTATTAGTGCCCAAATTCATAGTTTTAGGATTCCTCTCCTGTGGTACAGAACTGTTTATTTGGATCATTGTAAACATCTGGCTGTCACTACATCATCCTATATTATTGAGAATGGTGTGTTGGCAACTGATGCTATTATTCCTGTAAATATTAATAATAATGATAGTCTGTCTTTGATTCAAAAACTCTATGCCTGCTTCAGGACAACGTATTTAAATATAGATATTAAATACTTTCAAGGATTACATAATATATGTAAAATGCTCAACTTAATAATCATAATAAATTCTAAACATCATTAGCTATTTTTTGTGATAGCTGTTCATTACAACTGTGTTCTAAGAGCTTGATTGAGTTTTTAAAACATAACAACATGTTGTAATGATGTTTTTGGATTTAAAATCATCTGCAGTCTTTTAAGTTAAATTTATAGATCAGAAAATAATCTTGCTGGCATAGATTTATTGAATAGAGTAGAAAACAAATATTTGAAGTATATGCAATTACGTTGGAAGACTGTGGTAAGTAAGGTATGAAACATAAAATTTCTGTTCTATGAGCAGTTTTGAGACATGTCCCAATATGACAAAATGGGCTTTTAATTTGAGCGTAGAAAAAAGGTAAAAATAGAATTGCTAGGAATCATATAAAAATCAAATTTTCCAGCTGGTTTATGATTTTGTATTCTATAAATTCTACTCCTGCTGGGTGATTAACCAAACTGACTTTTGAACTGAGTCACTAAACAAAACAAGAACCATATAAACAACCTGCTTTTAGTTAGTTATCTTTTTTTCTTGCAAATCAGCTTTACTGAGGTGTACTTTACCTACTCATAAATAAAATACACTCATTTGAGCTCTACTGTTTAATACGTTTTGCCAAACACTTATCTTTTTAAAATATGTATCTCTGTTTTCTCTATGTCTTTTACATAATTTCACAAAAGTTCCTTACAACAATTTTCTGGTTCATTCTTCAAATGTATTTGTAATACCTACCACCTACCCTTCTCCATATTTTTTACAAGGCAACCAATAAACTGCTTCCTGTTAATATAGATTTGTTTGCATTTTTTAGTTTCATATAAATGAAATCATGCAGTATGTGTTATTTTTTTGTCCAACTTCTCTTACTCAATATAATTATCTTGAAATGCATTGAATCTACCAGTAGTTAATTTTCATTGCCAAATAGTATTCCACTGCACTGGTTTGCCACCATTTATAATATTTTACTGTATGGATATGCAACATGTCCTCATCACTTTCACGTTGAAGGACACTTAGGTTACCTGTATTTTTTTTTTTTTTTACTACACGCTAAGCTGCTATAAATATTTTTGTATGAATTTTTGTGTGGGCACATGCTTTTGTTTCTTTTTGATTGGTTTTTAATTAATTTTTATACACAGTGAATAATTATATTTTTGAATTTTTAATTACCTATTTGAGTTTTAAAAATAAATCTTAATTAGTAAAACAACCTCCAACTTGAAATTAATTTTATTAATCTGATTAAATAGCTATTTTTTTAAAATTTACACACAACACAAGTTTATCCTGTCAGTTCTGGAGGTTGGGAAGAAAAGATCAAGGCTCCAGCAAATACAGTGTCTAGTGAGGGTCTGGTCTCTGCTTCCAAGATGGTACCTTGAATGCTGGTTCCTCTGGAGCAGACAAAGGCTATGTTGTCATGAGGCAGAAGGAACAGATTTACTACCACCTCAAGACCTTTATAAAGCACTAATCTCATGCATGAGGCTCATCCTAATGACTTACTCACTTCTTATAGGACCCATTTCTTAATACTATCATCTTGGCAATTAAATTTTTTTTTCTTTTTCTTTTTATTGCACTTTGGGCTCTGGGGTACATATGCACATCCTGTATCCTGCAGGATTGTTGCATAGGTACATATATGCCATGGTGGTTTGCTGTCTCCATCTCCCCCACCCCACCATTGCCTACATCAGGCATTTCTCCCTTTGTTATCCCTCCCCATCCTTCCCACCACCGCCACTATTCCTCCCCTCCCCTACCCACCATTCCTCCACCTAGCCCTGTGAGTGTTGTTCCCTTCCTGCCTATGAGTGAAAATATGTGGTGTTTGGTTTTCTGTTCTTGCATCAGTTTGTTGAGAATGATTGTTTCTAGATTCATCCATGTCTCTACAAAAGAACCCAAACTCCTCTTTTTTTATGGCTGTATGGTATTCCATGGTGTAGATGTGTCACATTTTCTTGTCCACTCTATCATTGATGGGCATTTGGGTTGGTTCCAGGTCTTCGATATCGTAAACAGTGCCACAATGAACATACATGTGCATGTGTCTTTATAATAGAATGATTTATAATAGTTTGGGTATATACCCAGTAATGGGATTGCTGGGTCAAATGGAATTTCTATTTCTAGATCCTTGAGGAATCACCACACTGTCTTCCATAATGGTAGAACTAATTTACACTAACTTTTTCTCCACATCCTCTCCAGCATCTGTTGCCTACAGATTTTTTAATGAGTGCCATTCTAATTGGCATGAGATGGTATCACATTGTGGTTTTGATTTGCATTTATCTAATGACCAATAACGATGAGCATTTTTTCATATGTTTGTTGGCCTCATAGATGTCTTCTTTTGAAAAGTGTCTGTTCATATCCTTCACCTACTTTTGAATGGATTTGTTTGTTTTTTTCCTTGTAAATTTGCTTTAATTCTTTGTAGATTCTGGGTATTAGCCCTTTGTCAGATGGGTAGATTGCAAAACTTTTTGACCATTCTGTTGGTTGCCAGTTCACTCTAATGATTGTTTCTTTTGCTTTGCAGAAGCGCTTATGTTTAATTAGGTCCCATTTGTCTATTTTGGCTTTTGTTGCCGTTGCTTTTGGTGTTTTAGTCATGAAGTCCTTGCCTGTGCCTATGTCCTGAATGGTGTTGCCTAGGTTTTCTTCTGGGGTTTTTATGGTGTTAGGTCTTATGTTTAAATCTTTAATACATCTGGAGTTAATTTTTGTATAAGATGTAAGGAAGGGGTCCAGTTTCAGCTTCCTGCATATGGCTAGCTAGTTTTCCCAACACCATTTATTAAACAGGGAATCCTTTCCCCGTTGCTTGTTTTAGTCTGGTTTTTCAAAGGTCAGATGGTTGTAGATTTGTGGTGTTGCTTTCAAGACCTCTGTTCTGTTCCATTGGTCTATATCTGTGTTTTGGTACCAGTACCATGCTTTTTTGATTACTGTAGCCTTGTAGTATAGTTTGAAATCAGGTAGCATGATGCCTCCAGCTTTGTTCTTTTTGCTTAGTATTGTCTTGGCTATGCAGGCTCCCTTTGGCTCCATATGACGTTTAAAGTGTTTTTTTATCTTTCCAGTTCTGTGAAGAAGGTTAATGCTAGCTTAATGGGGATAGCTTGGAATCTATAAATTACTTCAGGCAGTATGACTATTTTCACAATATTGATTCTTCCTAACCATGAGCATGGAATGGTTTCTCCATCTGTTTGTGTCCTCTCTTATTTCATTGAGCAGTGGTTTGTAGTTCTCCTTGAAGAGATCTTTTACATCCTTTGTGAGTTGTATCCCTAGGTATTTTATTCTCTCTGTAGCAATTGTGAATATGAGTTTGCTCTTAATTTGGCTCTCTGTTTGTCTGTTGATGTATAGGAATGCTTGTGACTTCTGCACATTTATTTTGTATCTGGAGACTTTGCTGAAGTTACTTATCAACTTAAGGAGGTTTTGGGTTGAAATGATGGGGTCTTCTAAATATATGATCATACAAATAGGGAAAATTTGACTTCTTCTTTTCCTAATTGAATGCGCTTTATTTCTTTTTCTTGCCTAATTGCTCTGCCTGGAACTTCCAATACTATATTGAATAGGAGTGGTTAGAAAGGGTATCCTTGTCTAGTGCCAGGTTTTAAAGGAAATGCTTCTAGTTTTTGCCCATTCAGTATGATATTAGCTGTGGGTTTGCCACAAATAGCTTTTATTATTTTGAGATACATTCCATTGATACCTGTTTATTGAGAGATTTTAGCATAAAGTGCTGTTGAATTTTGTCGAAGGCTTTCTCTGCATCTGTTGAGATAATCATGTGGTTTTTGTCTTTGGTTTTGTTTATGTGGTGGATTATGTTTATAGATTTGTGTATGTTGAACCAGCCTTGCATCCCCGGGATGAAGCCTACTTGATTGTGATGGATAAGCGTTTTGATATGCTGTTGGATTCGGTTTGCCAGTATTTTATTGAAGATTTCTGCATCAATGTTCATCATGGATATTAGCCTCTGGTTTTCTTTTTTAGTTGTGTCTCTGCCAGATTTTGGTATCAGGATGATGTTGGTCTCATAGAAAGAGTTAGGGAGGATTCCCTCCTTTTGTATTGTTTGGAATAGTTTCAACATGAATGGTGTCAGCTCCTCTTTGTACATCTGGTAGAATTTGGCTGTGAACTCATCTGGACCTGGACTTTTTTCGTTGATAGGCTATTAATTGTTGCCTCGACTTCAGACCTTGTTATTGGTCTATTCAGGATTTCAAATTCTTCCTGGCTTAGTCATGGGAGTGTGCAGGTATCCAGGAATTTATCCATTTCTTCTAGAGTTACTGGTTTATGCTCATAGAGCTGTTTGTAGTAATCTCTGATGGTAGTTTGTATTTCTGAGGAAATGGTGGTGATCTCCCCTTTATCATTTTTTATTGCATTTATCTGTTATTATCCTAGTAGTCAGGTTTTCTGTGTTTCTATTGTTCTATTATTTCTCTTAGTATAGTTTATATACATTATTGGTAGTTTATATACATTATTGGTAATTCCTAATTGATAAATAATTTATAGTATAAATTTTGTGATACTGTTTTCTTATGGAGAAGGTAGAGTTTGTTAAATTTACTGGAGTTAGCTCATACTGACTTAGGCCAAATGTGTGAATTTCTACCCAAATCTGTGTTCAGTTATGTCATATCATTAGCTTGAAATCAGCCTTATGGGAGTGTTTATATCATGTAAATCTATAACCATTACAAATCAGGATGTTTTTTAAAGAGATAGTTCTTTAAACAGTTATCAGTCCCCTAGTCACTTCATCCTCTTTTAAGAAACTGGTGAAATGTCACCTTAATCTAATAAGATACTTTGCCAACTTAAGTATTCATTGCAGCAGTTTTTGCCACATTTAATCTATTTTTAGTTTGTTCCAAGTCTTAAGGGTTAGATGCACTTCTCTTCTTAACACTGTGATAATGCAGAAAATGCATAGTTTACTTTTGCAGATCGTTGCTAATAGTTTGGATTGTTTGTTCATTTGTTTTTAGTCTTTTTTTAAAAAAATTATTGTTCACAAATTTATAAAGTGCTTCAAGTGAAAAATGGGCAGAGTTTTGCACTTGACTTCCTTACACTCCTACGATGGTCTGAATGTCTGTGTCATCTCCAAATTTGTATGTTGAAACCTAATAATCAATTTGACAATATTAGGAGGTAGAGCTTTTGGGAGGTCATTAAATAGCCCTCAGAGCCTACCAATTCAGAGCACTCATGAACTGCATTTGTGCCCTAATTAAAGAGGCCTCAGAGAGCTGTCATTTCTCCTTCCACTATCTGAGAGCACAACTAGAAGACACCATTTATGAGCTAGAAAGTAAGCCCTCATCTGACACCAAACATTATAGGTGCCATGACCTTTGACTTCTCAGCTTCCAAAACTTTGAGAAATGAATTTCTGTTGTTCATAAGCCCCCCCCCCCAGTCTTTAGTATTTTGCCCTAGCAGCTTAAATGAACTCAGACACCTTCTAGCCACAGTTCAGGAATTAGAAATGGATCCAATTCCAATTTTTGTCTTTCCAGCCCTTTGAGATTATCAATACTTCTCTACCTTTAGATGTTGTCCTTTGTCTCATTGTTTGGCAGGATTCAAAACTATTGTGGAATATTGGTTCACCTCCCTGAAATTTCTGTCTCTCCAAGATCTGCCTTGGTCACTTGAGTCATCTTTTTCTTGATTATTTTCTTGATATATAAATTTCCATTTATGTAAGTTTTTTATTTGTTCTCTTTATTCTACTATAATTAACTTCATCATAGATATAAATAGAAGTCCTCATCTATAATTTTAAGGTAAATCTCTTTACTCTGAATATCACCAAGATTATATGGAAATATAATTAATTAAAAATAAATGTTTTTATAGTTTAAAACACATATATTTTAAATATCCTTGTTGCTAAATCCATCAGTCAATGCTCAGATCTCCTCTTACTTTTCTTAATACTAGCTTTGGAGCTTTTCATTTCTTTGAAATATTTTCTTCACTTTCATCCCAAGATAATATCCTTTCCTAGTTTTCTTATCATCTTACTTAACTTTCCAAATCAGTGTGATTCTCTAGAATATATTTATCTGAAATCTGTGAATATGTATATGCTCTGGGGGTGGTCTTCAGATCTCCTCTCTTTTATCTCCAGCAAGCCCTCTCCTTCAGACTAGAGACTTTTATATTTCATTGTGCACCCTATGTTTCTCCCTTAAAGATCTAACTAATATTCAGTAATTGCTGTCATTTTCTTAGCATACAAAATTAACTTTGAAAGCATTTTTCTTCTCATTTTAGTGATGAATTTTAACCCACCATAAACTAGATGCATCAGATTATGTGTAAATGTATTCTGGATTATATATGATATGTGTCACATGACAATATATTAGGAAAGTTGCAGAAATACTGTTAGCAAAATAAATGTGACCTTATAAAATGTCCTACCCCATTAATTTTGGTTCATGGCCTTTTAAGTGTATCACTAGGTCATCGTTATCTCTTCTTAAAAATTGTTCATAACTGCTTCAAGACAGAAACATGTGTTTCAAGTATCCAGATTTCCTAATGTATATTTTCTACAAATAAAATGTTTCAAAAATAAGTATTCACTTCAGTTACCATCTTTCTTAGAAATTCCATTTGCTTCATTTAATAGTCTCCAGTTATTTATCTTAAGCCTTTCTCTCTTAATGTTTATAGGGTTCTCTAATTCTATACTGCAAAAATGAACAAGTTCCAGTTAGTACTATCCATATATTTTAAGATTTTATATGTACAATAATTCCTTCTGGCAACTTTCGTCATTAAGGTTTGATAGCTACATTAGAAAGATAATGAGCTGAAAAGACAAAAAAATTCCCTGAGCTACCTTTTTTTATATTTAATAGTCAAATCCAGTGCTTACCAGGGACATGAAGAAGACAAAGGCAAAAAAAAAAAAAAAAAAAAAATCCATATTTATAATGTCTAAATTTTTAGCTAAGAATATTTGTTAAATTTAACAAAATTCTGTTTCAAGAAGCTTTGCTGCTTTTTCCTTAATCTTGAACAATCATCATCAATGAAATCCGCCATCTCCATATAAAAAATTTATATTCCTTAAGAATTTTCCCTAAACTCTGTAACAATAAACTCAATTACCTAGTTCTATATATTCCTAAATGTTAGGGAAGCTTATTATAATCTGTAGGTTTATAATTTAGAAATTTGTTTTGGTTCCACATGAGTAAGAACAATTGGCTCTTATTTTTAAAACTATGATTATGTTTGCTGGAAATACAGAAGCATATTAGTCTCTGTTCCTATCAGTACAGGGGAAATATTTATGTCAAGGCTATCATTTCTTACCTCTTGTTTTTATTTTCTTGGTGATTTGTAAAATGTTCTGTTTTTAACCAGTCCATCTGATTCCACGCTTTTTTTTTCCCCTGCATTCCACATCCTTTTCCAGATCGTTGAGACTAAATAGATTGTTTCTAGTTCCTGTGAATACAAATACTCAGACTGAGTTCTATAAATGGCAGTATCCACAAGCAATCATTTCATGCAACTCCCTACTGCTACATAGAATTATGCATAAAGTAGCATAGCAGCACTGTTCTATTTCAAATTTTTGAGAAAATACAGTAATGCTCTTTTTAATATTTTACCGTAAGCTGTGTTTTGTACATGCCTTACAGAAATCATTTAGATATTTTTGCTATTTATATAACCTTCCAATTTGAATTGTCCTCTTCATTGACCTGGTTTTGTGGTTTGGGGCTTGATGCATTATTTCTACATGGCTTCCCCTTTGATGTGCACCACTATGAGTATTCCAATGTTCCTTGACCAATGTTGTCTTCAGATTCTTGCCTAAGATGAGACAGATTCACAGCCTAATTCTACCAGACATCCAAAGAAGAATGGATACCAATTCTACTGAAACTATTTCAAAAGATGGAGAAGGAGGAATTTCTCCCTAGATAGACTGGATAAGGAAAATGTGGCACATATACACCATGGAATGCTATGCAGCCATAAAAAAGATGAGTCCATGTCCTTTTGCAGGGACATGGATGAAGCTGGATACATAATTCCTAGCAAATTGAAACAAGAACAGAAAACCAAACACTGCATGTTCTCACTCATAAGTGGGTGTTGAACAATAAGAACACATGGACACATGGAGGGAAACATCACACACTGGGGCCTGTGGGAGGTGGGGGTGCTAGGGGAGGGATAACAGGGGTTGGGGTATTGGGGAGGGGATAAGATTAGGAGAAATACCTAATGTAGGTGACAGGGGGATGTGTATGCCTAATGTGGTTGACACCATGGCATGTGTATACCTATGTAACAATCTTGCACAATCTGTACATGTACCCCAGAACTTATAGTATAATTAAAATAAGAAAGAAGAAAAGAAAACTATACCGCTAATGTATAGTTTTGTATAAAAAAAGAAGACTAATACCGCTAATGAAAATAGATGCAAAATCCTCAACAAAATACTAGCAAACTAAATCCAATAGCACATCAAAAACCATAATTCTCCATGATCAGGTGGTTTTCATCCCAGGGATGATGGGATGTCTCAACAAACACAAGTCAATAAATGTGATTCATCACATTAACAGAATTAGAAACAAAAACCAAAATTATCTCAATAGATAAAGAAAAAGCATTCAATAAAATTCAGCATCCCTTTACAATGAAAACTTTCAACACACTAAACATAGAAGAAACATACCTCAAAATAATAAAAGCCATATATGCAAACATCTCTTCAAAAAACTTACATTCTTATATTTTGGTATATACCCAGCGGTGAGATTTCTGGATCTTATGGCGGTTGTACTTTTAGTGTCTTAAGGAATGTTCAGACTGTTTTCCAAAATGGCTTTACTACTTTATATTCCCACCAACAGTGTATGACGTCTCTCCTTCTCCTCATCCTCACCAACATCCAATATTTTTTTTGTGTTTTTGATAAAAGCCATTTTAACTGGGGTGAGATGAGATCTCCTTGTCATTTTGATTTGCATTTCCCAGATGATTAGTGATGCTAAGCCTTTTTTCACATACCCATTGGCCATTTGTATGTCATCTTCTAAGAAATATCTGTTGAGATATTTTGCTTATTTTTAAATTGGATAACTTGGCTTTTTGCAATTGAGTTGTTTGAGCTTCTGTTTATTAATCCGGTGGCAGCTGACTGTATTTTCTATATCCAATAATTTGTAAGCAATAAATACATTTTCTATATGAATATTTATGAGCAAAACATAAGCCTTATTTCTCATTTAGGCATGTTTTTGCAGTTTGTGTGTCCCTTGGCCCATGCTTTCAAGAGTATACTTTAAAAGAAGGAGTAACTATTGATGGCACAAGCCCACTGTCAACTATTTTCAATATTTCATCATTAAAATTTTTCAAATATGGGGAAAATTTTAAAGAATATTACAATAAGTACTCAAACACAGCTTTGATTGTATCATTAAAATATCTGCATTATCTGCATTGTCACATCTGTCACTACAATGTGTCTATATTGTTCTAATAATTTCACTTTTGATGTGTTTTAACAAATTCATATAATTCAGAGACAATTTTTTAGATTTTTATAGTAAAACATACATAGAATTAGATAGATAAATCTTAAAAATTTATTTTCCGAGCTTTGACAAATGTATTCACTAATGTAATACTAAAATATACAACATTACAATCACCCAGAATGTACCCTCATGCCTCTTTACAGTATGACATGACATAAAGTCTAAGATATATTTTATTTTCTGTCACATATGGATACTGAATTATTCCTGTAGTATTTGTTTAAAAGACTTTCCTTTCCTCATCAGATTGCCTTGGCATCATTATTTAGAATCAAATGAATATAACATCTAAATCTATTTCTGGACTCCCTAGCCTCTTCAGATGATCTACGTGTAGCTCCTATGCCAATATCACATTGTCTGTATTATTGAAGCTTTATAGTAAGTCTTGAAATTATGTAGTGTAAGCTTTTATAATATTGCTTTGGCATTTCTGTAATATATACATTCTAGAATCAACCAGTCAATTTCTATTTAAGAAGACCTACTAGAATGTGACTGTAATTTTGTTGAATCTATTATAATATGTTGGAAAACTTACATCTCAACCATGTTACATCTTCCAATCAATGAGCATACCTCTGTACAAAATTTGGTTTCTTCTAAGATCTTCAGTATATTTGGTAGCATGTGGTATAGAAGTCTTTCACATACTTTTTAATTTTTCTGTATGTCTTATTTTTATAGGTTTCTTATATAATCCCACTACTAACAGACAATATGTCATGTATAAACTCAGTCATTTTAAATGTTTGGGATTTGTTTATATTTTCCATATAGATTATCTTGATGAACATTCCATATGGTTTTTAAAAGCTAACCAACAACAAGGTTAAGAAGGATGATTTGTCATCCATGCCTGAGATTGTGGATTACCTTTGTGACATTGTTTCCATAGAAATGTAAAATTTAAATGTGCACTGAAATGAACGAAATGCAACTAAAAATAAAATATAAATAATATTAAGCATACTGTTTCAAAAAATTTGATAATATGAATTATTTATATTTATCTCGCTACCATTTCCATTTTTTTCTGAAGTATCTATCACTCATTTAACAAACATTTTTAAACATAGATCTAGTATTGTCCATTCATTCTGACCAAATTTTGAAAAACAACTTAACATATGCCTAACTGTAAGTTTCTGCAAAGTAAGCTTGTTAAAGTATTGGTGGTGGTTGTTTCTAAAAATTAAATGATATAATGACTAACTGAAATATTCCCCTCAACTGAGAATTATGGCTTTATGGCTCCAGTAGAACACAAAATCTCTAATGTTTGGACTATGATGGTTAAGAGTTCGAAAAAGAAATAGTTTGACTTATACAAATAGGAGTTCTTCATTATTTTATTTATTTAAAGAAAAAATATTCTTTCAGATCATAAACTGAAAGTATTCCAGCCTCCCAAAATGTCCTTCTACATACCACTTTTGATATAGGATTAATGGATTTATATACTCACCCATGATCATTGTATCTTAGGTTAAATATTCATGCTGTAGATCTTTCCAATTTTCTTTTTATATGCTATGTGTTGGCAACTTAATGTTACATTTCCAGGACTCGCAGTTCTTTCTTTGGACCATGTAGTAGTGATAAAATAAAAAAGTAAGTGCCGTGATATACATTTAGAAAAGCATTGGATTGAACTCAGGAAAAAAAGTCAAATACTAACTTTGGTACTAATCAACATGTGATCTTGGTTGAGATGCATATTTGAGGTGTTTTGTTTTCACAATGGAGGTTAATGGAATGTTTCTAAATGTTTTAAAGATTATATAATGTGGTACATTTGAAAGTTTGTATGTCAAAAATAACAGAGCATAGTAATCTGTAGGGAATCCATGAGCCCCACACATTGGGCACCAGAATGTAGGGAGCCAGCCCTATATCACACATGGGTACTCTGAGTTGGGTGGTGACAAAGACAGACAGATTTAGAGAGATAGTGGGACCAGGAGGCCATCACTCATTATTTTGGAGGAGACAGTGAAGGCCCTTAGCTCTGATCATCCACTCTATTGGTTGCAATCACTTTGATCTACAGAGTAGGGGTGGAGTAACGGTGGAGAGAGGGTGTTGGTGGAGTGAATCAGTGAGCTGGAACTGAATCGGTGAACCATAACTGGTGTGTCATTCTAAGGATTGATATCAGTGGTGGTTTGGGAGTTTCACAAAACAAGAACATGTTGTTATCTTTAGCTTATTATCTATGCACAGCTGATGGAATGCAAACCTTACAAGGAGCCTACAAGTCTGGCTATGTCATAGTGCTACAAAAGGATTTTACATCCTTGAGCACAATGTTTATGGTAACAGAGCCGAGGTCACCCTGCACTGGAACATGAGGCATGGAGAGGCCTTCCTCCTCAGAGGCCTCCTGCAGCTTTCCATGGTTTGTTGTTCCTTGTTTATATGTTACTTACAACCAATTTATGTAGACACTCTGTAAGTCCTTTCTCCTTTGCTGGTTTTCCCGACAATAATCCTTTTCTCAATAAAGTTCATATTATTTTAGGCTACTAATATTTGTGGGATTATTAAATTAATAAATTAATTCTGAAATTATATCAATGGGCTAGATAACTATTTGTTTAAGCATTCTGTTACCCATTTAAAGGAGTTCTGCCATTGACACATAAGATTTCCAGACAAGCAGAGAAACTGAAACTTTCAGAACACAAGGGTGATGGCTGCTAATTTATTTGTACTTTAACCTTTATATATTCACTACACTAGAGAAATTAATGTTATTCTAATAACCAGAAAGAGTAAATTCTTCCCTCTAAATTGATATGACAAAATTTCTTAAAAACTGGAAAGCATAGTTTGTCTTTTTTACTTTCTTGCCTTTATTCTTAATGACTAGAAATTTATCCATCAACGTAAATAAAAGAAGACCTTATTGAAAGAAACTGTTACTCTGTGTTTTTAAAATTTCTATATTTCTTTCTTTCTTTCAATAAGGTCTTTATTATGATGTAGGTGTGTGTGCGCAGGTGTGTGTATATGCATATGTATATATGTTGTATGTATATATAATGCATTTGTATACGTATGGAAGTACACAGAGATATTAGTATTAAATATGTTCCACAAGAAGAAATTGACTTATTTGAAGAAGTGAGTCATCTTAAGATTTATGCTGTGATAACCTATAAATATTCTTATGTATATAAATTAATGATGAATAAAAGTTATATCCATGAATCATATCTCCTGTCCAATGAAATTTTTGACATTGTTTAATGTATTAATATTTGGGAAAAATATTTCTGTTCTACATTTTTCTAGTTTAAAAAATATTAATTCCAAAAGTAATATTTTTGTACTAAAAGAGTTACATGTTAGACCTATACATTTAATGACTCTCAGTAAGACACCAGGACTAATATCTAAAAATAATACTCATTTGGATCAAAATAATATAAAATACTTATTAAAGCCAAAAGTCTATGTACTTGATAGAAACAAGCATCCATAATTCAGTGAAGGAATTATTACTCTTAAATACATTTGTTGTAGTACAGTCATGACTCCAGGGTACTAAACCTCTGAAAATAATCTCTACCTAAATGCCACAGAGGTTGATATTATTTGGAATATGCTCTTACCTAGCTTTGAATATTTTAACTTACTATATTGTTAAAACCTATGAGTAAACTTTTTTCTTCTTCCTGTAGTTAACATAAGTACATAGAAATGACAGCAAGGGAGAAAACTCCTGAAAATAAAAAAGCTAGCCCTAAAAGAGTAGGTTTTTAAGCAAATCAACAGCATACAATGGCCAGAATAAACTAACTACAGAAATAACACTGATTATTTGTAAGCAAACATGTGCCTTAAATTATTTGTAAACTCTCCAGTTTTTAAAAGATCATTAGAGTATAGGGAGGGAGGTATGCTGATATAAATTTACAGCTGGTGAAGGATCAGATGCACCATGGGTCTGTTTGAAATGACTAATCCCTTGATTTGTTAGGTAATGCTAGGTTATGTTGTGATATATTATCAAATCTCACAAGCTTCACACAGTAAAATTTTCACCTTAACATCCCAAATCAGTTGTGAGGTTAATAGCTCTAACTCTCAAGTGTAGTACTCCAAGCTCTCACATGTGGCTGTACCATTTCATCCTGTGACCTTTACATTTGCCTCCAAGAAGACAAAGAAATATGAACAGACCTATTTATACCTTTATGATTTCATCCTAAAGTGACTCCTGGCATTTCTACTCAAATTCATTGAAAGAACAAGTTTCACAGTTCCAGACTAATTGCAAGAGTAGCTCTGTGATGTTAAAGGCTATTTAATGATCACTAATAGTCTTAGACACATATTGTTTATTATGTTACCATTATTGTTGTTGTTATGAGTATAGCTTTAAAAAATAAAAATTTCACCCTCATGAAGCATCCCTCTATTCCCATGTGGCTCCCATGTGTCTTTTCTACTTGGCAAGTCATCACACACAGGTATGTTTGTCTGATTGGTGGTTCTATCACCATTAAAAAATAATAGTAAGTCCATCTCTTGTGACTTTGGTTAGTGTGAATTATCTTCTAGCCGCCTATTAACTCACTTACATGCACTGAAGTCTAAAAAAAAGAAAAAATTCCAATCTAAGAACCTGAGCCTGTAGTTGAGTAAAACTACCCTACAACATAAGACATTGTAAAATAAAAACTCACATATTCTTACAGTTTTCTTCATGATTGTCTGTGAATTCAACAATATGTGATATGCTATACTCAAAATAGTGTTACAGAACCCTCAAAGTCAATGCTCATTAATTATTCATATGTTTACAAACTTTTTTTTAAAACAATTTCATTCATCTCATCTTGAAAACATAATTTCACCTAAAACTTGGCATTATTTATTTGGATACAACCAAAACCCAAACTTGATTATCTTTACAGATAAGTGAATAATTGTTTTTACATATTGTATTGGGGATACAAGTATTAAAAAATGATTTCATTTATCTGGCCTTAGGAGTCCATTTTTATTATAGCTTGCTAGTAAAAATCCACAGATTGTTTTCTAGCCTTTTTTTCCATGCTTAATATAGAGGTGTATGATTTTATGGTAGTGAATTTAAAGTCAACAGAAAGCATAAAACATATTCCCAAACATGTTAAAGTGATAGATGCTTTTACAGGAAATTTAAGCTAGTCTTCTTACCATTTAGTTTTTTTTTTTTTTAACCTTTTAAATGCTTGTTAAAGTATATATTAAAGTTGATGCCAGGCACCAGGCAACTGTGATAAGTTTTTACAAGTTTATAATAAAAACCAATGATAAAATGCCCTACATATAAGTAGGTAGTGGACACTTGTTCTTGAGCCTAGGAAGTCCACGAATTTGTTATTTACTAGAAGCCACCAGTAGATTTGATAAACTACAAGCCACCAGTAGATTTGATGTCTTGTGAGGGCCTGCTTCTTGGTTCATACACCAGGCGGAATGAGTGAGTGTTGTCTCTTGGGCCTTTTATAAGGGCATCTTATTTTTTGAATTGAGCAAAAAAAGTAGCAGTATGCTGGGCAGTGTTGAGTGCTAATTTGAAATTATGATCTTAAACTTATTTCCAAATACTCAAATATTCTAATATTTAAATATTAGATTAGTTGGTAGCACTGTAAGTTTAGGAACAACCCTTGGCTGGTAGGGTGCTTACTCATCTAAAGTGATATATTGGAAATAGTCAAGGTTAGGGTGAAATTAAAATGTAAAGGAAAAGATGTTCATAAATGGATCACTTTTATGAGGGCTCTCCTCTCATGACCTAATCACCTTGTTAAAGACCCTTTTGTGTTAAGATTTTAACATATGCATTTGTTAGTTTGGGTCTAAAAACTTACAGTTTATAGCAACTTACTACCTGCATGAGCATCCTCTTAATCTACTCTGCCATTAACCACTAGCTACCATTAACCACACCTCAATGACAATTAAGCAGGTCTCTTATACACTTTTTCAAGATTTTGGTTTAAATCATCTGAACTCACTTTTTATATCACATATATCAATTTCACATACAGCCCAGTGAATGAAAGAGATGAGAATTCTGACAGAAATCAACTTCCTTTTGCCTGCTGTGGTGGCTCCTGTCCAACTGCTTGAAAATGAATATTTAGAATACTGATTACATTAATTCCAGGAAGGAACTCTAGCGAATTCTCCCTTTTTAAAGAAAGTAGAGAATTATGTTTTTCTGCTGAAAACAACTTAACCCTGCCAACAGAGAAAAATAAAATAGCATAGAAATTAACTGCAGATACTATTTTAATGATTCATTCAACTTTCTGACAGCCAAATTGATATAGCTTTAGAAGACCCTGTGGCTAAGAAAATGAGTTATTTTTTATTTTTTATTTTTTAAAATATTGAAACACAAATGATTTAATTTAAATGTATTTACTTCACTGTATTTTGCTTAATAGAAGGCAAAAATTACAAAGTACTCTTACTCATTTCAAGATCCCTTGAAGACATCATGTTTCATCACAATATATAAATAAAAAGCTATAATTTTCTAGCAGTCTTGAAAGTAGTCTCTAATGCTATATTTGAAAACAGTAGTTGAAACAAAATTTTAAACACAGTTTGAAATAACATGAAACCTGCCTTTTACAAAATTTACAATTTTTGTGGCCTGATATCCGATATTTTCATTTAAAGTATTGTCTCCTGAATATATTGGCTAATACAAAATGTTAAAAGAACTAAAATAATCATTATAGTATAAAATCATTTCAACATTTTCAGTTAAGATTTCCAAAGCTATAATTTTAATAATATTTTCATTCTTTTATGAACATGTTTTCCTTTATATTTTAATAGGACCCTAACCCTGACTATTCCCAATGTATTACTTTAGATAAGTAAGGACCTTCGAAGCCAAGGGTTGTTAGAGAAATACTCAAATATTCTAACATTTAAATATTAGCATAGTTGGTACTACTATAATTTTATGATCATAATTTCAAATTAGCACTCAACACTGCCCAGGATACTGCTACTTTTTTTGTTCAATTCAATCTTCCACTCTCCACAGAAGTGGTTCACAAGGTGTGGTCCATGGAGAAGCAGGGACTTCATCAATGTGGAATTTGTTATGAATGCAAATTATCAGCCTCACCTGGACCTAGTAAATAACAAATTCTGGCCTTTGAGCTTAGCAAGCTGTGCTTTAATTCCTTTATGTTTGTTTTCATGTCTATCCCTTCTACTCTCTTAGTAAATTTATCCTTTTAGATATTCTTATTCTCTTACATAATCAACTTCTTCCCCCTGCATCTGCATATTTGCTATTGGCTTTTGCACATTTTCTCTTTTCTTTTATTAAAAAACTAACAAGTATTCTCCTTTCAAAAGCAAACTTTAATACTTACTATTTCCATTCTTTCATCTCTTATTCATTATTCAACCTAATAAAGTCTGACTCCCATCCTCATCAAGCTATAAAACTGTTCTTCAGTCTCACTAATAAGGCTCACGTCAGCATCAAGAGTAATTTTTAATTTTCTCAATTTCCTGTCAATAATTGCCTGTTCTTTCTTGATATCATCCTGCCTTTCATATTTTAATTTTTAGGTGACTTTAAAGGGAAATGTTAAGAAAGGATTGGACATATCTGGGTCTCGTTATGGAGACAACAGTCCAAAAATTAACTATAACTTTTTGAGTCATTTGCATGTCTTTCGTAATTGAGGCTATGTATGTGTGAGATTGCCTAAGGAGGAAATACAGAGTGAAATGAGAAGACTATTAATTTGAACTATAAATTGTGAGTCATCTGCATGTTTGTGGTAATTGGAGCTATGTGTGTATGAGATTGCATAGAAATTACAGGCTGAAATGGAAAGAATCCTAAGAACCAAAAAGTGAAGATGCTTAAAATGAGTATCTGGGTAAAGAAAACTAAACCTATAATTTTCTTTAGTGAGCTCTTTGTCCTGAACCCAGCTGCTCAATTTCAGAACCTAGGCATTTCAAAATCAAATGACTAAAAGCAAATTTGTGATCTTCCCTTCCAAACCTGGCACTTGTCTAGTTTTCTTTTTTTTTTTTCCAACTTTTATTTTAGATTCAGGAGGTACATGTGCAGGTTTTTTTACCTGGATATATTGTGTGATGCTACAGCTTGTATTATAAATGATCTGTCACCAGGTACTGACCATAGTACCAAATAATTTTCAACCCTTGCCCTGCTTCCTCCCTTCCCCCTCTAGTATTCTCCAGTTTCTGTTATTGTCATCTTTATGTCCATGAAGATGTTTCACGTTGTTTAGTTCCCACTTGTAAGTGAGAACATGCAGTATTTGGTTTTCTGTTTCTGCATTAGTGCATTTAGAATAATGGCCTCTGACCACATCCATGTTGCTGCAAAGAACATGATCTTGTTCTTTTTGATTGTATACTATTCCATGGTATACACCTACCACATTTCCTTTCTCCAATCCATCATTGATGAGCACCTGAGTTGGTTTCATCTCTTTGCTGTTGTCCATAGTGCTGTGATAAACACATGGGTGCATTTGTCTTTTTGGTAGAACAATTTATTTTCCTCTGGGCACATACCCAGTAATGGAATTGCTGTGTCAAATGACAGCTCAAGGTTTAGTTAGTTGAGAAATCTGCTAACTGCCTTCCACAGTGGCTCAACTAGTTTACATTTCCACCAACAGTGTATAAGCATTCTCTCTTCTTTGCAGCCTCACCAGCATCTTTTGATTTTGACTTTTTAATAATAGCCACTCTGACTGGTATGAGTTGATATCTCATTGCGGTTTTGATTTGCATCTCTCTGATGATTAGTGATGTGAAGCATTTTTCTAAATAGCAAAATGGCACTATTAACTCTTTTTCAGAAGCCAGACATCTAGTTGTCATTATATTGCCTGGCTGCCTAACACTTCTTAGAGATAATTTATTATGAATATCTGGGCTGTTTGACTGGAATACTTCTCAAACCAATCCCTTCTCTCCATGTTTACTACTATCACTCACATGAAGGACAGTAAAGTCATTCTGTTGGGGTCACTTATAAAGTGTCTCTCCATTAATTCTTCATAATATAGCAGATTATATATTCTGAGTACAAGTCTTATCATGCAATCTTTTGGCTTAAAATATGTTAATGGCTTCCATTACATTTCAAATAGAGACCAAAATCAATTCATGTGACAAAACTTCACATAGTCTGGACTATACTTTTCTTTATAATCCCTTCTTATTCTCTGTTTCTTTCTTTCTCTTAATTTCAACCATACTGTCTTTATTTTACCCTCATAAATTCTCATTCTACCTTATTCCTAAGGTTTTTTTTTTTTTTTTTTTTTCTCAGAGGAATCTCTGGGGTATAACGAAACAATATGTTTTCTTCTTTAGCTAATCCTCTTATTTCCTTTAGGTCTCTACTCAGTTCCAAAATAATAATATGTGACTTGCCAAATATTTACAACATGACCATTTTTCCTGCTTCAAATCATTTGAATAATATGTAGATTTTATAAAATTAGATTACACCTGTATCCAGGCACTTTGATTTAGGAATTACAGGAAATTATGAATATAGATTACATTTTCACTTCATCTGCTTTATATGTTATATACAAAATTTGGTACATGTAAGATTTTATTGATATGGCTTTTACACATTTATTCACACTGGTGTTGAACTCATTGCTTATATTTTATTTTCATATATTTCTAGGTACAAGTTTTATAAAGTAAGCACTATACTATTTTGTTTCCAATATGTTATCTTTCTTACAGGGATACAGTAATGTTTTGTAGCACAAGCAAATATATTTGACAAATTGTCCGGAAAATATAATGTGCTAAACGTTTGGAAATTTTACTATTTTAAACCACATAATAGCTGTGTTCTATGCTGAATAAAATAATAGTTTTTAAGAAGTTTTTCCTTAAAAATATTTAGGTAACATTGACACATAATGGAATAGTCCTCATCTAAGGGTTAAAATTACATCACTGAAAGTAGTCATTGATTGAGCAATTCTTAAGAACAAAAGATATGCAACATTCAAACAGATAAAATTGATGTTACAAAGTTCTTGTCACAAAAGCATATATTCACCTGCCTTGGACACTATTATCTCCTATTTTAGAGACAGTATAAATTAATATTGTTAATGTTGCTATATAATTTTTCTCTGCAAAATTCCTGAAGACTGGGAATGATGTTATATCTAGAATCCAAACATTGAGGTCAGTCCACTGTGTTAACTGGCATGAGACAAGGATTTTTAAAAAGGCAAAGCTGTAAAAACCTGCTCTGTGAATTTCTTATCTTTATTCCACATATTTTCTCTAAATGATCTCTTGTATCTTCACGAATAATTGCTTTGGTTACATCTCTTTATTTCACATTTCCCATGCTCCAGATGCATATGTGTGTGTACATATTGAAAATCAACTCCAGGATATGTTGCCAATAACTCAAAAGAATATGTCAAAATATTATTTCCCTGAATATCAACTTATTCACTATTATTGGTATTATTTAAGGTTGTCTTAGTATAATCTAGATATCATTCTTAAAGCTTTTTCTTTCCCCTTTTCAATGATTTATTTTTCATAAGTCCTATCAATATTAACACCAGACGCATAGGTGGAGAAAACCACTTCTGCAATAGAATTGCTCTTCTGCAGTACTATTATCACTATAATAGCTAAGTCCTACGTAATGTCTCTCCCGATATAATCCAATGTTTAAAACATGGCTCTCTTGCTTCTGCTCTATGCTGTCTTATATCATCAACTACCATTAGCTTTATAAAAAAAATCCATTACACTATCTTACGTGAAACCTCTGATGGATTTTCATTTGTTAAATTTAAACTCATAGTTTGTCAAAGAAATTTAAAAACATAGAGATACTAATCCAGTCTTCTGTAAACTGTAAAACATAGACTCAAGACATCACTTTGGAACCTACCTCCTGCAAATTTCATGTTCATTTGATTCTGTAAATCTAAGTGTTTCACTGACTTAATAAACTTTATTAGCTTCATTAAACATGTTGGCAGTTTCCTTTGTCCTCGGTAAAGAAACTAGTTCTTTACCTAAACAATCCTCTCTCCACTTTCTTTAAAACAAAACAAAAAGCAACAATTTTGTTAAGCTATTCCAGGGGTGGTAACTGCTAACGACATTGCACTTGTTTTTTCTTATTGGTGTCCATCCGTCAGTGTGGTCCCATTCTCTTCCCAGAAATGAATTTACCAAAGCCATGTGTCACACTTCTGGCCAGTGCATTGGGAAAGACTGCTAAGAACTCATGGAGAAGGATTCTCTACTGCTAAGAAAGATATTGAGGCAGAGCAAACAACTTCTATTTCTGGATATGAGTGTGTTTTCACTTCAACTGCTTTACACGTGGTATTACTTAAAGGAATTTTGTACATGTGGCTTTGTATTCTCTCTGTATATTTTTTCCCATGGTGAGACGGAAACAACACTCTTTAATTGTGTTTGCACATATTTCTAGATGTATATTTTAACTTTTAAATACACATTTTGACATTTGTTTTACATATTGTTTTACATGTCATCTGTCTTAAAGGAATACCATAAAAATCTGTGTTTTCCTATCTCTGGATGTTGTTATGCCTGAAAAGGATGCCTAAAACTGCCTGAGAATAACACAGGCATTAGAATGGCATAGACTCTTACCAGCACAACTTAATTTCTTTTGCGTAGTTAATTTTCTGTTAGTTAGAGCCAAGAGCATTCCAGTATCTTCTTAGTAAACAAACCTGACTCGATCAGGGTGTTGGTTTCCCTCCTCCCACATGACACTGTTATTGAATAACAGAGTTTCTCACTAGTCTTTGTGTTAGTCTTCCTTGATATATTACACAATGACTCCGATTATTTTTCTCCTTATGTACTTCATGACTCTCACTAATTTTTTCAAGATGTATTCCAGGTAACCCTTTTTATCCCTCTGTGAAACTACCCTTCTCCCAGGCAGGTAGTTTTCACTTTTTTAATTGCAATTCACCAGCAAAGGTTTTATAGTTCTTTATTCACAGTCACTATGTTCTATTTTCTTTATCTTTTTTTTTTTTTTTTGTATTTTAAAGACATTTATATTAATCTATCTGCCATGCCAGGATTTGGCACTTTGAGATACAGTGGACATTTAGTCAATATTTGCATAATTATTAATTTAAAAGAAAGTGCATATTTAGAAAATTATTAAATATATACTAATACAAGTCTCATGTTTAATTACTCTAAAAACGTTTGTATGCTGTCTCAACAAACTGAGTACTCAGAAAAGAATGACTACAGCTTTAAAAATTGTCTCCACCAAATGAGGTAAAAGCTTCTAATAAGAAATGCTCTTACAATTGCTGACTTTTTGAAAGAGGACAAGAATTGTTATTTGAGAATAGAGCTATAAAGGGACGAGTTAATGTTCCAGTGAAAATTCCTGGGAGGCTGATACAGTCCATTAAAATGAGGGGTATTTTGTCACTTCACTGAATTACTTTAGAGAAAACCTAAGGTCTTAAGGAGTTTTTTGGAAGAGTTTTTTGGAAGTTTTTAGGAAATACCAAGGATCACACAATGCTGTTTAAGAATGAATTATAACTTTTTTATATAAAGCTGTTACATATTTTTCATAACACATAAGAGATTGTCAATATTTACATATTCATTCCTTTTACCTAAAATTCTAGAATAGAGAGTAAAGCTTTCTATGATAGAAAATTGTTAGTAAAAGAAAGGCATGATTACAAGCTATAACATATTTGGCTTTTAGTGCATTTTTTAATTATCTTACTATAAAGTCAAATAGTAATTATCATTAAATTAATATTTTCATAGTTAAAAATCAAACTCCCTTAACTCTAATAACTAAAACGTGTATAGTTTTTTAAAAAGTATTATTGCTGTTGTTTTAAGAGATGAGGTATTGCTAAGTTGTCCAGGCTAGTTTCAACCTACTGGCCTCAGGTGGTCCTTCCACGTCAGTCTCCCGAGTAGTCGAGATTATAGGCATGAACCACAGTGCCAGGCTCCTAAAAGCATATACAATCTTAAGTCCTAGAGATAGCCATTGTGCTCATTTCATTAAGTAAGTATACACAATAAATGAAGAAAATGTATTGTTTCTAAAATGTCACTATCCAGAGTGCTACTACAGTATGGAAATATTTATGAAATATAGTCCCTAGTATTACATAATGTGTGAGTGGGAATTTAAAAAAAATACAAAATTGATGAATAATTCTAATCACTATATAATAAGTGTGAAACGACATGATTGCAGTCAGAGTAGAGTCTTAAGAGTGAAAATACTCATTTGTTCTATTATAAAGACACATGCACACATATGCTCATTGCAGCACCATTTACAATAGCAAAGACCTGGAACCAACCCAAATGCCCAGTGATAGACTGGACAAGGAAAATGTGGCACATATATACCATGGAATACTATGCAGCCATAAAAAATGATGAGTTCATGTCCTTTGTAGATTCACTCACATGGATGAATCTGGAAACCATCATTCTCAGCAAACTGACACAAGAACAGAAAATCAAACACTGCATGTTCTCATTCACAGGTGGGTGTTGCACAATGAGAACACATGGACACAGGGAGGGAAGCATCACACACTGGAGTCTGTTGAGGGGGTAGGGGAGGGACAGAGGGGGGATGGGGAGGTTGGGGGAGGGATAACATAGGGAGAAATGCCAGATATCCATGATGTGGGGGATGGAGGCAGCAAACCATATTGCCATGTATGTACCTATGCAACAATCCTGCATGATCTGCACATGTACCCCAGAACCTAAAGTACAATAAAAACTTTTTTTTTAAAAAAGAGTACAAATAATCATAATTTTTCTTTTGTCATCTGGGCTTCCTATTCAAATTCAATACGGATGCATACTGTACAAATGATACATCAATATGTATCGAGGTGATACTTATTGTTTTATTGTTTCAGATAGTAGTTGAGCTTACTCATTTTTTTAGTAATAGTCATGCAAATGATGATATATTTGTAACATCAAGTTAATTATATACTTTTTGTTTTAGTTTCCAAGTACATGGATAGTCTTTAAAATATTTTACAGATTTTCTGTTTTGCTTTGTTCTACTACTCACCTTTAACTTCCCCCTTCTCCCTTAGATAACAACTTGCTCTGCAATTTGTTAATATAGAGCAATGTTGTGACAGAGTTGAAAGCATGCACATACACACGTTGAGATGATATGTAATGTTCAGATCCACATTGTGTATATGTAATGATTATATTACAGACCACATGTATGCAATATGTGCATATAATGCATAAATATGTATGTATGTGTATCCATGTATGCATATATATCTCTAAAGTAGTGTCCCCTAATCCATGTAATATAATCATTACATATACACAATGTGGATCTGAACATTACATAGTTCAGATCCACATTGTGTATATGTAATGATTATATTACATACCACATATATGCAATATATGTATATAATACGTAAATATATATGTATGTGTATCCATGTATGCATATGTGTCTCTAAAGTAGTGTCCCCTAATCCATGGGGGATATGTTCCAAGACACCCAGTGGATGCCTGAAACCATGAATAGTATTGAACCCTATACATACATACTATGATAAATTTTAACTTATAAATTAGGCATAGTAAGAAATGAACAAAAATCACTACTGATAAAATAGAAAAATTATAGCAATATACTGTAATAAAAGTTATGTGAATGTGGTCTCTATTTCTCACTCTGAAAATATCTTTTTGCTGTACTCATCATTCTTGTGATTTGTCAATGTGATAACTGAGATGACTACTAACTACAAGGTGGGTAGTATATACAGCGTGGATTCTCTGGACAAAGAGATGATTCATGTCCCAGATAGGACAAAGCAGGATGGCATGAAATTTCATCACATTACTCAGAACAGGGCACAATTTAAAACTTATGAATTATTTATTTCTATTATACATTCTTCCATTTATTTAACATTTTTGATAGTGGTTGAGTGTGGCTCACTGAAATCACAGTGACTAAGGATAGACTTACGTCCTTATATATATTTAATAATTGTGATTTATGGTTAGAATCGTCTTTCTAAATATTAATACCATTATATTAATATATAGTCCATGAGGACAGAATCTATGGGTTTTACTATTTATATACACTGGAGATCATGCATTTTAGTGATGCTGAATATATTATGATACTCATTGAATATTAGTTTAATTGGAATGAGACATTATTGCTACAGGTATTTGTTACAACACTGAACAAAATAATCAACAACGGATTCAGGCACAGCCTTTGTCTCTCACAAACGGGTTAAGTTTTATGTTTTCATGGTTTTAAAGGGATTTTTAGGAAGCCCTTCTATGAAAAAGATTTATCTTGTTTTTCTCCCAGAAGAAATAAAGGTAGAAAATACAGATCTATTGAAGAATCTGATTAGGGCAATTTTTTAACCAATTTTCTTTTTTTTTTTCTTAGAGACAGTGTCTTGCTTTGTTGCCTAAGCAGGCAGGAGTGCAGTGGAGCAATGAAGACTTATTGCAGCCTTGACTTCCCAGGGTGAAGCAATCATCTCACCTCAGCCTCCTGAGTAGCTGGGACTGCAAGTGTACGCCACCACAGCAGGTAAGTTTTTCTTTTATTTTTTTGTAGAGACGGTGTCTTGCTTTGTTGCCTAGGCTTATCTCAGACTTCTAGACTTCAAGCAATTCTCCCACCTGGGCCTCTCAACGTGTGGGGGAGTACAGGCATGAGACACTAGGATTGGCCACCAACATAATTTTGATAGCAAGAGAGATTTGGGAAATAATGTAGAGAATATCTAAAAGATCTGAATTTAAATATCCACAGATAATATTACCTGTGGGAATATATTGCTTTATACATATGAAATTATACTAGTAGTATTCTTATTTCATTTTTTGATATAGTAATTAGCTGGCCAATGGGAAATATTCTTTCAGCCTATGCTTTCTTATTACCAGTAGGCTCCTACAGTAAACATGCCCACCTTGATTTTGGCAATTTACTATGTTACTTGGCCTCTGCTACTCTGGGAATCTATGCTGACAATGAAAATCAGAAAACCCCCTTTAGGCAGCATCCCAAATGGTTCTATCTTGCTTACAGAAGAGAGCAATTATGGGGCTTTCAAGGAAGTATGTGCTCCCTTCACTAATGAATTTTTAATGCTTAACGTAGGGAATGTCTCTGTATTTTCTTATAGAATATAGTGAGAATGCAAATCATACATCATGACTCCCACATTCCTACATGCTTAAGTTTTTGGAATCCCTCATTTGTATCATGCCAGGTAAGTTCCAGCATCTCAAGTTCATTAAATGTAGGCCGCCACTGTGTCCAAGTTTCATTCATCAGAATAATAAGCCACTTGAGCCACCTTCAGTGTATGAGGTAACACATTAGATTCAGAATCTCTAGTAAGTTCGTGTACATAAATAGCATGTTTTCCTTCTTCATTTGGCTAATATGTTACCAGTTTTCTACAGATATATTAGCCAAGTCTTGAAATTCTTTTGGTGCTTAAGTTATCTCTTCTTGGGTGGGTAATATTATATATCATTCTCCCTAGAACGTCATGCATTTTGGCACTATTTTGTATCTCCTAGTACCAGGCAACAGGCTGTGATTGTGATGATTCTTGAGTAGAATTAGTACCTATCTCCTTTTAAGGACATAGGATTTTCAAGCAAAGAATTCCAGTTTCATCAGACACAGGAGGGCCATCCACTTCCGTGGTAAGTGAGGCTCAGGGTGATATACAGGAAAAAGATGATGAGTTTCATCTGGCTCTCCCAGATGTTCCTATTACAAGTTTTAGTGTATTCTAACCTATACCGTAACTTTAATGTAGGTATTTGGCAAGACTGAATTCAACTAACATTGGAACTCATCAGTCCACACATTTAAAATATGTTTTGTCTTTGATTTTTTCTTCACCTTTTAACTTTATTTTTTATTTTTGAGACAGGGTTTCACTCTGTCATCCAAGCTGGAATGTAGTGGTGTGATCTTGGTTCAGTGCAGCCTCCAACTTCTGGGTTCAAGCAATCCTCCAACCTCCGTCTTCTGAGTAGCTGGTACTATGGGCATGCACCATCATACCCAGCTAATGTTTTGTGTGTGTGTGTGTTTTGTTTATGTACAAATAGTGTTTCACCACATAACCAGGCTGGTCTCAAACTCATGAGTTCAAATGATCTGCCCCACCTTGGCCTCCTAAAGTGTTGAGATTACAGGCATGAGCCACTGTACCTAGACATACCTTCAATTTTTTGGCAATAGCAGACCTGTGAGTACTAGAAAAATACTATTATTGCTCTTTTATATTTTCTCAACCAACTGCCCTAAAGTTCATTCTATAAATTGGGGTGAGAGTTAAGGGACCTGAGTTTCTTATTTGCTTTCTATTAATCCTGCAGTGCATGCAAAGACTCCATCTCACACCGCGGTCCTCATTCTTGTAGTAATCTCTACTGCCTTGACAGTGACTTAAGCAGTCACTTGCACTCCCTAGGCAGTTACTTTAGTGGCAATTCAGCACAATTTAACACAGATGATAATTTGATTAATTGTGTTCCCACTGAATGTCCTGGATTATTAGCATCCACATACAATTATCGACGAATTTAGCAGTATGTTCAAACCCAAGGGCATAATCAAACTCATCTCAAATTCCCATCTTCCTCAGTGTGTTTTCTGGGAGCACTACTACTACCAATTCTCTATCAGTCAGGGTCCATTCAAGAGAAAGAAACTACACAGTATATTTGAATAGGAAGAGTTAATAAATAATGGATCCTGATTAACTAGCAATAAAGATTAATAAGGTGTAAATAGAACTTTAGAGACAAGGAAATATTAGATAAAGGGAATAGCACTACCAATGTGGCTGAGACAGAACACTCAAGGAAGGAAATTTTTTGAAGGACATTCCCCCACACATAGATGAGATTCAGATTGGAGGTGATTCTAATTGGAGGTGGTATGGCTGTAGCCACTGAATAGCAGAAAAGTTTACTGTGTTACTGCAGGCAAGTGTAGACAAGCAGAAAATTGTGGGATGAGCTGTCAATTGCAAGCTGGAAACTCGCCAGGAAGCTGGCCAAAGAGTTACTGCTGAGCTATGAGAAGATCGTTGTAATGCTTGCAAAACTGATTGGGAAGCTGCTTGTGATCGTGCAACTGAAACTTACTGCAGGTGGTCACCACTGAGTGCTTAGTATTCTGCCCAATCATCATGCCAGCTGGCAAAATACAAAATGCTTATAAATTCAAGCTCCCATATTGCAAGCAGAGCAATAAAAAGTGGATTTGGAGTTAAGAGGAAATAAATTAATAACTGACACAGAAGCAAAATTAGAGTTGGTCTACCTGTTGAAATTAGTTAACAGGAATTTTGAAGTAAGTATGATAAGCATGTTGAAAAATAGTGAAAAATGTAATTGTTAAAAACTATGTTTATACTTTGGAGAAAATATTTTTAAACCACATGGAAATTTTAGAATAAAAATTCAATATAGCAAATAAAGATCATACAATCACTTAATGGAGCCCTGGCAAAAGTAGATTAAAATTTCAACAAAGTTGAGGACAAGTCAATATGAATTAGCAATATCTATAAAAAATGAGCAAAGAAAAAAATGGAGAAAGATTGCCAAGATATCTGAGTCTGTAAGATACTATCAAATGGTCAAATATGGATTCTGGAATTCCCAAAAAAAAGAAGAGTGAAAATTTTGCAGTAAAATTTTAAATATTTAGTGGCTAAAAATTTTAAAATACTTTTGAAATGTCAATTCCCTTTAAATGAGTCTACAAATTTATTACAATCCAATCCAATCTCAGCAGAATTTGTATAGAGATTTTACAAGATGAATTAAAAATGTATATTAAAATGATTTATTATTGCTAAAACAATATTTAAAATGGAAGAATTATACTACTAAATTTTAAGACTTATTATCAAGTACAATGACAAAGACAAATAAATAATTTAGAAATAGACCTAGATGTATAGTTAATTGTTTTATGATGAGGCACTCAATTGATTCAATACAAAAATCTTTTGAACAATGGTGTTAGAAAAACTGTGTGGATAAAATTAACTTCAATTTCTATCTCAGTATATGTACAAAAATAAATTTGAGATAAATTTTACATATAAATTAAAAACTATTATAAAACTTATTGAGGAAAATACAGAAGGACATTTTCTTGATTTTAGAGATGTAAAAATTAATATAGAAAACAAAATGCTAATGTAAAGAAACACTTGATCTAATAATGATAATTCTGGACATTAAAATATAAATAAAATTTTTCCACACAATAACATACAGAAGAATATATATAAGCCTTCATAGTAGATGTAAATTTGAAATAATGCAAATATTCATCAACAGAAAGAAGGATAACATTTTACTATATGTCCAACAATAAACAGAAATGGACAACTGTACACACAAATATATGATTGAATTTCTACAACTATTGCATTGATAAGAACCTTTGTTCTACCCATATAGAACAAAAGTTATATCTATATCCATATATATATATATATATATATAGGGTATATATAGTTTTCATATATATAAGTTCTATATATATGCTCATACATATATCCTTATATAGATAAGATTCAAAGCCACGTAAGTTAAATATCATAATGCTGTCATCTCTGGTGACAGAAAAGGTGACTTGTTTAGAGTGACATGAGGAAGCTTTATGGAAGAAATGGTTTATATTTTGTTTTGCATGGTGGTTACACAAATTTATAAAATTGTCAAAACTCAGCAATTATTCATTAAACCAACTACTTAAAAATCTTTGCATTTTATTTTATGTAAATTTATCTAAATAAAAACAGAAAAAATAAAACCCCTGCACAAAACAGGACAAAATATATTATTGAAAATCTCAAACTTTATTCTAGGGAATATTTTTCCCTTTATTCTCCTGATAATAATCTGTAATGAGCCATTCCTCAGTTTGGAGGAATGGGTTGTATTTAATACTAAGATTTCAGTCTTCCTTTCCTTTTACCTCTGTCTTTCCTATATTTCTTGATTTAGGTCTCTAAAATTTTCAAAATAGTGAAAGAAAAGAGTAGTAAAGAAATAATGTAATGTTTGTTTGACTCTCAATTCTCACTTTCAATGGCTAAATATTTCAGAGAAATTCTTTTTTTTCCTTTTCAATACAAAGACATTTTTCGGACTGTGTAAAGCTACCTTGGCTTAGAATATACATACTCTTCAGTCTCCATCTTGATACACTGATTTTTCTGGCCTTCCTCTTGTTCCATGGTCACAGTCCTGTGTCCAAGATGTAAAATGATTTCAGTCTGGTCTTGTCTCATAAATGGTTCATATTTAGTATGTGAGAAACACTTCTGTAACCTTCATCTCAAAACTATGTAAGAGGCGGTTCTCTATCCAGCCAATTCTATCCGGTTTTTAGTTGCAGCTTTAGCTCCATTAGGCACAAGTCAAAAAAAAAAAAACCAAAAAACCAAAAAATCAAATACAAAAACAGACTTCTGGGTCCTCTAAATGACGACCATGTGTTTCAAAAGCCTAAGGGAATTCCTGGGAGTTTTCATCACCACAGTGTGAAGGAAGTAGTTCCAATGTCTCCTTTTTCACTCTCCAACAAAATCTATTTAAACTATCCTAACCAATGTTAACTCTATTCAATCAACTTCCTCATATTCTGGATGAGAGACTCTAGAGTACTGAAAACAAATACATTTTTATTACATTAATGTATTGATACATGTCTATATATTTCAAATACTACAACAATATTGATAGCTATAAATTGAAATGAGATGCAACATATTGAACTAAGGTGATTGTGGATGAGACGGATCATGCCTTGTAACATGTTGAACTAAATTGGGATGATTATAACTGGATGACATGATACCTACCACATGACTTGATACTTTGTCATAAGATTTTTTTTGTTGTTATTAAATGTATTAAAAAATATCTTCGATGACTACAAAATAATACTTTCATTGGGTAGACATGGTACTTTTGTGTGTCTTTGTGTGTGGTAGTATTAATGTAATTAATTTCATATTGGTAGATATTTAGATTATTTTCTATGGATTTGTCATAAACAACCACCTTATTTCTTAAAATTCCAGACTATGGAAAGAAAAGCTACAACCAGTGGTGAGAGAAAATTTGAAATTGCTGTTTTGGTAAGAGATTTACAGTGTTTTAACCACTGCTTCCCTCACTACTTAACACAATTCTGGTATTAGTCATTTACCTTTTAATAATACTAGGTTTTCAATTTAAGTTTTGCTTGACTTTTTCATTGGAGATTTTTCACAAGAGGCTATGGGTACCTAGGGATCAGACATGTATAGACATCACTTTGATAACCACAAGCTTACACTTCAATGGTTTCCATAACAAATGAACTGTCAGTCATATTGTGAACTGAATTATTTTTAATATATATTTTATTTTCTAACCACAAATTTTAAAAATGTCTCCTTACATGAAAAATATATTCAGAGATCAAGCAGCTGATATTAAAATATACTTTTGATTTCTGCTTTAGTCATATGTAGGAGACTACCTACTCTGTTTCTCCAAAGCCATAACTGGCAATGCAGAGATACGAATTCGTATGAATAAAGGAAAATGGCAAATGGAGATTGTGGACAGGACAAGCTGAAAATAAACCTTTGAAGAATGTATAGAAGTAATTAAACCTATATCATGTTGTACTAAAATTATTTCACATAGATAATTGATTTTGATAAAAAGAAAACAATAACATATGGATCAAGTAGGCTTCATCCCAGGCATGCAAGGCTGGTTCAACATATGCAAGTCCATAAACATAATCAACCACATGAATAGAACCAAAGACAAAAGCTGCATGATTATCTCAATAGATGCAGAGAAGACTGTCAACAAAATTCAACAACCCTTTATGCTAAAAACTCTCGATAAGCTACGTATCGATGGAATGTATCACAAAGTAATAAAAGCTATTTATGACAAACCCACTACTAATATCATACTGAATGGGCAAAACCTGGAAGCATTCCCTTTGAAATCTGGCACTAGACAAGGATGCCCTCTCTCACCACTCTTATTCCACATAGTATTGGAAGTTTAGCCAGAGTAATCAGGCAAGGAAAAGAAATAAAGGGTATTCAATCAGGAAAGGAGGAAGTCAAATTGTCGCTATTTGCAGATGATATGATTGTATATTTGGAAGACCCCATTGTCTCAGCTCCAAATCTCCCTGAAACTGATAAGCAACTTCAGCAAAGTCGCAGGACACAAAATCAATGTGTAGAAATCACAAACATTCCCACCAATAACAGACAAACAGAGAGCCAAATCAAGAGCAAACTTCCATTCATAATTGCTACAAGAAGAATAAAATACCTAGAAATACAACTAACAAAGGAGGTAAAGAACCTATTCAAGGAGAACTACAAACCACTGCTCATGGAAATAAGAGAGGACACAAACAGATGGAAAAAATTCCATGCTCATGGTTATGAAGAATCAATATTGTGAAAATGGCCATACTGCCCAAAGTAATTTTTAGAGTTAATTCTATCCCCATCAAACTACCAATGACCTTCTTCACAGAAGTGGAAAAAAACACTTTAAACTTCATATGGAACCAAAAAGAGCTCATGTAGCCAAGACACTCCTAAGCAAAAAGATCAAAGCTGGCAGCATCACGCTGCTGGACTTCAAACTATACTACAAGTCAATAGTAATCAAAACAGCATGGTACTGGTGCCAAAACAGAGACATAGACCAATGGAACAGAACAGAGGCCTCCGAGGCAACACCACACATCTACAACCATTTAATCTTTGACAAACCTGTCAAAAATAAGCAATGGGGAAAGGATCCCCCTGATTAATAAATGGTGTTGGGAAAATTGGCTAGCAATGTGCAGAAAGCAGAAAATAGACCACTTCCTGACACCTTACACTAAAATTAACTCCAGATGGATTAAAGACTTAAACATAAGACCTAACACCATAAAAGCTCTAGCAGAAAACCTAGGCAAAACCATCCAGGACATAGTCATAGGCAAGGACTTCATGACTAAAACACCAAAAGCATGGCAACAAAAGCCAAAATAGACAAGTTGGATCTCATTAAACTTAAGAGCTTCTCTAGAGCAAAAGAAACAATCATTAGAGCAAACTGGCAACGAATGGAATGGGAAAAAATTTTTGCAATCTACCCATCTGACAAAGGGCTAATATCCAGAATCTACAAACAACTAAAATAAATATACAAGAAAAAACAAACAAACTCATCCAAAAGTGGGCAAAGGATATGAACAGACACTTTTCAAAATAAGACATCCATGAGATCAACAAACATGTGAAAAAATGCTCATCATTGGTCATTAGAGAAATGCAAATCAAAACCGTATTGAAATACCATCACACACCAGTTAGAATGGTGATCAATAAAAAATCTGAAGACAAAAGATGCTGGAGAGAATGTGGAGAAAAATGAATACTTTTACACTGTTGGTGGGAGTGTAAATTAGTTCAATCACTGTGGAAGACAGTGTGGTGATTCCTCAAGGATCTAGAAATAGAAATTCCATTTGACCCAGCAATCCCATTACTGGGTATATACCCAAAGGACTATAAATCATTCTATTATAAAGACATATGCACATATATCTTCACATAGCAAAGACCTGGAACCAACCCAAATGCCCATCAATGATAGACTGGATGAAGAAAATGTGGCACATATACACCATGGAATACTATGCAGCCATAAAAAATGGTGAGTTTATGTCCTTTGTAGGGACATGGATGAACCTGGAAAGCATCATTCTCAGCAAATTGACACAAGAACAGAAAATCAAACACCACATGTTCTCACTCACAGGCAGATGTTGAATAATGAGAACACATGGACACAGAGAGGGGAGCATCACACACTGGGGTCCGTTGGGGGAGTTATGGGAAGGATAGTGGGAGGGAGGGTGGGGAGCGATAATGGAGGGGAGAAATGTCAGGTATAGGTGATGGGGGGGATGGTGGCAGCAAACCACCTTGCCATGAATGTACTTATGCAGCAATCTTGCGTGATCTGCACATGTACCCCAGAATCTAAAGTACAATTAAAACAACAACAACAACAACAACAATATATGATACATAGGTAGATTTTGATGACATTACCTTTATCTTACCTTAAATTTTAATGTAATGAAAAAGTACATTAGACTGAAAATGACAAAAGCAACTACAAAAAAATATATCACATTTCAAGATTAGAATAAAGTCTTGATGTGCTAATCTTTAGTAGAATATACAGAGGCGGGTAGTGCTATAATATATTTAGTTGTTTGGTGATGCTGTTGAATCTTGGATGTATAGAAATCTTTTCTTATGACAATGAGCTTCTCATATCAAATCAAACTTTGAAAAACAACAAGCAAAGTCATGCCAGCGTTCCCATTTGTGCAAAGCCTTCTAATAGGTCAACAATAGGTTTTACATTCCAAGATGGTAGAATGAGTGACTATTCAGTTACCATGGTCAGTACAAAGTAAATTTATTTTCCATTTGTTTTAATTAGTTATTTAACAGAAGTGTTAGTTTTCTATGATATGTTTCAGGGATAAGGAGAGATGTTTCAATACTCATAAGGGAATAAAAATTATTTTAAATGATTTATCTTGAGGAAGGAATCCAATGATATCTAGATGCTTCAAATATTTGTTCTATAATAAAAACATCTAAATGACTGTTAACCAGATAGTGTGTCCTTTCTAAATTAATTACCAAATATTGTGACTATTTTAATAATGTACTTAAAGTTTCATGTAAAATATTGCAGAAAAAAGTTTTTAAAATATTTTAAAACAACTATTTTAAAAATTAATTATTTTCTGTATATTAAGAACACATTGAGCTTTCACATACAAACATGTTAAGAAATAGTTTAAAAAACAAACATGGGACTCCTGCCAAGATGGCTGAATAGGAAGAGCTCCAGAGCGCAGCTCCCAGTGAGTGAGACATGGAAGACAAGGGATCTCTGTATGTCTAATCCAGGTACGAGGTTCATTTCAATGGGACTGCTTGGACAGTGGGAGTAGCCCAGGGAGGTGAACTGAGGCAGGGCAGGGCACTGCCCCACCCAGGAAGTGCAACCAATTGGATGATCAGGGACTTGACACCCCTCAGCACTCTGGTTCAGATACTGGACTTCTCCCATGCCCTTTACAACCCACCAGTCCAGGAGAATGCCACCAGGCTGAGAAGAACCACGAGTTGCCAGCACAGATCTGCATAACAGCTCCAGCCAGCCTGGCACTGTGAGTTGTCAGCACAAACTTGGCAGAGGTTTTGGGTAGCACAGAGAGCACCTGTGGGATGGATCTACCCGCCCCCCAGGAAAGAGGGAGAGCTGAAAGCAGGGAGACAGGTAATATGGCTTGGGAGGTCCCACCCCCACAAAGACCAGTAAACTGAAGCCCTCTTGCTTGAGAGTTTCACAGCTAGCACATCAGTTCGAGCTGGACCCCTCATGATCTAGCTCGGTGGGGGGAAAGGCATCTGCCATTGTGAAGGCAGATCTAATCTCACCTGTGTAAACAAAAGCCAAAGGAAGCCTACACAGCAGTCTGGCTGAGTCTGAGGCATCCCAGCAGTGCCTCTATAGGCAGACAAGAAACAGACTACCTCCTCAAACAGCTCCCTGACCGCTATATAACAACAACAACAAAATGCCTCATACAGCAGAGGGGCCTGAATGTTAGAAAGAAAACTAAAAGAATAAAAAGAAATAGCTTCAACATCAAAATTAAGGACATCCACTCAGAGACCGCATCCAAAATCACCAAATTCAAAGATCAAAGGTAGATAAACCCATGAAGATGGGAAGAAACCAGTGCAAAAAGGATGAAATCATCAAAGATCAGAATGTCTCTCCTCCTTCATGGGATCCCAACTCCTCACCAGCAATGGAACAAAACAGGATGGAGAATGAGTTTGATGAATTGACAGAAGTAGGCTTCAGAAGGGGGCTAATAACAAACTTCTTTGAGCTAAAGAAACACGTTCTAACCCAATACAAACAACTAAAAACCTTGAAAAAAGGTTAGACAAAATGCTAACTAGAATAGCCAGCTTAGAGAAGAACATAAATGATTGATGGAGCTGAAAAACACAGCACAAGAACTTTGTGAAGCATACACAAGTTTCAGTAGCTGAATTGATCAAGCAGAAGAAAGTATATCAGAGATTGAAAGTCAACTCAATGAAATAAAACAAGAAGGCAAGATTAGAGAAAAAAGAGTGAAAAGAAATCAACAAAGCCTCCAAGAAATATGAGATTATGAGAAAAGACCTAATAGATGTACCTGAATGTGATGGGGAGAATAAATCCAAGCTGGAAAACACTCTTTAGGATATTATCCAGGAGAACTTCCCCCAACCTAGCAAGGCAGGCCAACATTCAAATACAGGAAATACAGAGAACACCACAAAGATACTCCTCAAGAAGGCACATAATCATCAGATTCACCAGGGTTGAAATGAAGGAAAAAATGCTAAGAGCAGCCAGAGAGAAAGACCAGGTAGCCCACAAAGGGAAGCTCATCAGACTTACAGCAGATGGCTCCACAGAAACCCTACAAGCTAGAAGACAGCGGGGGCCAATATTCAACATCCTTAAAGAAAAGAACTTTCAACCCAGAATTTCATATACAGCCAAACTAAGCTTCTTAAGTGAAGGAGAAAGAAAATCCTCTATGGAAAAGCAATTACTGAGAGATTTCGTCACCACCAGACCTGCCTTACAAGAGCTCCTGAAGGAAGCACTAAACATGGAAAAGAACAACCAGTACCAGACACTGCAAAAATAATGGTAAAGACCAAGGATGCAATGAAGAAACTGCATCAACTAACAGGCAAAGCAACCAGCCAGTAACAAAATGGCAGGATCAAATTCACACATAACAATATTAACATTAAATGTAAATGGCCTAAATGCGCCAATCAAAACACAGTCTGGCAAATTGGATAAAAAGTCAAGACCCATCAGTGTGCTGTATTCAGGAAATCCATCTCATGGGCAAAGACACACATAGGCTAAAAAATAAATGGATGGAAGAAGATTTACCAAGCAAATGGAAAGCAAAAAAAGCAGGAGATGCAATCCTAGTCTCTGATAAAACAGACGTTAAACCAACAAAGATCGAAAGAGACAAAGAAGGGCATTACATAATGATAAAAGAATCAATGCTACAAGAAGTGCTAACTATCCTAAATATATGTGCACACAGTATAGGAGTACCCAGAAACATAAAGCAAGTTCTTAACAACCTACAAAGAGACTTAGACTCCTGCACAATAATACTGGGAGACTTTAACACTCCACTGTCAATATTACGACAGATCAACAAGACAGTAAATCAACAAGGAAATCCAGGACTTGAATGCAGATATGGACCAAGCAGACTTAATAGACATCTACAGAACTCTCTACCACAAATCCACAGAATATATATTCTTCTCAGCACCACATCACACTTATTCTAAAATTTACCACATAATTTGAAGTATATCACTCCTCAACAAATGCAAAAGAATAGAAATCATAATAACCAGTCTCTCAGACCACAGTGCAATCAAATTAAAACTCAGGATTAAGAAACTCACTCAAAACCATACAACTACATGGAAACTGAACAACTGGCTCCCAAATGACAACTGGTTAAATAATGAAATGAAGGCAGAAATAAAGATGTTATTTGAAAGCAATGAGAATGAAGACGCAATGTACCAGAATGTCTGGGACACATTTAAAGCAGTATCTAGAAAGAAACTTATAGAAATAAATGTCCACATGAGAAGTAAGGAAAGATCTAAAATTCACACCCTATTGTCAAAATTGAAAGAGATAGAGGAGCAAGATCAAAAAAACTCAAAAGCTAGTAGAAGACAAGAAATAACTAAGATCAGAGCAGAACTGAAGGAGATAGAGACACAAAAAACCCTTCAAAAAGAAAATCAATAAATCCAGGAGCTGGTTTTTTGAAAAGCTCAACAAAATAGACAGACTGCTAGCCAGACTAATAGAAAAGAGAGAAGAATCAAATAGATGCAATAAAAAATGATAAAGGGTATATCACCATTGATTCCACAGAAATACAAACTACTATCAGAAATTACTACAAAAAACTATGCACATAAACCAGTAAATTTGGAAGAAACGGATTAATTCCTGGACACTTACACCCTCCTAGGACTAAACCAGGAAGACAATGAAACCCCGAAAAGACCAATAACAAAGTCTGAAGATGAGGCAGCAATTAATAGCCTACCAACCAAAAAAAGTCCAGGTCCAGATGGATTTACAGCTGAATTCTACCAGATGCACAAAGAGGAGCTGGTACCATTTCTTCTGAAACTATTCCAAAAAATACATAAAAGAAGGAATCCTCCCAATTCATTTTATGAGACCAATGTCATCCTGATACCAAAACCTCTCAGAGACTCAACAAAAAAACAAAACTTCAGGCCAATATCTATGATGAACATAGATGCAAAAATTTGAATAAAAATACTGACAAACCAAATGAAACAGCACATCAAAAAGCATATCCATCACAATCAAGTAGGTTTCATCCTGGGGATGCAAGGCTGGTTCAATATACACAAGCCTATAAATGTAATCCACCACATAAACATAACCAAAGACAAAAACCACATGATTATCTCAATAGATGCAGAGAAGGCCTTCAACAAAATTCAACAGCACTTTATACTAAAAACTCTCAATAAACTAGGTATTGATGGAATGTATCTCAAAATAATAAAAGCTATTTATGACAAACCCACAGCCAATATCATACTGAATGGGCAAAAACTGGAAGCATTCCCTTCGAAATCTAGCACTAGACAAGGATGCCCTCTCTCATCACACCTATTCAATATAGTATTGTAAGTTAGCAACCAGGCATCAAAAAGAAATAAAAGGTATTCAATTAGGAAAAGAGGAAGTCAAAATGTCTCTATTTGCAGATGGCATGATTGTATATTTAGGACTCCATCATCTCAGCCCAAAATCTCCTTCAACTGATAAGCAACTTCAGCAAAGTCTCAGGATGCAGAATCAATGGCAGAAATCACAAATAACAGAACTATACCAATAACAGAACAAACAGAGAACCAAATCAAAAACGAATTCTCATTCACAATTGCTACAAAGGGAATAAAATACCTAAAACTACAACTAACAAAGGATGGAAAGGACCTCTTCAAGTATAACTACAAACCACTGCTCAACAAAATAAGAGAGGACACAAACAGATAGAAAAACATTCCATGCTCATGGTTAGGAAGAATCAATATCATGAAAATGACCACACTGCCTAAAATAATTTATTTATTCAATGCTATCCCCCATCAAACTACCATCGACCTTCACAGGAAAAAAAACACTTTAAACTTCATATGGAAACAAAAGAGAGCCCACATAGCTAAGACCATCTTAAGTAAAAACAAAGCTGGAGGCATCATGCTACCTGACTTCAAATTATACTACAAGGCTGTAGTAATCAAAACAGCATGGTACTGGTACCAAAACAAAGATGTAGACCAGTGGAACAGAACCAAGGCCTCGGAGGCAATGCCACACATCCATAACCATCTGATCGTTGACAAACCTGACAAAAACAAGCAATGGTGAAAGGATTCCCCTGTTTAATAAATGGTGTTGGGAAAACTGGCTGGCCATGTGCAGAAAGCAGAAACTGGATCCCTCTTTACACCTTTCACTAAAATTAACTCCAAATGTATTAAAGATTTAAACATAAGACCTAACATCATAAAAGCCCTAAAAGAAACCTAGGCAAAACCACTCAGGATGTAGGCATAGGAAAAGATTTCATGTCTAAAACACCAAAAGCAATGGCAACAAAAGCCAAAATAGACAAATGGGATCTAATTAAACTTAAGAGCTTCTGTACAGCAAAAGAAACAATCAGAGTGAACCAGCAACCCATGGAATGGGAAAAAAATTTTGCAATCTACTCATCTGACAAAGGGCTAATATCAAGAATCTATGAAGAACTAAAATAGATTTACAAGGAAAAACAAACAAACCATTCAAAAGTGGTCGAAGGATATGAACAGGCACTTTTCAAAAGAAGACAAATATGAGACCAAGAAACATATAAAAAAATACTCATCATCATTGGTCATTGGAGAAATGCAAATCAAAACCACATTGAGATACCATCTCACACCAGTTAGAATGGCGATCATCAAAAAATCTGGAGACAACAGATGCTGGAGAGGATGTGGAGAAATAGGAACACTTTTACACTGTTGGTGGGAGTGTAAATAGTTCAACCATTGTGGAAGACAGTGTGGTGATTCCTCAAGGATCTAGAAGTAGAAATTCCATTTGACCCAGCAATCCCATTACTGGGTATATACTCAAAGGATTATATATCATTCTATTATAAAGACATATGCACACTTATGTTCATTGTGGCACTATTTACAATAGCGAAGACCTGGAACCAACCCAAATGCCCATCAATGGTAGACTGGACAAAGAAAATGTAGCACATCTACACCATGGAATACTATGCAGCCATAAAAAATGATGAGTTTGTGTCATTTTTAGGAACATGGGTGAGTCTGGAAACTGTCATTCTCAGCAAACTGACACAAGAACTGAAAACCACACAGCACATGTTCTCACTTATAGGTGGGTGTTGAACAATGGGAACACATGGGCACAGGGAGGGGAACATCATGCACTGGGGTATGTTGAGGGGGTGGGGAACTAGGGGAGGGACATCAGGAGTCAGGGAGGTTGGGGAGGGATAACACTGGGAGAAATGCCTGATGTAGGTGGTGGGGGCTGGGGAGACAGCAAACCACCATGGCATGGGTACCTATGCAATAATCCTGCAAGATCTGTACTTGTACCCCAGAACTTAAAGTACACTTTAAAAAAAATAGTTTAAATATAAATAGCCTAATTTAATTTTTAAATTTTACATATCCCCTTTTGTTTATTCACTTTAAGGGTATTTGAAGCAGGAAGATATATTTAACTACAAAAAACATGATAACCATAATAATACTGTAATACAGTTATATAGCACTCTACATTCATCACAAAGCTTCTACAGATACTGATATTCAGCACCTATGGATGATATATAGTGTTGGATTAATATTTTAATTTGGCATAATGTGAAAAATGAAGTTCAGAGAAGATTTTCACAGGATGATTAAAAGCGGAAAGTAAAAAGTTTTGATATAAACTGAGATTAAAATAATCTTCAAATTTTATATGAGTATATATGCAGTATTTTTCAAATAAGTTACATGATCTTAAATATGTTTATAGAAGCAGATAAAATATTTAAAATCAGAACTATGTGGAAAACACTATACGTGTCATTTTTCTGTTTTGTCCTTGAAAAACAGTACTTTCTTTACCATTAAAAAAATCGCATACTGAAAGTTTGGCTCTTATCAAATAAATATTCATTAATCCATGGATTCAGTTATTCAGTGCTCTGCTGTCTCCATAACCTCATATTGAAATATTCCTACTAGAGTGTAAGTTCCTTGAGGCAGGAGTTTTGACTGTTATGTTTGCCGATGTATTCTTATCACCTAATAAGGCCTGGATCAAAATGTATTTGTTGAAAATATTAAAACTTACAAACAAACAAAAAAAGACAACAGACTGAGTACACAAATACTTTTCTCTAGCATTTTATAATTTTTTTGAAGAAATTAAAATTTTAAATCTCTTTGTAGTCTGTAGAGAACTTTCTGTTACGGGATTATGTTTCTCTCCTACTCCCTCACCTTTTATTCCCTGTGGCAGCTGTATTTGTCAATTAAACAAGAGATGTATTACTTCTCATTAAAAGAACACATGTTTCAAGATAACCAATAAGTAAAGCAAACATAAGGAGCCAGTGGGCTTGATAAAATTACCAGCATCTCCTCAGTAGCTCCCTTTCTTGTCTTTCATAAACATTTATCAAGGGTTTAACATCGGGCCTTGAAGTGTGACTGTGTGACCCTAGGGAAGTTCGGAGGCTTATTATTTGATAGTGAGATGACATATTTATAGATCTTGGCCCTGAAAATTTCAAAGTCTCCTGGATTGTGTATATTGTTTAGTTCTTTGAGAGTTTGAAATATGCCACTCAAAATGACTCCTGATTACTTTTTATTTTTTCAGTCAAAACAGGATAAAATGACTCTGATAACAGAGATTATTGAGTCTGTTTTTGGCTAGAACTGCAGGCAACAGGTCAAATGTAGGTTTAGCTATTCTCATTTTAACATTGACTCACAAGAGAAAAGAGAAATCATAGGGAAATCAATGCGCCATCCAGAGAAAAACAGTGGATCCTGAAAATGTTGTATTCTTGTCTTTTACTTTTTACTCAGCAGTCTCTCTTCAGTTTTTTAGGCTACCATAAAGAACCATTTTCCTTGACACAAAGGTTCACTTGCTTGTTGGAAATTCTGGTTGGACATTCAGCATCAGGTATATAAGATGGTAAATTGTAAGACATTTGTGAATAGAAGGGTGTGTGTGTGTGTGTGTGTGTGTGTGTGTGTGTGCAAAGATATTGAAATAGAACATTTAGAAAAATAAACTAATAAGCACATAATATATTGTTAAGCAATTATCTTCAAGTTAGGGTGTATAAAACTTGGAAATACATGAAGACATTGTAAAGGAACACAGGAATAGATGGTTTTAAAATAATTATTACCAGACCATCAATTCCCATAAATATGCTTCCATAAACTTAATCTTCATGAGAACAAACCAGTCTCCATTCCTTTCTTCCCTTAAGCTATCTTTCTTATCTACTTTAAAAAGAAAAGTTAACATTTTCATAAAGGTCATCCAGGGCAATAAAAAATAAGAAATGATTCAAAATTTAGGTTTAGTTTCCAAAAAGTGAATGACATTTCTGACTTGTAATAAATACTTTTATGTAACATGTGGTTGCTAGATTCTTTGATTTCAACTAATTTAAAGAGCACCTAATAAATATTTTCACTTGATGAATTACTCAAAAGAATTTTCTGGGTAAGATGTCACAATGTAATTTTTTTATATACAACTCAGAAGACATTCAAGAAATGTACTGACATTGGTCTTTAAAAAAATTTCTCATTCTTATCTGTATTTTTGTTACAATCATTCACAATGATTTATATATACCACAAGAGTAGAAATTACATTGATCATAAATTACATGATATTAATAGACATTATTTTAAGAGAGGAGATCTTGCTATTTTGCCCACACTGGACTCTAAACTGGTGGGCTCAGGCAATCCTTTCATCTCAGCCTCCCAAACAGCTGGAACTATAGGCATATGCCACTGTGCTCAGCAGATAATTTTAAAAAGGAAAATAACTCCATCTGTTTCACCAAGACCTTTTTATAACTAATAATTATAACAATGTATAATAATTTTATCATTTATGTACTGATAATGACCATTAGGATAGCTCTAGGAAAAAAGTCAAACATTGAATCATACAAACACAGGAAAAAATCAGTTTACATGTAGTTTTATTACAATAAATTATAAAGGATAATTAGTAAAATGAAGGTATAGTTGTATTAGAATACTATTCCATGGGACAAAATTTAAGACAATAGAAAAAAAATTTAAGAAGAAAGAAGATGTAAAATACTTGCCAATGGAGAGTTTTTTCAATTATTTTAAATTGATAATACATTATTTAATATATCAATATTTGCAATATGCTGGAATTTATAACTTTACAACTACAAAATTATGACACAATTTTGTATGTTAACTTACAAATGTGATAGAGGTACCTTTTTGTTGTCCAAAATTCTTTTTTTTTCTTTTCTGAGAGGGATGGAGTCTCACTCTGTCATCCAGGCTAGAATGCAGTGGCATGCTCTCCGCTCACTGCAACCTTCGCCACCCCAGTTCAAGCAATTCTCCCACTTCAACCTCAGAGTAGACAGGATTACAGACATCTGCCACTATGCCCAGTTAAGTTTTGTATTTTTTTACTGGAGCTGGGTTTCACCATGTTGGCCAGGATGATATTGAACTCCTGACCTCAGATGATCCACCTGCCTTGGCCTCTCAAAGTGCTGGGATTACAGGCATGAGTCACCGCACCTGACCTGTCGTCTAAAATTATTTCAGAGATTTGTCAAAAACTGATTGAAGGTCCCTGATATAAAGCATTCTATGACAGACACTGCTAATTGTTTGCTACTTCACATTCTTCACTTCTTTCTTGTCATAATGTAACTCCTGATGTTATCAAGATAAACAACCCAGCTGAGATTCCATTTGCCCCTTCTAATGGATGTAACTGTGCCTGTGCCACAAAGTGGTGTATATAACTTCTGCATTGTTACCCCAAAGGAAACTGCTTGCCTTCTACTTCAGTATTTATCCTTTCAATCTCTGGTATGTGGCAGTGACTGAACAGTTATTTTGTACCCCAGAATGAAAATAATACATGAAAGAGAATGAGACTATCAGTCAACAAGAGTCAGATAGCCTCATCTCTGATTTGTAAAATGAGTGAAATGCCTGTTTAATTTAAATTACTATTTGTAGTGTTTCTTATTTACAGCACCCAATTCTAAGTAATAGAAGTACATTCTAAGTAATAGAATGCTACATGGGAATACATGCCACATAGCAAAATAAATGGAAGGATAATTACTATATTATTTAAGATGTTAAAATGCCAATGTAGTGTAATACCTGATTATTGTACTGGATTGTACTGGGCATAATGAGTTTGTACTTCAGTCTTTGTCTTCACTTTGACATGATATGGCTATCCTCCTTGAATAAGTAATTTTATATCTCTACCGCTATTTCCTCAATAAAGGAAACAGATTACATATTTTTAGGTCTTATTAGTTAAATTATGGTACTATTTAAAATTTTTGTAGAGAAGACCAGGGAAAGTTTCAAGAGAAATTATTTAAGTTGGATCTTGAAGATAATTTAATTGATGTCTCTGTAAGATCTAAATCCTAGAGTAAAAGTATACATCTCCTGGAGTCTTCTAATCATTTACATAGGATAGAATAAATTGAGTTCATAGGACAATCATATTCCCTAGAGCTGAAATATGTTTACTGAATGAAGCAGCTAGATTGAAATGCAAATGTTGCTTAATAGTTTATTAAAAATTTCCAACCTTTCCTTATATTTAAATAATCTTGCAATTTTGATTCCTAGCAGACCCTAATATATAACACAAATAGTATAGGCTGACACTGATCATGAGAGTGATCAGGGTAATTAAGTACATTTTATTCTATTACAAATAAATAAGGTCATGGCAGTTGAATGTAAGAAAATTTGGAGTGAGAGGACTAGAAAATGAGATAAGTGATTTCTCAAGTTGATTTAAACACGATGAAAAATGTTAGTGGGGTTTATAATGAGAGTACGTTTGCTCTCTTAAATTCTAACTGGTTTAAATTATGTAAAATCATAAATTATTAAGCAAATTGATATGTAAAATCATTTACAGTTTGTGCAAACCACCTAGTTAAAAAGGCAAGCTTTACAAAACTGTTGTGTGTACCTATGATGTACCCGAGTCTTTGTTATGAATTTTAAAATGTTATTTAAAATTTAAAACAAGCCTATAGAAAAAGAAACCAAAAACAACACTGTCATATTATTTTTCATGATATTAGAGAGGATTAAACTGAAAACCAAGAATTAAATAATACCTCTAAACTTGCAAAGCTATTAAGTAATGGTGTAGGGTTTGTAATCAGGCTTACTGGATTCTGAAATTCATGCTTTTTCACTATCAAACACTCCCTTGCCCTGAATTAACTTTTTTGGACTTCAGTCCATTCTTAGTTTTTCCACATCAAATCTTTTGAGGAAACCATAAACTGTACATATTTAGAATGTGCAATTCGAAGGGTTCTTACAGCTATATACCGTCAAGATGTAGATATTTCTATTTTCCTTAAAAGATTCTTTGTGATCCTTTACAGTCCGTAACTCCCTTCCCCACTGTGCTCAGGCAGCAGAAACACTGATCTTTTCTGTCACTATAGATTAGTTATTGTATGTTAATGAAATCTTACAGCATACACTTTTGCGTTTCTTTGTCTTGAAACCTAGCAGTTTTGAGATCTCTTCCACATTATATGTATCATAGCTGTTTTCATTTTAGGAAGTATTTAGTTGTATGGGACATCACACTTTATTTAATTATCGATGAACTTTATGTTGTTTTCAGTATTGTCTATTATGAATAAAGTTTCTGTTCACATTTGGGTATAAGTATGTTTGTGAATATGTTTTCATTTCTTATGGGAAAATAATGCCTAGGAGAAGAATTGGCTGGGTATATGATCAACTTTTTAAGAAATGTATCCTGAATAGAGCTTGCATTAATAGAAATTGCTCTTGGTGAGTCAATGAGTATGTGGTGAGTGAAGGTGAAGGCCTAGGACCTTACTGTATACTATCATAGACTTTATAAACACTATGCTCTTAGGCTACTGAAAATATATATAAAATTTATTCTTTCTTCAATAAAAAGTAACTGTAGCTTAGTATAACTTTGTTACTTGATAAGCTTTTGATTTTTAAAAACTTTTTGACTCTTTTGTAATGATAGCTTAAAATACAACACATTGTACAGCTGTACAAAAAATTCTTATTATATAAGCTTTTTTCTACTTTTTACTGTTTTGTTAAAAAATGAAGACACAAACATGTACAATAGTGTAGGCCTACACAAGGCCAGTATCATCAGTATCACTGTCTTGCACCTCAACATCTTGCCCCACTGAAAGGTCTTCAGGAACAATCATATGCATGGAGCTGTCATATTTTATGATAACAATGCCTTCTTCTGGGATATCTCCTGAAGAAACTGCCTGAGGCTGTTTGACAGTTACCTTATTTATTTTATTTTACTTTTTTACAAGTAGAAGGAATGCACTATAAAATATCAATAAAAAGTTTAGCAAAGTACATACATAGACCAGTAGCATAGTCATTTATTATCACTGTCAAGTATTATGTCCTGTATATAATTGTATGTGCTATACTTTTATATGGCTGGCTGTGAAGTAGGTTTGTTTACAACAGCATCACCATAAATATATAATTAATGCATTGCATTAAAACATTAAAATGGCAGTGACGTCACTAGGTCATGGGAATTTTTTCAGTTCCATTATAATCTTATGGGACCACTACTGTATGTGTGGTGACCAAAGCATCAGTACATGACACATGGCTATGTAGACATTCGTTAATAGTAATGTGTCAATATTGGTCCATTAGTTGTATTAAATGTATCATATTAATGTAAGATGTTAAAAATAGAGGAAACTGGGTATGGGGTATATGAAAACTCTCTATAATTGTCTTAATTTTTCTGTAAATCTGAAATTGTTCTAAAACCAAAGTTTATTTTAAAAACATCTCACACCTATAGAGTCAGTGTTGAACTTAGCAGCTGTAAATTGTGCCTTGACTTCCTCCAACTACAGGCGGCAGAGTTTATCGTGAGCACCAGCAGCTATACTCTGAGATCCACTGATAATTTTCTCCCCAGCCAATGACTTGGCATGGCAGGTATACCAAGTAGCCTTGTTCCTAGGAAACATGGGATTCTTCTGATGGGATGCCTTGATTTGCGAACTCCCTAATGGCCTAACTCAATTTTCTTTAGACTACCCTACGTTCTAGAATATTCCTGTTCTGTATTGCATCCATATTTTCTGCACAGTATCAGACTTTCTTTGCCTCATAGCTCCCTGGACCCTTGGCTTTAACCACTTTACAATTTTCTCTCACTGTAAGTCTCCTAACCCAAGTCTTTGCATGCTTAATTCTATCTCAGCATCTGCTTATCAGGTGACCTTAGCTAATACTCCGAATAAAGGACAAAATCCATTCAATCACCTCCTCACATGCAAACAAAGAAATTGGCAAAACTCAACACACATTAATGAGAAAATTCTTAGCAAAATTGAAATAGAAAGGAGCAGTTTCAACCTGATAGAGTCGCTACAGAAACTTAAACTATCATCTTATTGTATAGTGAAATATTTAAAATTTTTCTTATTTTTCATGGGAATAAGGCAAGAATATTTACACTTACTATTTATATCCAACACTGTAGTATAGGTTTTAGTTCTTAAAATATGGCAAGAGAAAAAGATTGACATCAAAGAAGAATATCCAGTTACTTTTTGTAAATGATAAAGTTTTTTGGCATAGAATATATTTAGAAATGTACGAAGCTAGTACTAGAACCAGCATCTGATTTATCAAGTCAAGGATTACCAAGCTAATATAAAATATATTAATTCTATTTTTATATACTAGTAGTAAACTATTGGAAAACATAATTTTTAAATATCAACAATATTACCAAAAATCATTCATTAATAAAGAAATTAAAAAATATTTACGGAATGTCTATACTAAAAATGATGTAGTAGCACTGAGATACATAGTAAAAGGCCTAAATAAATAATGTGAAAATGTGTATGAAAATTCAAACAAATTGCATAGTTAAGTTACTTTTCCAAAAAACAAATTCAGAAGATTTATTCTTTCTAATTTCACTACTTACTCTAAAAGTATAGTACTCAATACAGTCTAGTGTTAATTAAATAATGAATATCCCCCAAATAGATGTAAATGTGTGATCAATTGCTTCTTGACAGTTACTAAAATAATTTCATAAGGAAAGAAAAGTTTTTTCAACACATTATGTCTGAAGAACTGAATATCCGCTATAGGAAATATATATATTTCAAAGAAAAACAGAAACTAGACAACAAAGATCACCTGGAGAGAATTAATGAAGCAGTAAACAAGTAATTTAAAGTAAGCATGGTAAGCATATTTAAAGAGAAAAAAAATGATATTAGCAATATGAAACACATGTAAGATATGAAAAAGATAAAGGAGAAATACAGGCACGTGTATAAAACAGCAAACAAGATCTAATACTTGGTGACAGATTATAATTAATCTATTTACTAAAGAAATTCAAAATGTTTATAAGAATATTGAGTGCTTACAATTTTAATGATCATAAAAATAAATGCAAATACAAACAAAAAATGATAAATCACTTATATTTTTTAGACTGGTGAAAATTAAAAAGCTAGAGGGTGTTATTCATTGGACAGAAGTAGTAATAATGGAACTAGCATGGACTGCAGGTGAAGTACAGGGTTTGTCCCATGCAGAGCCCTGTATTACTTTTTAAAAAAATATACTATTATTTATCTTGGATATGTAATAGTTATAAATATATGTGGGGTATGTGTGATATTTTGATATAGCATACAATGTAATCAAATGAGGACTACTGGAATATGTATCACCTCAAACATTTATCATTTCTTTATGTTAGGAACATTCTAATTTGACCTTTCCATGATTTTGAAATATGCAATAAATTTTTGTTAACTATAGTCACCCAATTGTACTAATGAATACTAGATCTTATTCCTGCTACCTATTCATAAAATATTGCCGAGTATATTCTCCCTATGGGCATATACTTAGCAATATTCAGTGCAGAATTATTGTTATTGTAGTACTGAGGTAATAGAAAAAAATCTCAGTGTTCACAGAAGGGAGAGTGTATATGTAGTATGGAGTAGTATGAATAATTAGAAGAGCAATGGATTACATTTTTCCATAGCAACATAGGTAAATAAATTTTTTAACATACTAAGTGGAAATGAAAGAATGAAAAAGGAGAGCTGTGCTATGATATCCTTTACTAGAATAAACACATATGAACAGGACACAAGATACTATTTACAAGAATCCATAAAAGCTAAAGAGAGATGTTAAATATATTAGAATCATGGCCTAATGAAATTGAAGAGAAATTGGAAAAGAGTATACAGATAAAAAGCCATAAGTAAATTTAATAAGAGCATGGTTTTGTTCAGACCAGTGTTCATAATATGTCATGATTTGAGAAGTAATCTTCCCTTGACATTGTGCACTAGAGTTTCAACAGAAGAAAATTAAAGAGAAAAAGTAAAGACATTCATTACTTTGAACTAAGTGATAACCCCCTCATGTTAAGCAGATAGAATGAAAATACATACTTTTAAAATTTTGAAACCTTATTGGCATTTAACTATTTCAATTTATTTTATAATTTTTTTCATACTCTGGCTATGAGTAAAATTACTTCTTTATATAAGTTTTGGGCTGCCATGAAAGTTAAATGAGTAATGCTCATAGAACATAAATTGTCTACAATAATGAACATTCAAAAATATTGGATATATATATATATATGTGAATAATATTATATATATAATAGAATAATACAGGAAAATTAAAACAGTAAAATTCAGCCATTTACAACTTGTTTTTCAAAGTTGCTTTAATTTCATGTAAAATAAAACCTCTAAACCCTAACTTTCCAGTCTAAATGTCTGAATTCCTCCAATAGAGAAACCTCTATAAGCAAGGATATAATTTAAATTATTTAAGAATGAAGCTATCAATTTGCAGAAATTATCTGCATTCATTGGTTTTCATGTAAGGAGAATTGTCTTTTCTAGTCTCTGAGTCTTAATATGCTATTAAAAAACCAGTTCTTTAAACAGCACATCCAGTGGGATTTTAAGCAATGGTACAATATGATGGATATTTGCTTTTGTGCTTTTCCCTACAGACACTGTGAACTGGAATATATATTTTTTCAAGTGGATTTACTTTTCATTTGAGTACCATGGTTTTCCTGAAATTAAAATAGTAACAATTAAATATGATAAATGCTGAATATGCCTAAATTTCACAGTTAATAAAACAATAAACCTTAAGGAAAAGTTTAGAAGGTTACAGAAAGATTACATAAAAAGTTGTATAGTCAAGAAGTAAAAAACAACTAAAGCCCTTGAGTAACTTCCAGTTTTAGCCAAAATGACCACTAAACTATCCATGATGGTATTTTATTTCTTACACAGCATTCAAGAGCTCTGATCTTTGTAACAATATGTTTCCTATAAATTGCTAGAAGCAAATATTATTCAGAAACAAACGTCATCTGATTTGTTACTGTTATTAACTTCCCAGAAATCAAGCGTGGTCTACCACCATCTGTTTCTGGAACTCAAGTTGCACTAAGCAAGCAGATGTCAAGGGTACATAGGCAAAAATTTGTGATGGAGGAAGATGTTTCCTCAACACTCCTCACATTCAGTTTGTAAATTCCCGTTTTCTGCTGCATCTATATACACCTACAGATACCTTTCTCTTTCTGTAGCCAGCCCTAACTTGAAATCAAACTTTATTCTAAAGTAATGTTCTCAAAGTGTAATCCTAAGAAAACCCACTGGCAAATCACTTCTGTTTTGTTAAAAATGCATCATGGTCTCAAAAGCAGATCTTATTTTAAATGATAATTCCAATCAAAAGGATCTGAAAATATCTTTTAAAATATTATCTTAGTTAATTTTGCATAGATTATATTGAAACTTTCTGCTCTAACCCTTCAGGACTTATTACTGTGAAGTTTCAAGTCCTTGAAAACTCAAAGCACAATGGGCCAAAATGCAACAAATAATAAGAGTAAATTAAAACAGTTTAACTAATTATTCACTGATTACTATTAAGAACAGAGACTAATGGTGGTTGTCACTTCATACGTATTAGGATAGCTATTATAAAAAGACAAGCTGTAACAAATGTTGGTGAGGATATTGAGAAAAGGGAATAGTTGTACACTGTTGGTGGGAATTTAAATTGGTGCAGCCACTATGGAAAACTGTATGGAGATTCTTTATGAGATGAAAAATAGATCTACCATATGATCTAGAAATGTAATCTCTGGGTATATGTCCAAAGGAGAAGAAACCAGTATCTCAAAGAGATACCTGAACAACCATGTTTATTGTAGCACTCTTCATAATAGCCAACATATGCAAACTACTTAAGTGTCTGTTGTTAGATGAATGAATAAAATATGATATAGATTTATATAGATATTTATACACAAACACAATATTTTTTATCCTTAGAAAAGAAGAAAACTCTGCCATTTATAACAACATTGCTAACCTGGAGGGTATTATGCTAAGTGAAAAAGCTAGACAGAGAAAGACCAATACTGTATGGTGTCATTTACTATGTAATCTTTTTTTTAAAAAAGGCAAACTTATAGAAACAGAGAAAAGAATAGTGATTGACAGGCATTTGTAGATGGAGGAAGTGAGGAGATGTTGGTCAAATTGTGTAAACATTCCGTTTTAAAATGAATAGGTTCTGAGAATCTAATATACCATACGAGGCTGATAGTTGATAATATTGTATTGTACACTTGACATTTGCTAAAAATGATCCTAAGCATTTTCACAAAAAAGAGAACTATGCCATGTGATTGATACATTAATTAAATTGATCCTGGTAATCATTTCACAATGTACTTACTTAACAAATCATCACATTATACACTTTAAACATATAATTTTATTTGTCAGTTATAGCTTAATAAAAGTGGAAAAAAAAAAACAAGAAAATACTCTTACCTCAAAAATAAAACAGTCATGAAAAATTAAGTGGCTCAACATATTGTCAGAGTACTGAATTCATATTTGTTTATCTGAAGGTAAACTTAATTGAGCAGTTAATGATAAGTTTACTGTGCTCAGAACATCAAGGAAATCTTCCACTCAGAAAAAATAAAATGGCTCTGTGTGGAATCCACGTGCAAAATGAATCTTTATCTAAAAATAAAATCTATCCTCCTGGAAGCTGATGGAAAAAATAACTACTCAGAGAATTTGGAGCTACATTCCTGGACTTTTTATATAAGAGAGCAGGGATTTAGTGGGCACCATTTATCTTAACAGGGGAAGAGGCAGAAGCTGCCACCAGTTTTTCAAATATTAGAAATTTCAACTTTTCATGAACTTTGGTAAATTTGAAGTTTGAAAAATAATACATCTATTATAAATTGTAATTTTATGTCAATTTGCACTTGTTCTAAGTCTGACTACTTCACTCTTTAAATTTTACAAATAGTCTTCTTTATCACCCCTTCCCTATAAAATCCGTCCTGAAACTCATGTGTCCTGAATCAGAATTTTATTAATTTCATGAGCGGAAATTTAAAAATTGAAACAAAATAATGCAACAAAAACACTTACCTACTCAAAGAAACTCGACTGTATTTGTACATGTGATATTTCTGTATCTGTGTTTGATGCTGTCATAATGTCAACATAGGATGAACTATATTTTCCAGCATTCGCTTTAGTAATTGTTTCTCTTTAGGAAAGACCCCAAGGACAATTCCTGGTATATTTGGAAAGCCAAAGGGTAGCAGCAACTATATTGCAGCACACATAGACATTATTCATGATCAGCCAATTCACCTTTATTTTTTTGAGATGGAGTCTCACTCTTGGTGCCCAGGCTGGAGTGCAGTGGTGCAATCTCGGCTCACTGCAACCTCTGCCTCCTGGGTTCAAGCAATTCTCCTGCCTCAGCCTCCCAAGTAGCTGGGATTACAGGCATGAGCCACCACGCCTAGCAGAAACAGGGTTTCTCCATGTTGTTCAGGCTGGTCTCGAACTCCTGATCTCAGGTGATCTGCCCGTTTCAGCCTCCCAAAGTGCTGGGATTACAGGCGTGAGCCACCACGCCTGGCTCAGCCAATTCACCTTATTGATGTGAAGCAGCATTGCTCTCCCTTCTCAAACTCACCCATCAGCTTCTTGCATCCTGAACCAAAAGTGTGTGTTTAGTTCTATGTCAAAGGCCCAGTTTCTGACGTCTGCCCTTACTACCAAGGTCATGGACAACAAAAGCAGATACTGGCTTCTGTGGGTTTTAGATTATGTATGTTCCTTCATCTGACCCACTTCACATCTGTCTTCCCTTCGTGACTGCCTGCCTTGTGGACTCAGAGCTCCAGCATCAAGATTTGGAGAAGACAGTTTTCCAGAGATTGCATAATGAGCTTCTTAAATTGTGTAAGGCACAATTAATTATGTTGGTGCAAATGTAATATTTCTTACTATAAATATGTATGTAAATATCCTCCCTTATTGCTTCTGCTTCTCTGGTAGAACTTTAACTGGTAAAGTGTGTGTGTGTGTGTGTGTGTGTGTGTGTGAGTGTGTGTGTGTGTGTGTGTATGCATGCCTGCGTGTGTGTTTTATTATAACAATCTTATAAAATAGTTTCATAATAAAATAGTTTTGGACAGGAGGACAGGAGGCAACTGAATCAAAAAGAGGTTTAACAACCTCCCCCAGAGTGAAATAGGAGGTCATGTAATCAAAATTGGAAGCTGGTCATATAAACTTCATTTTAAATAAGAGGAAAACGATATGGCAATCCATGTAGTTACACAGTTTCTGACACATAGTAGGTATTCTCAGGACATTATTTTTCTCTTTCTGGGTGATTTTCCACACTAAATGGCTCAGCTAACAGTGCAAGAATCCAAATTAACTGTAGAGAGCGTGCATTTGCTGAACATGCGCAGAATGAACAGGAAACACAGACAATGGTTTGCTTTTATTATCATTGTACTGTTCTCTCAAGGTGAACCAGAAATGAATGATTAATCACCTGCCTACTTTTGGGTTTATTTATAAAATCTCACACAATCAATAATTGATTGTTCTCTGAAGTACCAACTCAGGTGCTGAAAATGCCATGCTCCTTCCTTCCAGCAAGGAAAAAGAAATGCACTTGATTTTTGGAGATAATGGGGGCAGGAGAGAAGAAAGTTTGACAGTGGCTATGGAGATATAATAGAGTCTTATCTTAAGTGGCAGAATGCCAGCAGAAACATTTGCGGGGTTATTGTTTTTCTCACACTCAAAGACAAAAGGCACATTTCTAGCTACATATAAAATAATTTTCAATAGGATGAAATGACATTCATTAACTAGCAGTGACAGCATTTGCTTCTTCCTTTTTTCCTCCAAATTAGAGTTTAACTTCAGCCAGGCTTGCCTGGAAAAAAATGAAAATAGAGGATCTGCAATTTTTAATATGCCTATTTAATCTCAATTATTTTTCTATCTTGCCACAGTAATTTTTACATAGGCCAATTTACTAATGACAAGTTTTGTGCAAATTTTAATCATCTTTTAAAAAATTGTCAAGAACGAATTTAAAATAAAGGATCAAACAGTATTTTTCTCTGATGAGAGCGGGTGAGTAGTGTCATATTTACCCTGTGATACAAAAGCAAAACTGATGAATCATTCAGACTGTAAGTGATACAATCTAAATTTCTAATAAGAGTAAACAGTACCAAAGTGTTTCACCTACTGGGGAAGCTAAGTTGATTGATTTAAATTGCCAGGTTTTGGTATTGGGATGATGCTGGCATCATAGAATTAGTTGGGAGGGAGTCACTGCTCCTCAACTTTTTGGGATAGTTTTAGTAAGAATAGTACCAGCTTGTCTTTACACATCTGGTAGAATTCAGCTGTCAATCCATATGGTCCTGGGCTTTTCTTCTTTTTTTTTTATTGTAATTTATGTTCTGGGGTATATGTGCAGATCATGCAGGATTGTTGCATAGGTACATACATGGCAAGGTGGTTTGCTGCCTTCATCCCTGCATCACCTATATCTGTTATTTCTCCCCTCGTTGTCCCCTCCCCCACCCTACTCACTCCCCGCTGTCCCTCCCCAGCACCCCCGCAACTGACCGCAGTCTGTGATGTTCCCCTCCCTCCTGTGTCCATGTGTTCTAATTGTTCAACACCAGGCTATGAGTGATAACATGCTGTGTTTGGTTTTCTGTTCTTGTGTCAGTTTGCTGAGAATGATGGTTTCCAGATTCATCCATGTCCCTATGAAGGACAGAAACTCATTTTTCTTATGGCTGCATAGTATTCCATGGTGTATATGTGCCACATTTTCTTTATCCAGTGGACATTTGGGTTGGTTCCAGGTGTTTGCTATTGTAAACAGTGTGGCTATGAACATACGTGTGCTTGTGTCTTTATAATAGAACAATTTATAATTCTTAGGGTATATACCCAGTAATGGGATTGCTGGGTCAAATGGTATTCCTATTTCTAGGTCCTTGAGGAATCTTATTCATAGTTTGAATTCTATTTCTGTCATTTCGATCAACTCAGCATGGTTAAGAATCTTGGCTGAAGAAATACTGTGATTGCTTGCAGTACATAAGACACTCTGGAATTCTCATGTTAGTTCTTTCTCATCTCTGTGTCTGGGTGATCCTTTAACTGCAGTGTAGACTAACTGCAGTCAGTAGACTTCTTTCCTGTTTGTATTCACAGGGCTGAGGCTTTATACAGGGTCAGTCTTTATTTGTAGTTGACTTCTTGTCTATGATCACAGGGGCAGATGTTAGTCAGGTATAAGAGGGGTGGATCCAGTAGGTGGTGCTTAGACTTAGTGGTTAGTTTGTAGGCTGGTGGTCAGTCATTTGTCTACCCTGTATTTCCTCATAGTTGTAGTCTTGCTCCCTCTTTCGATGCTCTGAAATTGTGTTCTCCCCCTCCCATTTGAGTGTTAGCCTGAAGATTGTAGCCTGGCACTCCCAGACTGCTCACTGAAGCTCTGAGATAATCTCAGGGCTTATATTTCTTCCCTAACTTGGAGGCGGCAGAGGAAGGGACCTGAGCAGTAGTTATATCCTCAGGTCTTTTACTTGTCTCCTTGAGACTTCACCCCAGAGAGATGCAGGTCAGCAGTGGCTCAGTGTGACCAGCCCAGGATGAGGAAATCAGTGCTGTGGGTTCAATCCAGGGGTTTCATGCCTGGCAGTGAGCAGAGAGTGTGGGGGATAGAACCCATGGGAGACAGACTAGCATCCTCTCCTTGGGTTGACTACAGCTTTTTGGAGGTGTGGATAAGGGATTTAGGGTATTTGTTCCTTTGTTAGTCTGAGGGTAGCAGGGGTACCATGGCAGAGGCAGTGGCAAGGGGTTTTCAGTTGCCCCTAGGGCTCTACCTCTGAGAAATATGGAGCCACTCTTGCTGGCAGTATTCAGCCAGTGGCATGGGATGACTGCACTGGTGAAATGAACCTGAGGCTTCACTTGTTGGGAATCAGGAAGTGGAGGGGCTTACCAGAAGGAGAGACTGGTCTCTTCTCCCTATGGTGACTGTGGCAAGCTGTAAGCTCAAGTGTACCCCTCAGTCTTTTTATTTCTTCCCCAGACTGAGGACAGCAAGGATAGAAATGCTGATCTAACAGAGGAAGAGGGACCGGTGTATGCCTCTGGGGGTTTCTCCCCAGAGAAACTCTACATCACTACCAGTGGGTAAACTCAGCCACGGGTAAGGTAACTATTCTGCAGTCATGAGCCAGGGTCCCTGCCTGGTGAAAAGTGGGCAATTGCGGGTTCCCCAGAAAGTGGGGCTGGATTCCTCCTTGTATGGTGGCTATGGTGTGCTGGAGGTAGCAGTATCATGACTAGGCTCCTTCTTCCTTTCCCAGATGGAAGGTTTTTAGGGTGGTACCACTGGAACTGCAGTGGTGGAGGGATTGTGTGTTGACTCTTGAATTTTACCCTTGGAGAAATGTTGGGCTGCCTCTGATTGGAGTGATCAGGCAGTGTGAGGGTGGTTGTGCTGGATTCTCAGGTCACACAGTTCTGCCCAGTGAGACATGAAGACTGGAAGCTGTGTGAAGAACAGTCTGGCCACTTTTCCATTAAGTATTTTGATATGGTTTGGCTGTATCCCCTCCAAATCTCATCTTAAATTATAGTTCCTGTAATTCCCATGTGTTGAGGGAGAAATCCAGTGGGAGATAATTGAATCATGGGGGTGGTTTTCCTCATACTGTTCTCATGGTAGTGAATACATCTCATGAGATCTGGTGATTTAATAAGGTGTTTCCCTTTTCACTTGATTCTCATTCTCTCTGCCTGCTGTCATGTAAGACCTGCCTTCGCCCTCTGCCGTGATTATGAGGCCTCCTCAGCCAGGTGGAACCATGAGTCCATTAAACCTGTTTTCCTTTATAAATTATCAAATCTCAGGTATGTCTTCATCAGCAGTGTGAAAATGGACTAATATAATAAATTGGTACTGGGAGAGTGGAACATTGCTGTAAAGATAACCAAAACTGTAGAAGCAGTAACAGGCAATGATTGGAACAGTTTGGAAGCCTCAGAAGAAGACAGGAAAATGTGAGAAACTTTGGAACTTCCTAGAGACTTGTGGAATCGTTGTGATCAAAATGCTGATAATGATATAGATGTTAAAATGCATGCACTGAATGAAGAGACTTCCCCAAACAGGCTATGTGTGAGCGACATGGCTGTTTACCTGGGTGCAGGCCAACTGAAGCATAAAAAGGTATCAGCCAAGGGTGGTGGGTTAGGAGTTGGTTTTATAGGTTTGGGGTGGGCAGTAAAAAGTTACAGTTTAGGGTGGTTTTTTGCAAGCTGGGAGAGGGTCATAGGTTTGCAAGCTGGAAGGGGTTCGTGGGGTGTGGAGTCCTAGGAGGCTGACCAAGGTTGGTTACAAAGTCCAATGGCTTTATCAGTTAGGGTGGGAATAGGAACAATAGAGAATGTCTCAAAGTTAAGTAGGTGCTGCAGGGGTTGATAATTTCTTCTGTTCTCCAGTTACTTTAGATTTTCCAGAAACTCATCTGGTGTGTGTGCAGGTCACAGAGGTTAACATGGCATCCGTGGCACCATCTGTCAGCCTAAAAGACCTTACATTCCTGTCCTATTATATTAGTAATGTAAAGGAAAAACAAATGAAGAGTGGAGGGCAGTGAAACATCAGGAAGGGCGGCATACAGGGATGATGGGCGCGTTTCTCAGGTCTTCTTCGAGTGGGATTGGGGGCGGTGCAGAAACCTAAAAATGGGAAAGAATGTAGACTGCTGGCAGATTTTGGGGCAAGGGGTGATATTGTGGGGTTGTTAGAGACAGCATTTGTCTCATTTGTCGTATTGATTGATTGATTATTGCTTGCATACAATTTTGTAGGAATTGAGAGATTAATTGGAAAACACAGGGTCCAAATAAGAGAAGGGGAAAAATAGTTTCAGAGTGAGGGAGGAGACCCTTAATCACCCTTAAGCATCTAAGACCATCTCCACCTTAACCTCCATGCTGCATTTAAATAGCAGAAGTTAAGGCTGGCAGACCTGGTGCCACCTTAATCCCCCTCCTATAGAACACAGGCATGGTGTGGAGGAAACTTTCTGGAAGGCATTTTTTTTACTTAAACAAGATCAAACCCCCACCTAAGTCACTATACCCTACACCTACTCCATGTCCCATGGCTCTTTTACATGTAAATTCCACAGTTGTAAGCCCAGGACCCTTTCACATGTAATTTCTAGAGTTGTAAGCCTTTAAAGGGGTGGGAATTTCTCTGTGAGCTCCAGCTTGGCTGTTAGGCAGCTATGCCACCTCGATCCCGGCCAAATAAATCACACCTTCCTTCTCAGGGTTCAGTGTTCAAGACATCTGTTTTGCTACCTTTCCTGCTTCAAGAGGACTAGAGATTTGGAAGAAGCCATGACTCCCAGTTACAGTGTCCAGCCAGTCCAGCCAGGTTTAATGTATAGATGGCATCATACACAATGCCAGACTGGCTTACATAAGAAAAATCGAATGTACAGTTTTCTGGCCATTTGGATTGAGGCCAGACCATGTTACAGAGACGTTTAGGTTTTAGATCGGGTGACAGTTGAAGAGATTTTAGGTTTTTAGGATGCAGGCTAGAGGTTAAGATGTAAAATAGGGGAATAGAGGGCAAAATATCGCCCATAGTGAAGGAGATAGGTTTTAAGAAAAGGAGCAGAATAAAGACTAGGAGAAGGAGCAAGCAGCCACCAGGGTTTTCAGTAGGCATCCCTGACTGATTCCTGGGCTGTAATGTGGCTGAGTGATTAATCAGGTGTCTCTGTGATTGACAAGACACCAAGGGAAGAGTCTTGTCTTCCTGAGTCCATGACTGATGTCGGAGTTTTTGAGCAAGAGGGGAAAGACTTGTCTCCTCCGGCTCCACATGGATAGAGTGTCTCTTCATCTCTACTAGAAGGAGAAAGATTTAAAGGAAAGAGAGAGAAAGAGGGGAGAGACTTGTTTCCTTGGGATTTGAAAGAAATGAGAGAGAGAGGGGAAAGACTTATCTCCTACTTGCTAATGGAAAAGACTGGGGGGGAGACTGCTTACCTGATCTGATGTTGGCGGGAATGCTGTACAGCATGCTCTGTAGAATTTGTCTGGTTTTTGGATAGCTAGGATAGGGGAAGTAATTTGGGCTGTGGAAGGGGAGACACGATACCCCTTTGAGTATAGATGCTAAGAAGCAGGAGGGTGAATTAAAAGGCCGTGTTGCAATAGACAGGTGATAACAGGCTTTAGGACTTGTAAGGCCTGTTGTGGGATGGGGTACTGGAGATGGGCAGGGTAAGGATGGTTAGGTTTTAAGGGGATGATAAGGGGTGAGTGACTTGTAGCAATGGTTGGAGAGGTGGTGTCCTGCACCCTAAAGTTAAGGTAGGGGGACATAAGGGGAGCTATTCAAGGAAGTAAGGGTTTGGGGAGGAGGGTGGCAATGAGGTATGCCTGTATCCCAGGAATAGTTAAGGAGGCAGACAATTTTGCTAGGATATCTTGGCTTAACAGGGGAACTGAACAAGTGGGGATGATTAGGAAAGAATGTGGCAAGGAGTGCTGGCCTAATTGACACCAGACTTGGGGGAGTTGTGAGAGGCCTGGAGGCCTTGCTGTCAATTCTCACAACAGTTATGGAGGCCAAGGAGACAGGTCATTTAAAGAAGGCAGTGTGGAGTGGTGGCCTCTGTGTTGATTAAGAAGAGGATGGACTTACCCTCCATTGCACGACTGTCCTGAAGTTCAGCATCCGTGATGGTCCAGGGGGCCTCGGAGATGTTTGGGCAGCATCAGTCTTCAGCTGCCAAGCCAAGGAGATTTGGGAAGGATTTGATCTGAGAGCTTCAGGTTGGAGCTCCAGGAGCTCTGGGAACAGCATTATGAGTTGGACAGTCCAACATTCCATGGGGGCCCTGCACAGATGGGGTAGGGCTTAGGAGAAATCCTGAACTGCAGGCATTCCTTGGCCCATTGGCCAGGTTTCTGATACTTGAAGCAAGGTCCAGGAGGGGAGGCTGGACACTGCAGTCTGGGGTGCTTTGAAGTCTTTGTGAGCCAGTGGTGTGGCTGGGGTTTGTCTTACAGCAGAGACAAGCATCCATAATTCTTGAAATATGCTACCACTTGGCAGTTTCTTCCTGGTTATTCAATACCTTAAAGGTGAGATTGATTCATTCCTATTATGGGGTTTCAGGGCCAGATTTTAATTTTTGAAGTTTTTTCCTAATACTGGGGGACAGATTGGGAAATGAAATGCATATTAAGGGTTCTTCAGTGGTTAAAGTAGAAGTAAGGATGCCATTTAAGTCACTCCAGGTGAGACTATAGGACTGGGTTAAGTATTGGAGAATCTGATGAAAGAAGCCTAACCATTGACTGATTTCAGGAAGGTCTGATAAAGAAAAAAAAATGTGCACCCTAACTATGCCTTTGGCTTCAGCCACTTCTCAAAGGGGGAATTGGAGGAGGGGGTGGAGGAGGTAGCTGCGGGACTAAACTGTGAGCCAGACCAGGTATGAGGTGGGGGAGGTGACAGGAGGGGGCACAAAGAGGTGGGTTGTGGGCAGAGGAAGAGGAGGAAGGAGTCTGGAGGGGGTCGAAATTAAGTCCTGGATTAGAGCCTGGTTCGGACAGGTGGGTAGGAGAAAGACCAGAAGGGTTGATGAACAAGGAGGATTCTGGGTTGCTGGCAGAGGCAGGGGAGGCAGACAGAAGACAGAGAAGGAGCAGAGATTAGGGAGGGATTAATGTGTAAAAAAATTCTTGGACGTAAATTCAGACCATTTGCCCATTTTATGGCAAAAGTTGTCTAGATCCCGCAGGATAGAAAAATCAAAGGTACTGTTTTCTGGCCATTTAGAGCCATAGTCCAGTTTATACTGTGGTCAAGCGGTATTGCAGGAGAAAATAAGATGCTTAGGTTAGGTCAGGTGGTAGCCGAAGAGGTTTGAGATTTTTAGAATGCAGGCTAAGGGAAAGAAGGTAGGAATGGAGGATGGGAGATTGCCCATAGTTTAAGAAGAGTGGCGGAGACAAAGAAAGTGAGTGCCTGACCAAGCAGCTTAGCGGATGTCCCAGACTGAACCTTGGTCTGAACCTGGGGTGACTTGGTCAAGGGGGCATCCCCCACATTGATATATCACCTATGAGTGTAACTGAGTGACCAGAGCAGACGTATCTGTAGTGATCAGTCATTAATTGAAGACTTGTCTTCCCACTTCCGTGGCCTATGTAGGATTTTGTCCGGTTATGAACCTCAGGGAAAGTCCTGTCTTTCTTGTCTCCATTGAAAAGAGAGGAAAATTAAACTGATAGGAGAAAGAGGTTGACAGGTAGTGAGAAGGGCTAAAGAAGAGAGTAGAAGCAAACTACTTACTTCATCTGAGGATGGTTGTAGAGAACCAGCCCTACATCACCCGTGGGTACCTCAAGTTCGGTGGTGACAAAGGAATGAGAAAAAGACAGATTAAGAGAGAACGTGGACCAGGAGGCCATCACTTACTACTGGAGGAGACAGTGAAGGCCCCGAGCTCTGATCATCAACACTATTTATTGATTGCAATCACTTGGATCTATAGGGTAGGGGTGGAGAGATGGTGGAGTGATGGTGGAATGAATCGGTGAGTCAGAAGTGAGTCAGTGAGCCAGAACTGGTGTGACAGCCTAAGGATTGATAATAGTGGCGGTTTGGGAGTTTCACAAAACAAGAACATGTGGTTATCTTTAACTTATTATCTGTGTACAGCTGGTGGAGACATGGACCTTACAAGGAGCCTACAAGTCTGGCTACATCATAGTGCTACAAAGGTTTTAAGTCCTGGAGCACAATGCTTATGGCAACAGAGCCTAGGTCACCTTGCATCAGAACATGAGGCATGGAGAGGCCTTCCTTCTCAGAGGCCTCCTGTGGTCTTCTGCAGTTTGTTGTTCCTTGTTTATGTGTTACTCATAACAAATTTATGTAGGTACTCTGTAAGTCCTTTCTCCTTTGCTGCTTTTCCCAGCAATGGTGAGTGGATGCCCTGGCTGTTCAGATGAGCCTAGGTCATAGGTAGGTCTCTTCATGGAGGGAGCACAAGGAAAACAGGGACAGGGGTTTGATCTACTGTAGGAGTTCCCCCATCCCAGGTTTCTGGCACCAGTTGTCAAAACATGCAGGCACTAAATGAAGAGACCCCCCAAACAGGCTTTGTATGAGCAACATAGCTATTTATTCACTTGGGATGCAAGTAGGCTGAGGCAGAAAATGGAGTCAGTGAAGGGCAATGGGATAGAAGTTGGTTTTATAGGTTTGGGGTGAGTAGTGGAAAGTTACAGTTTTTTTTGCAAGCTGGGAGGGGGTCATAGGGTGTGGAATAAGGTCTCTTACTAAGTCCAATGGCCTTATCAATTAGGATGGGAATTAGAAAAGATGGAGAATGTCTCAAAGGTAAGTAGGAGCTGCAGGGGTTGATAATTTCTTCCATTCTCCAGTTACTTTAGATTTTCCAGGAACTCATCTGGAGTATCCATGCAGGTTACAGAGGTTAACATAGCATCCATGTCACCATCAGTCAGCCTAAAAGACTGTACAATAGACAATGAAATCCAGGCAGAGGTGGTCTCAGATAGAGATGAGGAAGTTGTTGGTAACTGATGTAAAGGTAAATCTTACCATGTTTTAGCAAAGAGACTGAGCATTTTCACCTGCCCTAGAGATATGTGGAACTTTGAACTTGAAGGAGATGATTTAGGGTATCTGGTATAAGAAGTTTCTAAACCACAAAACATTCAAGGGGTAACTTGGGTGCTGTTAGAAGCATTCAGTTTTAAAATGAAAACAGAGCATAAAAGTTCAAAAAATTTGCAGCCTGTGATGGAATAAAGAAAAACCCATTTTCTGAGAAGAAATTCAAGCCTGCTGCATAAATTTGCATAAGTAACCAGGATCCAAATGTTAATCACCAAGACAATGGGGAAAATGTCTCCAGGGCAGATCAGTGACCTTGCGGCAGCCCCTCCCATCCAGGCCCAGAGACCTAGGAGAAAATGGGTTGGGCCTGGGTCCTCCCTGTCCCCCCACCCCCACTGTGTGCAGCCTGGGAACTTAGTGCCCTGTGTCCCAGTCACTCCAACCATGCTAAAACCTCTGCTAGGGCAGTGTGGAAGGGGAATGTAGGGTTGATACCCCCCACACAGAATTCCCACTGGGGCATTGCCTGGTGAAGCTGTGAGAAGAGGGCCGTTGCCCTCCAGAACCCAGAATGATAGATTCACTGACAGTTTGCACCATGCCCCTCGAAAAACCACACTCAATACCAGCCTATGAAAACAGCCAGCAGGGAGGCTGTAACCCTGCAAAATCACAGAGGCATAGCTGCCCAAGATCATGGGAATTCACTTCTTGCATCAGCATGACCTGGATAAGAGACATGGAGTCAAAGGAGATCAGTTTGGAGTTTTCAGATTTGACTGCTCCATTAATTTTGGACTTGCATGGGGCCTTTAGCTCTATTTATTTATTTATTGGCCAATTTCTCTCATTTGGAATGGCTGTATTTACTCAATACCCTCAATACCTGTAATCCTATTGTATCTAGAAAGTAGCTAACTTGCTTTGGATTTTACAGGCTCATAGGCAGAAGAGACTTGCCTTGTCTCAGTTCAGACTTGTGACTGTGGACATTTGAATTAATGCTAAAATGAGTTAAGACTTTGAGGGACTGTTGAGAAAGCATGATTGGTTTTTAAATGTGAGGACATGAGATTTTGGAAGGGCCAGGGACAGATTGCTATGCTTTTGCTCTGTCCTCACCCAAATCTCATCTTGCCTTTTATCTCCAATGATTCCCATGTGTTGTGGGGAAGGAATTTAATCATGTGGATGGTTTTCACCATACTTTTCTCATGTCAGTGAATAAATCTCAGGAGGTCTGATGGTTTCATAAGGGATTTCCCTTTCTCTTGATTCTCATTGTCTCTGTGCCTGCTGCCATGTAAGATGTGCCTTTTGCCTTCTGCCATAATTGTGAGGCCTCATCAGCCATGTGGAACTGTGAGTCCATTTAATCTTTTTTCTTTTATAAATTACCCAGTCTTAGGTATGTCCTTTCAGCAGTGTGAAAATGGACTAACACATAGTTTCTTTGTGCTAGAGGTCTGGACTTGCTTCTGGGCTCCTGACTTCATGACCCACCTGCCTCTGCCTCCCAAAGGTCTGGGATTATAGTCGCAAACAACCATGCCCAGCCCTGGCTGCTTTTTGTAGAGCAGCTATACTGTGCTGGGAGTTCGTTCTATCCCCTAGTTGCCTCAGACTTTCCAAAGCCCAAAGGCAAGAATGGCTAAGGCTCCCTCTGGGAGCTCTGTCTCAGAGAGGTTTGAACTGCTGTCAGAGTGTTTTTCCTCTGAAAAACACTACCAGGGGTGACTGTACACCCTGATCTAAAGATTCCGCACAGTTAAGAGAATGAACACTGTGATCCATTTAAATAAGCATTCTGGCCACTTCTTCATAGAGTTATGAAGTGTACTGGGGGGACCACTCCAAGTCTCTAATTCCTAAGACTTCCTGGAGCCCAAAGGCAAAAACAGCTAAGTCTGTGCAACAAATGCAACAACAAAGATGGCTGTCTACGCCTCTCTCTGAGAGCTCCATCTCAGGGAGGTGCAACACTGCTACTGGTGGCTGGCTAGATTCCCAAGCCAGTGGGTCTTATCCTGCAAAGGGTTTCAGAAGTGAGAGCTACAGACCATTGTTGCTCAGCTTTCTGGATTAAGCCCTTTTCCTAGGGGTATGTATGGGGGTCCAACCTCCCACTTTGCAGGAGTTGCAGTCAGTTTTACCAGGAAGCTTGGGTAATACGGCTCCCTGGGCTTCACATGTGCCTGAGTGGCTGCTCTGTGGAGATTCCACACAGCTCTGCATGTCAGACTGAAGGCTGCGGTGGAGTGGGTTCATAATGGAATCTCCTGACCCAAGGGTTGCAAAGATCCTTGGGAGAAGTGTGAATCTCTGGGGTTGCTCACTCACTCACTGCTTTCCTGGGCTCTTCTGGTGCTGTGTCACTCCCAAGTGGGCTGTCATCCTGCCTTGTTTTATTACTTTCTCTGTGGGTCGAGTTGTTTGCTGGATGAGTCCCAATGCATGCATCTGGATGTTTCAGTTGAAGGTATTGTATTTACTCACCCCTTCCATTTCTCTCCATGCGAGTGGTGTGTACTAGTTGCTTCTAGTCAGCCATGTTGGCCAGAACCTCAGTATTTTCTTTTACTGTATTTATTTTGTTGTTTGTTGTTGTTATTGTTCTTCTTCTTCTAGAGTTGACCTCCATTTTACCTTGCATCTGTTCTTATCTACTTACAAATTAAATGTCTGGTTTCACACTTCTTAACTCTGACCCTAAAAACAGACACTGTAAATTTTTTTTCAACAAGAGATAACTGTTATAGGTTACCACTAAGCAGTGGCAGAAATTTAAACAATTACCTACAAATATTATATGAAAGTGGAGCAAAGCATCATCATAATTACTTTAGTTATGATGGTGGCATATTCTACCTTTATAAAGAAACAAAGAGAATTTTACTGTATTAACAAATGTATTCAATTTTGCATGAAATTGTTTATCAGTAAAGTAATGCGAGTAAAAACAAGGCAATAGTAATTTCTTCTTAAAGTTTTGGAAAATGTTGGTAGTCATAAATGTTGGTGTTCTTTTTTTTTTTTTTTTAGTTTGTGGTATATAAACTCTTTGTATTTTTATTGTAATTATTTTCAAGGTGGCTTTGTTCCCAGATTTGTGCCAACAAGTCTGTGGCAATGATGTAGTAACGATGATATACCTCAGAATAGCACTACTTAAATGCCACCTGTGAAAACAGCAGGAAGGCAATATAGTGAGGAACAGAACAGCAAGTAAGACGGTGTTTGTGTAAGCACTAGCTATGTAGTTGTTAAAGCTAATGAGGTGTAAAAGGTAATGCGACTTATCCTTGTCTTGTCCAGAGTTTGGAAGCATATTGTAGAGTAAGTCCCAAGAGAAAATGATGAAAAATTGCCTAGATAGAGTAAAATCAATGGCCAACAGAACAAATGACTTTTATTTCTTGAGTCTACTACAACCAGGTGCCAAGTTAATCGAAGAGAGCATGTTGGCCTACAGGTCCTTAGAGATACCATATATGCCATATCCTTGCCATATATAATAAAAGATATTTTATTATTTTTAAATTTTATTTAATGCCTCCAAATGCTGAAAAGAGATCTCCATGAATATGTGAAAGTTTTCTTTGAAATTGGGCAGTGAGGAGTGAACCATGATGAGCTTTATCCTCAGGAATTAAAGCGCTAAAGTGAAGATGGTATTTCATTTCTTATAATCAGTCAAATAAGGAGGTAGAGTGAATTCAAGTCATAAGTTTTCATCATTTGTCGGTAACATCAGGTATTGTTTCCTCCTTCTGCTCCAACAAGATGCATCCTGGCTTAGTCATGACATTAAGCATTAAGGTAATAGATACTTAATATTAAAACACAGTGGCATAAACATAAACCGTGTATGTAAATTTCTAATTACCTATGTATCACCTAGTCACTATTAAAGATTAGACAAACTTATCTTAAAAGTTAAATGGTTTGAAAATTCAGATTTCTGTTGCTAGATAGATCTTTCTTTCTTCCTTCCTTTCTTTCTTCTTTCTTTCTTCTTTTCTTTCTTTCTTTTTTCTTTCTTTCTTTTTTTCTTTCTTCCTTTCATTTTCTAGCTTGATGATTATTAAATTTCATCATGCACTTAAACTGTGGAAATCATTTGTATACAAAAAAACATGTATGCAATGCATGGCAGATTTAAGAAAACATCAAAGAAATGCTGCATGATTTAAAAGTGCTTGATGATAACCCATATGAGACTTTACAGTCTAACTTCATGCATGACAGTCTCAGCTATGTGAATATATATATTGTATATATACACACACACACATATATACACTATATATATTACATATTATATATACACACATATTTATATTTATATATACACACCTACATGCACATATATACACAATATATATATTATATATCATATACACAATATATGTATTATATATTATATAATACATACAATATATTTTGTATATAATATATATAATACAACATGTATTATATATTATATATTGTGTATATGTGCATACACATATACATATTATTAAATTGGTTTACTCATGTGGGAACCAGCTAGAAAGCTCTAAAGTCTGTGTAGCAGGTGATCAGGAAATGCAGGTTGAAACTCTTGGGATGAGTTGATTGCAATACACAGGCAGAATTTCTTCTTTCTCAGGGAAACTTCATTACTGTTCTTAAATGACTTTTAACTGATCAGGTATTTTCCCAGATTATCTGTTATAATCTTCTTTATTAAGTCAATGTACTATAGATATTAATTATACCTACAAAATATTTTCACAGCTATACCTAAGATTCGTGTTTGGTAGAATAAGTGAACACTACGGTCTAACCAAATTGATACGTAATAAATGACTGAAGTAACTATTTACTTCAACTGTGGAACATACCATATTTTTTCAAGAGGTAAGTAAATGACATGGATGACTTGTTTCAGGGCACATGTAGGATTTAACAATTTTGTTTTTCCTAGATTTTGAAATGATAATCATTTATTTTTTGAGGACAATGTGAACATGTATAAATTTTTATTCTCTATTTTAATTTGTAGAATTGAAAATTTCAAACCTATATTGAGAGAATAATACAATGAAGCCCAATGTACTCCTCACCCAACTTCAACAATTATTAATAGTTTCACAATCTAAAATACACACATATATTTCTTTAATCACTAAGATATGCTACACCCTGGATTTGGTTATCAATTTATAAAAGGCATGAGGGAGCTTCGGCTGTCTGAGGGATACTGGACTTACATTTTTTATTTAATGGTTAACACAAGAGAAAATCCCTGTGAGTAACTAGGTGACCAGAATAACCTGCACTATTATTTTTTTTTTATTTTAGCTTTTTCACCTAGTGAATGTAGTTGAATTTTATGACACCACCATTTATTGAATAGATATAACTTTCCTACTGAATAATATTAAGAAAATACTAGAGAAAGATAATACTGAGTAGTAAAAATCAAGGATAGCAGAATAAAAATATATAGTAACATTTTTAAATGGTCCATTTTAAGAGAGTATAAAAATAATTCCTTTAACAATATAAAAAATTATATTACTGGTCTGTTAGGGATAGGATGCCAAGGTGGGAGAGAAGACAAGGTATTTATTTATCCATTGTAAGTTTTCAAGATACAGCACAATTGATGAACTAATCGAATGCCACATTGCTTCTGCTTGATGCAATATTGCTTTAATGTAAAACTCATGCTCAGTTGCCATTTTCCCTCTGAAGGTTTAAATGAACCGATGGATTCTGAAAAATGTACTGAGCAGCTAAGTCTAACAGAGTTATGGTGTTAATAGCAGTTGAGATCTCTCTATTTCTTCCAGAAATAGGTATAATAGATTCCATAAGGAGGAGGGGAAAGGACTCTTGAAAATTATCTAGTAACAAAAGTGAATGTCACATGATTATTACCCTTGTCTTAGGGAAATATGCTTGATAATGTATTCATTATTGATTCTTTCTCTGTAGGACTTCTGCTTTGGCTCATTGCTCATTTTAAATGGCTCAGTAAGTCACAAGTGTTGTCAGTGCTTCCTCACTTAGCTTTACATCATTTGTTTACAGCATCTGTTCAACAATAGCCTGCATTATGGATGAACTCCCATAGCCTGTGAGGATTTGATGCATAATGCAAGTTTATATTAAATATGTTACACATATGTCATACCCACAGTGGAATTGTTTGGAGACAACTGTAGTTAACAGTGTGTTATTTTATTCTGTATCCCAAAGGCTTAGCACAGTGCCTAGAACATAACATACATTCTATGAATGCCTGTTGAATAGATGACGTATAAATAAATGAATGAATAATAATATGCTGATTTTTGTATAACACTTTGCTTTGCAGAGTGGTATACATTGCAAACACTACTGCCCTCTGGCTGGAATTCTAAATGATTCATGTTTTCCCTATCTAAACCCTCTTCTTCAAGGATTTGCTTTGTCCTCATATTCTCCATAACGTTTATTTTATCACTTCATCAAGTTATTCCATCTTTTGTTCATCAGTTAACACTTTACAATAACTTAGTAGGAGAAAGAAGACATAAACAAGTGATGCATTAAATTATAATGTATGAACTGAAAAATTAAATCAATATAATACCAGATAGGTACTGTGTTTTACTCTTAAAGAATACAATATTAATGTTTGGATTCAAGTCCTTTTCATTAAACTAAGATAAATCACTAAGCGTTATGAATAGACATCTTTCCCCCAAGCACCTTGTGAAGATGAGACACAGTAGTTTCTGATCATGATCAGAGCTGTTTGAGACATATTTTTTTTGTGTTTTTAAAAAACTCATTTCAAATTTTTCTTTGTTTTAGAATATCTCTTACCTGAAATTATGTTGTTCACATAATAAACATATATTTGAAAATGATAAATATTGAACAGAAGAAAATTAGCTTTTTGTCACTCAAGTCAAATATCCAGCACAGTTTGATATATCAATACTAATTTTGATCAGAGATTAACATTGGAATATTAGCAGTCTGCTCTTTCAAGGACAAAATGAAAGATATAAAGTAGTCATACCACTATAATATTGAAATTTCATCTTTTAAAGAAATTGGAGCAATTATTAGCCCTCACTATTCATACAGAGCTGTGGTGCTAAAATCTTGTGTTAATTATTCCTAAGAACTTCCTGATGTTTTGGTAAGTATGAAATATATTGTTTGAATTAATACAAGAAAATATCAGTGGAAGAGTAGGTGATGCAATATTCATTTACTCATTTATTTATTTAATCTATAAATATTTATTAATATGATACTTCCTGGAGAAAGAATTACTTTCACTACTTATCCCTGAAATAAAGTAAAACATTCAGAATTATAGGTTCCATAGTAATATCGTAGCATGGTGACTTACTTGGACTACACAAGACAGAGTTGCAAGTTTAAAAACACTCATTAATGAAATGATATCAGAAAACTCACCATTGAGGCTTTCATGAGATCATGGCTAAGGTGCTGAAGGTTTCCAAATGGATCCTCTAACATACACTGAACTTAAGTTGGTCTGCTCCTTTGTGGAATCCCAAGTACAGATGTGCTTTACAAAAGCAATACCATTATAAAAATACAAGTCTCTTGTATTGCTATAAAGAAATACCTAAGATTGGATGATTTATAAAGAAAAGAGTTTGAACTGGCTTACAGTTCTGCAGGCCATACAGGAAGCATGATGCTGGCTCGGCTTCTGGGGAGGCCTCAGGAAACCTGCAATCATGACAGAAGGTGAAGGGGGGAGTAGGCACACACCACATGGTAAAAGAGGAGCAAGAGAAAATTATGAGTGGGGGAGGTACCACACACTTTTAAACAACCAAATCTCCTTAGAACTTACTTACTATTGTGAGAACAGCACCAAGGGGATAGTACTAAACCATTCATGAAAAATCCACTCCCCAGATCCAGTCACTTCCCGTAAGGCCCCATCTCTAACACTGGGGATTAAAATAAAACATGAGATTTGGGTAGGGCACAAATCCAAACTATATCAATAACTGAAGAAAGAAAATAGGCTATAGTGGCCTACTTCCAACTTCTTCAGTATGTCTATTCTTTTAATAATAGGACATGATAAATTTACCTGTAATTAAGTGCTGGTTATCATGAAGATCTCTGAGAATAATTTTTAAAGGCTTCCTCTATCTTTAGCAAGATGAAATTTTTCTTCCAATCTCCCTACTTCCACTTCTTTCTTTAGAAAGGACACATTTGCATTCCACCTCTTGTAATCCTGGCCAATACCAAGTTTGGGAAAGCAAAGCCAATCATAACAATGAGGATTATGCTATGAGGGACAGACACTATCAGAATAAGCAAGAGAAAAGTGTGTTGGTCAAACGGTGGCAGATGGTGGCAGTGAGTGTGAATCTTAAGGTAGGCAGTAGAAACTTGTATTTTTATAATGAAGAGAAGAAGAGGCAAACACAGTACACCTGATCTATACAGAGGAGCAATGAGATCGAGCTATTACAAAAGTTGGTATTTTTTAGACAGTTGGATGACCTGTTTGGGAATAATTGGCTGAATCTGTAGGGTTGCTGTGCTGGGCCCATTTGCATGGTTCTGGGATTCTGATAATAAGACAGATATTAGGTTATGTGTGCAAAGAGTCAGTCTCCAGCTAACTGGTTCCACAGGGCTTGGTATACAATTAAGCTTTCAGGACTTTCTGAAAGATCATAAACCCATCACAATGTACCATTTAAGCAAGGACACTGTTTTCTCTACATAAGCAGAGACAATCAGCAGTGTATTTTTTTAATAACTGCTTAGCTTCCCAATAGGTGAGATTAATATCAAATTCTGAAGCATAGAAGAATATTACCTTACCAGTAGGTAATATTGAGAACAAGTAAACATGCTTTTCTTTTTCCCATTTGCTGAATATATATGTATTGTTTCATTCTCACAATACTATACAGAAATATCTGAGACTGGCTAATGTATAAAAGAAAGAAGTTTAATTGACTCACAGCTCCCCATGGCTGAGGAGCCCTCAGAAAACTTACAATCATGGCAGAAGGTGAAGGGGAAGCAAGGACCTTCTTCACATGAATGCAGGAGAGAGAAGAGCAAGCAAGAACAGGGGAAAGCTGCCTTATGATACCATCAGATCCATGAGAAATCACTCACTACCAGGAAAGCAGCATGTGGGAGAACCCGTCCCATGATCCAATCACCTCCTCCCTAGGTATGCAAGGATTATAAGTGGAGATGAGATTTGAGTGGGGACACAGAACAAAACCGTTTAAGAATATATAAGGAAGTTTGGAGGAGAGGGGGAACACTTAAGTCTCTAGTACCAGTGATAAGCTGCTTAGACCAATCCATATAGAAAATTTTGTATATATCTTCAATAACTAAATGACACAAACCTTGGTGATAAAAGAGAAGTTTGATAAAGGAGTCTATATGTTTATTGATAAGAAAGATGTCAAAAATTTGTAACAGATTTCATCTAGAAGTGTGTTTTTACCTTAAGTTTTTAGAGTCAATTACAGAATGACTAGCTAGAAATATAAGGAGATGTTACTTACAGTGAATTTACATCTTATCTCTTAAGGAAATGTAAACAAAGTGATTAGATAAAATAGGTCAACATTTTCTGCTAAATTGCAGTTAAGAGTTAAGAATGAAAGGAAAAGAAACAGGTAAAAGAACAAGCAACAGAAATAAATCTAGTGTCATATCTAATTAGTGCAAGAAACTAATTCAAAATTGAACCAGTGCTAGAATAAATTAAATTCACAACCCTTATTTGTATATCAGTAAAACTATACAATAAAAACAGTATTTGGGAAGATTAACAATTAGAAAATTTAATGATACATAATACCTAAAATATTTGCCTTTTAAAAAAATACTTCATAATAATCAGTAAGAATCAAAAAGTGTTTATTTCTAATTATTAAAACTCCATTAGTTGAGATGATTATGGTAAATAAAGCTAATTCACATGTTAACATAAATGACTTCTCCAGATAATAATTCAGATTGACACCAAATTCAAAATGTGTATTATAGTATTCCATTTCATGGAAGAGGTAGAACCATCATTACATTCTGTCAACAATTTTATTATTGCTTATAATAATATTTAAGGTAAAGCCATATTATTATTCCTATTTCATTAGAAACCACGGTGTTTGAAACTTTAAAAAATTAAGATAGTCTGTGAACTGCAAGTACTGACATGAGTTCAAAATCACATAAACTGAAAAACACCCAAAAAACCTATCACAATTCAGTCCCTGAGGAGTGTTTTCTCTTTCTTTTATCCTTTGAAATAGAAATTGTAAACTAGTAATTTTGAAATAGAAATTGTATAAACTAACACACACAGACATTACATGTTTATATAAATGATTATTTGATTCAGTGTCTTTTGAGAAGTCCCAAGAGTGGCTTCTTTTACAATAAATTTTTATTGTTGTTTATTTATTTTTTTTAGAGATACGGTCTCACTCTCTTGGCAAGACTGGAGTATAGTGGTTTGATCATTGTTGATTATTCATAGTAAAATACAGAGTTGAATTTGCTAAATATTATTTCAATCTCATCTTTAGAAACACTAGGTATATAACAAATATAATCAGTCTTTCATATTCTACATGTGTGGATTCAACCAACTGTGAATTGAAAATTTTGGTACAAAAAGTATGATTGTTTCTGTACTGAACGTACGCAGACTCTTTTTACCTGTTATTATTTCCTTAAAAAAAATACAGTATAACAGCTATTTACATATCATTTACATTGCATTAGGTATTACAAGTAAGCTAGAGATAATATAAAGTATAAAGGAGAATGTGTGTAGGTGATATATACATACATTATTTTATATAAGGGACTTGAATATCACTGGATTTTGGTACCTGTGGAGAATTTTGGCACTCCCATGTATATTGAGGGACTACTGTAAATAATTCAAATTTAAAAGTCATGTGTGACCACTGTTTATTATTATAGCAAATCTTTCTTCAGAAATAAGCTATAAACAGATATTTGCTCCTCTTTATTATAGTTACGTTGGAGGCAACTTTTGTAATGTGGGGTTTGCAATATTCATGGGCATGAAAATATTTGTGGTGTCTTTCAGTCTGTTTTTAAAGGCAATAAAAATATCTTTTCTCTTATACCAACAGTCAAAGACAAATAACCAAAAAAAAAAAAAAAACAAAAAAATAAAATAGAGAGGCCGAATCAACAGGAAAAACAAATGCAATAGCAAAACAGCAAAATTGTTCTCAAATTTGGGGTGATTCACAGAAATACAATAAAAGTTTCAAAGATAAATTTTTGCTTAGTGAAATCTTTATAGAATTTTTAGGATGATTGGGACCTATTTAAAAAGACAAGTCAAAAATCACTCAATTCATTTATTCTTCAGAAATATGAGTCCAAATTTGAATAACTTTCTTAATTTTAAGACTTTTTAAATAAAAGTTAAATCAAACTGTTATTGTGAAATAACATACTTGCAATATAAGATTGTTTATTTTCCTTGTCCTTAAGAACTACCAAATTATTACCTTGGCTAACTTATTTAGCCCAAGTTGATAAAACTTTCTGATTTTTCAAAATATATATTGTTATTTATTTCATAGGGTTATGATTAAAATTTAATGGTAGCATGTAGGAAGCTCCAAACACCTATTCTTCTCTCTGAAGCACTGGAAAACACATAGAAGCTGTCAGAATCAACTTTGTTAACACTCTGGAAAACAGTCAAATATATACAACAAATAGGCAAATACCGAACAAAGCAAGCAGTAACATAAAAATAGTAGGAAAGCTTTATAGCATTTCTGCTTATCATAGCGCCACTACTCTCAAGCTTGATGATGATATGGAAGACTGCAGGCAGAATTCTCAATGTGGGCCCCTAGTCCCTGCTTCCAGAGGGAGCAGAACATACCTTATTTAAAAATTACTGTGGTTAAGCCCGGTGCAGTGGCCCACACCTGTAATCCTAGCACTTTGGAGGACCAGGCCGGCGCATTGCCTGAGCTCAGGAGTTTAGGACCAGCCTGGTCAACATGGCAAAATCCTGTCTCTACTAAAAATGCAAAAAATTAGCAAGGCATGGTGCCAGGTGCCTGTAGTCTCAGCTACTTGGGAGTCTGAGGCACAAGAATTGCTTGAACCTGGGAGGCAGAGGCTGTGGTGAGCCAAGATCACACCACTGCACTCCATCCAGCCTGGGAGATGGAGTGAGATTTTGTCTAAAAACAAAAACAAAAACAAAAAACTACTATGTCTATTCGTTGTAACATGTCCAGAGGCTGAAAATCTGATGATGGAAAGGTGCTCATTTCTGTTTTCCCCTACTTGACACTAACTGTAGAAAAGTAAGTAGTGAGCACTGTTCAAACACAAGTTGACTGAAAACCTGTAGCTCTCAGAGGCAGAAGATTACAGCTATAGTATAAAATCGCCTAAGCTTGAGAGAGAGTTTACCTTATGAAATTAAAGCATTCAAAAGTGCCCACATATACTGGACAATATAGAAAACCACATGAATGCTTATGGAAAGAGGCACATTAGAAAAGGACTAAGAACACACTAAACTTACCTATCTGCCTGCTCTCTAGACTCAGTGCTAGCAGGAAGTACAGTCACTGAAAGGAATATAAAACCATTACAGGGGTTCAACAGCACATGAGAGCAGGCAGAACAGAGAATCAGTAAACACAGACAGCACAGCTGCAATTAACCAGTCTGAGAAACAAGAAAAAAAAATGAAGAAAAATGAGTAGATACTAAGGAAAAATGACATTCTCACATATACAGAAGAAAGGTTTGTTACCAATAGACCTAAGAAATGCTAAAGGAAGTCCTTACACTTGAAATAAAAGGACGTTAGGCAGAAGCCAAAAGAATACAAAGGAATTAAAAAACCTGGTGAAGGTGACCGACCAAGGCAAGCGCCAAAAGAGCTGTAACACGCCCCAGTCCGCTGAACTGTGGACAGCAGGAATGTGAGAGCTGTAACTTAATCCCCTTTCTCTTTCCCCTTCCCCTTCCCCTTCCCCCCACCCCCTCTTTTTTTTTTTTTTGAGATGAAGTCTCACTCTATCACTCAGACTGGAGTACAGTGGTGCGATCTTGACTCACTGCAACCTCTGCCCTCTGGGTTCAAGCCATTCTCCTGTCTCAGCCTCCTGAATAGCTGGGATTACAGGCACCCGCCACCAAGCCCAGCTAATTTTTGTATTTTTACTAGAGGGGGTTTCACCATGTTGGCCAAGATGGTCTCCATCTCTTGACCTCGTGACTCGCCAACTCAGCCTCCCAAAGTGCTGCGATTACAGGCGTGAGTCATGCCGCCCAGCCAGCTGTAACATTTCTTGGGGCTCAGACCTCAGGACTTCTCCGGCAAGAGTTGTACAACCCTTAGGGGCTCCGCCGTTGCTGGCATTTCTGAGTTTTTGGGTGCCACCACATTCCCCTCTCTCAGATGCCGGCACCCAGGGCGGAAGCTGGTCACAGCATGCCTTGGCCAGCCACAGGGTGAGCACAGATCCTGCGGCGGACGCGGGATCGAGGCCAGGGCACAAACTGAGTGGAACCTACTGGCCAAGCGGATGGAGTGATCCCAGCAGTCCAAGTGAGGCCCAGAGGTCACAGTGGCCACAGAGATTTCCAGCTGGCGAAGCAACACCTAAGAAATCCTGTAACACTGTAACACTGAACAAAGAGGGAGAAACAAAGATCTTTGAGTGCCATTCCCTGCTGCACACCTAACTACAAAAGCCACAAAATTATGAGATGCTTTGAAAGCAGTGTTCAGAAGGAATGGTAAATGCCTGAATTAAAAAAGAAGACAGATATCAAATGAATAACCTAACTCTGCAATTTCAGAAACTAGCAGGGAAAAGAAACAAACTAAACCTAAAGGTAGCAAAAGGTAATAAAGTTTAGAAAAGGTGACAAAAGACAGCAGAAAATGAATAGAATCAAGAAAAACAAAAGTTGTTTCCTTGAAAAGAGCAACAAAATTTATAAGCCTTTAGCTAAACTGACAAAGAAAATAAAGAAAAAGAATTAAAATCTGCTATAAAGCTGGATATATTACTACTGACTTTACAGAAATAAAAAGGACTATAAAGAAACACTATGAAAAAAAAAAAAGTATGCCATAAAATAGCTATCCTAGATGAAATTAACAATTTTCTAGGAACACACAAACTATCAAAGGTGACTCAAGAATACATACAGTATCTGAACAAATCTATAACACGTAAATAGATTGAATCAATTAAAAAAAAAATAGAAAGGAAAGTCCAGGATGGACCAACTGACTTAACTGGTAATTTATAACAAATATCTAAAGAAAAAATAACTAAAATTTTAAAATAATTTCCAAAAGGAGAAAGGAACATTTTCTACCTAATTTTTTAAGGCTAGATATGTACGCTAACAATAGCAAAAGAAAATAAAATTATAAATCTATATCTCTTAAAAACATAAAATCAAATGTCCTAAACAAAATACTAACAAATAAAATCAAAGAACATATTAAAAAGATTTTACAACATAACCAAGTGGGTAATCCCAGGAATGCAAGGGTGTTTCAACCTAAGAGAATCAAACTGTGGAATATAGTGCACTAAGAGGACATAAGGGGAAAAACACATGATCATATCAATTGATGTGAAAAATTATTTGGCAAAACCAACGTCTTCTCATGTAAAAAAGGCTCAGACAACTTGGAAAGGGGCTTTCTAAATATGAAGTGCGTTCATTAAAAACCCACAGCTAACATCTTGCTCACTAGTGAAGACTGAAAGCTTTCCTTTTAAGATCAGGAAAAGGACAAGGATGCCTACTAGTCAACATTTTACTGGAAGTTCTAGCCAGAGAAATTAGACAATAAAGAGAAATTGAAAAACATCCAAATTGGAAAGGAGGATGTAAAACCATCTCTCTTTGCAGTTGATATGATACTGTACGGGATGGTTAGTTTTAGTCAGTTCAATTTGGCTAGACTATAGTACCCAATTATTTAATCAAACACTAGGTTTTGCTATAAGGATATATTTTTAAATAATGGTGTACAATTTTTTTTTTTTTTTTTGAGACAGAATCTTGCTGTCTTCAGGTGCCAGGCTGGAGTGCAGTGGCGTGATCTTGGCTCACTGCAACCTCCGCCTCCTGGGTTCAAGTAATTCTCCTGCCTCAGTCTCCTGAGTAGCTGGGACTACAGGTGTGTGCTACCACACCCAGCTAATTTTTGTATTTTTAGCAGAGACAGGGTTTCACCATGTTGGCCAGGATGGTCTCAATCTCTTGACCTCATGATCCACCTGCCTCAGCCTCCCAAAGTGCTGGGATTACAGGCATGAGTGGTGTACAATTTTTATTGCATTTTAATAATTCTCCAAAAGATAGTGTAAACAAAGTATATACAATCAAATGTGGTTAGTATCTATATCCATTTGATTTAGAGCCTGTACACCCAGATGGTCTGAATAATGAGGATTTAGATGACATCCTTGGAAAACTGAAAAGGTTTTGAGAATTTTTTACCAGCAGAAACACTGCCAACTTGGGCTGACAGGAACTGAAATGGGACAAAATGAAGTTAGAATGACTCTGAGGACAGAGACATGGATACGAAGGCCAGAGGGCAAAGCAAGGATTCCAGAAGTCAGGGCTGAAGAATTCTCTGAGAGGCAAGGACTGATAAAGCCTATTTGGGAAAGATGCTGGGACTGTTATCCAGGAGAACCAAAACAGCAGAGCCACCACCCTGGAAGACTGAGAGAGTAAGACCACTATCCTGGGAGGATAAGAGGTTAGAACACCAAACGACAGTGGATTCCTCTCAAATTTTAGAGGCTAATAGATGTGGCCCTGCTCAGTTGTAAACTTGCTTTAGACCAGTAACACCTTTATTCCTTCCACTTTCTCCCCTTCAGAATGGAAATGTCTATCCTGTGCCTCATCCACTGTTGTACTTTAGAAGCACATAACTTGTTTTCTGGTTTCACAAGTCTGTCAGTAGAGAGGAATTTTGTCCCTGAATGTACCATACTCAGAGTCTCAGCCACACCTAATGTAGATGATTTAAATGATGAAAATGGGGGTTTTCCTGATTTGATGTTTAGATATTTGAGATTTCGAGTTGGCCCTGGAGTGGCTTATACATTTTTGTGGTGTTGGGATGGAGTGAATGCATTTTGCAATTGCATTTTGCATATGGGCTGGATGTGAATTTTTGGAGTCCAAAGGACAGACTCTACTAAGGTGAATAGTTTGTGTTTGTGTTTACTGAGAACATTAGAGTGTGACCTTATTTGGAAATAGAGTCTTTGTAGATGTAGTTCATTAATTTAAGGTCATCCTGAATTAGCATGATCTTAATCCAATGGCCATTATCCTTATAAGAAGAAAAAAATACAGAAGGAATACAGGCATTCAAAGTTGGAAGCAGGAACTGGAATTATGCTACCAAAAACCAAGACATGGCAATTTCTAGCAACTACGAGAGGCAAGCAAGAGGCATAGGGAGATTCTTTCCTAGTGTCTTGAGAAGGCACAGCCTTGTGGACACTGATTTTAGGTTTCTAGTCTCAAGAACGTTGATACAATAAATTTGTTGCTTTAACCCATTCAGTTTGTGGTGCTTTGTTATGACAGTCTTAGGAAAATACTATGCTACATGTAGAAAAATCCTAAACAATTCACAAAACTACTAGATTTAGTAAATTAATGCAGCAAAGTTACTGAGTATGTGATCAACAAACAAAAATCAGTTGTGTTTGCTCATAGCAACAAACTGTGAAAAGGAAATTAAGAAAACAATATCATTGACAATAATGAAAAGAATTTTTATTCAAAAGAATAAAATAACTAGGAATAAATATAATCAAAACAGTGAAAGACTTGTACAATATAAATTATAAAATATAGCTGAAATAAATGAATAGAAATATATTCTATGTTTATGTAATAGATGTAATATTTTTTAAGATATCAATAGTATCCAAAATTATTTACAAATTTCATGCAATATCTATAAAAATTCCTATAATCTTTTTGTAGAAATTGACATGTTAATCTTCAAAATCTTATGGAATTGCAAGGAGCCCTGAATAGCCAAAACAATCTTGGAAAAAAGAACAAAGTTAGAGGACTCCCACTTTTCAATTTCCAAACTTACTACAAAGCTCAGTGATTAAAACAATATGGTACTGGCATGAGGATAGGTATACAGATCAATGGAATAGAACTGAGGGTCCTGAAATAAACCTGTATGTGTATCTAGCCATTTGATTTTCAAATACAGTGCCAAACTAGTCAATGGGAAAGCGTAGTCTTTTCAACAAATGATGCTGGGACAAATGTGTATTTGTATCACATACAAAAAAATGAAGTTGACTCCTGCCTAGAGCACATACAAAAATTAACTCAAAATACTTTGATGACCTAAATATAAAGCTTAAATTATACAACTCTTAGAAGTTAGTATATGAATAAATCTTCATGACCTTAGATTAGGTACTAGAGGCTTAAATATGATACCAAAAGAAAAAGCAACAATAGGTCAGGCATGATCGCTCATGTCTGTAATCCCAGCACTTTTGGAGGCCAAGGCAGGTGGATCACCTGAGGTCAGGAGGTCGGGACCAGCCTGACCAACATGGAGAAACCTTGGCTCTACTAAAAATACAAAATTAGCTGGGCATGGTGGCACATGCCTGCAATCCTGCCACTCTGGAGGCTGAGGCAAGAGAATCGCTTGAACCGAGGAGGCAGAGGTTGTCCTGAGCCAAGATAGTGCCATTGCACTACAGCCAGGGCAACAAGAGAAAAACTGCATCTCAAAAAAAAAAAAAAAAAAAATTGGAATTTATCAGAATTAAAACGTTTGCGTAGCAAATGATTTTATCAAGAAAGTAAGAAGGAAATCTTCAGAATGGGAGAAGATGTTTTGCAAATTATATATCTGATAGGTATGTGCTATCTAGAATATAAGGAACTTTTATACCCTGGTAACAAAAAGACTGACAACCCAGTTAAAAAATTGCCAAAGGACTGATTAGACATTTCTCCAAAGAAGACAGACAAGTGACTAAGAAGCACATGAAAAGATGTTGGATTTCATTAGTCATTAGGAAAACACAATTCAAAACCATAATAAGGTGCCACATCGTATCCACTAGGATGACTGTAACAAAAACACACATCATTGGAGGGAATGCAAAATGGTATAGTCACAGCCATTAGGTAAAACAATTTGGTGCTTCTTCAAAAAGATAAACAAAATTACCATATGACTCCGCAATTCTCCCAATTCCACATATCTCCCAAAATTTGATAAACGTACTCAAGTACGTGTGCATAGCAGCACTATTCACAACAGCCAAAAGATGAAACATACCGAATATCTATCCATAGATGAATAAACAAGGGTGAATATTCTTGCAATGACTTTTTCAAGCATAAAAAGGACTAAGATACTTATACATGCTACAGTGTGAATGAATCTCCAAAACATTATGTTAAGAGGAATAAAGCCAGACATAAAGGCTACATATTATATAATTTTATCTCTATAAAATATCCAAAATATAAATGCATAGCATAGCGACAGAACACAGATTGGAGGTTAGTATAAACTGGGGGAAGGAGGAAGTAGGAAGTGGGCAAAATTCGTTAATGGGCAAGGGACTTTACTTTGGAGTGACGTATGTGCTTTGAAACTAGACAGATGCAGTCAGCTAAATGTCACTGAATTGTTCCATTTAAAATTGTTGTGTTATGCAATTAATTTTACTTTAAATTTACTCAAAATATTTCCCGTAAATATTTCAGCATATTATCATCAAAAGAATATACTAACTTGATAATATAATTTGCTATATTTAGCTTCATCCTCTTTGTTTTTGTTTCACTCATTTATTTCATTAATTATAATCAACACAATTTCTAAGTATTGAGTTTACTTGTCTCACTAAAGTGATAATTGATGTGATAGCTGACTTTAGACTCCAGCACTGGGAAGGTTGAGCTAATGCTATATTGCCCAAGTTTGTCAACCCACCTTATTTTGTTGTTATTGTTGTTTTTGTTCTGTTTTGGTTTGTTTTAGACTTTCAGCAGACTAAGCCATTATTTTTGGTTTCTTTCTCTAGTGATAAGCAGAAAGGAGATATAAGGAAGTAGCTTTACTGGCCCAACCAGAAACAGAAACTAAGGAACTTTTCTCTCTCTTGGACACCCCTCTGGCTTAGCCCAGAGTCCCCAGTAAACAAGCTCATACCAGGAAAGGTACTCCAAAGACTTATAGGACAATTCCCAGGAGTTGAAAGCAAAGCTCAAATGTATTTTGGGCAAGTTAATCTTTTAAGTAACTTTTTCTGCACAGCCTTAGTGTCTCATGCAGAAGAAACATTTGGTAATGTCGTACATTGCTTTACTTTTTCCTAGTATCTGATTGTTTAGAAAAGTATTGCAGGCTCAGTGCAGTGGCTCGCAACTGTAATCCCAGCAGTTTTGGAAGCTGAGGCAAGAGGACGGTTTGAGCCCAGGAAGTCGAAGTTGCAATGAGCTACCCTGCCACTGCATTCCAGCCTGAGTGACAGAGAGAGAGACGTGCCTCCAAAAAAAAAAAAAAAAAAAGAAAAAAGAAAAAAAGAAAAGCTTTGTAAATTAAGCTACAGAATCCATGCAATTTATACAAAGATTAACATTCAACGCATTAATTATAACACAAATTATTTATATGTAAACTTATATAATTCAAATTATATATAAAGCAAATTAAAAATAAAAAAATATATATATATATATATAATGTAAACTTTTAATTATCAACCTAGAACATAATCTAAATTGTTGAGAGATAGAGATTTGAATATCATGGGGAAAATTTTTATCTTTCTGGACATTTTTCTTACTAATAAATGAGAGCTGGAAAAAAATCTAGTTTCATGCTTGTCTGCTTTCCACAGTTCAGTGCTCCTTATAACAGTAGCATTTTTCAGACAGTGGTTCAGCTTAGATTTCACAGGAGAAGGAATGTTAAGGACCTTGTCTAACTTGTGTATATTGGTATTTTGGAAAATGAAGAAATGTAGTTACAACTTCATAGTACATTGCTCAACTGTTCAAGGACTGTGGAATTGGAAAAACAAAATTGACTACCAGAAAATTTTATAAAAATAAGAATGTTTAAAAGCAAACTTGGATATCTCTTTTCAAAATTCAAAAGCTGTGCTATTTGTTACAGATTTCAGTTGTCATGCCTGCTATTGCTCTTTTAATGTAGGTAAATAGTGTTGCCTTTCAGTTTCATGGAAATGTGTTTTAAAAAAGAAAATGAGAACTATCCCTATGCAAACAAACTGCTGATCTTTAAATTTTCTTTCCAAATAGAAAAAAAAAATTAAAATATGTTTTGTCAAAATTTCTTGTAATAAAATGTAAATAGTCTTGTAACTGTGCCAGTTTTTATTTATACAAGTCAGCTCTCAGATGAGTATATCGGAATGTCTTTATTAGTTCAGAATGGAAGTGATGTTGGTATTGATGCAACCGATTTGATGTGACATAGAGGAGGGGAAAAAAATGAACTTTCCATGAGTGTTATGTATCAGTACTTAAGAGATGAGCCATTTCCTCTAAGGACAATTTTTATCCTTAAATAAGTAAAAGTATCACGTTTTTAAAAATCCATACTGCAGACAAACAATAAAATATAAAGCACATAACAGTTTGTCTTACTATATGTCTTAATAATTTAATAATTATTAAATAAATAAACATAATTTGTTTCCTTTCAAGCTGCAGAAATTTCATCAAGTGACTTTGTAAGGCTAATTTAAACAGAAGTTTTATTTTGTCTTCTAAATAGCATCTATTTTAAATATAAAATTTTATTTTTATTTATTAATTTAAGGGAAATATGTAAATTTAGCCACTATTTACCAATAAATTAAATTTACTTGAAAAAATTTAAAAAGTATTTCTCATTTTGAAAATTTTATTTATTTTTATTTTTTGTATATAGCAAGCAATTTATTCCATTTTATGCACTTACACAGTTAGTCATGGAGAGTAACAGGCTTGCTGGTGAAACAGGTCACACCCGAAATGGAAATGGCATCAAGCCAGTAGCCAAGGATTAACTCCTAACAAAAAGCAGTTTTTATCAAGCATTAATTTAAAAACAAATACCAGCTATTGATTTATTCTTCTCAATCTGACAGTCCACCTGTGGTGTAACTGTCAGGTAAAATCAGACATCCCTACAACTTTCTGCTCCTCAGTTGCTTTAAAAATAACCAAACATTATTTCATAGAAAGGAAAAGATTATAAAAACAGGTCAAGAAATACACTAACAAGCAAAAATGTATGGGGAAAGAGGAACATGAAGTTTTGAATTAACTGAAGAAAGCAAGAGGAAATTGGTCTACATACGAAAATGTACATCCTGGGAAGTCAGGTGTGAAGATTTCAGAGCAGGAATCTATTTGACTTGTATCTCCCCCTATTTCCTTAACAGAAATGACAACTTGCAATATTTATACTTCATGGCTCAAACACCTATCTCCTTTGTCTCTATTTGTTACCCACTCTAGACTTATACTTAAGTCACTGAAAAACTTGAGGACATAACATAAGAAGAAAAATAATCACACACGACATTTCCCTTTCTGTAACTGAAGTCGTTTCTTGAGTTTCCCTTATCCTTACAGAATTTCCTATCCTTTAAACCTAAAACAGTTTTCTGAGTTCCTTTTATTTTCTTCTTGTAATCATGAGAAACAGAATATATTTTAAAATAGTACTGAGGATCATATGTACCTTTTTAAGCTAAGTTTCTCTTTCTGTAACTTTATAAAAAGGGAAATTTTATGGGTTTGTTACTAGAAAATTCCTGAAGAAAATTAAAACGTAAGTCTGTGCCTTTGCCGCATCAAGTGTCTTCCAGTTAATATTCAGAAATTACTAATTATTTGGGCTAATAGCATTGTTGGTGGTATCTGTTATACAGGGATAGTATGTTTTTAAACCACTATTAAATCAATCTCAGGGTTTAGCAAAAAAATAAAGAGGAGTCTACAATTGCAAGAGATACAGACATATCGAGGACCCTTATCCTTCTGAATCCATGCTTCCTTCAAGGTCTTCATCACTATAAATGCTCTCTACCATTTGCCACACTACTTGCAGGACTTTATCAGAACCAATTACCCACGTTCATTAGAATTGCAAGAGAAACCAGGTATCATGACAATGAGATGACAATGAACAAACAACAACTCTGGTGGTCCATCTTCTGAATCTTATGAAGATCGTTCCTCTCCAATTCTACTTAAATTTCAGACATTCAGTCTGCAATCAGTACTACTGGAAGCCAAAAGCGTCTTATTGTAAGGTAACCACTGAACCTGGAATATTTTATCCTCAGGTGATTCAAAGGAATGCAACTTAAGTTTCTTAATTTACATGCCATTTCATTGTAAGGAAAATGAAGAGAAAAATAGACTTTAAAAATATTTAGACATTTCAGTGTTTGTGATGATATACACTTTAGAATTCAGCAGGGGTTCAAATTTTAATAGCAACATTGAAATAATTTTCAAACTCTGAGCATAGCTTCAGATATATCAATATACATATTTAGCACATGATTCAATGGAAGATGAGGAATTGAATCTTCAGGGATCAATCGACTATCACCAGGTTAAAAAAGATTTTCATTTTTTTGAAGTAAAGGTGATTGTCTCAATAAAATCTGTATAATATCAGCTCAGAGATTTACCAACTGTGCAGAAAATGAAGAGAGAAATTACGGGATGTAGAAAGATTATAAACAGGAGATCGAGACCATCCTGGCTAACATGATGAAACTCCATCTCTGCAAAAAATAAAAAAATTAAAAAAATTAGCTGAGGGTGCTGGCACGTGCCTGTAATCCCAGCTACTTGGGAGGCTGAGGCAGGAGAATCTGTTGAACCAGGGAGTCGGAGGTTGCAGTGGGCCGAGATTGTGCCACTGTACTCCAGTCTGGCTGCAGAGTGACTCTGTCTCAAAATTAAAAAAAATATAAAATAAAATGAAAAGAAAAATTATAAACGTTAATGATATAGTTAATGATGAACGAATATGTGTTAAAAGCTTTTGGTTTTACATGGCATTTTAACATACACCATCTCACTGTTTCTCCATAGCAAACTTCTTAAGTTTGCATCTCATCAAAACACATTTGATGAGAAAATGTTTTAAATATTCAAATTTTATTGATTTATACTGAGGATCAGAGATTAAATGATTATGCTAAGGTCATAAGCAGTGTACGAGGATTTAAACTTAAGTACTTACCTCAAAACTTGCCTTTTTAAAATCAAATGAAACTGCCTTTGTTATATTTTAGGGTCACCAAATCAATACCATTCCTCAAAAGAGAAAATTAAGACTAGCCTGTAGGTCTCTAACACTCAAGCCAGGCAAATATTTATTTCAACATTATCCAGCTTATTCCAACATACTATTTATCTTAAAAGATAAGCTGAAAATGAGTATAAAATGAAAATTTAACCTACAAATGGTATTTTCTATGCATTAGAATTTCTAACACAGAAGACATTTTAAAAATAGGTTATATAGAACTGAAAATATTGAAACAGATTTCCTTATACTTTAAACTTAAAATAATTTCTGAGTTTCTTTTAATTTCTTCTTGTGATCATAACAAATGAAATTTATTTTTAAATAGTATTAAGGGTCATCTGTACCTTTTTCAGCTAAGTGATGTTAATTTTATCTTTCTATGTGACAAAGCAAAGTTAATCATTTCGAATTTTGCAAGAATCTGCCACGTGCCAGAGAATGTTCCTATTATAATTATTCATAACACTTAAAGAGACATTCAGGATGTTATTCATCAGCCAATTCAATTTTCTTGGATTCTAACATTCCATTTTAATTTAATATGAATGATGGCTTCTCAGCTTGGTCAGCAAAAGACCTTTTGTATATTCAGTCAGCAATGTAGGAAAAGATATGACACTAGGTTATTCATTCATTTTTATTGACTACATAGCACTTCAGATATTTAACAATTTCTCTACTCGATATAGAACAACTATAAAGTTAATATAGTGGGAATATTTAGCAATCTGTTTAATTATTATTTGGAACCAAAATAAAAATATCAATATAGACGCAGCCATAAAAAACGATGAGTTCGTGGCCTTCATAAGGACATAGATGAATCTGGAAACCACCATTCTCAGCAAACTGACACAAGAACAGAAAACCAAACACCACATGTTATCATTCATAGGTGGGTGTTGAACAATTAGAACATGGGGACACAGAGAGGGGAGCATCACACACTTCGGTCAGTGGGGGCGGGAAGGGGAGGGACAGAAGGGATGGGAAGTAGGGGAGGATAAAAAGGGGAAAAATACCAGATATAGGTGATGGGGGGGATGAAGGCAACAAACCACCTTGTCATGTATGTACCTATGCAACAATCCTGCATGATCTGCACATGTACCCCAGAACCTAAAATACAATAAAAAAAAATATTTTTGCACCATCCTCAAAAAAAAAAAAAGAAATAACTTTCTTTCTTTAAAAATACTCATTATTTTTGAGTAATTTAATTTCTCATGTAGTTATAACTTGCAAATTTCCACATAATTCATTTGTAAAGTAATACACAAAAATTTGTCATGTTTGTTGTTATGACTGACAGTCAAATGAACAAAGTGATTCCAGGTGAAATTCCTAATATGCCTATTTTTGGTTCTGGGACTTGACTACCGGTCTAACGTCATCAAATTTGTAGCATGCTGGTCAATGGAATTGGGAAGCTGAAAAGCCATTCAGATATTCATTTCTTATATGAAACTATGTTTAAATAGTTTAACCCTTATTTATTTTTTAATTGAAAGAATCAAATTTATATATAAGATAAGATTTTCCTCACTTAGACAATATAATTTGAGTTGATTACAATAACAACTGTTACCATGTTGAAGATAATAAACCAAGACCTCAAAGGGACTAGTATTTTGTCTACATATGAAGTGATAAAGGGATCACAGTACAGCAGATGTATTCTAAGTTTCTATTATTGTTGAAAGTGTTTGATATTTTTAATGTATTGAGGGAATTAGAAAAACACACCTAAATCCTGCAATTTTTAATTTGAAGACACTTGAATTTAACATTTACCGAACTACTAATTTACAAAGAAATGCTATGTCCTATAAGACATTGTAGTGGACACATAACAATGTATCCGTCACACCTGTCCTGCCATATTAAATCTAGTGGACAAGATCAGATAGGAAGAATTCTTGAAGTTCAAACACTAAGGGATTAGTTACACAGAAATTGATGTGGTAGATTGTCAAATGGACAGAATTACTTCTCCCCTTCTATCCACATCCATTTACAATGTGATTTCTTTTAGCTTCTCTCGTTAACAGGTAAAGTTCATTTATTCATCCTTCAAATATGCATTGGCCTAGTCATAGCTTTGGGCAATAGAAATTGGCAGAAGTGAAGATTTTTATGCTTCCACTTTCTTTTTAAAACCTAGCAATGCAATCATGTGAACAAGACTAGACCAGTTTTCTGAAAAATGAGCTACCACATAGAAGAAAATCAAAGCAGCCAATACCAAGCTGACTCTCAGAAGCAGACACATTTAATTGATCATCAGCTTATAGTAAATGCAAGCAAGAGAAGGCCCAGGTGTAAACAAAAGAATGACGCAACTGGAACACATTAAAAGCAATAATAAATTGTCATTCTTTTAAGCCACTAGGTTGTGGAGTGGCTTGTACAGCAAACTATTGTAAAGATCAGTAAAATAATCTTAAATGTGTCAGACTGTACATTTGAAATTTAGAGACGGATGCCCATAGGGGAAAAAGATGCATCAGAAAGAGAACTTCAGTTTTGACTAATACTACAGAAAATATGTCTAGAAATAAAATAACATTAACTTAATTTTGTATTATCTGCTGATGTTTTTAATAGACTAGTTTTTTTAAGGTTGAGATTTACATTGAGAAAAAAGTTCAGAGTTCCCCTATATTCCACACCCACTTCCCTCATTGTAAAAATCTTATAATAGTATGTTATAATTAATGAAATAATAGTGATATATTATTATTAACTGAAGTTCATACTTTATTCATATTTTCTTAGTTTAGCCTTAAGTCCTTTTTCTGTTTCTCAGTTATATCCAAGATACTACATTTTATTTAGTCATCTGGTCTTGTTAGATTTGTCTTAGTTGTGGTAGTATTTCAGACTTTTTTGCTTGTGATAACTTGGACTGTGTCCAGGAATACTGGGTGTGTATTTTGCAGAGGGCCTATACTTTGAAATTCATCAAATGTTTTGCATCATAGTTTACTGTGGTTATGGGTTTGGGGCAGAGTATCACAGAAGTGTCATTTCAGTATATCATACTTATTTATAAGCAAGATACCGGGGTATCAAAATGATTTTTCATGGTTGATATTGACCTTAGTCACCTGTATGAGATAGTGTTTCTCAAGGTTTTGTGATGTAAAGTATTTCTCTTCTCTCTTCCCATACTGTCATTCTTAGAAAGAAATCACTAGGCATGGTCCACTCTGAAGGGGTGAAGGCTTATGCTCCCCCACTTTAGGACAGAGCATATAAATACATCATGTGGAATTCTTCTGCATGAGAGACTTGTCTCTTCTCCCATTATTTATTTATTCAGGCATTTATTTATATCGGTATGAATTTGTGGATATTTATTTTATAATTTCAATTAAAAGACAATAATATTTATTTTGTTACTCAAAGGTTTTCTGCTTTGGCCATTGGGAGATCTTTCTGTTGGTTCCTATTTTCCTTTACTACCTCCTCATTAAGGTAGCTTGGTTTTGCTGAGGGGGGCTTCCTTACTTTCTTGCTCAACAAGATGCTCAAGTCTCATCTTGCATATTTTTTTTTTTGCCTCAGTCTTAGAATCAGCTATTTGTCTGAGGAGATTTTTTTATTATAGAATGTTATTAGAAGCTCGTATCTGAGTGCTGGATACGCTTGTGGCTACTTGGATGCCCTTGCTTCCGGGTTTTCTTAACTACTAGAGCAAGAAAACATGGTATAGACAGACAGATAAGATGATAGATAGATAGTAGATAGATAGATAGATAGATAGATAGATAGATGATAAACCAATAGATAGATGATAGATCTATATTTATACACCTACAAATATTTCTGTGAGTAACTATCTGCATCTACGTTATATGCAACATGAGTCCACACTGATGTCTCCAGGTTTACTGCATTACCACATAGATCAATCTAGATCCTTCCCCCTGCTTATATGTAAACCTTAACTCCAACAGAAGCCTGTCTGCAACAATATACCATTTATGTATTGGCTCATTTCCAGTATACATGTATAGCAGATAGAGAATCATTAACCTGTATTTCCTCCACTTAAAATACCTTTTTAAATAACTCTTTACTTGACTACTCCTTACTGTTCTTTAGCACATGCCCTGACTCTTCAAGATGAGCTGCTATAATCCTTTCATCTATGCAAACCTCTCTTCTCTGGTCCTCTCTATCAAATTATCCTGATTATTCCCAATATGCCACTCTTTTTTATTTGAAAGTGTCTTGTTTGCTAAATAGTACATTCTAAATTCTTTTTTATCCCCTTCTACTAGTTGTAACCTGTATGAGAGATTCAGGTCATCATTGTGCATCCCTAGGTTAAATCTAGGTCAGTGACTATAGTACACCTGTCACAGATTAACAATCAAAGATATATAACTGAAGTACCGAGTGAATGACCAAAATAAATACAATAACATTGTTCCAAAACACTTAATTTGGAGCTAATATAAAGCATGTTGCGGCCAATTTTCAACATTTCTAGCTTTTTCTGCTCTTTTATTTATTACTTTTTATTTCAGTAGCACAATGGGATGTGTACATGCACAAGCGCTGGTGGGGCAGGTGAGGTGAAGGCAGCCTGTGTGCACACCCGGGCAAAGCAGTGGGTTGGTGGCCATGAGCATGTTTGTGCCTGCAAATCAGAGGGACTAGGCTATGGTGGGAGGACAGTGCAGGTGGGCTGGTGAGAGTCAGCAGGGTCTGCTCTGCTGGAGCTCTCCAAGGGTCAGGTGTGGTCTGCCTCTGCCAGCCAAGAAGTTATGATGAGATTCCCTGGTGGGCATTCAAGACTGTGTTGCAAGTAGGTGCAGCCAGGCTGGGGTCCTAGGAGAGACCAGCAGGCAAGATGGTGCTCAGATCAGACCAACTACATCTCATGGCCGAGACAGCCCTGCTCTGCACAGATCTGGCAGTTACCCTAAAGCTAAAGTCTCCTAGAGGAGCATATCCAGCCTTGGTGGTTGGACATCCCTGGCCCTGCTCCATTGCAGATGTTCCCACCTCACACCCTCTGGGTTCCACGCAGGCTGGAGTCCTGCCCCTACCACCTCTTCAAGCACGTCTCCCTGCCAGCTCAAGTATCCATGGTGGTCATGGCATCTCCTGATGTTAAGATTCCAGAGGTCTGTGGTGAGAGCAGGCCACTCCTTTTGTGTTCAACTCACCTCTTCCCCAGAAGCCACCGGGGGGCCAGGAACAAGCCCCAGGATTCGGTAGCCATGTGCAAGGTTCCCTGCTTCCTCCTTCAGCCTCACATCTGCGTCCTCCCTCCATCCACTGTCAATGCCTTCCCTCCGAAGATCTGCTGGGTATGTGACAGTCTTCCCGATGTCCTGGTCTCTTCATGGGAGGTGTTCCTCCTGGCCAGATAGCTGGTCTATCTCCTAGTGTTTTCTCCACAGAAATCAACAGTATGTGTAGCAATTATGTTCAAAGCAAAAAACCTGACACATTTTCTGCTTATATCTGCTTCTGACCTCCATTTAGTTTTTCAGTCTCTGAGTAGTCCTCACTAATTCGTCAGCTTATTGTTTCACTTAAAATTATGATTTAAACTATTTTTCAGTCACTTTGGTTGGTTTCAGAGGTAGCATCTATTAGGGAACCAACTTTGTCTCAGAATGACAGAAATAAAAGTCCACTCTGACTCTTTGATCTGTCATTAGGGCCTCTTAATAGACATTTTACTTCTGTGTAAATCAGAAACCAAAAATGTAATTGTCTTGCTTAGTCATTATGCATAAAGTTTATCGGTTTAAATTCTTCTTTGCTTTATTTAGTAGAAAACTTTAGGTTCTTGAAAACCATCTTGCTCTGATTGAAATCCTAAATAGAATAAATAAGCCATATTTTATAATATTAATACAAACCTACTAATTCTTATGGCACATACGTTTTTAAACTAATTAACTAATTAATTGGTAGCATGGGATATTCTGCTTGTGAAGTGGAGTTCATTTGGGTTATGGTAATTTCTATACTGAAAAAGGTAGACATATTTTTTTTTCCACATTCCTCCACCCTAAAGTGTACTATAACATATTCCTCTTTTATTTTACAATCACAGTAAATACTGGCCACCAGTGAACAGTTACAGACCTAAAAACATAGTCACGTCATTTGGTAAGTGGCTTCCTTAGTTTATTAACTATATCTCTAAAGGCTGTGTTGGCATGCTTAGCATATCCAGAAAGTAATTTATTTATAAAATGGAATATGGAAATAGTAATTGGATATGGAAAACAAAACTTTAATTCACCTGGTGATTTAATTTGTTCTTTCATATAGGCAGATAATTCTAATTTTACATATATGTTTGTTTAATTCTTGTTTGAGATTTCAAGTCTATATACTTTTTCTTTTTTCTAAGAAGAAATCATAGAGTGCTCTCCCTCTTGGGATAGTAGTGTTTCAACAGGAAAAAATTTTGCTTCTTGCATCAGTAAATATGCCAGGAAAATCAAACTAAATCGGATATTACCTACAACACAATAATTTTCTTGTCATTCCATCTTTGCATAAAGAAATAACTCTGGAGGATACAAGGCAGATGAATAGTGTGTGATTAATTTTGATGCAGTTAAAGACTCCATTTACCATAAAATCAAAGAGAAAAAGATAAATATTAACATAAATGTATTACAGAACTGAGAGAGGACCTCTAGTCCAATTACTCTTTAGCATTTTGCTAGGATATAACAGAATTATCTTTCCTCAATACTAGATTTCTCTAAATAATTACATTTATATTCTTCAATTAAAAAGCTGGAATAGAATTTCAATTCTTTGTAATGTCACGAACCATTCCACTCTACTGTCTAGCTTAATGACTCATCACTATTTGAACATATTCTCCAGGTAAAGTTGGATTTAAAATTTTTGAATACACCATACTATTTCTTTGTGTCATCCAGATGAGAAAACCTTGGTTTTATTTCCACTTTATAGCCATACAAATAATTTTAAAAAACTTGAAAGTCATAGCCTTTTTATTATTTCCCTCAACTATTCATTACTTTTCCCATTACAATCCATAACTTGTGGCTTACTTTTTTTTTCATGTATTTCATTCACTTCTAGTAGAATTAACTATTTAAATATTGTTTCCTTACTATGTAATATAGTTGAGGGTCACTCCTTGAGTAAATGATTGCTATGCAAATGGATTTCTATTAAAGGGAGCAAATTTTTTTTAAATGTATAGTCTAATTTGATGAATATGTGCAGTGTGGGGAGATGCTCTGGTATGCATCAGTAATTTAATGCTACTTTGACACAGTTCCTGACTATAAGAGGTATAAAAGGCACACAGTGATCTCATACACACACACAACACACACACACACACACTCAGAGCTTACGCTAGACTATAACATATTTAAATATAGGGAGAGCACAGTATTCAATGGTTTAAAACATCTCACTATAGATGATTGACCAGGTTCATGCAGAAAAGTAAAAGTGTGACTGAATGAGAAAAAGAAGACTAATTTCATTCTGATTATGCAAGCCAGACAAATAAGTTGACTAAGAAAGGGTACAGGGAGAGAGTAAACCATGCACTTCCTAAAATATAGACATAATTCAATGATATGGTTCTTCCTCAACAAGAGTATTCTACTTTAACTCAGGAATTCTTGTGGCTAGCAAAATAAATGAATTAAGTTTTATTATAAAACAAGGACACGAAAACTAAGACTACAAAGATATACATTTCTATGCCCACCATTGGCAGCAATAAAAATGTCTAAGACATTAAGTGTAGACAAAAGATTTTTAAATGGGCAATTCTTATTCATTGAAAATGATAATCTAGACTGCTACAAACTCTTTAGGAAAAATTTGGAGTTACCTTGAAAAGGTGACCATTTACAAACTTTTAAAACATATATTATACTATTAAGTATATGGCTTAGAAAAAAATTATCTATTCACCAAGAGACATGTACAAAGTATCTGTTTGCACATTTCACAATAGCTAAAAAATACACCAACCTGGAAATAAGGCAAAACTTCACTCACTTGAGGTGAGTTAGTGACTTTAATATTTACACATAATGGAATATTTAAAGCAATGGAAATCAGTGAACAACCTACTACAATAGCAGCATGGATGAGTTGTGGAGACATAGTGTTAACTGAAATAAATAATTGCAGAATATTACGTGATGCCAGTTTTAAAAGCACGAGACCAAGAAACACAAAACAGTGTATTTTTTAGGAAAACTAGATGTTTGAAAAAAACATATATTTTAAATGCAAGTAAGTCATGAACACAAAATTATAGATAGTAATTTATCTTTTTAAGAAAGCAAGACATAGTAATAAAAATTAGGTCTAGGCTGCAAGAACCCTGAAATGTTCTTATTATTTTTATTGTTATGTTTCATATTTATATGCTTATTTAATCATTTATATTAATGTTGCAAATTTAAAAGTGAATATCCAGAATATAAGAAAGTTTCTAAATAGACATTTTACATATATGTAAATAAAAATCTCAAAATAAAAATTAGTTGTTCAATAAAATTAAATGAGCTGTTCAATAAAATTCAATTAAATGAGTTATTCAATAAAATCCAATTAAATGAGTTGTTCAATAAAAAATAATAATACAATTTTTATGCTAGAGTTTCGATGTCTATGGGCTCCATGATAACAACAAAGAAAGAACAACTATACTCAGTATCCTTTAAAAATTAGAAGTACAAATTCTTCCAGATAACATCCACCACAACAACAGCAACAACAAAATTGAGTGACGTATCTCCAGAAAACCTGCTCTAAAGAAATAAAAATTATTCAGGCAGATTATCATTAAGAAGGAAATACAAACTTGTAAGAATTAATGAAGGGAAACAAAGAGCTTAAGCATGAGTTTTAAAAATAAAATTTATGGCCAGGTGTAGTGTCTCATGCCTGTAATCCCAGCACTTTGGGAGGCCCAGGGGGGTGGATCATGAGGTCAAGAGATTGAGACCATTCTGGCCAACATGGTGAAACCCCGTCTCTACAAACAACACAAAAGTTAGCTGGGTGTGGTGGCATGTGCCTGTAATCACAGCTACTTGGGAGGCTGAGACAGGAGAACCACTTGAACCTGGGAGGCAGAGTTTGCAGGGAGCCAAGATTGCGCCACTGCACTCCAGCCTGATGACAGAGTGAGACTCCGTCTCAAAAAAAAAAAAAAAAAAAAAAAATTGTGAAACATTGACAGTACCAGACAAATAAAAAATATCTAGGGAATTCTAAATACTAACTAAAATGTGTGAATACAATGATGCAAGGTATAAAAATTAAATGGAATTTGTGTGTAAGATTTTAGCACTTTGGGGAATGTTTGAAAGCAATAATTTTTATCAACTAAGTGAATAATCCATGTTGTAAATCTTGAGGCACTACTTAAAGCACAATAAAACATGCATAAATAAAGGAAAATGGACTGAGAGTATTTTATTTATCTAAAGGAAGGCAGGATGGAGTAAAACAAATTTAAAACTGATACATCAACTGGGAAACAAGTGATAAAATGACAGATATTGATGGATGGCAGAATATGTACCCTAAAATATGCCATGTGAGTATAAGGATTATTTTGAGCTAAAGGCACTTCCAAAACAGCAAATGTAAAAATGGCATTGTAATATCTTTTCATCCTGGAAAGAAGAGATAAAAATTCCCATGTGAGAGATGTACTCCCCCTACCAGAATAAAAGAAATATTCTTGGCTGCACAGTCATGGCCAAGTGAATTCTGTACAGACCTTGTTAGAACAATTATTATTTTCTTATGACAATATTGCTATTTATAATCAAATGTATTGAGAGAGTGGGTTAATGCCTCCTCATTATGTATTACTCTTTTCATTTTACTGAAAATGTCTGGTCTGAGGAAGAAATGGATCTAGCTAGCCATCAACTGTTTTCTGTGTTACAGAGTTATGCATGAGCTTATCAAAAGATACAAATAGCAGTGGATCAAGGGGAAAATAGAGTAATTAAATTAATACAAGACTATGAAATGTATATGGTGGCTTTCCCAGGAAATTAGATTTAAAAAATTTCCTCAACACGTCAAAAAGAACCTTTATTTACTTTATAACAGACTCTTATACTTTATTGTCAAATGCCTTTGGAGCAGGTACTCTCTGAACTGAAGTTTTCTGACCCTTCTGAGCTTTTGGAAGAGGCACTGTCTTCTGGCCTGTGGCTCCCTGGGAAGGAGCCTTGTAGGCTGGAGCCTTCTCTCCTGCAGTGGTCATCTTTTTTGCTGGAATTTCAACAGCAGCTGCAGAAGCTGCAGCAGCACCTTTATCAGCAGATGCTCTTTCAGGAGAAGTTACCAGGACAGCTGCCTTTTGAAGCTTCTTAATTCCATTCTTGATTATTCTGTTCCTCATTTTCTTTGAATTCATGACTTTAAAATTGTCGAAATCTGTCATCTTGGCTTTCCTTTCTATGGTGTCAATCTTCCTTTCCCACCTGTGACTGCCCATTTGGTATTGGCATTGGCCTTCTGCCAGGCTTGTCGGACATACTTCTGGAGCGTGCTGTGTAGGAACTTGAGGATGAAGTCAGTGAGCTGCATGCATTTAAAGGAGCAGCGTGTCTCCTTACCCTAGTGCAATGTCCATCAACCAAAGCCCTGTTTTTATTAATAACATTTACAATCAGGATGAGCTTTCTGGCACGAGGTCCAAAAGAGACTGAGACCACTTGGCCAACCTCTGATGCACCTAAACACAAACACCTTATGTAAATCTATCCCTACTCTACACTGCTTCTTCAAATGTTAGGGATATTAGCATTGGTACTATTTCTGCATTTGTTCTATAATGGTACACACAATGTAAGTATTCTGACAGATACGATCATTTTGCTTTAAGGAGTCTGTGACCAGATACCGGAGGTCGAATTTTTTCATTGTTTTCTAGCATCGTATTTTAGCATTAAAAGATAACACCAGCTTATTTTTATTTTTATCCTAAGGGATGACTTATTTTGTTTGCCTTATGCCTGAAAATTTATTTCTCTCTCCTTGAAATTTAACAATTTAAATGAATTATTTTTAAAAGCAAAGCAAAACAATACGTTTCTCTCAAATCAATATTCATCTCACATAACTTCTTGTGCCATATCTTCAATAGTATGCATGTAAATATATTTCCTAATTGTTTTTGTTAATCCTTTAGAAGTGCATTGCCTCGTATACAAGCTGTTATTTCATTTTCTTTAAATTTATGTACTGGTCTTATGTTTAGTGTAATCTTAATGTAGCTAAGCTTTTAAAAAATTATTATTATTATTATTTTGAGATGGACTCTCACTTTGTCACTCAGGCTGGAGTGCAGTAGGGCAATCTCAGCTCACTGCAACCTCCTCCCCTCCAGGTTCAAGCAATTCTTCTGCCTCAGCCTCCTGAATAGCTGAGATTACAGGTTTGTACCACCATGCCCAGCTAAGTTTTGTATTTTTAGTAAAGGTGGGGTTTCACCGTGTTGACCAGGCTGGTCTCGAACTCCTGACCTCAGGTGATCCATCTGCCTCAGCCTCCCAAAGTGCTGGGATTACAGGCGAGAGGCACAGAACCCAGCCTTAAAACTTTCTATGAATTATTTCCATTATTTGAAATGTGATGAGGCTCTCCAGATGAATTAGCCTGTGGTTATTGTGATCCTTAATATTGAGTGTCAACTTGATTGGATTGAAGGATCCAAAGTATTGATCCTGAGTGTGTCTGTGACAGTGTTGCCAAAGGAGATTAACATTTGAGTCAGTGGACTGGGAAAGGCCCACCCACCTTCAGTTTGGGTAGGCACAATCTAATCAGCTGCAGCACAGTCAGAATAAAAGCAAGCAGAAGAACATGGAAAAACTAGACTGGTTTAATCTTCTGGCCTACTTCTTTCTCTCAGGCTGGATGCTTCCTGCCCTTGAACATTGGACTCCAAGTTCTTCAGCTTTGGGACTAGGAAGGCTTCCTTGCTCCTTAGCCTGAAAACGATCTATTGTGGGAACTCACCTTGTGATTCTGTAAGTCAATACACCTTAATAAACTCACCTCTATATATACATCTATTCTATTTACACTGTCCCTCTAGAAAACCCTAATACAGTTATTTTTGTGACATTTCCTTGTGCACTTGAAAACAACCCTCCTGCCACTATTTGTTCCATTGTTCTACATATTAGTATGTCAAGTTGGCTAAATGAAATTTTTAGCTGTTATTTTTCTTTATTTTTATAACAACTTGCTCTAATGCAAAGATCTGTATTGAAGTCTTCTACTATGGCTGTGGATTTGTACACTTCTCTTTTTAATTCTGTATATTTTTGTAAAATATGTTTTAGAATCATGTATTTGGATATACACACAATTAGAACTAGAACTTCTTTCTTTTGAACTGAACCTTTTATTATTATGAAATGTCTCTTTTATTTATTTATTTTTATTTTTTTGTGTGTGTTTTTGATTTTTTTATTTTTTGTAGAGATGGTGTTTCACTATGTTGCCCAGGCTGGTCTCAAACTCCTGGGCTTAAGCAATTTTCCTGCCTCAGCCTCTCAGAATGCTAGGATTACAGTGTGAGACACCACGCCCTGCTGGAATTTTTTTTTTTTTTTTGAGACATAGTCTCTTTTATTTTTTAAAAAGCTTATTATTAAAAGTTTATGGATAGTCTCATAATAATTCAGTTATACCAGTTATCTTTTAGTTGGTGTTTACATGATAACTTGTTTCTCTTCTTTCACTTTGGACCTTTGTGTATGTATGTGTGTATGAGTTTTATTTGTTTGTTTTTCTATCAAAAATAGACAAACTGACCAATGGAATGAAAAATAAAAAAGGAAGGGGTGGAGGAGGAGTCCAGCAACAAAGTCATTCACATACATTGTTCTGACTTAAGCTTAAAGCACTATACAAAAGTGTTAAAAAATGTTTTATTAAAATAAATGGTTCTATGTTGATTGGATAAATATAGGAAAAATGATTTTTAATATATTATTGAGAACATAGACAAAAAGCTTCCTTTATGCATTACAGTCCTAAATCTGAAAGGTTAAACAAGAGAACATTTAGGAAAAAAAAAAAACAGAAAAATATTTTATGATATTCATGTAAGCAAATATGTTTTACACAGCACACAAAAAATGTTACATCCAGAAGATAAAAAAAAATTATGAATCAAAAATGTGACAACCAAAAAGAAAAATAATAAAAAATGTAGACAGTTACTCTAAAAGTAAGCTAAAAAGACAATAAATAATTTTAAAACATGCTTGATGTTACCTAAGAAAAACAACTTATGTCTCAAAGTTATACAATATATCAAAGAGCTTTATGAGTAAAACAAAACAGAAAAAAAAACCAGAAAAATTCAAGTGTTAGTGAGAAAATGAAGTAAAACAAATCTTGTAAACTTAACCCTTTAGAAAATGATTTGACACCTAGTAACCACCTTGATACACATATCCCATATTTATTCACTTATAGACATGCATAGTTCTAGTAAGACACCCAAAATAAATTTCTACATGTATTCACTAATGGACAAGTAAAATAATGTTTATAGCAGTTTTTTATCTCACAAGCCTTGGAACAGTAAAACCCCAAATACATATCAACAGAATTATGGATAAATAAATTGTGGCATATTCATACAATGGGCTACTATCTATCTATGTATTATATATATATAGCAAAAAGAATAACTGAACTAAAACTATATTCAAAAACATGGGTGAATCTCCACACCTAATATTAAGCCAAAGAACACAAAACTCTTCATTCTGTAGAATTTATTTTATACTGTTTTAAAATAAACCAGATAGATAAGTGCATGTATCATATATATAATATATATATAAGTGCATATATCATATATATGTGCATATATAATATATATGTGTACATATCATCTATAGCATATATATGCACTTAATATATATAATATATATCATAATATATAATCATATATATGATATATATGATCATTATAATGATATATATTATAAATAAGTGCATATATATGCTATAGATGATATATGCACTCATATATCATATATGATTATATGCACATATATATGATATAGGCACTTATATATAAACGTGTGTGTGTGTGTATATATATGTGCACTTACATATAATGTGTATATATATACTTCTAGAAGTCAGAATAGCAATTACCCTTGTCATATGGTGTAACAGCTGCAAGAGGATGACTGGTATATATTCAACTTGTTTTGACATAGGTGCTGATTACATGAGTATATTCACTTTGTGAAATATCATTGAGCTGAACACTTACACTTTAGAAACTACTGTTTGCTTATTATGCAACAATAAAATATGTAAAAGAAAAAATACTGTGTTTGCTATGACCCCATGTATTAATATTATAAAACATATAAAAAAGACAACTGATAAAGAACTTTTGATACTGATGAACTAGACTGTTGTTGATTCTATATTTACTAACCCAGTTATGTCATATCTGCCACTAGAATGTAGATTCTATTTTTAACTAAGAAAATAAACATTTGAACTAAACCTAAGCAAATGTGAAAATATCTAATTTCAAAGGAAAAGTGTGTATTTGTATTAGGAAGTGAATATCCCCAGACATAATTTATGTTTTTACCCAAAATAGTGCAGAAATCTTAATAGGATGTATATATAAGTTATATATACAACTACGAAAACAGGCATAATAGCATTACTTGGCTTTGTTTTTTTAATTTTACTTATGAACATACATACTCAAGCAGTTCTTAAATTTTGCTGTTTTTCATTATTTTCTATTGAACAGCAATAGTTAGGGTCATTAAAATGAGAAAGAGTTGGACTAAGTTGTACTAAGTTCAAGATTTCAGAGCAGACAGTTGCAAAATCACTGTTAAGAGTAAAGTTAACTTTGACTGACTTGTTTTTAACTGGCTTCGCAGCTATAGACCACAACATTATCCTCCAGGTTAAATATTGCTGAAATGATTCTTACTAGCTCTAGTAAGAGATTATATACTCTCTAAACTGAGAATTTCAAGTAAATTTCTGCTTGACACATGAGTTGGATGTAAGCTTTGAAGAAATTATTTGGTATCTTAGGAAATTTTTTTCCAGTCTAGTGAATGTGTCAGAGATTGATTGTTTACTGCTTACTTTTAGTAGACAGTTTATGAACTGTTTACTTAGTACAATATAGTGTAAGCTTTTCCAGCAACAAAGTTTCCTGTAGAATGTCTCCTCTAGGAAAAATGCATCAGGATCTTAACTATGAATGCTGAACAAGATTTAGTTTTTTATACAAGCTGTAGGTTTTTGAGATTATATTACAGAAGTGATACATCGGGTTTTTTATGTTTGTTTTTTTATTTTGCTAAAATGAAAGTGACTACCACATATCATGACTACTGAAGAATAGAGTTTTCTGACATTATTCTTATTAGCTAATTTTTAATGTCAAGCCTTGTTACTTTACAGTAATTCCACATGGTTCCTGAAGTTTGAATGTGATAGAAATTTTTCCAAATATATTTTCCATAATTAAATAAAATATTTCACAAAAACATTTAATAAGATATATACTGAACACTTTATTGTTTCCTTACCATTGTGATAGATGCTGGATGCTAGAAATACACAAATATATGATGCAAATTTTAAACCCTAGAGAAATGTCTTCTTTAGATGAAAATAATTATGTATGTAAATAGAATGTACTCATATATTCATATTCAACACTTTATACTCACATATTCTATTGAGTCTGTTTATAAATACATATATACACATATATAATATGCTATATGTAAATATATACTTATATATGTAATATAACATATATTTATGACTAATAGATACTATATATGGAAATATAAACTTATTTACATCTAAAATATAAATATATGGCTATGTAAGTATATGTAATACAAAATATATAAATAGATCTAATTATAACATATCATTTATGTATTATGTAGTATTTACATAAGTACATAAAATATATATATTATATAATTATATGAGCCTGTGATATATTACAAAATAAGTGCTATAAATATCACAAAATGTAAAGGAATAAAATACAAATTATACTGTTTTCACTACAATTCATGTAATTAAAACTCTTTCAGACAAGGGTGTGCTATGTAGAAGAATACTTGAAAGTAAGTCTATAAAATTTGTTTCCTTTCATTTTAACTCAATAAAATATATTTCTAATGTAAAACATTCTTGCTAGGCATTTTGTGCATGTTGAGCTGACATGTCAAGATGGAAAATTTTTAATGTTTTTTAAAAGTGAGAGATTTTAACATGCATTTTGAAATATTTTGTCTTCCATATCTGAAAATAAATTGTTATAAAAGTTGTCAAGATGTATGTTTCTTATCACTGAGTTCAATTTTGAGGGATTTCAGAAAGTTATCATGCAGCATAATAATTTTCAGTATTAATCAGAACGATTAGAGTCATAGCCAATTAATTTACCTTTTAAGCAGAAGTGTGGCTAAAGGAATTGTCAGGAGGAAGACAGAAGAGAATTACATATCTTGGCTACTCTGATTTAGCAATCATTGTTCATGTCTAATTACATTACTTGTATCAACCCTATTACATTGTCACTTAGATGTACATGGATAGTGATATTTTCCACTTCAATTATAACTTTTAAAATTAAGAAGTCATTTGCTTGACTCAAATGAACACTCCATGATCAGTGAGCCACTTACTGCTACAACTATGAGTATTCTATTTGAAAAATACCTATTTTTTTAAAACTCTTCAAACCAAGTCCTGCTTGAAGATTTTAGGTCACAAAGATCTTCATGTATATGCCCTGTCACTAAATAAATAATGTAGGTTGTGCTACCCAAACCATGAGAGATGTTATTAAGGTTCACTTGAGAGCTTGTTTCTTTTTAAGCATAAAATTTTCTTTTGAAAACAAATAACAAGCTGGGGGTTATTATTAAATATTCTGAGGCAAAAGACCCTCCTCTTAGAGCTTGAAACAGTAGTTTGACTATGCCTCTAAGTAAGAAAAACAAATGGACTTTTTTTTCCTGAGTTTGTATTTTCAAGTTAATTATTCTCATGTAGGACACCATGATACTGCTAGGCAAACTCAATTTATTTGCCAGTCTCCTGAATTTGAGAGAAGTAAACAAGAATAAAATGCAGATACATGCTTATAATTATATAAAATAATATTTTTATATCTGCACAGCCATTTACTGTTTATGTATAAAATAATGTCTGCAGGTAGGAGCATACTTTTTGGTAACAAGTAATTCAGATTCTAAGAAATAATATTCTCCTTTTTATTTTTGCTTACATAATGATTATTCCAACAACTTTGTTAAATGAATTCAGTTACTTTTCTGAGCCATGTGTAGAGGTAATGAAAAATTAGGACTTGGAAGGTATGTCCATGATTCCTTAACAGAGAATCCACTGCCCCTCTTATTTATGTGACATTCATCTGGCATAAGCAAAGAATGTGTTCTCTTGATAGTCGACTAACTTACTTGTACTCAAAAGTGCTTAAAATTGCAATGATGTAATGAAATCAATGTGGGACACTATAGACAGAATATAAAAATATTAGAATACATGTTTATAAAATAATAGTTGTTTATAACAAACATGTTCTTTTATTATTAAGGTTAAATAACCTTGGCAAGAGATGTACAGAGTAAAATTAATTCAAATGATAGAGATTTCCTTGACATTAAAATATTGGTGCAGGTGTTGTGTAGATAATTTTGCATGTAGCCTAGAAAATGGTGGAGAATTTGGACATGTTCCTCTATTTTTGAGGAAAAAGAGCCAAACAGTACCAGTAAAAGCTAAGAAATACATATATGGGAAAATTTTTTATAGAGTAGCTTAAGCATATGGGAAGTAAAATAGGAAAACTTACCTAAACCTATATTAAAGGGCTTTTAGCCTCTGACCTATGATTTAAAACTGTTCTCTGTGATACATCTGTGCAAAGTTTTCAAGAGGCTATTGTAATTGGCAAAGTTCCATAAATTCCCATATTAAATAACTACACATGGAAACATTTGACAGAGCAGTTAGCCAATTTACAAAAAATTGGATATAATTTATGTGGAAGAAAGCCTAAAAGGAAAGAAGAAAAGATGCTAAAGAATAGATTTGAGGCATGACATAAAAAAGATAAAGAGGTAATAAAGCAATTAGAAGGAAGAATTTCAAGATATGGAATTTTATCTAGGAAAAAATAGTATCATGGAAACCAAAGAAGCAGAGAAATTCTTATTAAGCCTACTAACCACACCAAAATATACAGAGATGCAGACTGCAAACAAAAAACAAGGATCCAATATTTGTTTTAATTATCTTTATAGAATAGTATAAAATCAGTGAGAAGATGTATGTAAAGAAGCTGAGATAAACAATAGAGTAGTAAAGTAAAAATAGGATATTTGGATGAGAAGTATTGAAATGGAAAACCATGACTTTTCCACTCACAAAGGAAAAGAATCCAAAAGATAGCAGTTGAACTATGAAAACAAGTAAAATATAAATGTGCAAGATTTGAAATGACTTAAATGTGTAGGAAATAGGAAAGAACATGAGGCAAGGCAGCAGATTTTCATAACTGAAATTCTTTTATTTGTACAATCCTTGGTAATGAGAACATTTAATTATGTTTGTATCCATAAACAGTAAAGACACTGAGCACTGGCTAAATAAAGGACTACGATTTTAAGCTACTGGGTTTAGGATACCTCATTGCACAGTAAAACTAACTGAATACCAATGCATTAAAAAAATTCAAGGTAATTAAAAATCCTATAATATTAATTTTAAATATATCTTACAATAATTTTAAATTCTATAGGAATTGTTTGGGAAAAGGCTTATTCCTTGGGATCCATATGAGACCTAAAAATATATGTTTTTTTTTTCTAAATTTTAAATTTTCTTTTAATTACTTCATTCCACTTCATCAAGTTAGCTGATACAAATAAAAACAAATGAAGGCCCTAAGGGACTGGGAGAAAGAACTAGAAATACGAAAAATTATAGAAGTAGGATGGATATATGGTAAACATATAGTTTGGTGTATTTAGAATAGGCATGGTTTGTGTCAGTATTTCCAGTGTCCTATCTGTCTTAACATTTGTTCCAACCTCTTCTCTCTCAAGTGTTTCACAAATTGGTCACAACATCTCCTGTGGTCACTCTAGAACCTGGGAATATGGTTGCATGAACATAATAAAATCAAAGCAAATTGTTATCTAGTTATTGTTTTCCCTAAGTTGGTGATATTTAAAAGTTACATTTCAGGCATGGATAGTGACAACCCTCCTAAACAACAAACAACCATTAGCAATTTCATGAAACTCGTTTTATATTTCAAATAAATAATCTACAAGTATAATTTCATTGTAAAGATTTATTTAAAACTTAATTGTGATATGTTAATAAGGTTTTATCTGTTTTCTGTCAAATGGTCCAGACAAACATTGTTGGTTGCCTTGGGTTGGATGCTATCCAATATTCAAACTTCAGAAAAGATAACAGGTTTTCACAAATCACTATCTGTATAGGATTAATAATGACTCCATTGTTTTTTATTATTATTTTTGCTGAAATTTTAATTGAATCAAAATGTTAAACTTTGAAAAATAATAGTTTGAAGAAAGTTTTCAGAAAAATTCCTCAAAATTTTAAGATAATTGGAATAATAAGCTGATGACCCTGATTTATAAAAAACTTCTAAGAAATCTGCTTATAGAGATGACACACATCTTGCTCTCCCACCTTCAAACTGGTTTCCGATAGAAGAAAAAATAATAGTTTTTCTTCTATTAAATAGTTTGAAGAAACAAACAAAGTTTTTTAAATATAGACTACGTTCCTATCACCTTGTGGCTATAGCAGTGAATGCAAACTAGATTATACAGAACTATTTTTAAAAGTTTTGATGTTTTCATTAAAATAGGAATACATACATGAGTTAGACCTTGAGTCAGTGCTATTAAATAAAAGTGCTAATAAATAAAATCATTTCCAATTCAACACGTTTCTTTAAATTGGAAAGACAATTTACAATTATTTTTATTTGATCAATTTCACTTAGATTTGAGGTAACAAAGACATACTTAACTTTGATATGAAGTATAACTAGACTATACAAACAATTTTAAATGCCAATGGTTTTTTCTTTATCACACAATCCGTTGGAGTCCCTGTTTCATAGCCATTATTATCCAAGCACATTATCAATACTATCTCTTTACATTTCCAAACTATAAGATTGGAATGACCACATGTGCTTTGAAATTCTCCACCATTCTTACTGCTCAGCTTTCAAATCTCCAAGTTTGTTTTTTTTGTTTTTAATACTACCTTCTAAATATCTAGTAACATATCAAATGCAATTATCTGATTTTATTTTGACATAGACTACTTCAACAGTTTTCTATCTTATTATTATTATTATTATTGAGATGGTGGTTTGCTCTTGTTGCCCAGGCAGGGGTACAATGCTATGATCTCAGCTTAGTGCAACTTTGCCACCTCCACCTCCACCTCCTGGTTCAAATGATTTTCCTGCCTCAGCCTCCTGAGTAGCTGGGATTACAGGTGCATACCACCACAACCAGCTAGTGTGTGTGTGTGTGTGTGTGTGTGTGTGTGTTAGTAGAGATGGGGTTTCACCACGTTAACCAGCCAGGTCTCAAACTCCTGACCTCAGGTGATCCGCCCACCTCAGCCTCCCAAAGTGCTGGGATTACAGGTGTAAGCCAGCATGCCTGGCCCAGTTTTCTCTTAATATTCTCCAGTATTCACCCACCCCAGTTCATCTTTTATACTGCCTAGACTTCCTGATATGTAAATCACTTTTCAAGTATTATGAGTATGAATTAGAGATAACAAATATATTTTAGCAAGTAGTCACATCCACAAATTTGGAATCCATGAATAATGAGAAGAGACTGTATCATCATTAAATTTTAGCATTTGTTTGCCCCTGACTCTACTATCCATTTTCTTTTTATTCCAAGGGTGCATTCATCATATTGTTCCTGAATCACTCTAACTACTGAAAAACAGGATAATTTGGGGATTTTGAAATCCAGGACTTAGAAATATCATGGGATATTAAGGATTGCAGGTAGTATATATATACTTATATATTATAAAACTAATATAGAATTTAAAAACTATAGTGAATCATTTTCACCCTGTATTATCTGAGTTAATCTTAAAAATCCCTTGAGTTAGAGTTATTGATATTTTTATATATAGCAAAAATAATTGAAGCTAAGACATGATGTGTTTTATTCAGTGTTGCTATAACAAGTAAGTGGTACAGATAGAACACAGATTCATAGATAGCTTCTGTCATGATATAAATGTGTGTTTCCAATAATCTACACATCATACATTCAATAGACCATAGGTGTAATTCATCCAGAAGTTATTAATTATATTTATCAAGGCTTCAAAATGAAATAGCAGCTTAAATTTGAATATATTTCTGATAAGAATAAATAGCTAAGAATTGATATATTCTCAAAAAAATTAAAAATTATAACCTAAAAAGAGACGCTTAAAATTGGTGTGTATACATAGCATTAAGAGCAAATAATAAAGCAGACCTTCTTTAGGTTCTAGAATTTCAGTTCACATATGCATGTTCTGTACACCTGACCTCTGATACCTTTGTATGACACTATTTGAGAAACTCTTCTAGCATTATGATATTGATCATGGCATCTTGGGCACTTACTGTGTATAGTACTACTAAATTCTACATTCAAATAAAATCAAATTTTGATTTTACTTGTTTTACCCTAAATTTGGAAAGTGAAATAAAGTAGGAAATGAATTTTTACATTCAGTAGAAACAGAATCATAGTATGGTCAATGTCTATCAAAATATTTAGCACTTTTGGTGCTTATGCAAAACAGTACCTAGCAATTTGAGATTTTATTTATGTTAAACATGTGTATGATAAATACGTGTTTAATAATTTCCACTGATTTGGAATAAATTTGCCATTTAAAAATATTCATGTTCTTAGTTATTATAAAACTTCTATTTCTTTTTAAATATTATATTAAATATTTTAGAGATAATATACTTTTAGGACTATTATGTTCATAGAAACATACATTGGATCAAGAGGGAGAATGTGTTGGCAAAGTGAAATTGTCTGTGATAAAAACATGTTTATCTATGGTGAAACAATATTTTTTAAGATTGTACAATTTGGGTACCTGTAAAATATGGATAACAATGTTAGATTTCTAGAATTCTGTTGCGTGTTTAATGTGACTGTTACAGAGCATGTTCAATTGCCAGGTTTTACATGCCTGGGTCTACGCTACTCATGAGCTGCAGATTTGTATTTTAGCTCAGAGTACCGATCCCACGGAATAAATTTTTGACATGTGTTCAGTTGTCAGAAGAGTAGTTTAGCCTAAATGTTCAGATTTTCATGATGAAACTGTACATATAAGCACTTAAGGTCCCTAATATACCTGATAATCATATGTTATCAGCAGAGATGGTCTCCTACTCTATGCAATTTTCCTGTCCTCTTCATGACGTGTTTGCTTTTATAACAAAATGTTTTCATTACTTTACAAGTACAAATAGCTGAGTTTCCATGATCTTCTCACAGAAGTAAAAAAAAAAGTGTGAAAATTTCTCTATTGCAACTAAAAATTATCTACTTCAGCTCTAATTTACAGATGAAGATATTTGAAATCAATTGAAACTCACCTAAAATAACTCAGATTTATCAGGTTAGAGCTGGAAATAGACCTATGTTCTTTTCCTTTCTTTTTTTTTTTTTTTTTTTTTTTTGGAGATGGGGGAAGGAAGTGGTAATTTATTCAGCCCGGGGGCTGCAGTGGGTCTGAATGCTCCAAGTAGCTGAGCCCCTGAACAAAGAAAATCCCTGCCTTTATAAAGGCTTACAACTCTAGAAATTACAAGTTACAGGGTCTTGGGCTTACAACTCGAGAAATTACATCTGAAAGGGTCTTGGGCTTACAACTCTAGAAATTACATGTGAAAGGGTCTTGGCCCATGGAGTAGATATGGGGTATGTAGCTTAGGTGGGGGTTTGATCCTGTTTAAGTAAAAATAATGCCTTCCGGAAAGATTCCTCCATACCATGCCTGCGATCTATAGGAGGGTGATTAAGGTGGCACCCCGGTCTGGCAGCCTTTACTTCTCCTATTGAAATGCATTGTGGAAGTCAAGGTGGAGGTGGTTGGTCTTAGATGCTTAGGTCTCTTTCCTCCTCAGGACTCAGATAGACATGGGTTTGAAATCTGGCTTCATTATTTTATAGCATATGACTTGGGGAAAATAAATTAATTTCTCTGAGCTTTTCTATTCTGAAAAAAAAAAAAAAAACTCAACGAAATAGCAACATGTCTCTGGCAAGGGTGTTGTGATGATGAGAATTACTTGAGATAATGTAAAGTGCCTAAGAAAGTAACTGATAACAGGCACATACGAATTAGCGGCTATTACTTCTATGCTTACTTATTCTTAGGAGGAGGAAAGTGAAGAAATATTTTTAATTTTCTTGATGATTCTAGTCTTAATCACAGCTGGGATCTTAAAATTGGACATTGTGAAACTTTTACAATTCCAGGGTCCTTGTTGTGGGATTGAGCAAGGACCCTGGAATTGCCAGAGAGAAGAAAGTATCTGTATTTGCAAAGAATGGACTCTATTTGAGCAGTGGCTTTGATTTTCTTCAGTTAATGCTTTCCACTGTTCTGATTCTGAAAGACCAGCTTGCTAGTATTTTTATGTGGATCTAAATGTTTACTCAAATAGTCATGTGCTTAGAACTGTGGAGAATTTATGGTTCATTGCTAAGGCTACCTGTATTCATTTATTTCATCTTTTATTTATTTATTGCATTTTAGGTTTTGGGGTACATGTGAAGAACATGCAAGATTGCTGCATAGGTACACAATGGCAGTGTGATTTGCTGCCTTCCTCCCCATCACCTATATCTGGCATTTCTCCCCATGCTATCTCTCCCCAACTCACCACCCCCCCACTGTCCCTCCCCTATTTCCCCCTGACAGACCCCAGTGTGTGATGCTCCCTTCCCTGTGACCATGTGTTCTCATCGTTCAACACCCACCTATGAGTGAGAACATGCGGTGTTTGATTTTCTGTGCTTGTGTCAGTTTGCTTATCCCGCTTTAATTACTCTTTTCTCTAAACCATTCTTCAATAATTAAAAAAGAAACACAAATTTTAAAACAGGCTTGTAGAGAAAGCATTATCTTCTTTTGGTAGGTAAATGCACCTATCAAAATAAAGAAAATGATAGTATTTCAATTTTTAAAGTTTGGTATTTGAATCACTCTCTGGATTTGTTGAGAATTGGATGGGTTTTAAAGAGAAGGTAGTGATGTAGGAAATCAGGGATCTTGTGGTTTTGTATAAAAAACATTTTCTATATATTATAGTGATAATTTAATAAGAATAAAATGTTGATTGCTATTGGAAATTTCCCTGTCACAAATTTTCACTATTCCCCTTCCCCCGCTTTTTTTTTTTAAACCAATAAAGAAATTCAGTTTAAGGGAGTTTCCAAGGTAACAGAGCTAGTTTGAACAAACTGTGAATCTATTTGTGTTTAACAATTCTAGTCTTATTTATCAACTACTTCCAAACTTCTATTCATATAGGAAACTGCACTTTCATGAAAGAGTAGCTACTTCCTTTTCTTATAGAATGGAGACAGAAAATTTTCTATGTATCCAAAGAACTAGAGCTCAGGCTCAGAACTGGGTAAGAGAAAATAAATAGATTTTGATTTCTATCAACATGGCAATCCTTTGAGTCTGCCTTCCTTTCCTTCTGAGGTCATAATGTCACTTGGTGTCCATTTACCATATCTCTCTTTGTTCAGTCCCTCATTAACTGACATAAATCCAAGACCTGCCATATTTATGTAAAGACCAAATTGTTCTGAAATGAAATTGCTATATCTCATTCAGCTCACTTTTTGGCTTTAATGATGGTATATGGGATAGCCTATCAACCATTATTTACTGAAAATCAGCCCTATACATTCAATGTAAAAGAAATAAAATAAGTTTTCTTTTTTCAAACTTGAATAGTTAAACAATTTACAGAGGTATTTTGTTAAAATGCAGATTCCAACTCAGTAGAGTTGAGTGGACTGAGATTATGCATTTCTAACATGCACACAGGTGATACCAACACATCTCACCTTTAGTTTGCAAGGACTCACATACATTGGTCATCTACTATTTTCTCTATTGAACTATAATTCACAGAACGTGCACCTATTTAAAGTATTCAACTCAATGTATTCTAACGACTATACAGTGTTATTCAATCACCACAATGTAATTTTAAAATATTTTGGTTTCCTTCTTTTTAGTTTCATTGAGGCATAATTGACAAATAAAACTTCAAGCTGTACAATGTGATTAATGTATCTATACACTGTAAAATGATTACCACATTCAAGCTAAATAATATATCCATTATCTTACAAAGCTACCTTTTTATCTTCCAGAAGCTATGTTAATTAAATATGAAGGAGGTGTTAGAAATAAAATGAATTATCAGGCTGTTACACAAAATTATATTGCATTGTGAGAAACTATTTAACCTCAATTGATGGAAATCCAGTACCCTTACACACTGCTACTTGATTGGAAGTAATTCTCCGCATTTAAAAATTACACTATTGTTATGAAAAAAGTCTCAAAATACAGTTGATGAAATTGAAACTTCAATAAGAAAAACATTTAATAGTCATTTCAACTCAATTTTTGTTGACAATCAACAAAAAATTGCACATATTTATTAAGTACATTGTGATCTATCAATACATGTATATATTCTATAATGATCAAATCATGGTAGTTAGCATATGCATTACCTCAAATCTGTATCATTTCTTTATGGTGATAACTTTCAAGGTCCTCTTTTCTGGCTATCTTGAAAACTAAAACAGAATATTGTTAGCCTAGTCACCCTACAATGTGATAGAACAATGAACTATTTCTTCTAACTGTATTTTTGTACTCATTAACCAACACTTCTTCCTATACTCCCCAGCCTCCTCTGGTAACCAATATTTTACTATCTGCTAACACAAAATCAATTTTTCAGATTACACATATGAGTAAGATTAAGGAGTGTTTGTCTTTCTGTGTCCAGCTTATTTTACTTCACATTCTGTACTCAGGTTCACCTATGTTGTCACAAATATCAGAATTTCATTCTTGTTTATAGTTGAATAGTATACCATTGTGTGTATTTATCATATTTTGTTTATAATACTTCATGTTTAATTTTTATGGCTAAATAATAGTTGCACATATTTATGTGGTAATGTAATATTTTGATTGAAGTATACAATGTAGAATGATCAAATCAGGGTAATTCAGATATCCACTACCTTAAGCATTTATCATTTTTTTTGTGTGTTAAAAACAGTCTAATTCTACTCCTCAAGTTATTTTGAAATATAAAGTAAGTTATTATCAACTGTAGTCACCCTACTGTGCTACCAAACACTAGATTTTATTTCTTCTATTTAACCGTATTTATGTACGGATTAACCAGCCAATCTTTATCCCCTGCCCTCCCCACTATGCTTCTCAGCCCCTGCTAACCATCATTCTACTTTCTATCTCCACGAGATCAACCTTTTTGGCTCCCACATATGAGTGAAAACATGTGATATTTGACTGTCTGTGCCTCACTTATTTCACTAAAAATCGTATTCTCCAGTTCCATCCATGTTGTTGGTCCAAAGGAATATCTTTATAATTACATAATTATACTTATTGTAAAGCAATTTTCTCTAGAATTTTTAAAGTTATATTTCCACCTCGGGGCCAATTTTTATAAGACATTTCATAGAAATAAAATGGTTAAATTGTGATCAGAATATAATATTTCATGTCTTTTTCCACTTACAGTATCAAATATGCAAAATGCCAATGCTAACATATGTCCTATGATTCAAAATATATTCCTTTTGTAAAATTTATAAATTATTACAGGAATATGGTGTTTCCTAATTTAAATATTACCTTTCATTTGTAAGTAAGAATCATTTGTCCAATTAATTGTAATTATTAGCCATTTTCTTTTTTCTACATCTGTGAGTCACTTCAATAGGGTTTAATAGAAAGATGTAGCAGCTGACATTTTTATAAATATTCTGGATCTTAGTCACAGGTCGGTTATATTCCGCAGGAAGAATTTCACTGGAACTGCTGCAAAATGAACATTTTTAAAAATCCCTTGCTGATTGCTTTACTTATTTTATCACCTTCAAAAAAGAAATTTGTGTCAGGTTCTTTTCTTGGATTCAAAAAGCAGACTATTGCTGACAATGTGTGTGTGTGGAGTGTGTGTGTGTGTGTGTGTGTGTATTTACAGAACAAGATATTACTTACCTTTCTTGTGTCAGAGGCAGTAGAATGTGGAGGTATTATCATCAATGTCAGTATCAAAAGGTACATTTCAGCAATGTTAAACATCACAAGTGTAGAGCACTGGAAAAAAATTCTGTGACTGTTTCCCCCTTGGGCTGCTGTTTGTCTTTTCCCTTTATCTTTTGGTAGATGATGTGTGAGGGTTGCTGTGTTAATGGAAGAGGAAAACCAAATCTTCTTTGAGCTCAAGGCATAAAGTAAGCCACTGCTCCCTCCACTTCCAAAAGGTTCTCAGATTGTAAGAAATTGAGTGATCACTATCGAAGGTACAAAACTATAAGTTACAGATTGAATCTTGGCTTCTATAGAGACAGAAGTACGCAATATTAAAATATTGTTCTGATTTACATTATTAAAAAATATAACTAAATTTTAAAGGAAAAGCTAAAGGAAAATCAGGGAATAGTTTAAGTAAAATTTTAGCTTTGTGCACTGATGGTGGAGCATAATGCCTCTTCCTCAAGTTGCTTTAGGAAGAGATACTCTCTGTTCTTGATTTGAAAGACCAAAGTAATAATATATAGTCCAAGGACCTCTTCATTTGAATAGTTTGTTCTCAAGGCTGGTGAATAGAGTTAAAATGAGAATGAGAAAGAAGTACAAGATAGATGACACTAGGCCAATAATGGTGAAAGGGTGTTTAGTTGACTGTCCTTCACTCTTTGTAAGTGTAAGAAGGTATGCTACTAGAATTCAAAATAGACATTGGCTTAATGGCTGGAATATTATGCATCATTATTTTAATAAACGGATTATTTGCACATTAGTTAAGAGAAGATGAGGATGAATACTCCTAGTTAGTTAGGGATGGATCATAGGATTACATAAGCAGACAGAAAATATCACTCTAGTTTAATGTGGGGTGGTATATTAAGGTGATATGCTGGGGTATAGTCTTCTGGATCTCCTAAGGTGATATGCTGGGGTATAGTCTTCTGGATCTCCTAAAAGGTGATATGCTGGGGTATAGTCTTCTGGGGTAAAGTCTTCTGGATTTTCCTCAGGGAAAACTGAACTAATATGAATGAGAGTAATAAAAGAAAAAATAATTATTCTATATAAATAGTAAGCACTACACACACACATATATATATATATATATATATATATACGTATAGATATGGTGTACAATTTAAACATGCATTTTTACCTATTTTTCATAAATAACATAAAATACGTACACTAAAGTTTTTACTGCTACATTTTAAGGTTGCTTAAATTTAATCAGGCAAAAAATCCACCGGTTTTTAATCCTCTCTCTTGGAACATGCTATGGACTGAATTGGGTTCCCTCAAATTCATATGTTAAAATCCTAACTCCCAATGTCACTGTATTCAGGGATAGGGTCTTTAGGAAGTAAATAATGTTAAATGAAGTTGTAGGGTGAAGTCCTGATCAGATAATTAGATAAGATTAACATTAATTTAAGAAGAGACACCAGAGAGCTTCTTTGTCTCTCTCTCTCTCTCTCTCTCTCTCTGTCATCTCTCTGTCATTTTGTGCCTTCACCTACAAAGATGTCATGTAAGGTCACAGAGAGAGAGAGGCTGCTTGCAAGCCAAGCAGTAGATCTTCATCAGGAACTGAATGAACTAGCAAGCTTGCCCTCTAGAACTGTGTGAAGTTAATTTTTAATGTTTAAGCCACCCAGTGTATGAAAGTCTCCAATATTTTATTATGACAGTCCTGGCTGACAAATACTCACATCAACAAAAAATAATAATCCAGAAGGTGATACAGACAGAAGGTATCCTATTCACTATTCTCATATAAAGATGCAAAAACCTACAAAAATAAATGAGGTGGGAATACTAACATTTTGAGAATATTTCTGTTACTATTATTTCACATACTTTGCATTTTATTTCTAATCAAAAATTGCAAATCTCAATCTAAATTTTATGTTTATTTGCTTCTCTTCTTTAAAATTATGTCATCAAATTACTCAATTCAGCAGTTTCCACATACTTTTTAAGTATTTACTCCTTTGAATTAAAAAAATCAAGACTAAAGAGATTGTGTATATTCTACTATCCTAACATTATGGATACTGTAAAACATGCAAATATTCATTTAAAAGAGCAAGCTGAAATAGGAACAGAAATCACAGTGATTTCTCTTATCATCCCAATGATTAACTTGGTCATCACCTAGGCCCCACTATGTACATCTTAGACACCACTGCACTAATATGTAAATCATTAAGCTTAAGAAAAAGTCATGTTTTACATTGTATGTCTTGGTCTCCAAACAGTGAAATGATTTTTTTTAACAGTATAAAGTAATGAAGATGTAAGAATTGATATTCAATATCATCCCTTCCCCTTTTCTTCCAAGTATTTTTTCTCCAACATTCATTGTTCTCAGAATTTCTGAAAGTTCACATCTTTTTACTTTTATAATTCAGTGCTCTCAATCCAAGAAAACGTTGTACATAATGATACATACAGTTAGAAAATTCAAAGTTGTCTTGAACACTTTTCTCCAAACACAGTTAATGTACCCTGTGCTAGGCTATCACAGAGACACAAGTCTTCATTTAGTGTATAGTCACTATGATAAAAGAGCAGTAAGATTTATGTGTGTGTGGCATCTAAATAGTGTCATAGAAAACCGCCAAAAAATTAATGATAAATATCGTATTTTAAGTTTTAGAAATAAAACTAGAATAAATATCTGCAGTGAAACAGCACAGGGCTTATTATTTCATTTCTGATGACAGTTTACCTACTGAATCAAATTATGTGATTTTAGGTATTTCAGATTTTTAAAAAGTTAATTTAAACAGGAGTCAAATTATTACAGATGTTTCTTTGAAATGAAGCATGCCGCCCTGTGCTGTGTATTTAAATTCTGGTGCTCAATGTTTTGTGCTGATTCAGATGATAAATCAGAATGCCCCCAACTGCCTTTATGAATTTTATGGCAATGAATGATGTTATGAAGAATTTATGAGGGCAAAATTTTGCTAACTAAATAGTTATTGCTTTTTTCAAAGGAATAAATCATATCTACCTGAGACCAGAAGTATAAAGTTCCTGACACTATAGGATTGGTAACTGACAGGCACAGTTCCAGGTTCTTAATCATGGAGGGATGTTGTCTGGTTGTAAAATGTAAAAACAACCCAGAGAAAGAAGATTAATAGAGCTCCTCAAGTAATCAATCCAAATACCCTTTGACTGTATATGCACCACCCTGGAAGTAGACTTGGACTTTTTCCTTATTAAATAAATAATGGGATTTGAACTCCTTACATACTATCTCTTTAATTTAGAATTTTGCATATGCATTTACTAGCAATCAACAAGATAGATGCATTAAGCCCTGTAAAATTATATAATTGTATTAAAATATCTGAGGTTTACACATGCCTGCATGCACGCACACACACAGGAACATTCATTTATTCAATCAATGCAATCATTTATACTTAGAAGGGTAGTTCTCTTCCTTTGTTATTCAGCCAGATTTGACAAATTTGGTGAATCATAAGATCATGGATTTTTATGTTCAATTTTTTTTTTTAAATCTTCTGAGGACACAGTAGTTCAGATAAAGGCCTTGCTATACAAACAGAGTCTATAGTTGTCCATTCTGAATAAGCATGATTTGTTCAGCTGAATTAACACATGCTGAGAGTGATATAACTTTCTATGTGTAGTTACTGAACAAGTCAATTTTAACGTTATTTAGCCACATACTGAAAGCTTACCAACAGTATTATTTCATCCCAACTTCTGAATTTCATAAATATTGATTTAATGCAAACATTGGCTTCATTATTTACATGGTGCAATAATAATCTTGGACATGATTATGTTAAAACTGTTGAGAAGATGTTTTAAAATATTTTTAAACTTATTTTAAAGAGGAAATATATGCACATGCAGTGAAATGTAAATTACCTTCCCACCACGCATCAGCCACTCAAAATGCCCTTTCCACTGATATTAGATTTTGGTATAATTTTTTTTACCAATTTCCATAGATGACCCATTTATATCCCATAATATACATACTAATAATATATTTTTATTCAAATGATAACATAGTTTGTATAGAGATGATAATATAGTATACACACTACTCTGAATCTCATTTTTTAAATTTACAGTCTTGATTTTAACTTGGAGATTATTTCATAACAAAATATATAGTTGGCACATTTTAATGGTTACTGACATTATGTTTAATAATGCTTTATTATTTACTAAACTCACTTGATATTTTGCCTTTAGATCATTACGAGTGTTTTGAAAGTACAAACAATGCTATAATTTCCATGCTCAGTTCATAAATGTACCCTCATTTCTAACAGTAGGTCATAAAGAATGTCATATTCTTAACTTGGATAGATACCGCCAGTTGTATCCCATACACTGACTCAATTCATAGACTGTCTCCTGAATTGTATAAATGAGTGGCAATTTTCCACACTCTCTCCACTACCATCATCAAATTGTTTCAATTTTGTTAATTGGGTGCTGAATTGCTTCAAATCATTTCTCAGTTTTTTATACCACTGTAGCTCTAGATGATAGAAATATATAGTGATCTTTAAGTCAGTTTTTCTTAGACCAACCAGTTCAATTTTCTTTTTTTATATTTATTTATTTGAAACTGAGTCTCACTTTGTCACCCAGGCTGGAGTGCAGTGGCACAATATTGGCTCAAAGCAACCTCAGTCTCCCAGGTTTAATTGACTCTCCTGCCTCAACCTTCTGAGTAGCTGGAATTACAGACATCTGCCACCACGCCCAACTAATAGTTTTATTTTTAGTAGGGGGAGCTTCACCCTATGGCCAGGCTGGTCTCAAACTCCTAACCTCAAGTGATCTGCCCACCTAGGCCTCCTAAAGTGCTGCTTGCCCCACAGCATCTGGCCAAGTGCTCATTTCATATAATATTTTAGAATTCATGTACATATCTTTCAAACAGTGTGGTGAGTGGGAGGGCAGTATTTATAAAGAGATAATTAGCTTGGTGTAAAAAAAAAAAATTGCAGTTTTTGCCATTGAAAGGAGGAGCAAAAACCACAATTTTATATACATATATATATGTGTGTGTGTGTATATATACATACATATATATATACATATATATATATATATATAATTTGTTTGTTTGCTTTGTTTTTGAGATGGGTATTGCTCTGTCACCCAGGCTGGAGTGCATTGGTGTGATCTTGGCCTACTGCAACCTCCACCTCCTGGGTTCAAGTGATTCTCCTGCCTTAGCCTCCTGAGTAGCTGGGATTACAGTTATGTGCCACTGTGCTGGGCTAATTTTTGTATTTTTAGTAGACAGGGGGTTGCAACATATTGGTCAGGCTGGTCTCGAACTCCTGACCTCGTGATCCACCTGCCTCCACCTCCCAAAGTGCTGGAATCACAAGTGTGAGCCACCATGCCAAGCCTCAGTGAAATATTTTTAAAGAGGTTTGTGGCAAATGCAAAAGAGTGAGAAAGGTAATAAAGGAAAAGAGAAGATGTTATGCATGCAAATAATTTGTTCATTAATAATAATATCAACTATTTAGTGATCGGGAAATAATGTTTAAAGCGGTTTATAAACTAATATGATTGTAGTTTGTTGCTTATTTCCTGAATTTTTAGGAATATATTATTGTCTTCATGTAAATAAACAACCCCATAAATCTTCACATAACATACAGGCAGTTATTATTGCTTTGACACAGAGACAAGGTCCAGCGGTTCTACTCCATTGAAATAATTTTTCTCAGATACTCAGACTAAATAATTGTGTTCTAAATAAATGTGGTCTGAAGACATCTTGGAAATACAGTATTATCAAGACTCCCCTAAGTTTTACTACAACGCAGGTCTATGGTGTTTGCATTAATATCATATCTAAAATCAACCTCTGTAATTTCATACAAAACAACTATGTGACTGGTAAAAAATGTCCAACAGACATATGTAAAAGTATGTACTTTCTTTGATGAAATAGGACACAGCCTTAAGAAGAGAGTTATACAATTCAGGAGAATACAAGAACTTGAGTCACCAAAGGGTTGTAGAGTTGATGATACCCTTACCTCAGGAGTAGCAACCACCCTTAGTCATTTTCATGGGAGTTCTGGTTCACCCTGCTGTGATCCTGACTCTCACACCCATCTCACTAGTGTGTACATGTGAGTGTGTGTGAGTGTGGAGACACTGTTTATATATCCATCTGGCAAATAACTGGAGCAAAGCATTCTCAGTATATTATTATTTACTGTAAGACTGACTACATTCAATTCATTAAGAAATCTAATTAAACACAAATACTCAAAAATACACAGTTTTAAAAAGCAGCAGTGTAAATACCCTTTCTTTATCGGATAAAGAATGACAAACTAACTGGTTGTTTCTTTAATATGAAGAGATAGTGTATTTCAATTACTAATAAATATTTTGATCTTTTAAAACAAATGACTCATAATTCCTACTGAGAGGCAGATAGTGAACTTTCTGGTCATTATCTGGAGTAAGAGATAGCAAAACAAAACACAATAGCTAAGTAGTTGCCCGATTCCACTTGATTTTTTAGTTACAAAGCTTATAACCTTTAAAGGAAGAAATTGAAATACCTCTTATGTTCAGATAGAAATATAAGTAGTTGGATCAATGGAGATGATACAAGAGCAATGCTTATGTCTCCTGAGGTCTGACAAGGTTTCCTGCACTAAGGAAGTGAGCATGTCAGAAGAGAAGCAAAGAATACTGTTAGTGGGTCTGCATTCATCAGGGTTCTTTAGACGGACAGAATTAATAGGATAGATAGATATATATAAAGGGGGGTTTATTAAGTATTAACTCACAGGATTACAAGGTCTCACAATAGGCCATCAGCAAGCTGAGGAGCAAGGAGAGACAGTCCGAGTCCCCAGACTGAAGAACTTGGAATCTGATGCTCAAGGGTAGAATGTGTGCAGCATGGGAGAAAGATGTAGGCTGAGAGGCTAGGCCAGTCTCTCTTTTCACACTTTTTCTGCCTGCTTTATATTCCAGCTGACCTGGCAGCTAATTAGATGGTGCCTATACAGATTAAGGGTGGGTCTGCCTTTCCCAGTCCACTGACTCAAATGTAAATATCCTTTGGCAACACCTTTATAGACACATCCAGGATGGATACTTTGCATCCTTCAATTCAATCAAGCTGACAGTATTAACCATCACAAGTCCACCTCTTATAAACTTGAGCCCATACATATCTTCTAAGATCATACATACGCTTCAAATAAAGATGATAAGGTTATAATTATGCCTAACATAATACAACTGGAAACACCACAATCCCCAACCCAAATACTATTACATAAAGGTCACAATACATAAATGCTGATATGAAGTCAATAAGTCTTAAGTCACATGATAAAGGAAAAAGGAAATAAAATGAAGATTATTTTTTAGTACAAGTGTATACATGCATGTCTTCAACAAAATCATGCATACATACATGTTTTTAACCAAAGAAGAAGGAACCACTCGTGACAATTACAGTCCTCATTTCTGCAGCTGGACATGTGGTCGTAGCTGGTATTGATGACTACCTTCCTTTACTACTCATTCTGTGTTCCCTTTGCCTTCAGCAAGCACCTCAGCAGGTCACAGTTTTTTTTTGTTTTGTTTTTTTTGTTTTGGTGGAGTGACCCAAACATTCATTCTTGAAGGGTCTGGGTCATTTATAGCCCTACCTGGATTGGGCTGTTGTAGTTTCCCATTGACCTTAATCACAGGGCCTGGTAATACTAAAAGACACCCTAATGGATCTCATGTATTCCATGCATACTCTTCCTTACCTCCATTGTGGAGTACTGGACTGACTTCAATTTAATAGTCTGGTCAATCACCCCAGCCAACCCTGTAACTCCCTTCTTAGCCTATTGACTTAATGATAGAAGCCCAAAGTGTCCAAGTGGCAATCTTAACTTCCAGTTTAATAAAATAGTTGTTGTGTCTCCGTAGCAGCTTTCCTCCCTCTGGAACAAAGACCTCTAGCCCAGCAGAACGTAATGTCATGAAAACAGGAAGCAAAAGTTTGCTAGTAGATCACTAGGGGTGATGGTGAGTGGTGCCACTTCCACCCCTCAATTCCTGGACCTGTGAATCCTGGCTATGGGAGAAACTGTACCATGTATTGGACACTGATTCAGAGTATACATGGCCATCTGTAGAACTTTGCCCCAGCCCTGCAAAGAATTTTCAACTAGTTGGCATTGTAATTGTGACTTCAAAAGGCCATTTAACTGGTCTATCAATCCAGCTACTTCAGGATGATGGGGAATAAGGTAAGACCAGTGAATTCCATGAGCTTGGACCCACTACTGTACTTCTTCAGCTTTAAAGTGAGTGCCTTGGTCAGAGGCAATGCTGTGTGGAATACCATGAATGTGGATAAGGCACTCCATGAGTCCACGAAGATGGTAGTCTTGGCAGAAGCATTGCATGCAGGATAGGAAACCCATATCCGGAGTGAGTGTCTATTCCAGTGAGGACAAACCTCTGCCCTTTCCATGGTGGAAGAGGTCCAATATAACCAACCTGGTGGTAGCTGGCTGATCACCCTGAGGAATGGTGCCATATTAAGGACTCAGTATTGGTCTCTGCTGCTGGTAAATTGGGCACTAAGTCATGGCCATAGCCAGGTCAGCCTTGGTGAGTGAAGTCCATGGTGCTCAGCCCATGCGTAACCTCCATCTCTGCCACCACAGTTACTTTGTTCATGGGCCCATTGGAAAATGACAGGGGTGGCTGCGGATAGATTCTGAGTGGTGTCCACAGAATGCGTCATCCTATCCACTTGATTACTAAAACTGTCGTTTGCTGATGTCACCTGTTGGTGAACATTTACAAGGGATACAAATATATTCACAGGTTTTCACCACTCAGAGAGGTCCATCCACATTATCTTTTCCCCCAAATTTCTTTGTCACCAATTTTCCAGTCATACTTCTTCCAAGTCCCTGACCATCCAGCAAAACCATTAGCTACAGCCCATGGGTCAGCATATAATCACACATCTGGCCATTGCTCTTTCCATGCAAAGTGCACAACCAGATGCACTGCTCGAAGTTCTGCTCACTGGGAAGATTTTCTTTCACTGTTGTCCTTCAGGGATGTCCTAGAAAGGGGCTGTAGTGCTGCAGTTGTAGACTTTTGGATGGTGCCTGCTATCATAGAACCATCTGAGAACCAGATTTTAATCTTCTCTTCCTCTGTCAACTGATTATAGGGAACTCCCTGTGAGGTCATCAATCCAGGCTGGAGCCAGTTCCTTATGTAACTTACTTGTGCTTTCAGGACCTGCTTGATCCTGGTTAGGTATATACCACTTCCATTTGATAATGGAATGCTGCTGTACATGCCCCACTTTATGGCTAGATGGGTCAGAAAAGCACCCAGTTCATGATATGCAGTTCAGGTCGCATGGTGACTTGATGACCCATAGTCAAACGTTCAGTTTTCACCAAGCCCAGTAAAAGGCCAAGAGCTGTCTCTTAAAAGGAGAGTAGTTATCTGCACAAAATGGCAGAACCTTGTTCCAAAATCCTAGAGAACTCCACTGTGATTCACCTATGTGGGCCTACCAAAGGCTATAGATAGCATCCCTATCTGCCACTGACACCTCAAGCATCCTTGGATCTGGTTCGTCATATGGCCCAAGTAGCAAAGCGGCTTGCACAGCAGCCTGAACCTGTTGCAGAGTCTTATCCTGTTCTGGACTCCACTGAAAACTGGCAGCCTTTAGGGTCACTTGATAAATAGGCCAGAGTAACACACCAAAATGTGGAACATGTTGCCTCCAAAATCCAAATAGGCCCATTAGGTGTTGTGCCTCTTTCTTGGTGGGGTGGGAGAGGGGAAATACAGCAACTTATCTTTCACCTTAGAAGGAATTTTTTGACAGATCCCACGCCACTGGACTCCTAGAAATTTTACAGAGGTAGAAAGTCCCTGAATTTTACTAGGATTTATTTTCCACTTTCTTTCATGTAGATGTCTCACCAGTAAGTTCAATGTGTTTGCTACTTCTCATTCACTGGATCCAATTAGCATAATGTCATCAATGTAATGGACCAGTGTGATATCTTGTGAAAGCGAAAAGTGATTAAGGTCTCTAAATAAGATTCTGACACAAAGCTGAAGAATTGATATACCCCTGAGATAAGACAGTAATGGTATATTGTTGGCCTTGCCAATTGCAGGCAAATTGCTTCTGGTGGACCTTATGGAGAGGAATGGAGAAAGTGGCATTTGCCAAGTCAGTGGCTGCATACCAGGTACTAGGAGATATGTTAATTTGCTCAATCAATGAAACCACATCTGGTACAGCAGCTGCAATTGGAGTCACCACTTGATTAAGCTTAAAATAATCCACTGTCATTCTCCAAGATTCAACTTTCTTCCACACAGGCCAAATTTGAGTTGAATGGGGGATGTGGTGGGAATCACCACACTTGTGTCTTTCAAGTCCTTGATGGTGGCACTAATCTTCACAATCCCTCCAGGGCTGCAATATTGTGTTGTAGTTACTGTTTTTCTAGGTAGAGGAAGCTCATTAATGGCTTCCATTTGGCCTTTCCCACCATAATAGCCCTCATACTACCAGTCAGGGAGCCAATGTGGGGGTTTTGCCAACCGCTAAGTATGTCTATGCCAATTATGCATTCTGGCACTGGGGGAAATGACCACAGAATGAGTCCAGGGACCCACTAGACCCACTGTAAGTCAAACTTGAGCTAAAACTCCATTAATTACCTGAACTTCATAAGCCCCTACTTTAACTGGAGGATCACAATGACATTTCGGTTTCCTTGGAATCAATGTCAGCTCAGAGCCAGTGTCGAGTAGTCTCTGAAATGTCTGATCCTTTCCCCTTTCCCCAGTGCACAGTTACGCTGGTAAAAGGCCAGAGATCTCCTTGGGGAAGAATGGGAGAAAGCTTAACAGCATAAATTGTCAGTAGTATAGTGGGGTCCTTTGTCAAGGGGACCCCAGCCTCCTCTTCATTCAAGGGGTTCTGGGTCTATAAACATGCTCAAGTCTGGAAATTGGCTGAGGGGTGGTGATTCTCTGTTTTTATAATTCAAATTAGTTTTTGTCCCTTTCACCTAGAAGTTTTCTGCTTATGTAAATTAAGTAGGAATGCAGTAGGCTTCCTACCAATTTCACTTCTAGGAACACTGTGATTAATTAGCCAATGTGAGAGCTCTACATGGGTCAGACTATTCTGATTGCTGCTTTGCTTTTGCTGTCCATTATGGTAGCTAGGTTCACTTTGCCTTTGACAATTGAGTGGCACCACTTGGCCCCTGCCACCTTGGAATCCAATTATTCCCATTGTATTTAAGTGTTGTAGTTGAATGATTGTGGTATCCACTGTTAGATCTGACATACAAAGAAGAACAATTACGGAGCTCTTCAAAGGTGCAGATGCCGCCCTCACTAATCTATTTTGCAAGACATTGGTCAAGGGCATATCTTCTGGACACTCCCAGCTGGAATGAAAAGGTCTAAATTGACTAATCTACTCCACCACTCCAATCTCCCTAAGCCTTTGGATCCCATCCTCTACATTAAACCAAGAGAGATCAGGCATTTCTAGCTCACTTACAGTGGGCCAACTTTTAATCCGTATTTCAGACAACCAAGCAAATAAACTATTAGAACCTTTTTTAACTCCCCCAAGCTGCAACACTAAATGCAGAGTCCCTACTTAGTGGGCCCAAATCGATAAATTCAGCCTGATCCAACTCCAGATTCCTTCCACCATTATCCCATACCCTTAATATCCATTCCTATGTCTGTACTGTAGATTTCTACTTGTATAAGTTAGAAAAAGCAAGCAGTTATTTTTGAGTATATCATTCCTCCTCATGGGTCATATTCCCAACCTCACCTCTAGGGGCCGACTGGTACTTTAGTCTGGTAATAGGTCTAGAAGCAAACAGGTGTGTTGGGGGTGACTTCTGAGGAGAATCAACATTATCTAACCTGACAACTGTCTGAGGGGGAGACCATCACTGTTGCCTCAGGTAGCGCAGGGTTTATCTCCTCAAACAACAGTGGAAAGGCTGATGGCAGCATGGTTTGGGGAGGGGGATGTTGCCACTAGTGGGGATGGTGAAGCTGTCCCTTCTGGTGAAAAAGGTTCATCTGAGTTTACAGACTCAGTTTCCCCAGCTTCATGTCCCCACACATGTCCCCATTCCAAGTTTCAGGGTTCCATTCTTTTCCAATCAATGCCCTCACTTTAGCAATAGACACCTGGTGAGGCTGTGCATGCACCTTTCATTGCAGTTCAACCACTTACATATAAGAGCTTGTGTAGGTTTAGCCACAATTTCAGCTCTTTCTCTACATGAGAGAAGACTCTGACTCAGGGCAATCTTAGTAAATTTGAAGCTCAGTATCTTCTCTTGAAGCCAGGAGTTAGAATCCCTGAGTTCATCATTTTCTTTCATCATTTTATCCACTGAACTTAGGAACAACCAACCAGCTTTGTTATGTTACTTGGTTCTCCACATATGGTCAAAGGTATTACGTATAGCGTCACCAAACTCCTCGCCCCTCACAAGCAGTAAATCAGGAGTGTCAAATGCATTTATTTTGCATAACTCTCTGAACAGTTCATGCCAAAGTCAATCATTGTTCTCCATTCGATTAGCAGTAGAGTCCTTAGCATTTTGGGGTCTAATTATATGAAGCAGCCAACTCCATAAACCACAAAACCAATGAAAGAAATTTATTATTAATATTCTCTTCCTCTAGAACCATCCCTGATACCAAAATCTCTGTTAGGGTTTGCTAGAGAGACACCACAGGGAGTTTATTATGTATTGACTCACATGATCACAAGTTCCTGCAATAGGGCATCTGCAAGCTGAGGAGCAAGGAGAGGATAGTCTGAATTCCCAGACTGAAGAACTTTGATCCTACATTTGAGGGTAGGAGGCATCCAGCATGTGAGAAAGATTTAGGCTGGGAGACTAGGCCAGCCTAGTCTTTTCACATTTTTCTGCCTACGTTATATTCTAGTCATGCTGGCAGCTGATTAAATTGTGCCCCCCCCCCCCCAGATTAAGGGTGGGTCTGCCTTTCCTAGCCCACTGACTTAAATGTTAATCTCCTTTGGCAACACCCTCACAGACACACCCAAGATCAATACTTTGCATCTTTCAATTCAATCAGGTTGACACTCAGTATTAACCATCACAGAGTCCTTGAGAAAAAGATAGGCAGATAGAATACTGTCTTATAACTTCTCTATCACGTACTGGTTAGCTGTAGGAACTAAAAGTTTCCAAAAGATTTTTTGTTTTTAAACCTGAGAGCAGAGAGGCTAGTATCTTTCTTTCTGGTTTACTTTAGGGAGGACACAAAATTCTTTGTGTTGGCTAACATGAATTATCACTCAGTGGAGGAGTCTAGGAAATAATTTTGAGTTTAGTTATACAAAAAAAGTAAATCAAAGAAACATTTCTTGCCTAGGTGAATTTATGGATTTAAATTGGCAAATGTAAATAAGAAAGGATTTTGAAACACATAAGAGATACCTAGATTAACAACCTATTTTACATTTTATAAGAGAAATAATAGTTGCCAACTAAAAGCATTCTTCATTTGGATGTACTGTGAAAAAAAAATGGCTCTTGAAGAATTTGTTTTTCCTGTAGTTGCAGTAATCAAGATTATCTGTATCAAAAGTAAGAACAATGATATATATCTTTGTTTTCTCATACACTAACTTGTTTACCATGCATCTATGGAGGATGTATTGTAGGAAATGAACTGCGATATGTATTGTGAAGGTTATAAATCAGAAGCACAGTTTCTCTCTTTAAATAATGTGTCTGTGTGTACATTTTTAAAATATCAGCCTTGCAACATAATTTAATGAACTCTAACAAGGTGAAATGAGATAAAGAATTACCACATCCACTTTACAACGAAATTCTCATTTACTCATTGTAATTTTAAAGAGATGCTTTATCTCCCTGAAAAGCAAATACATTACTAAAATACACTGTCAGGGAATTCAAACAACCGCAATAATCAAAGAGAATTTTGTTATATTTCTCTGCTATGGTATTGAAATAAAGCAAGATGTGCATATCTAATGAATGTATTTTAAAGTGTTACAGTTTTTGAAATCTTTCAATGATCATATAAAATATACATTAGAAAAAAATACATTCTCTTGAGTTCAGAAGTTAAAAAATTAATGTTGAGGCACTTGGACTTATCATAAGCAACATTGGTGTTAAAATATTGTCTGAAACAATTAGTGATATTTTTAACATTCATGCTTGCCTTTATTTGTATTTTGTCCTCAATTCCTTAAAGAAGTCTTACAAGATGGATTACAAACTGTTATTTAAAAGCAAAATGATGACCTATATAGAGATAATTAGGGAAGAATAAATATTCTGTTGGACAATGCAAATATTATAAAGTTGAAGGACATATTAACTTATGATTTATAGATGGCAGGTTATTGCTGTGCATTTTTCTACCATTTTGTATGTAATATGGTTCAAATTGCAGAGCTATAAGGAACAAGTACAGCATAGGTCAAAGCTATATTACCAGAAATTGAATCACTTCTAACTGAAACATGCTATATAATGTGAATGAAATTTTCATGGTGTCATAGTTCATGAACTGTGTACTTGCCTTAGGTCTACATGTGGAAAGAAACCATTTTTTTTTATTATTATTATTTGTAAGCCTTTGCCTAAAGGAAAAGCACAAATTATTAACACCTCATTTCAGCAAAACATCAATGATTGACATTTTGTTCTAAAGGACAAATTTGCTTTCACCTAGAGAAAGACCCCTTAGCACATGATTTCTTTGTGTATTAACTATAAGTAGTATTCAAAATAACTCCAGTCTTATAAATTAGCAAACACATACTTAGGATATTAAAGATCTCCTTTAAATGTACCTTTGTATTTATTATCGATTAGCCCTAACTTTGTGAAGAAAATAATTATTTTGGGACAAAAGTTTGGATTAGCTTGTTTTGTTCCTCTTTGCCGACTTTCAGTCTTTTTGGAGAAACATATTTACAATTATGGAACATAAAAATGAGCTCTTTATATATTGTTAAAAACTTTAGATAAAAGACTTTTACATCAGTTATTGATGAGAACACAGAACTGACATAATACATGCCTATGTCTCTGGACTGTAAAGAAAGCCATCACAACAGACAATTGTTTGTTTAATTCAGCAATATGAATTCTAAATTTTGCCTTATATGTGGAAAGAAAGCATGGTTAGTAATGTAGAAAGTTGCATCTTATAACAATGAGTTATCAAGCCTAAATTTCTCTAGAAAATACATTTCTACAGCAAATTTTAGAATCTTTAAGCTAATAACATAAAATGGATTTCTAAAATCTATTGACCGATCTGAACTTCATTTAAATAATAAATTTCATTATAAAATGTCTTAATAGTTACATCATGTAATAGAAATTAAAATTATAGCAAATTCAGAGCTTAATGAACTTAAATTTGGGCCATTGTAATAGCAAGTGCAAAATATGTTTCTTTTTATTTGAAATTTAAAGTTCAGAAGACGAACATTTACATCACATTAATTTTGTAGGTTTGGGCTATAAATAGGAGAATAATTTTTTTATGTCTTTTCTTGGAAAAACAGCTGACTAAATTTTATATTTTAAGTGGCCATACATGGTAAGATCCAAACAAAAAAAATAAGAAATTAGATTGAAATGATTTACTATGACAGCACTATGGTTAACAACTATTTTGATTTTGAGTATAGACGGTCATTTAATAACTGAACAATTTGAGAGCATTCCAATTCAGAAAAGTGAGTAACTTCAGGATATACACCTTTAGTGATGAACTTATATATCTATATTCAAATATAAGCACCTTTTAATTTAATCTAATATTTCTACCTTTAGCAATAAAATGAGGTCACAAGTATTTTTTTAAAATCATCAACTGTAGTAGATGATATAGAAAAACTACCTTAAAAGTGCTAAATTTTCAGATATTTCTCATAAAATTCCAACCCAATTGTACATATTTATTGATTTTCCAAGTAAACCTAATGATACTTTTAAAATCAACTTGTAGTTCTTAAGTGCATTCTTTTAAGTTAAGATATTGTTATGGAAAAGTTATTAGATGTTACATTTCCTAGAGGAAAAGCAAATACTGTATTTTAGAATACTATTTCTTTAACGAATAAACAAAACAAATAAATTCAAAATATACACTCCAACTCCCAAAACAAAGGCCTCATATTTCTCTATGTGTGTCTCCTTTTTATGGCTTGGGGGTAAAAAAAAAATGAGTTTAAAGAAAAAGAAAATTTTTGCCTTTATTTTAAACTCAAGTTTACTTTATACTTTACTGTATATTAACTAAAAACAATTGACAATGTTGCCCAGGTTATAATTATGACCCATGAGGTTCAATTTATGCTATGATTTGCACTGAAAGAGACATCATTTAACATCAAATAGTAATTTAAAAGGAGTCCAAACTTTAATTATTTTTCTCAAAGAGCAACAATTGGACTCAACTCAATGCTCCAAGCAACATCTTCAGAGTCTCCTTTGCTACGTCATAAGTCTGCAACTGGTATAAGACCAATCCACTCACATAACAAGTCTCCATGCTCTATCTGGTATTTTGACATGCTATTTATTTATGTCAAGTTTGACTCAGGCACTCTCATTTCTTGTTTTTCAATGTGGTTGGACAAAGACTCATCTTTTGGGGTCAGCAGACCATGGGTTTGCAGAAAGGCAGGAACACTTACATATTAGGGAATATTTTGAATTTTCCAAAAGATTACAAATTACAAATTACAAATTTTACATGTCTAAAGGACAAGATCTAATTCTACTGACTATTTCAATGTTCTTGGGGTCCCTAAAATTTGAGGTGTGATCCAGATGTCTATGTTTATTCTATCGTATTTGCTGTCTTGTGTCCTCTTATCTCCTCTCAGTGCATTCCTTCCCACAGCAATACCAAAATTGTTCCTACAGAACTTGCAATTTTGCAGAGCCCTTTATGACACCTACACATTACACAAATTAAGTATAAGCCTCAGGAGTATTTGCATACTAATGAAAAATTATGCCTTAATAAAACAAAGCAATATAGAATATTAAGATTTCAGACACTAAGGCAAGTTATTATGGTAGACATTTTCAGCAAGAAGATTTTAGTCTGGCTGATTTCATAGAAGTAAAAATGACTTAATTGTGCATAACTATGTGTGAAAAAGAATGGTGGGTCTTGCATAGAAATGCATAGAAATGTAAAAAATGCTGGAAACATTTGTAGATTTACTATGCCTTTACTGTTCTACTATGCTTGTACAGACTACCAAAATAATAATGATTTAGCCTCAGTAACAGATGCAATCATTTGTATACAATGCTTTCTTCCAAAACCGCTAGTATTTATAACAGTTGACACTAACTGCTACAACTAATTTTTACTACCTGGATTATTTTCTTTACAGATTTACTAGAAAATAAAATGCAGGGTTTTGGGTTTTTTGGTCTTACTTCACAACTTTTTGTAATTGGAATTAGCCTCCTCTCCCTCCCTCTTTTGTTTGTTCAAATGGCAAATGGTACAGAACAAGAAATGCAAAACTATATGTGCTACCATTGTATTTAATCAGAAATACACCAAACAATGATAATCCAGCCTAGTATTTTTACTCTCTGTGGACATAACCTCAGAAATGTTCCCAACCCAGTGATTAATGGTCCATCTAAAACCCAACTGGAAATGACATAAAAGTTGAACCTCTCTCATTTCAGTTGCCTGATAACATTTCACAAATTTACACTTCTGTTTTTGATTTCCCAATAAATATAACAGAAAATACTGTATTGTTCAGATAGTTTCAGTGAGATAGGAAGATCTATTAATCCTTTCTGCTTTAAAAAATTTCTAGCTATTTCCTGAAAACAGACAAGGGTTGACAAAAATAGTTGCAATTGTTATCTTTAAAAGCTTTTCATTTAGGATGATGTAGTCATTTCAATTTTTTGACACATGCCCTCATATCTAAAGACATTGCAATGATAATTAAAGTATAAAAAGGAAAATCAACCATAGAAAGCATAGATAAGGAAAATCCCAAGCTCCACGGGTCACAAAAAGAAAAATGGAAAGGAACATTTTGAACATGGGTGAAACAGATTATGCTAGCTTCAAGTCCTGAAGTAGAAAGTGATAGACATGAATTTGTTGTTTGAAATGTAATGGGTAACTAGAACTAGCATTTCTGTCTGTCACCAGGGTTTAGGCTGCATCTCCTTCATTTTAAAAAGTAGGCTAAAGATGTATTATTATCCTTCCTTTGACTATGACTTTGAGTCAAGGATGTGTGAAGACAAAAACCAACCATTTCTTTATTTCTATTCTGATTTCTGGCCAAGTAACTGACTCAACAAAATCATCAGCACCTTAATAGGCACCCCACCCTACTGTTACAAAATATGGTTGTAATCTGGATACACAGGTAGAAGAAAGCACAAAGCAGAAAAAGTTAAGCATGAAAATAAAAAGATATATTCCAACAGTAAAAATAAATTTAAAATTACAAAATAATAAAAGAGAGAAAACATAATCCAAGAAAATAAAGCAGATAAGAAACAATACTAGAAATTCTGTAAATGTTAAAATGTAGTGTGGCACTTTGTCTTTTCCAAAGCCAGTTGCAACAATAATGCTTAGCTCACATATTCTATTCTCATTAAGAGTTGGGTATATTTTTCCACCCCCTTGGTTTGGGGATGAACCTATGACTACCTTCATTAATAGAATATGGGAGAAGAGACTTATGCCAGATATTGCATTTTCTGGGCAGCTTCTACATCCTGCTTTCTGGAATTCTGAAGCTCTAAGAAGTCCAGTCTAAGCTGAGGGGGAAGTGGAGGCATGAGAAGAAATACTCAGACACTAGATATGCAAGTGGAAAAGCCATCATGAACATCCAGCCAGGCTTGTTATTAAGTGACTTCAAAGCGCCATCTGCAAGCTGACTTCAAATGTGTGAGCAACACGAAGTAAGAATTGTCTAAGTCCAATCGAAGCACAGAACCATGAGGAAAATAATAATATTTTGTTATGGTTTGCTATGTTGCCATAGATAGCTAGATCATATAGTAACTAAAATTAAAATAAGACAATATAGGAAGTAAGTAGAAACTGATCATTGTTAAAATGAGAACTTAATGAATTAGAATATAATACTAAGAAATTAACAAAGAGTTTAGTAACATAAACAAACTGTTAAGAAAAAGGGAACTATAATAGAAAAGTTTAAAATTATACCTTACGGAAGATTCAGACATGGAAAATTGAAGCAATGACAAAGAAGAGATAAATAAATGTAAAATAGTTAAATAACTTTCTAGAATTAATGAAAGGCATAGTCCTCAAAATCAAGTTAATTTTATTTTATTATTATTATACTTTAAGTTCCAGGATACATGTGCAGATCATTCAGGATTGTTATATAGGAATATGCATGCCAGGGTGGTTTGCTGTATCCATCCCCCCATCACCTACATAAGGTATTTCTCCTAGTGTTATCCCCTCCCAATTCTCCCAACCCCTACTGTCCCTCCCTAGCTCCCCCATCCCCCAGAAGGCCTCAGTGTGTGATGTTCCCCTTCTGGTGTCCATGTGTTCTTATTGTTCAATGAACACATGGACACCAGGAAGGGGAACATCACACACTCATGAATGAGAACATGTGGTGATTGGTTTTCTGTTCTTGTGTAAGTTTTCTGAGAATGATGGTTTCCAGCTTCATCCATGTCCCTGCAAAGGACATAAACTCATCCTTTTTATGGATGTATAGTATTCCAGGGTGTATATGTGCCACATTTTCTTTAACCAGTCTATTATTGATGGGTATTTGGGTTGGTTCCAAGTCTTTGCTATTGTAAACAATGCTGCAATGAACATACATGTGCATGTGTCTTTATAACAGAATGCTTTATAATCCTTTGGTTATATATCCAGTAATGGGATTATTGGGTCAAATGGAATTTCTATTTCTAGATCCTTTAGGAAGCACCACACTGTCTTCCACAATGATTGAACTAATTTACACTCCCAACAACAGTGTAAGAGTGTTGCTATTTCTCCACATCATCTCCAGCATCTGTTGTCTCCAGATTTTTTAATGATCGCCATTCTAACTGGCATGAGATGGTATCTCAATGTGATTTTGATTTGCATTTCTCTAATGACCAGTGATGATGAGCATTTTTTCATGTTTGTTGGCTGCATAAATATCTTCTTTTGAAAAGTTTCTGTTCATGTTTTTCACCCACTTTTTGATGGGGTTGTTTTTGTTTTCTTGTAAATTTGTTTAAGTTTTTTGTAGATACTTGATATTAGCCCTTTGTCAGATGGATAGATTGCAAAAAATTTTCCCATTCTGTTGGTTGCCAGTTCACTCTAATGATAGTTTCTTTTGCTGTGCAGAAGCTCTTAAGTTTAATTAGATCCCATTTGTCTATTTTGGCTTTTGTTGCCATTGCTTTTGGTGTTTGAGTCATGAAGTCCTTGCCTATGCCTATGTCCTGAATGGTATCACCTAAGTTTTCTTCTAGAGATTTTATAATATTAGGTCTTATGTTTAAATCTTTAATCCATCTGGAGTTAATTTTTGCATATGGTGTAAGGAAGGGTTCCAGTTTTAGCTTTCTGCAAATAGCTAGCCAGTTTTCCCAAATAATAGGTACAACATATGTGAAAAAATCATACCTAGGTGTATTGTTAAGGTTGAATTGTATACTCTGAAACCCATAGGTGGAAGCCTTAACCCGTAGTACCTCAGAATGTGACTATATTTGGAGATAGAGGCTTTAAAGATATTATTAAGTTAAAAAGTCATTAAGACTGGTCCTAATCCAATTTGATTGTTGTCTTTATAAAAAGAAAAAGTTTAGAAACACACAGGCACACCAGGAATGAGAAAACACCATGTAAGAATGCAATGAGAAGGCGGCCATCTGCATGCCAAGGAGAGAGGCCTCAGAAGAAACCAAATTGCTCAATATCTTTATATTACACTTCAGTTTAAACTAGTATGCCTCTTATTAAAATGTTTCAAATATACACAGCAAAAAGTAAAATAATTGCAAGAGAAAATTTGGAAAACTGTTATCATTGTTGGAAATTTAGGAGACTAATAACAGCAGGTTTAAGCTGACAGACATTACAAAAACATAAAAATTCTGGATCACATAGTTAAATATCTTAATATGGATGTAGATGGTTATAAGTAAAATATAGATAGACAAGTAGATACCTAAGTAGCTATAACACTCAAGAAACAAAATTTATCAAATTATGCTTAAGAATATATGAAATATTTTCAAAAGTCTACTACTTATAATATTACAAAGGGTGATTCAACAAATTATGTTTTGATGTAATTTGGAAGAGTTTCTGGACATAGAAAATATTAAAATTAAGTTAAAAAATTAGAAGTCAAAAATAAAATAAGAGTTATATAAGACCAATATATTTGAAACATTTTTTTAAATGAACTAATAATACATGTCTAAGAGAAATCATAATAAAAATATTATGTTTTATATTTGAACCAGAATAAAAAATTAAATATTGAATGGTATGAGTTATAGCTGAATCATTTCTTTGAGATTAATTGGTAATCTAAAGTGTACATATTTGGAAAAGGATTGGAAAGAAATGCTAAGCTAGAAATTAAAATAAGATCTTAAAATAGAAATTTAAAAATAACAGATAAATAAAAATTATAAAATAAGAATCAAACAAAATAGGACATGGCCAGAATTAACAATACTCCTTTGGAATATTAATGATAATATTAATCATAATTAAAATAGCAATATTTGGTGGTGACTGACCTTTTATTATATGACAGGTGCTTTTCTAAGTGTTTCGTATTTGTTACCTTATGCAGTACTGGGAAATTGGTACTTGAAATATAATCATCTTTTTTTTCAGGTAAGCAAACAATCATTTGCTTTTTTAATTTGACCAGTCTATGTACTAAATATTTGAAACATAATTTTATTCATATAAAATTCCCCTGATGAACAAAACAAGCAATATAGTACAGATTTGAAATATCTTGATTAAATATAAGGAGAAAAATAAGTGATTGTAGATATTTTAACTCCCAAAAATACAGTGTATCTAATTTTTAAGCATTCATATGTAATCTTAGATAAATATTATTATCTCAAAAACATATAAATTCAAAATTTACCTTTTAAATACTTAGAACCTGAATATCTAGCATCTATTAGGAAATTAAATGTAGAATTAAATAATTTTTTCTGCTTCTCTAATTATATGTGAAATCTAAATTAATTTATATATAAATTTAGCCAAACACTCTAAGAACAGGTATTGTAAATTTTTTTATTTTATCAAAATATAATTATCTGATAATGAAGGCAATTAAGAAGCATATAATAAAATCAAGGATTAAAGTCTTTATTAAGCCAAATGTGTAAACCTCTGCAAAAGTTTAGCTAGTTTAATGGAGCGATTATATTTTTAAAATATATCATGATCAAATAAGCTTATTTCATGAATACAAAGGTAGTTCTTTCTTGAAATTATATTTATGAAAAATATCACACTGGATGGCAAAATTAAAGTAGTGATTATCATAAGTAAATACATAAAAGCATATGAAATATAACACATGCTAATAACAATAACAAAAGCCATAGTGGTCAATTATGCAAAGCAATCCTATTAAACTGAAAGAGCAAGATTGGCATGTCCATAAAGGTCTCTTTGATTCATTTATCAATTTTGTATGGAGAGATTTAACAAGATAATAGGTCTATAAAATAAGTCAGATATATAATATTGAAAAAGAAGAGGTAATATTGTCTTCCTAAAATTTAAAAAACAAACAAGTAATGACTAAGAGTAGTGAAAAAACAGAAAGTTAGTGGATATACTATCAACCAAAGAAAATAGCAATGTTCCTTTCATAATAACAATTCTAAAATAAAAATTGAACTAAAAAGACTTAACATACAGTAGCCATAATGTCTATGGGTAACTACAAGTAAATCTTAAACAGAAACAAAATAAAATTCTTTCCCAGATCAGCCTTGATTAAACCACGGCTGGGAAAAAGATAATTAATTGTGAAGCAAAAGCCTAAGAGAAAACACATTTGTATAAATCATAAGAATTTTAAAATTCTAAGTAAAAAGACAAAAGAGAGTAGAAAATGGGTCAAAAATATTCATTGAAAACTGAAAGAAAAAGAAAGCTGATGAGCCAATAAATATATTTTAAAATGTTCAGTCACATTAGTTAGTGGAAGCAAATTAAAAGTGCATTAGAGAATAGCATAGCAGATTTATTAGTTAAGAAAAAAATAAAATACAAAGGCTGACATTACTATGTTATGATACGTTTAAAAGATCAGTAAGATATATTTGACCATAGGTGAGATAGGGTTATCAATTACCTCAAAGTTTCTGAAGACCAATTTGGCAATATGTAGTAAGTATAAATGTGCTAATGCCATTAAACTCATAGAATGTGCTTCTGTGTATGTAGCCTAGAGGTACAAGCTTCTTCAGAGTCACTGATCAAAAGGGGATTTATTTGGCATCTTTGAAGAATTTCTCACATTCATCTATAATCTCAGGAAATCCTCTATTTCAATTTACCCCAGGAAATTTCATCTCAAATCATTGGGTTAAGTAGTAGAATACAAAAGCATGCATCATAGCCACATACAGTTACTTTCCAATAGGTAGAAGAAGTGCTGTGGTAAAAATATTTTGGATTTTTATCTTGATCAAAAAAGAAAATACTACATTTTTAAAAGGATTAAAAGAATAAAACTGTGAAGAATATAAGTACCTTGTGAAGAAGAGGTTGTTATCATTGGATTGAATGCAAATGGGACAAACTACAATGTATGTAATGTAAACTCAATAAATAACATTTTATACTTGCCAAAATGTGTAAAATCTGATAAAGTGCACATTTCATACTGAATCAGTAATTAAATTAATAATACCTCACATCTTTAAAAATGCCTAGTATCTTCAATTTATAATAAGCATGAGTTTGTTCCCAAACACACCTTAGCTAGTAACTATTCCCCTTTTAATGCTATGTCAGTATCTTTATTTTTCATTTTCACTTTGTGGCTGCCTGGTATAAATCTATTCATGTTTAGTTATATATTACACAGTACTTATCACTATTCAGTTACTGTTTCTGTATACTCTTCCATTTCTCTGTAAAATGTTATGGTTCTTTTGATCAGACCCTCAGGGCAAGGCTGTACAAAAAGGCAACAAAGTTCTTGGCTGTGGCAGAAGTCTTCCAATATCTGAGTAAACTATTCAGTCTACTCAAGTTTACCACAGAAAGAAAAGATACTGATTCATCAAAGTTCTAGAGCTTTGGAAATCATTGGTATGATTTCCAGATATTTTAATTACATATCACAATGTATCTCTTGACAATAAATGCACTAAACTGAACAGAAAAGTTATAGCCAGTTGGTTCTCTGTCAGGTTAAATAAGTTACATTCCTTGTTTCCAGCTATTTACTTTTATAGCTTTCAGGCCTCAATAACTCCAAGATTAGGAAGGATAGTCAATATTATACTGCACGGTAAACCTCAGAGATTTATGCAAATTATATCCTCTTATTAATTTACTTTTTTGATGACTAATACATTAATTTTAATAGTAATATCTTCTGAATATTCTAGTTGTTTAGAAATAACTGATGTCACATAATAGTAAACCTATTTAGTTGCAAAATCACATTTTAATGCTTTTATGTTTCTTCAGTATTCTCGCTTTTCATTTCACTTTCTTTCCGCTTGCTATTATTTCTCACTAAGGTGTGAAGATTTCCCATTTTCCTCAAAATATTACTGTCTTTACATTATACACAGGCTAATAACCCTGCCCAATAATTTTCCTTCTTGTCTGTGATTGGAAATGTTTAGAAAAATGCAGCATATACATCTAACTCCATGTTACAAAATTCAGGTATCTCTGTAAATGGTCCTGAAAATCAAAGAAGTAGAGGATGTCTTGACTAACTTTAAAATAATGTCAGAAAGAAACCCAAAGATGAGTAAGGCCTGGTGCCTACTCTTAAGGAGCTTCTTAAACCTTAGTATTAAACTAAACAGAAAATAACATACCATCTTTTTTTTTTTTCATTTTTAATGAAATAATTGTGACAGCATAGAACCAAGAAGTAGAGGGCACAAAGGAATAATTCAGGATCAATGATTTTGCTCTGTATGTCAGCTGGAGCAGAGAAAAAGAAAATCATTGGCACTTGCATTTTCATGTACTCTGCAAAATTACTTGGAGTTCTCCAAGTCACTTTATAGATACTAAGAGGAGTAAAAAGCCAAAGTTTTTATAATTTGGTAAATGTTATCTACAATGGAGAAATGTTATTTGGTTTATGGTCTTGTGATATTATTGTTTCCCCAGACTACTATAATATAAAGATAATAATTTACTGATAGATAAATATAAAACATATTGGCCCATTAAGTTATCTTATCTTTTGATTTTGATTTTGTTTTGCTTTCCCTTATGAAATTTTTCTATTCAAAAGATGAATTATCTTTTGTGTCTTATGATAGCTGTAGAATTAAACCTTATATACAAGTCATTTTGCATCTTGGTGCTTTATTATCAGTTTTTATTTATTTCCGTAGAGTCATTCTTGTTTTCAAATAATGTTTGATATGTGTCTCATATGAAGGTTGTGACTTGAATATTTTCCTTATTATTTCTGTAAGAATGACTATCAATATATTTTCAGGAGATTATATTTTTTAAGATTCAAGATGTAAATTATCTAAATCCCAGATAGTTGTTCTTCAGTGACAGGATCAACTTTCCACTCATTAAGCATAATTTTCATGTTTATGGTATTGAAAACAGTTTTGATTAAATTTTTTAAAAAGCTTGATGCTACTTCCGTAAGAACATTTTATCCCTTGAATAAAGGAGGTTTTAATTTGCATATATAATACAAATGTAGTTCATTAAACTACATGAAACTCTTTAGAGAGCCTGCAATTATGTTTGATCAAAGAAGTTTCCAGTTAATACAAAATTAAATGTCAAATGCTTTGCACATAAAGTAAAAGAATTAAGTAAGTTCAACATAATTGAAATTTACCTCCATTCATAAATACATATGTGACTTGACTTGTTAATACAGATATTTTACTCAATTAACTTATCTAATAATAATTCAACTTTTACTTTTATAATTTTGAATATATTTGCAATTAAATAGAGTTTAAGGCAAAAACAGTTATTTGAAAAATTACCCCAAATTTGATCGTGGGTATTAATTACAACATATAGATTGTGGTAAGATAGGTGAATGAGATGACACAATGATACAAAGAAATGCAAGGAAGAAGGTTTCAGATCACTTAGCCTCTGTGAGACGCAGTCATGCTTCGGCTACAGCATGCCGGATGTGTCATGGTTGTGCTGCATAGGAATCCATTTTCCTTTTATTTTTCTTTTAGTGAATACAGTAAAATTGACGGAGGACTTAATAATGGGTACAAAGCAGTGTGTGTGGGGGATGTGAAAAAGTCTGAAGTCAGAGATAATGTATTTTAGAGTGATCTGGGTAAAGTCAGCTGTGCAACATCTGGGATCTTGAGGTCGTTGGGGAATTTGAAATTCCTTCAGCTTTGCAGAGAACACTGTTAGTTCTCTTGGGAATATGAGTTTGAGTGAAGACCTTTCCAGAGGTTTCAGGCAAAAATTAGATTCCCAGAAGCTAGCTGTCAGACAAAACAGAAGGAGCATTTGGGGTATATTAGACAGTCTTGCTTATCACTGCAAAGATGAAGAGTAACATGTAAAGATCATAGTAAATAAAAATTGGACTTTAGTAGCAAATTTTAAGGGCAAATATGACCAATTGTGTTTGACGATTTATTTGATGTGATTCATTTTAAAGTGCCTGTTGAATTAAATTATAAACAGTTTTCTTGCTTTTATATGAAATATGTTGTATACATGGAAAGCACTACAATTTCAAGAATTGCTCAAGTATTTTAATCTTTAAATACAGTCAACTTTGATATTTTGAAAATATTCAAAATGAATTTTCCCCCTTAATAATTTCAGCAAAGTAAATTCTGTATAATAATGTGGCATGAAATTAAAAACGTAGATATAAATGCAACAAAGAACAGTTTCTATTATGTTCCGTTGTATGAGTTTAATGATCAATTATTTTATCATTAATCCTTTTAGAAGCAATAGAGGTATGTTAATTTTTTTACCTGTTTCAAAGCTGTATTTCTAGCTCTTCTGTATTATTTTATAAACATTTTTAATCATAAAGTTTTCCATTTATATAGATTAGTTTTTGTTTGCTTGGATACTTTCTTATTAGATGTGTTCTGAATATGAAAAATGCTATCTTTTTACCTGTTTCGCAAAACTGCGTCTCAAAGGATGTATCCTTGCTGTTAACAGCTTTCTTTTAATATACTTGAAAATTTCCTTAAACACTTTATATAACTTTCATGATTAGAGCGAAAACCTGTGGAAGGTTTTGGTTAAAAAGAAAAACATAAATACATACTTAAATTTAATTAAGAAAGACTTATTAAGGAATTTTATTTACTTTACTTGCATTATTTGTTTAAAGAAGAATATTTTTACGCCCTCATAGTTACTATATAAGGTACTACAAATTACCACAATGCACGAGGAGAAATGTATAAAATATTGATTTTAAAAAGTAACAAATATTCAGAAATTCAATTTCAAGCTATAATGTTAGCTAGCTCTTTGGCATTAAGTAAATTAACCCTTGTAGTCAAATTTTCAAAGTACATCCAAGTCAGGTTTCCTTTTTCCAACACACTACCTTGTTAATATAATCATAGTTGAGCTATACACATGTAGTTCTTCATAGGATTTCATTATGCTCCAAAAATGTCAATTCTGACTAAATACAGACAGAAAAATGTCAACCACAATAGGATTAGGTTTATTTTTTCATGTGTTATTCTTCAAAGGCAATTTAATTGCAAACATAAAAATAGTAACCACTCTCACATGCTGTAAACATTTTTTGGTTTATAATGTACAAACAGGAAAAGGAGAAGCTATTACTTTTTTCATAAGCATAATCGTTCTCAAGGAAATATTTGCAAAAAATGTTGAAATGTCAGGTAATGCATTCTGCATCCATCTATACATTCATCTATCCATTTATCTATCATGTATCTATCTATCTATCTATGGATATCATGATAGATAAATGTTCATGAAAATCCCTGATTCATAGGGATGGACAGATAAATAACCTAAGAGATGATAGGATAGATTTCTTAAATGTTCTTAAATTTACTATTATAATTTCTATATTCCTCCATCCTGAGGAAAATGACTTTGATAAATGCTTGAAACATAAATAATTAGGCATCTAGAGTTTGGGTATACTGGTAACAAGACAACTCTATTTATATTTGTATTAATACAGGATATAAATGAGAAGCCTGCAATTTGGAAAATAGGAAGGGAGAGGAAGAAGGAAGAGCTGATGATTGTAGGTGGAGACATTTAAAATTGCCTGTTGGCTTACTTAAAAAATGAAGTGAAGAGGCTGACATTTGTGAATCCACACGGGGTAAAATAGCTCACATGTAATAAGATCTTGAGAATGTAAAAATAAACCAATGAATATTTGACTTATATAAAGAGGCTTGGGGTTATTTGCAGTTGGTCATTCAATGCAGATTTTTGCGTAGGTTTCTAGGCAAAGAAATCCCAAGTGGTAACTTCTGTCTACCTACTTTTATATCCGTGTGTCTTGGCACCTTCTTCTCATCCAAAAAACACCCTGAAACAAACAAAAAAAAAAAAATTAAAAAATAGATATCACTGAATCACCAACTATACCATGGTTTGGCAAGCTATAGACCTCAGGCTACATTCAGACTTCTGTTTGTTTTAGTAAATAAAGTTTTACTGGAACACAGCAATATCCATTTGGTTACTGTTTTTTACTGCTGTTTTTAAGCCACAGAGACCATCTGACCCACAAAGCCTTTAATATTTACTATTTGGACTTGTATAAAAAGAAAATTTCTGACTCCCAGCCTATACTAACACAACATGTGCTTTGTAAATTGGTAAAACCAATTTTTTTAATTGCCATGTTAAAGCATATAATTTTGCCTTTTTCCATCTTAGTATACTTTTCATACTTTTAAAACCATAACTTCTAAAATCTTGAAGTCCCTTCAAATGAGATCAACCTAATGCTTACCAAAAATTTACCAAGCACAAAAAGGCTTTCTGTATACAGCTTTTTTTTAGGTTCAAGTTTAGACAGAAAAGAGTGTAAATTAAATTTTCACCATTTTTTCTGTTCTTCATAAACTTCTAACTCATTTATTAACTCCACAATTTCCAAGTGCCCTTTTTAAATTCATAAACATTTTTACTTTATTCGTTTTTACCAAAAATTAATTCTGATTTTTGTAAATTGATTTGTCAGAAGTCTGTTAATCTTTCATTTTACTTTTTGAGACACACTTTGTAGGGAACCAGCCCCACACTCCACCCATGGGTACCCTGAGTTTAGTGGAGACAAAGGAATGACAAAAAGACAGATTAAGAATGCAAAGAGTGGGACCAGGGAGCCATCACTTTTTACTGGAGGCAGTGAAAGCCCCAAGCTTAGGTTCACCACAGTATTTATTAGTTACAATCACTTTGATCCATGGGGTAGGGGTGGAGTGATGGTGGGGAGAGAGTGACGTGATAGTGGGATGAATCAGTGAGCCGGAACTGGTGTCTCATTCTAAAGATTGATAACAGTGGCAGTTTGGGAATTTCACAAAAAAAAAATATGTGGTTATCTTTAGTCTCTTAGCTATGTGCAGCTGGTGGAACGTGGGCCTTACAAGGAGCCTACAAGTCAGGTTACATCTTAGTACTCTGAAGGGGTTTTACGTCCTTGAGCACAATGTTTATGGTAACAGAGCCTAGGTCACCCTGCACCGGAACACGAGGCATGGAGAGGGCTTCCTCCCTAGAGGCCTCCTGCGGCCTTCCACAGTTTATTTTTCCTGATTTCTTTTATATATATAACCAGTTTATGTAGGCACACTGTAAATGTTTCCTCCATTGCTGCTGCTCCCAACAACACTTGTCTTGAATTTATTTTTTGCTTATACTGGCTTTAAAAGATTATTTAAGCTTCATTTTTATCAACATTATTTCTTCCATCTGTACTTTCTTATTTTATAAAATTAAAGGTTTATTTCTTAACTAGTTTATATTGTTAAATTTATTTAAGTATTTTTTGAAAATAGCTTTTTTGATTACTTGCTTATTCATGTTTAGGCTCTCAATAATCTTTGTATTTTGTAGTTCTTCTTTTACCTCGTTAATTTGTCTAATAGCATATTAGAAATTGTTTCTACTTTAGTTAGACTTTTGCCATTTCTCTCCCTTAATAGTGAATTTTATTTGAAGATGTTATGGGTACCTCACATGTATCTTTCTTACACATTTTTATTACATATTCTATTTTTAAATGTTCAAAATTTTTCATTACTTATCTCTGATTCTACTATAATCACAAATTTGGTAATTCTTTGTTATCATCTAATTTTTACAGATATAAAATTTGTATATTTATAATTGCATATAAAAATTCAAAATCTTACATTAGTCTCTAATTTTGTTAAATACAGAAATTCATTCTTTTCTGTATAATATAATCCTTGTATTATACAGAAAGTCTCTTCAAAACTTTACTTTTTACTTCTTCCTCCATCATCAGGATGACTATGTTTTGAAATGCGGTGTGTTTTCTCACACCTAGTTTTATGGTCCTCCAATTTTTTAGAGGTTTAAAAGTTGTTATATAAATAACATGCTCAAATTTTCCAGAGAAAAATCCTCAAGTTTATATCAAAGGAAGAAGCACGAATCATGCTCCCAGTTCTTGATTCAGAGTTCCCGGAGCCTAAAGGGAAAGTAAAGAAACCAATCAGAGGGAAAACAAGGTGTACATGAACTGCAGTGGATGGGAATGCATTGCCAGTCAAGAAGCCATTTAATCTTTAGTGTGCCCAGAACTTCAGAACTAAAATCAGCTCTTCCTAATTTTACCTTCCACATTATGAAGGTAGGAAGCTTCCAATTTAAAGCAGGGATGCAAACTTTGCTGGTTCATAATGTGAAAAGAAATAAGGTTGAGATCTTTCCTGATACCTCTCAAAGCTTCAAGCCCTAGTTTGGATTGTAGCAATGGAATCTGCAAAAGTATAATTGTAGTTTGCTTTGCTTCTTCCTCTTGGGTGGGAAGGTCATACATAGAGAGCAGACATATAGGTATCCTTTCTATCTTTACTTTTCAAAAAAGTAACTTCCTTTGGATATTGAAACATTCCTTGAATGCTTTTAATACAGAAAAGTACTATTTTCAGTGTTGCTACAGCTCTTTATTTATTTAAATGCCACAGTGGATGCAGTGGAATTTGATAATGCAGAACCTTGCTAATCAAGTCATATTTCCATGGTTTGTAGTTCCATTTTCAGATATTGGTAAGGGCAGATTTTATTAGAAACTAATTAATTAGGTAGCAAAATAATCTCCCCAGATGAATATTTGGTAGCAAAATAATCTCCAGATGAATACAAGTTGCTTTATTCATAAAGTCAACAAGCAAAAGAAACCCCGTTCAGCATCTCTAAATATCCAGAGAGTAGTAAGGACGGACAAGGTAAGTTATTTTATTTTTCTTTATCTAGGAAGGAGATCCCATAGGTACCGAAACAGGAGCCAGAAGCCTCAGCCTATTCCCATATAAATAATGAAGAAGAAAGTAACTAGAAATATATCTGTAGTAGTTATTAGTTATTCATAGGTATTCTTAGTTATTCATAAATGATCTTTTACTAATGCCTCTCAGGTTAGAAGCATGAACCTGGGGCGACATTGTGAAATGAATGACTCTAAGGCAACACACTTTAAGTCGTCTGTCACACCCGCATAAGGGCTGCTGGAGGGTGCCTTGGCTGTGTGGCAGCATCAGCGCTGGGAAAGTGCCCGCTGTTTAGCAACCTAGGGAAGGAGACAACCAAGATGACTGAGATGTCTCCTTCCCCAGAGGAGTGAGGAGAAAACTCCACTTCTCCAAGCTTTTGTTGTAAGGCCTGATGGCTGTCAGGCAGGCCCGCAGACATCCAGGGGCTTAACTGTCTCTATGTGATGCTGTGTGTCAGTGGTCATGGTCAGGTTCCATGTCTACTCTCATGTTCTGCTTCCTTTTTTCTTAGAAAAGATAAGCAGTAATAGTAATATAAATCTTAATGTTTTTGTTCTTTCTTGATAAGTATGGAAAAAGTGCTGATGCATTATGCTCCTTACTTCACTTCGGGTGCCAGAAATTCCTGAGCCCCCACCTGAATGAAACGTGATGTTCTTGACCCTACAACTGCCACACCCTATCTACCCTGCCCCCCACATTTGCAACTCAATAAAAGTGAGAGCATCCAGGCATTCAGGGCCACTCCTGGTCTCCTCGATTTAGATAGCAGTGGAACCCTGGGCCCAAACTCTCCTTTCTGGATCTTTGCGTCTTGTGTCTTTTATTTCTACAATTTATCATCTCTGTACCAGCCCGGAGGGGCTCACAGAACCCTGTAGGGCTGGACACTACAAATACTGTTTCTTTTTTCTATTACAAATCACATCCTTGACAGATTAATGCTCTATTTAATGAATGTCTACAGAATTTAACATATTTGCATATAAATATAGTGGGTTTTGTTTTTTGTTTGTTTTTGTGTGTGTGTTTTGGAACAGAGTCTCACTCTGTCATCCAGGCTGGAGTGCAATGGTGCAATCTTGGCTCACTGCAACCTCTGCCTCCTGGGTTCAAGGGATTCTCCTGCCTCAGACTCCCAAGTAGCTAGGATTACAGGCACCCGCTACCACACCCAGCTAATTTTTGTATTTTTAGTAGAGACAGGGTTTTGTCATGTTTGCCAGGTTGATCTTGAAGTCCTGAACTCACATGATGGTGATCTGCCTGCCTCAACATCCCAAAGTGCTGGGACTACAGGTGTGAGCCACCCCACCCAGCCAATATAGTGTTTGTTGGGTGTTTAGTTTTTTTTTTTTAATGGTATCAAACATTACCACCTTTGCTTTTTGAAAAATATTTGCCTCAATGGAGAGCAAAAAAAAAAAAAAGCAGGAGTTGTAATTCTCATCTCTGATAAAATAGACTTTAAAGTAATAGAAACCGAAAGAGATAAGAAGGACATTGTATAATGGTAGAGAGATCAATGTAATGGGAAGAGCTAACGATCCTAAGTCTATGCGCACCCAGTATAGGAGCATCCAGATACATAGGGCAACTTCTTGGTGACTTACAAAGAGACTTGGACTCCCACACAATAATAGTGGGAGACTTTAACACTGCATTGTCAATATTGGACAGATCAATGAGACAGAAGGTTATCAAGGATGCCCAGGACTTGAACTTAGACCTCGAACAAGTAAACTTAATAAACATTTACAGAACTCGCTACTCCAAATCCACAAAACATACATTTTCTTCAGTAACACATCACATCTATTCTAAAAATGACCACATGGTTGGGAGTAAATTACTTCCCAGCAATTGCATAGCATTTCATAGGTTTAAATGAAATATTGGTTGGCTGTTTGTTTGTTATTTTCCTCCCTTATTCCTTCCTGTCTCCATTGTATAACACAATTATTAGTGTAAAAGAGCTTTTCAATAACCATTTTTAGACTGCATTCTAGCCTGGGCAATAGAGCAAGATTTCCGTTCTCTCTCCCTCTTTTTCTTCTTGTTTTTCCCTTTCTTTCATTCTCTTTTTCCTTCTTTCTCTCTTTTCTTTTCTTTCTTAAAAAAAAATATTTGCCTCAAATTGTACCAAAGTGTATAGTGGATAATGCATATGGTAATTTGTATCAGCTTCAGTTCATCTTAATCTACCCACTTATATTCAGCAACATAAGATTTGAGCACACATTAAATTCTCTGATTCTCATTTTAATTCAATAGAGTTATAAGAATTAACTAAGCCAATATATACCATGCTGAGTATCTATCATACTTCTTGGTATTTTACTAAATATAATTTTCTATTTCTTTATCTGTCTTGGGTTGAATATTTTTCTACAAAAAGTAACTGAGTCTTGAAAACTAAAACAAGATGAAGTTCAATACTTTAAAAAAATTTACACTATCAACTTATGCTCTTCATTTTTTATATTTTGTAAATTTTTTATATCTGTTGAGATTTCTTTGGGAAAAAGTTTGCATCCAGTACATTTGTACTAAAATCCATTTGAATTTATCCTAAATTTCAGCATAGTTTTAGATTTTGCTTTGGGAAATAATACTTTTATTTTTATAATATTTTTAGTATAAGAAATCTAGAAAATTATTTATAATGATTTAATAAGTACTCAACCATGGAAACATACCAATTTTCCTTAAACTATTGCCCAGTTTACACTAATACACTTACTTATAAAAACTTTATATTGAAAACCTGCAAAGTCATATGTTGTATCACCCAACTATCCTAAGGCAGCCTGTTTGTGAGCTACAACAGCATGTGTAATTATCCATAAAATTTCAAAAATATAGTTAAAATTTTTGTAAAGAAAGAACCATCTAACTAGAGCAAGGAATTTTCAGTATCTTTGATTTTCTCGGGTCTATGATTTAGAAAAGTAAAATTATCCATTACGCTAAATCTTCATTGTTTTCTATTCCTTTTACAAATCCATTTGCTAGTTTGCATTTGTCAGTTTATTGTTTGTTTTTGAGTTTTGTTGTTTTTGTTTGTTGTGGGGAATTGAAACCTCAATGTGTATTAAGATTTACATGCAAACACATCATATTAATGAAAAGGAGAGGGTTAGTATTACACCAGTGGACTTTTTTTTTTCTTTTAATATGTCTTTATTTCAGAAAATCAGAGCTGGATGTTATTAATGGGAATTATTATAATAATTTTAAAGTTTATATAAAGTGAAAACTGCATAAAGTATCAGTAGTATTGTCTTTGGAGCATACTTCAAATACATTTTACAAAGCACTTATTCTGAGGTTTAATGATGTTATTTATTAGCTGGGACAAATTGGAAGTCAGCTTATTACTGTTTGTGGATAGTCTCTGCCACATAAGGACAAGAGAGGAACTGTTTAGTCAAGTGTGACAGTGGCATCATTAAAAGTGTCAAGCTGTGTCACAGAGGGGTTGCTGAAGCCGTGTTCTCTAGAAACTTCATGAAATAGCTAAAAAAGAAACTTAGAATTTTGAGGGAGAAAACATTTCCATTGAAATTGATAGCAATAAATATTAAAATTAAGGCCTCAGAGTAGCCTCTAGAAGAAAAGTAGACAAAAATTAAAGGAGGAAGAAAAACGAATAAAGGACAGCATCAAATAAAATGTCTATGTATAGAGATAAATTAGCTGGTTTATTAATCATATAAATTTGCATCTACAGAGGAAAAAGCTGGTGTATTTTTAAGAAAAAGGCCAAAAACTGTCATGTGAGGGTAGGTTTTATGGATACCATGCTCAGTTACAACATACTTTTCAAGGTTCCCATAAGGATGGCTTATGGATGTAGTTCTAATCAAGAACTACAAAATGATAATATTAAAACAAATTAATTGAGACTCATTCTGTCATATGTAGATACAGGAAAGAAAAAAATATAATCTCTCTCACTTTCATGCATCTATAAAGATAAAAGGGAACTGTGGCCCCCAAAATAAGTGACATGTTGCTCTGAAATTTCTAAAAGTACAGGCCTGCTCATCTGAAACATATTCAAGAGTGACTCAGCATAAATAACATGTTGGGGAATATAATCTGGAACACAATAAACAATGCAAATAAAATGCTTTCCTGAGTCCATATTAAAATATGTAATATGGGTTGATAAAATAAAATTTAACCCCCTTGTTCAATCCAGCTATAAAGTCAAGGTTAACATATGTAATAGATAAGGGATATTTTCCCTTCTTTTTTCACACTACAACTTATATGTGAACAGAAAACGCATTTTCCCCCCATAACTAGTTTTTCCTTCTTCCTAAGCACACAATCACTAGTTATTGGGAAAGTAGGGATAATAACCAAAAACTAGCTTTCTGAATTGATTTAAACATTATCATATTGTATGTATTGTATCATATATTGCATAGTACAATGTATGTGTAATACATGTGTAGTATAGGCATCATATGCATCAAATATTTTATATATATATATATATATATATATACACACACTTTATTACCTCTCATTTCCAAATCTACCATTCATTTTCTTCTTTATGCAAATGATGCTAGACCCTGTAAATAAATCTTCATCAGAGGGCGTAATGTTAAGCTTTGAAGCTTTGACAATAGAGGGCACTGCATGGACTCTAGAGAAGTAAAGGGCTTCTCTTCCTTGGTTTGAGTATGCCCCTCCTGCCAGGCTTCTTCAGTATACACCATGGCTACTGTGGAAGTTGGCTCTTGCAGCATGGGTGACTTCTCTAGGAAGAAACTCTTGCAGTAGGTACAATTTCTGCATGTACAGTTTTTCCAGTATCTGGCTGGTGGACCAGGAGCACATTTCTAGCAAGTTCTGCCTAATGCATATTAGCAACTTTTCCTCATCCAGTAAACCACAGCTTTGTCCTCTCCAGTGATAGATCTCAGCCCTGAAGGAGAGCTCCTCTTCTGTGGGGTCAGATTACTGAGTGGGGATGATAATTTTTACAGCAATGACATGAATCCCTTTCCACCCTTTTTGTCATTTGCTCGTAACTGGAGTCAAATCCCAACATTCACCAGAGATAGTAGTACACACTATGACCCAGGGGAGAAAAAGCTTCCACAGAAAAATAATCACAGGGCTTTGCTTACATATATCAGCAGAAAACTGGAAAACCTATGTGAGAGTGATCAAACAGGACACGGTATAACACTAAATTGGGTTTTATTCATTTTATGAGTGTACCTAATTTAGCTCTTACAGCTGGAGATGACTGGAACAACCAGAAATAGCTCTGTAATTAGTGGATTAAATGAAACTTGACTTAGTGGTGACCTATATTTAATGAGGCTGAGATGCTAGAGTTCCACAGCATAATATGGAACAAGGAATCAAAAACCTTGGGGGATATAGGGAAGTTTTATTGGATTTATCGTGTGTGCCTTGTATAGCCAGGGCCCAGGTAAATTCTATGTAGCCCAGATATAGATATGACCATAGGGGAATGCTGTCATTGAGGTGTACTTCCTGATTTCAGTGGATATTATAAGATCTTAAAATATTGGATGTTAAATGACAGCACTTAACATCAAAGGTAATGTGGGCACATCTACTGCAAAGAGAAGTAGGGACGTATCAGATATCAGCAATGTTCCTAAACTGCTTTAGATGAACTAGATTTTTTTAAAGTGCTCTAAGTGGCAAAATACAAAGTACGTCAATGCTTTCCCAAAAATTATATTTATCTATGTGTGTGTATACATGTCTGTGTGAGTGTGTGTGTGTGCTGCACAAATATTTGGTCAAACAGAAACCACAGCCTTGCAGAAATAGAGGATGTAAACATTTGGGGAGCTGACACTAAAACTGCTAAAAATAGTTTTCACACATATTTGGAAGGAGAGAAAATCTTACATGGGGTTATCTCATGATTTTGTGACAGCTGCTCTATTCTTATAAGCCTTTCATGTCTGTTATTTAAATCCCAACAAGATGATCAAGAAAGACAGTATTTTTCCATTCATATCTAGGGCAGTATATCACTAGAGCTCTGGATATCCTATTATCTTACTTCATCTTTTAATACCGAGTTTGAGGATTTCCTATCCCTAACAAAATAGGAAAAATTATTTTAATACAGGAGGCATAAGGCTAAATGTATAAAACGCATATTTGGGGGTAATAGAAGATAAAACAGCAATAGAAGGAGATGTAATTCTCTTTATGCCAAATAACTCCAGACAAGTTCTCTTTTTTGCTTTGTTTTTAAGAATGATAAGTGAATGAAAAACCATAGTGAAAATAGTAACATTTTCTTCTAGCAATATATAGCTGTAGCGTACATGTGTGAAGTGCATCATAAAATCCAACTCTACTTGTCACAATACAGATATAGAGATTCAACGAGCACAGTCTCGTTTGGTAGATAATGATAGGTCTCTCTATTTATATAAATTTTCTTTTATTGTAATAGAAAAAGTTTTTAATGTTGCACATCTGAAAATACAATATCATATATTTGTATTTTCAGCTTTGGGACATTAGCTGGTATCAGAAAAATCTGAGGCACAATAAAATTTTAAAGAGTTTGACTAAGGAACAGCCAATGTAGTGTTCCAATGGCAAAATGTCAGAGGCAATATTTTTTGGAAAAATGTAAAAGCACACTAAATAAATTTTTGAATGGTTTGCAATTACAAATTACTTCTTTTTAGTCAACCTTGGTGGAAAGTCTCTAATCATATAATCATTTGTTAACTGACTACTTATATTTGGTTATATTTTAATTCTGTCTAACATAAGCATTTATCAACAGTGACCCAAGTTATGTTTCACGTTTGTTTGCTATTTAAGCAAGATTAAGGCTATCTTTAAGGCCTTTGGTTTTATTTGCTCAAATGTTCCAGGCCTGTTATCCATTGTATTTTTGCTTTACATTAGTTAACTTTAGACAGGAGAAACACACGATGCCTTCAGCCCCTGCCCTCTCCCACTTTTGTCTTCATACCCACCAGTAGAGACATAGTTCATGGAAGATCATCCTCATCGACTATAAATAAAAGATCTAAAATTTATTTATACCTCCTCCCAAAACACACACAAACACACACACTCTCTTTCATACACCATTTTGACTTGAGGAAGATACATCTATTTGTCTGGGTTACTCCAGAATGTGATTTTTATACTGTATATTGTTCTTTTGTGTCAGACTTCCCTATTCTACGTTCCACCTTTCATTATGAATGAATAGAACATCCATTACTTCCCTAACTCTTTGCTTCTATATTCTTGAAACTTTCTTTTAAAAATATTGTACTTTATTCCTTCTGCTGATCTCTCTTTATTCTCTCTTCTGTCAGTTCTCAGTGTCCATTTCTATAATAAATTAGTCACAGCATATTTAGGAGAAGCCATAGTCTTGTTCTTGGCATATTAGATTGCCCACTCATTATCCAATTATGCTGTTTACCCAAGGCAGACACTTATAGTGGAAAAAGAAGATTCCTTCATACTTTTTAAATTTACTCTTTTCAGGGGAAACTCACAAAAGAAATACTTTAGTAGCTACATTTCCCTCAGCAAATCTAGCTATAATACATTAGAAAGTTGAGGATGAATATTAAAAATTACCTCTAGAAGAGGTTTCACTCAGTGATGAACATGTACTCTGCACACTCCTGCCTCCAGGAATTATCATCCTATGATGATCAATTAAAAATCGGTTTTTTTCTACTGATATTCATAATTCTATTAATATAAGAATATTACTAATTAATCAAGTAAAAACAAGGCCATAGAAACAACAGTTTCTGTGATCTTTGATTCAGGGATATTTTGACCCACATGGAAATAGCTACCTCCCAGTAGATTCCATATGCTTCATAATCTTATATAAAAAATGTCCAATTAATTTAATATATTTTTCAATTTTTGTTTAAGGAAAATGATAGGCTTAGAAGATCATCTTCATAGTACAAAATTATAATTTTTAGACCTATCCAGAAGGTTGGAGCTTCCAAACATTGGTATCAACCATGCTGCAATGCTTCAGTTGACTTTCAAGTCTGGCAAGCGGGCAGTTCTCTTGAGCCAAGCAATGCATTCAATAAGGCCTAAAATTATAGCACCAAATTAAATTTTACCAACAAGAGAGTTTCCTGGTATTGCTATCAGGAGAAAATATTTCTTCCTTCATAACAAGTCAGAGATAGAAAAGCAAGAATCATTTTGCTTTATTTGTCTTGAAAATTTAATTCTCAAGTTGACTCAACTCCCATAACCAACCACAAACAGAGTGAGATTTTGACACAAGGAAGAGTTTTTCTTATGTTTATGCTTTTCTTTTTCCTGCCTTGAAATCTTTATCAAGGCTTTGTTTCTAAAACCCCAACTCTACTAAGTTTAAATCATGCAACTTTTAATGTTAATGTACAACTTATTTCATTGTGTCTTATCATCATTTCACTCCAATTATACAGGTCTTCCATAGTCCCCATTTCCTAGGTGATGGAGAAACCACACAATCAAGTGTTGTTTACTCTTGGATAGCTTAGATGAGATTCTATTTCATTTTCTTTCTCTGTGAATATTTTGTGTGACCTCAGTATTGTCCTTCCTGTTCTATAAAGGAGTCTTTTTATTAAACCATGTAGCTTATCCATAATCTCTTGTACTCACCTTTTCTTATTTATATGTAACTAAGTATATTCATACTTTATAGACAGAATTAATTGCATACAAGCATGTGATACCTGTACTAGACTTATGGCTTTTAAGATGTTCACATACATTTTCAAATTTTATCGTAAATCTTCAATTATTCTGAGAATAAACTACCAACCATTGACATTCCTTAGCCATGATAAGCAATTTTTATGTTTCCTTTTTTACTTTTTTAGTGGAACTGACTGAAGGTGAGTTATAAAATTTTATTCCTTATCCTGTTTGGCTTTTATGACCCACCATTCTTTCATTTTCTTTAGCTGTTTCTTTTCATAAACTATATTTTAGATGTAACTCCAACTAAGTGACAAGCACCGTGTTCTTGATATTACAGTTATCAAACTGTCCATAATATTGGTGAACTTTTGAGCTGCTATAAAACTGGTGCTACCTCTTCTTATTCCATAAAATCACAGAATTACTTCTGAATGTATCAGAGTCACTGATTCATAGTATGACTATTTCACAAACAGAAATTTTCTTTTAAAGTAATATTTTTTTATATTTTTTCACTAATTCTCTATAGAAAATTGTCAATAAAGATTGTCCATTATTCAGATAACAGTATTTTTATTTCAACCTCTTTCTCAGAACCAAATCACAATGATCCTCTCATTCTCACTCGATGACAAGTTGCAGTAAATGCTTAACAAAGCTTTATCTTTAGTTGATCTTTTCACTTCAATACAGTCTTCATTTGGTTTCCAATATTCTTAAAAGTACATTTTCATATGCTTTATAATGTTGTAGAATATTATTCACTGGTTAATTAATCAGCCTAAACTCTTCTCTTTACTTTTCCAGTGCTCTTCAATTTGACTTCTCTGTCACACTAAACTCAGTACTCCATAGCTATATCTTCTAAATTTAATCAACTTCCTGATTATCTTTATCCTTCTATGCTAACCCCCATCTTTGCTAATGTTTATGTTACTCCCCTACTCACAATGTACTTAATACCTCAAAAGCATTTTTGGAATTTGACCCTGGTAGTATAGTAAATTGTATGTCTCTTCATCTTCGTGTCTCTGTCTTTACTCATGTGTGGAATAGCAAAATAACAATAACTACCTTATTAATTTTGAAGAGGATTGAAACAATACATGCAAAGGTCACAGCATAGCAAAAGTACCTGATATGCCATACTGCTTAGTTATCAATGCCAAGAAAATTTTGTTACTTACCTTATTGCTTTGGGAAATATTTTTATTTCTTCATATAGACTGTAAAAGCTAGTCTTTAAAAGGAAAGAAGTCTAATTTGTGTTGGAAATAATTCAAATGCAAGACACAGAAGCTATTGATTATGTTCGATTCTTTGCTTGAACATTTTAGGAAAAGACACTACCTTCTTGGATGGAGCTGAATGCTCCAAACAGTTCTGTTGGCTTGACATATTTATCTTCTTATTCAGGACAAATGTGTCTTTCTGCAATATTTATTCACTGGTCCACTTGCTGTTTGTTGGAATTACAAGAGAGAATAAACAAGACAAGATAGTTACTAGGTACTTTTCTGTTTTTATTCTCTGAGATAATAATTCTAAGTCATAAAAGTGCTGTTAATGAATAGTCTTGCCAATCTATCTTAATAGAACTCATAGAAAGTGAAATATGCTCCGGGTTTTTTACATTTATCTGATCTGATTTCAATTTTATTACATATAATGATTTGTGCCAGAAAAGAAGCTGGTTTTGGTTGTTCAAATCCCAGTGTTATTTATGAATTTATGGTTTGTAAGAATTTAATTATAAAAACTTTTTTTGGTTTCTGCCTTTTAATGGCTGATCATATAGGATAAATTATTATTTATCCTACAAAAGATAATGATTATTTCATATTTTTTCTTATTATTTTATAAGAAAAAATAGGATTATTTTCTGTAGGATAGAATAAGATTACCCCACATGATCTTGTGTAGCATAAACAATTGCTGGTTGGGGATGAATCACAAAAGGAATAATTATATTAATTACTATAGCAAGAATAAAAACACAAGAATTATAAAAAGAAAAGGAGAGGTAAAACATACAGAATTAATAATAGATAATTACTAACATTTATAAAAGATTTATTATATACCAGAAACTGTAGCTAATACTTTATGGTGATTTTAATGAATTCTCAAAATAACATACAGATAAATATAATTGACATTCCAGTTTGAATAAAATTGAAATCTAGGTTTTAAAGAGTTTAAATAATTCATTCATTGTTACGTATCTCATAACATGATTGAGTTTGGAAACTCACATGGGGATAAGAAAAAAAAAATTATAATAGCCATGTATTTTAAGTCCTTTCTTAGTAAAGTTAAAATTTTATTTTGCACATAATTATGACTCAGTGACTAAGGTAATATTATCAATATGGAAACTCACCTTATCATTTACTAACAAATATTAATGATTTTATGGTAGTCTATCAAATCATCTTAACACATACACAACATACATATAATAGAATATATGCACACAACATATTCAAATGTACAACTGGGATAGTTCCTTTATGTCAAACACACAATATAAATGTGTGATATATCCATATATATAATTGTTTTCTGGAATTGGTGATAAGTATTCTTTGCAGTCTACAGAAACTTTCTTTGTAATGAAATTGTTTCAAATTTAGTACCAAAGGAAATGTGAATAATGACTGGTTTCAAAATTTTTGTTTGTTATTATTATCACTATTTTTTAATTGAGACAGGGTCTTGCTCTGTCCCTCAGGTTGGAGTGTAGTGGCACAGTCACAGCTCTAACACCCGGGTTCAAGTGATCCTCCAATATTAGCCTTCCAACTAGCTGGGATGACAGGTGCATGCCACCATTCCTGGCTGGTTTCAGAAACTTTCAAAAATAGTTGGTATCTTCTGTGTAATTTGAACATAGTTCCACTTCAAACTCCTTAGAAGTAAAAATGATATACCCCCAAAAATTGTTGTATTTCTTAACAAGACATAACATAAATTACATTACTTTGTCATTTAAACTTTAGATTATGTTGTAGAGTTTACTGGCAAGAAGAGAAACAAGAACATGAAGCAATACAGTTTTTTGTGAGAGTAATGTAGTATTCTAAAAATTATTTTTATCTTCCCAAAATTTATATTGCTAT